>OY776115.1:38185346-38819512 GCA_963675035.1 Allygus modestus
TAATTGTTGCCAACATAACAACAATCAAGATGATAATTTTGTAAGGTCTTATTGTGCAAACTTACTTTTCTCACTATGCAATTTAATATATGTTTTGGTTCTATTTTACATCGGCACAAAGATCACTGGGTTGGTGATGACTTGTATGAACATTGGGGCTAGTATTTACCATTGAGCAGAGTTATTTATTTACGTTGAATGCCAATTTACATATAAGAACTATAGAGTAAAAATGAACGAAAGGTAATGAAAGTGGCAGGATAATAATTCGCTCAAAGTACTGACATTGTTTGTAAACTATTCGTTTTTTTCCATTTGCCTCGTAACACAATAACATATTTTTTGCACGAAGTTGCTTCTTTGAAATTATCATAGTTACACTTAGGCCACTTAAACAGGAAGGTATGATGAAAAAAAATACTATGATAAATGCATTCCAAAAGACTACCTAACACGTCATGCCTCACTTAAGCCAAATGCATCATGCCAACATCATACACTAACAAAATATAAAATGTTACATTTTTAACAATGGGTAATTTGGTTTCTGTTCACATGTTCATTGATAAAAGCATACTCTCTTTTTCAGCTTAATAGTAGATACCCAGCAACGGGCTGACAGGTGGTCATGTTACCGAACTGTAGTTAAAATGACTTGAATAGAAAAACAAATGTCTTTATTACCAGCAGTGAGTGTCTTGATGATTAATGTTTTTCTCACTGTGAAGTTTGAGACTTGGGACTCGCTGAGTCGTATGTGTCACTATTATCATAGATTAAGCATACTCCTTAGTAGATAGCCCATCTTAACGGGAGGAGTGTGCACCGCCTGCTTCTAAGTGTAAGGTGGACCTAGTTCGTTCCTATGCTATCGCCGCGCCACCGTCGCTGTCCTTCCCCTCCCCCCTTCGGGCCCGCTTACCCGTTCCTTTAGCCCCTCCGCCACCCCCTCTCAAGCCGAACTCCCAATGGCCAACACACACACGCACACTGCGCAGAGGCACTGCAGCCCACAACATGCCCCAGGCCAGGACGCGGCGCGAGCTGGCCTGTTGCCTGAAGCTGACACACGCATGCGCATTTCGATCATAACATTTACATTTCTGTAAGAATTTCATTACCAATTCTCAGAAAATGAGCCATTCACATTAAAATACAGCAATGTTATATTCATAAAATTAACAGATGAAACTGAGAAAAAATATGTAGGAAATTGCCTTACAAATACGATTTATGATTGTGATTACGATTCTATTATTTGTTTTTGAGTTTTCCCAATAAACTCAAAATGGTAGGCTTATTGAGTAAAAAGTCGCTATTAGCATTAGTTTGTGTTTAGTTAAAAAATAACCCCGTCGCAGCAAACCTGCGTACTCAGCGAATTTCCAATGCATAATATGTCTTAATACCATATAAAGCCGCATACCAAGTTTCATAAAAATGTATTCACATATAAGCGATATATATACAATTTTAATTATTCTCCATAAGAATAACATTGGTGATGCTGTATTGGTAGGTTTGCTGAAACAAGGAACACAATTGTTTTTTATGCAAATATAAATAGAATTTAACTAGGCGAAGCCACATACCAAGTTTCATAAATATTCAATCCTAAATAAGCGCTATATAGCATTTTAATTATTCTCCATATGAAAAACATGGGGCTGAGTAAGCAGGTTTGCTGAAACAAGGAACAAAAAATGGGGTTTTATGCACATATCTATATAAATCAACTATCTATATAACTCAAGGTGAAGCCACATACCAAGTTTTATTAATTTATGTTCGTAATTAAGGGAGTCATTACATTTAACTTATTCTCCATAAGAATAACATGGGGGCTGAGTCCGCAGGTTTGATGCTATGGGGATAATCAACAAACAATTTTTTTGTGCAAATATCATTTTACCAGAACTACGTGAAGCCATATACCAAGTTTCATCAATATACATTCATAAATAATCGAGATATCAAATTTGATTTATTCTCCATAAGGATAACATTGTCTGTGTTTAACACTTTGAATATCTCTGCAACGGTTAGACATAGAATCACAATTTAAAGACCAAAATGATTGTTTTGTGGAGCTGAACTGATTGGTAAAAGCAAATGTGAAGTTTACATTAAAATGAACTGAGGAAAAACCAATAACCTTTTTCCCATAAGATTAACATGGGAGATTTTATAAGTAGGTTTTTTGGATTTTCGACGCTATCACTCAACCTAGGTTAATAATTAAAAAAACTACATTATTTGTTTTTTCAAGCTCTATAACATGGCCAAAACCAAAATTAAGTTTTTTTTAATTTTAGGGTGAAAAATGCAAAAAACTGATTTTTGGAGAATTTAAAACCCCCATAAACTCCCCTTCCCATGGTCCGATTTTTCTGGTTTTCGAACTTAGTCATGAATGTCACTTTACACATTTGAGCCAAATTTCATTGAAATCGGACGTTTTTTACTCAAGTTATCGCATTCACGGACACATATATAGATATATATACAAGGTGTACATAACGTCCCGCACGGGTTTAATATTTTTTGAATGATAAGAGATAAATCAATAAGATCAACACTACACCTAAAAATCTCCTTTTTGAAGGAACTATCAGTTTTCTGTCATATCATGGGGATGTCCCGCAAGGAGTCAGAAGGAAATTTTAAATAGAAGCATAGGTCAATATGCACATCACTTTAAAGGGCTTATCTAGCAGAGTTTAATGCCGCAAACCGCACTAAAAAAGGTTGATCCAGTAAAAATTGGCGGCTGTTCAAAGGTTTTACTTGGTTACATTTTATTAGTAGCCACAACCCCATTAAAGCAAAACTGCAACTAAATGAATACTGCAGCTAAATACTACATTATGCCTGTCAATACAGAAGTGAATACTTAGTTATCCTCAAGGGTTACAAATTTGGTCCTAATCTATTGATAACGGGGAAAAACTGGTAACAGTAACAATTAAAAAGATCTTATCTTTTTTTTTTATAAAACCTTTGAACAGCCGCCATTTTTTACTGGATCAACCTTTTTTAGTGCGGTTTACGGCATTCAACTCTGCTAGATAAGCCCTTTAAAGTGATGTGCATACCTATGCTCCTATTTAAGATTTCCTTCTGACTCCTTGCGGGACGTCCCCATGATATTACAGAAAACTGATAGTTTTCAAAAAGTAGATTTTTAGGTGTAATGTTGATATACCAAATCTTATTAATTTATCTGTTATCGTTCAGAAAATATTAAACCCGTGCGGGACTTTATGTACACCTTATATATATATATATATATATATATATATATATATACATATATATAAATTTGAATGAAGTGTTTTTGACATCTGGGGACCTCAAAACAAAAATTTATCACAGTCTCGGGCTTAAGTCTTACCATGAGACCTACGGTAATAGCTTCTTCCCTATAGGGGAAATTCGCTAATATATTAATATAACTGCCATACGATAAACTGTTGTTTGGAAAGAAAACCTACATTCAAAGTGTAGGTAAACTTGTAATAATAGTATACTTTCTTTCCTACAACTTGTTTAATTATGAATGTAATGTCTTTGTGAAATGTTTGCAATTTGCCTTTTAACATAATTTGGTAATTACACTTTATGTGTGTGCTATACCGATGTTTCTATGATCAAAACATTAAAACCCAAGTAGAGTTACCATACCTCTTTTCCCCGGACATGACCTCTTTATTGATCATCCGAAAACGTCCGGGCGGATTTTTTCCCATTATTTGTCCGGGTTTTTACAAGCAGCAAACTGAATTTCGGGAATTATTTTTTTATCGACTTATAATTAAGTGGTATTTCTTTTAAGTTGGGTAGAAATCGTTATTTTTCGCCCAAAACCCATTATTTTGTTATAAAAAATTAATTTTTAGTTCTTATTCAATTAAAACAGTTTGTATTCGTTGTTTACGTTTTGACGTCGCACTGTGTTTATCGCCGCTGTTGTAGTCGCCTGAGAAGTTCGGCATTTGGGAGATAGTTATTTGATTATTCGCAAAATTATGTTAATTAGTTGCAATGCCTAAACAAATGTACTTTTTATGAAATTGGCAGCTAAGTCCCAAAAGATTAATTTTATGATTTGAAGAAAGATCAATACCCATGGTTTTCAATTTAAAACATCTAGCTACCCGACTTTTGTTCTTAACTTGGGGAGGGGGGGGGAATATTTTCATGATTTATTAATCCGTCTCTCAGCGGGGGTCCTCTTTTTCAACTCAGAGAATATGGTAACCACAAACCAAAGTGTATATTGGTTAATTTATGATTTTTGTATACACTACATTGTCATTACAAGAAATAACTAACAAACTAATAGACACAGGACAAAAAGTTACCGGACGATATGTGACACATGTCGGTGTGAAAAGGCCTTTTAGGCCCCGTCCTAGTTGGACGGTGAAAATTCGTTCGTCGGTGCGTCCGAAATCGCACGCACCGCCGCCAGAAAAACTGGTGACCACACAAAAATCGAAATAGTTGGCCACTCAAGTCAAAGACTTAAGAAAAGAGACCATATTAATAACAAAAGCATTTGTTTTTATCATAGCAAAAAGAGTAAACTGTTGTTGCTCGACAGTTCGACACTTACGTAAGCCTATCTAAAAAGGAAAAGTGAGAATACCTTAGGGGCCATGCATAAAATACGTGACGCTGCCCCCCCCCCCCCCCGTCACGCTGCTCATTACTCCCCCCTCCACCCTGTCCACTTATTAATTATTGGATTGTGGTGTACGGTATTTCGTCACTGTAACTGATGATTTCACAGGCTATAACGCCATTAATCGTGACGCGTCACGCAGCCCTTAACTCCCCCCCCCCATGTCACGGACAGACAATCAAAGATTTACAAAATGTGGGCAATTTATTTCCCTACATGGAAATATGACTGATTCATTTGACAATTTTGTTTACCCGAATTACGGAAAGCAATACAGATACCGGGGAGAATCGACAGGATACCACTTCAAGCCACGTACCAAGTTTCATCAATATGTACATGCATAAGTAAGTGATTTATAACTTTCAATATTTATTATTATTTTCTAATAATATAATTTGTATAATTTCTTAATGTTTCTTAATTATTTTCCAAAAAATATATATTGTATTTGAATTTTAAAACGGTTTTCAAAATTGATTACTCAAATCACAGAAATTACTTTATTTATTTTAATGTTTCATATTTCGCGGAATTTTTAGCCTGTTAAAGACCAGCACTATTCTCGAATACGGATTTTTGAGTGTCCATGAGGATTTCATCTCCGGCCGACGAAATCAAAAAGAAACAAAATATAAATTGTTAAAAATAATTAAATGGGATTTTAATAAGGAAATATTGGTTGTTATTAACTGAATCATTGGGAATGAAATATCGGTTAAACATATCATGTACACCTTTTACACTAATTTGTAATTACAACAGTAAGACCATAATCACGAGCGAATGTAAAACATTTATCAAAGGAGGAGCCACTATAATTTGACAAAAGGAAGGCACTGGGGCTGGCGGACGCCCTGCGACGAGCGAGCCACAGCGGCGAGAGCCATGGCAGTGTCAGTGCGGTCTTGGTCAGCGGCGCCGTTCTCTCTCACACGGATGCCGTATCCCCTCTTAGCCCGCAACTCATTGGTCCTCACGTGGCCAGAAGCTGCGCCACTGCACCGTTGCCTTCGGCACTGATTCTAAGTTAGTTTTAGAAAATCCCACAGGAGCGTGCCACTGTTCACCCACACTCATCTGTTAGCATGCCGATGAAACATCTACTAAGGAGTATGTTTAATCTATGTTATTATACTGCTACCGGAATACTATTGTTGATATTCATCCGCTTGGACTATGTAATGAAATCTGTGGTGAACAACGTTTTTTGTATATATTATTTTAGAAAATGTTGTAGTTACAGTACTTTAGTGAACAAACTAGCGGAGTTAATATGTGATTTCTATTTCAAACCTAAAATTCATGCAAAATGAAGCTTATAAAAGCCTACAAATATGCTTTCCAAACCACATAAGACTCGCACCTTAAAACAACCATGCTAAAAATGTTTAAATAAAGTTCTCTGCAGTATATACAGAATCACAACATTTTCCAGTTGTTTAACACTGCAAGTGATTTTTTATATCAAATTAAGTAGCTAATTCGCATTAACTTGTTTTGTCTTTTAATAAAACCCCCAGAAAAATTGAGGAAAATAATAAAACAAATGTGATCAGTAAATGACTTTTTATAAAACAACTCATGAATAAGTAATGGCCTATACTAACTAGAGTTATTTTAACTTTGCGTGAGGGTAAAGGAAGCAGAAAGGAAGGAATGTATTTATTAGCTGTAAATTGTGAGTGGGAAGAAGAGGAGGGGGGTTGGGAAGAAGAGGAGGGGGGTTGCCACATTGTAGCCACAAGCTCCCCTCCACCCCCCACCACAAACACTTCCCCCACTGTGCTTACTGTTAAAACAACTCTAGTTTACATACTTGAGATCTATTTACAAAATGCAACTACTAAAAATTAAATTAAAAGTGAAGTAAAAGATAAAACATTACACACATTTTATTCAAGTTTTAAAACAATTACAAAAGCAAAATTTGTATCGACAGTAAAAAATTATATTATATTTAGACCTAAATTTTAAATAAAACATTGTATTTGTTATTCATACATTCGGTACAATACTAATAGGAACTTTATTACACGTTTTTATCAGTCTCTAAATATATTTAGTCATAAAATTTCAAACAAATTAAGTACTAAATTACTCACAGTAGAAACAGTTATAACATGTTTTACATGGAGACATATTTACACAAAAATTCATTCTATACTACAAAATTTAGTCTAATAATACATAATAACTTTTAAAGCTTCTATTTCAGCAAACAAAACTGGGACTAACACTCGATGGTAAAAAAAATACATTATATTCTCAGTCGACGATAAATCTATTTTATCACTTTAGTTATGTTCCATGAATAAAAACCCCTATTCCATCCCATAAATATAATAAATATAGGCCTACCCGATATTCTACCAAAAAATATAAAACTCAAACTCAGTTTTCAAGTTTGATGATGTATTTACAGCTAACCATGAATTAATTTGTATAGTTAAGAAGCTAACCTTGTTGAAAGCCAAGCAAAGTTGTGTCTTTGTGTGTTCAATTATACCTTTAAATCTATATTGTGTTTATAATAAACAACTACTCTTGCTGCTTAAATGTTTGATTTTTCAATCAAATTAAAATTATTCCAAATCAATTGAGTAAAAAAATGTTGGGAATAGCTTGTGCCCTTCAGAAGAAATTATTTAAAAAAACAAAAATTTTCATGCACAACAAAGAATAGGGGAATTTTGTTGAACTTTTGACGAAATCAGTTCAGAAATAAACAAGGAGCACTCTTAACAAAATCGCCAGACAAGAGCCATTGTTTTTACATGAATGATAGATTTTACACGTTTTGAATAGGAGTAGTAAAAGATTTAAAAAGTGTGCAAGTATTTGTTCAATACGTTAAAGAGTGAAATCGTTTGATATATACTAGCTTAGCGTTTAATTCATCACTTTAAGAAAAAGCATCAGTTATATATAGTTTTCCTTTTAAAAAATATTTTGCCATTAAAAAGTATTTTAAGAATAACAATAACGATAAAACCCATCAGAATGTAAAACTCGGGAAAAATGTTCTCGCAACTTGACATTTTCATACAAATTAACTGAAACCATTTAAACTCCAATCCCCCAACCACCTCAGGCCGGGACAAAACAGACGTACCGCGACTGAAAAGAGAACCAAGCGTACAAAGCGTTATCGTGCATCCAGCTACGTGCCAACACTCTCGGGTTTACTCACAGTTTCACAGATATTCATGTTGCAACAGTTTTCGATGGTGATCTCACACTGTCCGCCGTCGGGCGAGGTCGGCCGGCTGGTCAGCGGCTGGGTGACGTTCTTGTTGACGATGATCCGCTTCTTGATGCGCGGCCGCCGCCTCAGCTCCAGCACCCGCTTGGTCAGCACCGCCACCAGCACCATCAGCACGGAGCACAGCGCCAGCAGCGCCAGTAGTGTATAGTCCGGCCGCCACTCCGACTCCGCGTCCTGGGCGTCGCGACTGGGCGCCGGGCAGCTGTGGACAACAGGAGGTTATCGTCGACTGCTGGAGAATATGAGAGTCTAAGAACATAATAGTCAAAGGATGTTTATTAATAAAATAAAAATTCCAAAACTACACGGTTGAAATGCTACATTCTCAATAAATACTGAACCGATTTACAAGATTCATGTGTCAAATTAAAGGGGATAATGCGTAGATTTGCCGAATTTCCTCAGAATTCACATTTGTTCTGAGTGCAACACCCCACAGCCCTTCAAAGTTGCAAATTTAAGCTTATGGAAGAACAGTAATCATTGAAATCGAGCATTTGGTAGCTGTTGACGGTACACTACACAGTACAGAAGCCAGATCAGTGTTTTTGCTAAATTCTGGATTGGCATCAAAATCTAAACTGCTCGAATTCCAGCAGCTGATTTGCTAGTTATGGTTTTATTTCAACCTTTGCCAATACAGGCTCAACAAAGGGCTCTGAACCTAACAAGGGTGTCATCTTTAAGGTAGACAAAGTCAACCACAGCTGTTGACAACAAAGCTACTTTCCCCCCTCTCCCTTAACAGGGTTAGGGTATAACTACCCACCGCCACTTTGACCCAAGATATTTTGTAGCAAAATTTCAAAATTTCAGTCAACCAACTTTAGGCTCTTGCAGTAACCTATCAGCAAGCTACTTCAATATTTCTTATTTTCTCGTTAATGTTATTCACTAGCTGATGTTTTAACCTTTTTACCTTGCTGCCTTGGAGCCTTGCTGTGTATCCAGTTTAACCCCTATTTAGGGGTTTTGACTTTTGACTTTTCATACAGGCTATGACAACAATTTAAATAATTAAATAAATCAAACAGATAAAAACAATATAATTCAAAAATCCTGACAATTGTAATTTATTGCTTGTGTAAATTGGTAAATAAACTATTTATATGTAGGCTATAAAATTTTTTTAATATTATTTGTTTCAAAAGATTAGTCAATAGTTGGCCTAGTAACCCATATTAACCCTGTTGCTGAACTAATTAATCTTTCAGGCCTATTCCAATTTTTGACAGCTTAGTGCCAAAAAAACTTAGGCCTGTAGCAAAATTAATTATCGGAACAAAAAATAAATAAATTGGAATTTTTAATTTCACATTCCTCAAAACAAAACCATACAGCAACTGGTCAAAAACAGCATCCCTGTAGCTCTCTCTCTGCAGACTCTTTGCTCACCTGCAGACCTGGAAGGGCTGTACCTCGTCCTTGGCCGCCTGTAGGGCCCACAGTCTGCAGTACGTGTGACACACCTGCTGCAGATTGTCCTTGGCCTCCTGTTGTTGGGTGTAGTTGATCTCACACCTCGCACCTGAGAAGCCCGCTTGGCAGTGGCATTGTGGCGTGCCTGTGGGTACAAATCATAGTTCAGAACTGTGCTGATATTTGTGTAGCTTTTGAGTGAAGGGGAGGTTGCTGATACAGAGGTTTTCTATGATTTAAGAACAATAGTTTAAAGGCATTATTAGAAAAGAAAATTTGTACAATTTTAAGCAGGGATTTTGTATGGATTTCTAGGCATCGATTTTTAGGTATGGATATTCAATTAATTTCAAAATTTCCTTAGATTTACTGCTTTTTGTTAGGTAATTCAGGTTTTCCACTGGTACACATTGTTACCAGTGTAAAATATGTTAGCTTTTAATTGGAACGTTTAGCTAGCTAAAAAGATGCTTAGATCTAAAGGGCTTAGATCACAAGTCAAAAACCAGGTCGTCCAAAAGCCTAATGTTAACATTAACACTTTACTGCAGGCAGTAAATTAACACCTGCCACACCAGGCGCGATTCCACGGGGGGGGGAAATAGGGGAAATTTCCCTCCCCAAGGCAAAAGGTTGGAGCGTGCGCACCCCCGCAAAAGCGCTACGTCTGCCCAGCAGCGTCATCATCACGTGTCGTCCGATTGATGCGTCGTCAGTCAGACTTTATATGCGTGTAATACTACAGGATGTTCACAGACCGGAAATTCCAGGAAAATTGGACAATTATACGGGAATTTTTGTGCTGGGAAAATGAGAGGTATATACTGGAATTTCGGCGAAAATCCGGGCATTTAGTTTAAAACGCCTTTTTCGGCCTTTCTCGTTAATGCGGCATTGTCGTTTCCAGCCAATAAAACACGTTTTGGTTGTCATTTCGGAGTCAATAAGAAACATTGCCGATCGTCATTTTCGGGCAATTAAATGCAACTAAATTCCTGTTTTTGACCTATCCGACATGGAAAAATAGGCGTTCATTGGCGATAGAACGGGGTTAAATCGCCGATTGTATTTGTAAAAATACGTTCCGGTTGTCGTTCGGACCTATAAAACGCGATCCGGCTTTATTTTTCGCTAGGAAAATGTGGTCCGATTGCCAATTTGTTATGATTAATCACGGTTAGTTGTGATTTTTGGCATATATTGAGGCACGGTCGTAATTTTCGGCCAATAAAACACGTTGCGGCCATCGATTTCGGACTTTAAAATGTGCGGAACAGTTGTTTTCGGCGAATGGAATGCCGCGAAATTGCCTCTTTTGTTTTATAAAATATGTTTTAGTCAGTCATTTTTTCTGTAAGATGCAGTCGGGCAGTCTTTTTCTGCCAGTAAACTGTGGCCCAAAATGTTATTGTGGTCGATCTTTTTTCCCTACAAATCGCATAAGGTAATAGATTTGCCAGTCTATTGCCGTTTTTGGACAAAACGAGGTTATACAGTATTGCTATTTCTGTGGATAATATGCGGCTCGCTTGCTGCTTCAGGCCAATAAAACGCGGTCCATTCCATTATACCTAAAAATGCAGTAATTTTGGTGTTTCTGATCACCAAGTCGCGGCGGGCGTAACTCAATTGGTAAAACGGTCAAGTCGAAGTGCAATCAAGCGTAAGAGGATACAGTCAGTTTCAGAACTAACGACGACTCAATTGGTAAGGGCTAGGCCTGCTACGTCTGCCGTCGTCAGTTCACCCAACCCGTAACTATTGCGTGAAGAGTATTGTGGACATTTCTTCACAGGGACCACCATAATATGTTATAGTTGCATGATGCTTTAAACAAGTGTGTAGTACTTTAGTACATTGGCTCCTTAAATAATTACTTAATAATTTAATTTTGAGCCCCTTTTTATAACGCAATTATCAAAATAAATTGACTTGCGGAGCGGCTGTGCCAATTTATGTACAAACATTCTATTTATTCTATTTTATAACCTCAAGGAAACATAGAACACATTGTTAAACAATTCCAATAAATGTTATTTAAATAGCCAGTTAAACACCTTTTTAGCACATGTTAAAATATTTTGTAAAATATACCGACGAGTTTATATTAATAGTTATACTTTTAAAAACACAAATTAAGTAATTAGGTTCCCTTGGGGTTTAATGGAATCACGATAACAGTTTATATTCCATCGGCGAGTTTTTTATGTTTCACAAATTAATGCATTGCATTGTAGGTTCCATCAGCTTGTCATGGAGCCACGTTACAGTGCCAATCGTCTCATTAGGTTTTTGGGTAGTTCTGAACAAGACTGTACTTAAGCCTAATTTCGGCCCTTTCGCGTGGGTGAACATTGACTGCATTACCACCAATTGAGTTGTTCCCGTCGCGGTAATTTTTATGTTTTTACTGATAAAACACGGCCAAATCTCTGATTTTGCCTGATAAAACACGTTATGGACGTCGTTTTTGGTCTAAAAAATTACCCGGCTTTATTTATTGCCGAGAAAATGCGGTCTGATTGCCGTCTTTGAGCGATTTAGTACATTTCCTGCATGAAATACGGTTTGTAATTTTTGGCCAGTACAAAACTGTTCGGTCTTAGTTTTGGGCTTGCAATATGATGTAAAATTGCCGATAAAATTACCGATTTTGGCTGATTACACAGATTCGTCCGGTAAATTTGCCTATAAACTCAGTTTGACCGTTTTCAGGCTAAAAATGCGGCCCGATTGACGTTTTAAACGGCAAAACGAGAACATATTGCTATTTTAGGTCGATATTATGTCTCGGGTGTCTTTTGGCCGATAAACTACTTTGAAATCTCGTTTTCAGTCTAAAAATTATGACGACCATAAAATGCAGTAAATTTGCCATTTTTAACTCGGAAAAATCAGGTCAAATTGCTGGTTTTGGTCAATGATAACAGACATTTTGGTCAATAAAACGCATTCAGCTATTTTTTATGGGCGATAAAATGATTGATCTGAAATTTTTAACAAATTTCCGGGGGAGAACTCCCGGACCCCCCACCCCTGAGGGTTATTCCACACCCACGAAATTTTGCCATACCCCCGGCATTCCCCCCCCCCCCCCAAAGTGACTCCCTGGATTCGCCCCTGTGCCACTCAGCAGTTGTGCTGTCTTATGCCGTCCGGTTTTTTTACTCATGCAACACACTTTACCTTATACGTCAAAAACAATGAACAGAACATGTTTTCCAACCAAAAATGATGACTGAGCACGTAGTATCAGCTAAAATTGGCAACTGCATTTGACAGTCTCAAAATGGCAACTGGAATGTCTTTCACTAAATCGGGTTATTGTCATTGTCAGTTATTCAAACCTGAAATCTTTAAAGCAAAACACCCATCTGATGAGAGCGAAACTAAATGCCCCAAAAAATTTAGTTAATTATAATCTTGCACAGAGAGGCACAAATCGCTTGGAAAGTAACGTCTCTGTTAGTATTTCTTACTTTTATGTTGATTGCTATTTTTATATATATGTTAAATGCTTTCCTATACTTTTATTATTTATAAGCTTATCACAAACCTACCTTATAATTGCAACTTGCTTGTCATATTGAAGTGAATAAATTGCATGATTTGCATTATACATTAATTTGGAATGCAGATATAGCATGAATAAATTTGGCTTGATCAGAATTAAAGATTTGCATAGTTAATATCAATCAAATCAAATCAAAATATTCTTTATTCCGAGTCAATACATATACAGTATTTGAATAGAGTCAACGTTCTAGTCTAAAACTAAAAATTACATTCTTATCAGGTTATATGGAGAGAAAATAAAATATTAATCATAAACATATATTTAAGTTATTTTGACTGCAAATTTACCAATAAAGAAAAAAAAAATATATATATAAAACAACTTAATCAGTTACTTAGACAATACATTTACATTGTAATAGCTGACTTAAAATCATTATTATTTAATTTGTATTACTTTATTTACATTTTATTTCATTACATTATTTATTATAACTGAACTCAGGCAATCAGTAGTAGGTCCTAAGGAAATTCTGAAAAAGAATAAAGTGCCTTTATTAGTCAAATATTCTTTGAGTAAGCTTTTAAATTTATTGTAATTTTGTTCTTTTTTGATTGAACCTGGAAGTTGTGTAAAAAAATTTTTCCCCATGTACCTTGTTTTGTTTTTATAGAAATTTAGATTGTGTTTATCTAAAATAATTTGATTACGTGTATTATAAGGATGATTAGCTTCAAGCGAAAAAACACTGTCATGCTCTTTAACATATTTAATTGTTTCAAGGACATAAAGACTGTAAACTGTTAAGATTTTAAGATCTATAAAAAAGGTTTTTACACTTTCTGTGTTTTTTAAACCTAGCATGATTCGTATTGTTTTTTTTTGTTTTATTAGAATTTTGTCCAAATTATGTTTTGATGTAGCTCCATAGATACAAATTCCATAAGGCAGATGTGAGTGTAATAAATAATAATATATTGTTTTCAGTAGTGTGAGGTCAGATATTTTAGACATTTTCCATAGTGCGTATATTCCTGATGACATTTTGTTGACTACATTATCAACATGCTCATCCCACGAGAGATTTCCATCAACCGCAAGTCCTAAATATTTAGTTTGATTTGTTTTATTTATTAAGTCATTTCCAACTTTGATTTTTGGATCTAGTGCTGTTTTATTTTGTTTTGTGGAAAAAGATAAAATCATTGATTTGTTTGCATTTAATAAAAGGTTGTTTTGATTTAGAAAATTGTTAATACTCATTAAGTCCGAATTTGCTGAGACCTCTATATCAAAACAGGAATTTCCTTTAACAATCAAATTAGTGTCATCCGCATACAAACACATGGAGCTGGAGCCAACTCTTTGTGTCAGACCATCCAGGTAACATAAAAATAGTAATGACCCTAAAATGGATCCTTGAGGAACTCCATACTTAATCACCTGAGGTTCACAGACATATTTTCTTAGGTAACTACAATAATTTCCCCTTTCCAAATATTTTACTTCAACCCTTTGCTGTCTCCCACTGAGGTAAGAGGAAAACCAAGCACACTCTTTCCCTTGTATGCCTAAGGATTTAAGTTTTTCTATTAAAACAGGATGTGCCACACTATCAAAAGCACGGGACAGGTCAAGAAAAATACCCACTACCTTCTCACCATTATCAACTGCATCAATTATATTTTCAATAAACTCAACCCCAGCAGTTACGGTTGACCTCCCCTGCCGAAAGCCATGTTGCTCTTTGTCTAATAGATGATTTGATTCCAAATAATTTATTAATTGGATGTATACAATCCTTTCAAAATTTTTTGAAAAAGATGAGAGAAGTGAAACAGGCCTGTAACAGGTTATATCTTTACAATTACCTTTCTTAAAAATGGGAATCATTTTTGAAATTTTTAACTTATCCGGAAAATATCCTGAAATGAAAGAAGAGTTAATTAAATGGACCAGCGGTTTAAGTAAGAAAGCTGACGATTTCTTTATAAGTGGCATTGTAATGCCAGTGGAACATTTATTTTCAAATGAAAAGATTACCTTTAGTAGATCTTCTTCTGAAATTGGAGTGAATCTAAATTTTGCATTAGTTTTTGGAGTGGGAACCACTAATTGTAATGGGGGAATATTTGGGACTACAAGCCTCTCCACAAATAAATCATTTAAGACTTCACTCACTTCCAATGGCTTATTAATTAACCTACCATTGTGGAGCAGACTAATGTTATTTTTTTGGCTCTCTTGTCTCCCTAATTTAGAATTTATTATACTCCAAGTAGCTTTAACCTTGTTTGAAGAATTTTTAATTTTGTCACTAATTTGATTTTTTTAGTGATCAATAAAGTCTGATTAAGTATTATTTTTTTCTGTTTTATTTGTTCTTTAATTGCCTGATTTTTTGTTTCCATAAATAACCTTTCCAATTCTACTATTTGAAGTTTCAACTCTCTCAATTCAGTTGTCATCCATTTTTTCTTGGGTTCAGCTTTCTCAGAAATAAACACTCTTGGAAAACACAAATTAAAATAATATCCAAACAGTGAATTAAAAACCTCATACTTGTTTTCAACTGGTGCTTGGTATACCTCAATCCAACTCTCTTTTAAAATTTGCTGAGTAAAATTCTCAAAATTAGCTAAACTGAAAACCCTACCTTCTTTTTTGATATTGTTTCTGTGTTTTTTATCTATATTAAATATATCGAGGCATTGTGCATCATGATCAGATACAGCCGTTATCACACCTCTTGCTTCTAATCTATGAGTATTTATATTTGTAATAAAGTTATCTATGGCAGTCTTTGATGTTTTAGTGACCCTGGTTGGAAAATCTATCTTATATTCTAAATTACACATTTCCAGTATGTTTTTAAACTTTTTATAAGTATTATCTTTGTTTAAAACATTTATATTAATGTCTCCAGTTAAAATTACATTTTCATATCTTTTACAGAGCTCATAAGTAAGGATTTCTAACTTATCCAAAAAAGGATGGGTATAACAATACACAGGAGTACGGTAGAGACAACCCAGAACAAAAGTAAAATCCCCTACCTTAAACTCAGTCAAAGAGCATTCAAACTCCCTTTCAACCAGTAACTCTGACACAGCTGGAATATTAACTAGTTTACTTTTAAGATTGTTAAGTCCCAAAATTATTACTCCTCCCCCTGAAGTTTCTTTCCGTAAAAAGCTGTGACGCTAAGCGTCACGCTATTTTATATAGTGTAGGCGTCCTTCATAACCGCTCCAAACGCCATCAGCGGTGTCGAGCCAGCTGATCTTTTGAACCTTTAACGGCGATTCTCTGCGGCGTCCCTCGCCCCCTTTCGTCGATGCAGCCTTGAAGCGTTGGCACCATCCCCGCTCCTTGTCAGGATTAATACACCGTCAAAAGCTTAAGTACCTTAATTTATAAGTCCTTAGTATCAGGAATGGCAGGCTAGACTACAATTAGAAGGGGCAATCCCTTAAGGAAGCCCCAAACAACAGGAATATGTAGGAATTGCAAAACCGGTCGGGACCTCGTGTCTCGACCGCATTTTGATTAACAAGTTAGATTCAGGTTTTTTCCTCCACTCAGAAGACAATTAATTAATTAACTATCATTGCTTAGATTCAGGAACTTAGTTATTCATATATTATCCAATACAGTTATCAGTTTATCAGGTTTAGTCACTAGTAACAATTTCACTATTAGGTCTGGAAGGATATTTATTAGTTATTAATAGTTTAACCCATCATCAGAGCTGGCTGGTATAGCATTCTGGTCTGGTAAAGATCCATAGGTCTCTGGACACCCAGTCACGTTTTCCAACCCCCAATTAGTTTTCAGTACTTATTAGCTCCACATGGCTTGGCCAGACCTTGGCCTGCCGAATTAGTTGGCTAGTCCTAAATTAGCCAAACCAGTAGCAGAGTCAGCACGCCCAGATTCCAGTTTGTAGTTACCATACTGGTATTACCCAATTATTACCCCAGATTAGTACGCCCCTCTTCCCCCGTATAGTTATGTCAATTCCAATTAGCAGCCCAATTAGCCACCCCCAGTAGCATAACATTCCTAACCCCCGCTACATATGGTCGCACCAACATCCAAATAATGTTTTACCCTCCCCCTGCTACATATGGTAGCAGAGCGTGGTTCCCCTTCAGCTTTTCCCCTTCAGTTTAATTTAAATATGAGCCAGCCAAGCAATTTAATAGATGTCCAGGTCTTTGGCGACTCTTACGCCAGGAGATTTTTAAATTTTTCACAAGCAAATCCGGCATTAACCGGGACTTTACGGCCAATTTTAATTAAGAGCATCTCTGGAGCTAGGATAAGTGACCTCAAGGTTTTTGTGAAGTTAAATATTTCTGCAATACAGTCACGTATTCCCTTATTGTTTTTCTTAGGTACCAACGATTTTTTAGCAAATGTAGATGTAGCAGTATTTAAGAATTCCTTTCTGTCATTTTTGAGAATATTACGTCGAACTTATCCTGGAATGGCAATTGTTTTCATGACTTTGCCGTTTTATCCGAGGATAAGTAACTCCACACCAGTACTTGCCCGTTTGCACAAAGTTAATAGATTTTTGCTTACCCTACGTTCTGATTCAGTAAGAGTGATAGTACTCCCCGACGAATTTAATCAGATGAAGTTTTTTCATGCATATTATGGGAACTCTATGCGTCGTGATTGCATCCATTTCAACAACGACGCATTTAGAAAGTTAATTCCTGTAATAGAAAATTCCCTTTCACAGTTACCGACGTAGTTTTTTTTGCATCCTTCTCTCACGCAACGACTGTTTATGCTCCAGAGAAGTCATTTCCTGGTAAAACTCATCCGAATGCTTGGCCTAGGTCAAATTTTTTGCTTTTCTTTCCTCTAGCACAATGAAATTTTGCATTTAAAGAAATTTTGTAAAAACTTTTTTAGGACAATTCCTCATTTTCTGTGTTGGGCGCGTTACCTCGGGTGCTCCTTTGCACTACTATTGATATTTTTTCAGTGAATATTGCTTACGAGGTAAAACCTCTAGACTTTCGGTGTTCTTGTAATTAAAATTTGTACTTGTAGTTAAAATATTTTTTCTTTCCCGCAGCTCCATACCTGTTCATAATTTTTTTTTTTGAAAATGCCCTCTAAGGTGTATTCCCCCGAGGAGCTGCCTACCGGCACTTCCTGGGTCTGCACCCTCAATGCGCAGGATGCCACCAATCAGTGCCACGTATTAGGGATCACACCTTCTACGACGTTGTCTATAAACAGGACCCTGCTAAGTGACTACCTTAAAACCTTGCAAATGAATGGTGGGTCCGAACCCTTACCCGTAAATTCTAGGCCAGATCTAACCTCCCCAAGCACCGCCCAGCAGTTGGAACCAGAAGATAAATCCTCTCTGGCCCCCAACGCAGCTTCGAGCCCTGACGCGGCTACCATCCCATTAACTCAATCGGCGCCGGCAACGACACCTGGTGCTACCAAGGAACAGCTTGGTAGTAATGCTAGTACCGCCCACGATATCGCGACCACCAGTTCTGACAGCGGACGTTCACCTGCTGTGAATTGGGCCCAGTTAGTCCAGGACACCGCGTTAGCCGTGGGCCAACAGGTGGCCGCTGCTATGACCAGTTGCCGTTCACCTCCGCGCGCAAATCACAGTACCATGAGGGTGTTAGATGATATGGTTAGGGCCTTGCCAGTGACTACTGGTGCCGACCCCCACAAATTGGCGGAGTTTCTTATAGCGGTCTCCAAAATCACCAATCTGAACCTCTTTGCCGACCAGGATGTTTTGTTGGCGATTCTTCCCCGCACTGCGGAACAATTGAGAGCCTTCTGGCTAAAGGGAATCGCCGATCACGGCAAGCTCATTCAGGTGGTGGAAGGCGTTAGGGACTTTTTCTTGCCCGCACAAGTTAGGCACACGATCGTGACCACTATGGTCTACAGGGTTCAACGTCCGTCAGAGTCCCTTTCCGAATTCATTGAGGGCATCTCTGCGTCTTCATCCTTGTTAATGCCCGATTTTTCTGAACGTGATGTGCTCGACACAGTCGTCAACGGTCTCAATGCACCAACGCGGGCGGCTCTTGCGGCCTTTCCGGCAGCGTGTAGTCTTACAGACCTCCTGGCCTTGGTCCCCAGGGTTCAGGTGGTCCGCGCTCTGGAGCAGGGCCAAGCCTTCTCGCAACCAAACACCGCGCACCACAGTGCCGGGCACCAGCAGCAAAATTTTCCAAATTTTTCCCACACATATCACAATAATTCTCGACATGACAACCGACGGCCCTCAGCCCAAGATAATAGGAATTTTCCCAATTTTTCTAGACAAGCATACGCACCCCGCATTCCGCAGTTTCCATACCACCAAAACCAGCTGCAGCCATTCAGATCTTTTCAAGCTCCAAACCAATTTACTCCTCAATGCAACTTCACTCCACAAAGTCAGGGACAGGGAAACGCCAGAGGGGGGCGCCATTAGGTGCCTTAGCGCCTCCTTTGGTTCAAACGGTAAAGCAGGTGCCTGTCAATCGAACCATAACTAACAAACCGAAGGGTTCACCAAGTATACCGGCTAACGACTTATGCTACGTCACACTCGATTTCAAGGGATTATTTAAAGACGCGCTAATTGATACCGGATCCTCGTTTTGTTTGTTGTCCTCCGACACTTACCAGCTCCTAAAGCGCCATACTAGAGCAGTGGTGGATAAACAACCGACATCTTTTTCTGCTATATCTGCCGCGGGTGAACCCATCAGGTTCAAGTTTGTTACTAGGATTCATTTTAAAATTCAACATCTCTCTTGGACTTTTCCCTTTTTTGTAACGGATAACTTGCCAGTTCCCCTATTAATAGGCTCCGATTTTTTGACAAAAACTAAAGCAGTTATTAACATGTTCACACACACTCTCAGTTTCCCTTATGGATCCCCAAAGTCCCCAACAGCTTTTCCACTCCTTTGTACCTCAGTTGCTGAACAACCAGATCATCCTGTCATGGGGGAAAATTTGAACCCCCAACAGCAACGTTCAGTCTCACAATTAATTTCTCAGTTTCCAGAAACAATCACCAGTAAGTTAGGCCGAACGAACCTTTTGCAGTATCATATTAAAATCAAAGAACACAAAATTATCCGCAACAAACCTTACCAGTACGCCCCTCCCAAACTTCAACTCATGCGACAGCATATTGATGACCTCCTCAAGAAGGGAGTCATCCGCCCATCTACCTCGCAGTATGCCTCCGCCGCATTTTTAGTCCCCAAGAAGGGCGGGAAAACGCGCATGGTGGTCGACTACCGTAATTTAAATTCCATTCTAGAATTAGACGCCACTCCCATGCCCACCATTGAAAGCGCCTTTCAGCACTTGGGACAAGCACGTTGGTTTACACTGTTAGACTTAAATTCAGCCTACAATCAGATTCCCCTTGCGGAAGCGTCTAAGCAGTTCACCTCTTTTGTTGTACCATGGGCACAGTATGAGTTTAATTTCCTCCCTTTTGGACTTGCGTCTGGTAGCATGGTCCTCACCTCATTGATTGACAAAATGTTTGGCGATATTAAATTTAAGTACGTTTACAACTTTTTTGATGACCTATGCGTCTATAGCGACTCCACCTTTGAAGACCACTTGGAGAAGGTTAGGCTAGTAATCAAACGCCTACGTGACGCAGGCCTCACCATTAATCCAGAGAAAATGACAGTTGCTTCCAACAAAATTCAATTCCTTGGCCATGTTTTTTCTAATCACACCATTTCAATTCACCCCGATAGGACACGACCCATAGACGAATTCCCCACACCCAAGAACATTAAACAGCTATCCCGTTTCTTGGGAATGACAGCTTTTTACGCCCGTTTCATCAAGGACTACGCCACCATCACCATGCCACTTAACCATTTAAAGAAAAAAGGCGTTCCTTTTGTTTTTGGACCTGACCAAGTAACAGCTTTCCAAACCTTAAAAGCAGCCTTAGTCTCATCAACCATTCTCCGCATGCCCGATTTTGATAAGCAATTTGTCGTTCACACAGACGCGTCCGGTTCTTCAATCGGAGCGGTCCTTCTTCAAGCCCACGGCGATCAGCTTTTCCCAGTTTCTTATGCATCCCGAGCCCTCAGCAAACATGAACTCAACTACTCCACTTTACAATTAGAATGCCTGGCCATAGTTTTTGCACTTCAGAAATACCAGCAGTATTTGGAACACCGAGAGTTCGAGCTCCACTCAGATTGCTCGGCTCTCACGTGGCTTCTAACACACCCACGCCAGATGGGGCGAATCGCTCGCTGGGTTTCCTTCATCAATTCTTTCAAATTTAAGATCTACCACATTCGCGGCAAGGACAATGTCATTGCCGACTGCCTTTCCCGTCTTTTTGAAAACACTGATACAACAGAAGTCACGCCCCCCGTTCAGCCACCAGCAGTTTTGACCCTCTTTTCTCTTCCTGAGGTATTCAAGGACATCTCCAGCCATCAACTGGATGATCCTGATCTTAGGAAAATTATTAGATCACCCAACAAACCCCCAAATTACTCAGTAGATACCAATACACTTTTATACCGTCAACCCAACCAAACCAAGCCCAGGGTAGTAGTTCCCACCAAGCTTTTTGATCTCCTGTTTTCATATTATCATGAATCTCCTACGTCGGCTCACCTTGACATCAGTAAGACCCTCGCCCGTATCGAACGCTTTTTCTGGGCACCAAATCTCAAGGCCTATATTACAGATAGGGTACGGACTTGCGTCAAATGCCAAAGGTGCAAACAGGCCCCTAACACTAAAGTAGGGAAGCTGGCCTCCGAAATCGTAACCCAGCCTTGGGAGAAAATTTTCATCGACCATATTGGCCCTCTGCCGCTTTCTCTCAATAGAAATAAGTACATTTTAACTGTGATCGATTCCTTTTCTAAATTTTGCCTTATGCTCCCCGTTAGGAATACTAAAGCCGAGACCACAGCTGCAATTCTCAACAAGCAAGTTTTTTCAATTTTTGGCCCACCTAAGTATCTAGTTTCTGACAACGTCTCCAATTTCAAATCAGTTGTAATCAAAAACCTTTGCATGGGCTTGGGCATCCAACATATTTACACCAGTCCGTATTACCCGAACCCGTCACATGCCGAGAGGGTGAACAAACAAATCAAAATTGCTATCCGAATATTTCACAACCAGCATCAAAAGCGCTGGGACCAGGAACTTCACTGGTTCCAGATCGCTTTTAATTCCGCACGACATGAATCCACCAAGGTTTCCCCAGCCCGTTTGTTCCTTGGTCGGAACATATTTCACCCCCTGGAGCTACACTGGAACTTGGACCGACTAGTCGACGACCAAACTTCCCCACAATCTTCACAAGAAGAGTGGGAAAAGGCCGTTGAAAACCTCCAGAAAGCTAGGCAGAGTCGGCAGCGCAAATACGACCTGAACAAGCTGCCCAACCCTTTCAACACCGGTGATTGGGTCATGTTCAGGGAACATCATCTTAGCAAAGCTGCCGATTCAATCAACAAGAAGCTGCTGCCTGTCTGGTCTAAGCCATGTGTTATCGGTTCCTTTTCTTCACCCGTAACTGCACGACTGTTAAACCCTTCCACGGGCAAACTCATTAGGAGCGCCCATGTCTCACAACTCAAAAGATTTTTTCAACCACAGTTTTAAAGTAATTACATCTTTACCAGACCAGAACCGCTATACCGAAGTGATATTAGGTTAAGTTTTCTCTATCTGTCGCTGTCCCCGCCAACGCCCGGGGGATTGTGAGTCTAAGGGTATCCTTCGCTGATGGGCTGCCCTACACGTTCTCCCCCGTGCGTTGTCGGCAAACTCTCTTTCCCCTCCCTTTTCGTCTACGACACCCACACTGGGTTTTGTAAAGAATTTTTTTTGTGATTTGAAAATGACTATTCTGCGGTTGGTTACCTTTTTTTATTATTGTTTCTTTTACCTCCGCAGGAAAGGGCCCAGTGGTGGCACCTTCTGTGGCGACCTGATCAGTCGTGTGTTGAGAGACAAAACTCTTCTCTATTTCTTTCCTGTCGTAACCCTTGTTTCATTTTCAGCCTTCTTAGCTTAATTAGTCGCTAAGGTAGTAGTAGTTAGGTTTAGGGAAAGCTCACATTTTAATGAAGTGCTAGATATATTTAATTCTTCAGATTATGTTAACAAGGTGATACAATTTATTAAGTTTCAGAATTTTCCAATATTTACATATATTAAGTAGGCACCAAACTGGACCACCTACCAATAATGGTTGAACCCGACAAGTTGTCAGGAAAGGAAAGTGCACTCTCTTTAGACCCAAGCACCCTTTCCTGAAATATCACCGCTCAACACAGCTACCAAATGCGCCATTCTCCCTGCGCACGCAATCGCCTACCCAAAAAGTATCGCATGCGAATTCTCAGCAAAAAAAAAAAAGAAAAGAAAAAAAAATTCATTTCAAGATTAAATTAATTACATCCTTCCAACCTCCTTACTTCACAGTTCTCTTACGGCTTCCGCGAGCCCCACCAGTCTAACCTTGGTTACCCGGCGCCACTCATGGGTCAATCCCTCGGTTTCCCTTTAGGAACCGACCAACCCGTCAGTGATCGGACCGCCGCCTTGCAAGCCACCGTCAAACAACTCCAACACGACAGTTCCCTTTTACAACTCCAATGATCTTAAATCTTTCTTTTTAACTATATATTTCTCCCCAAGTATTTTTTACATAGTTAGACACCTGCACAATCAAAAAAAAAAAATGATAATTTAAACCCAACCAATCAAATCTAAGCCAAACTTTTTAAAGCAAAATACTATAGCCCGAATAAACTCAGTGACTCCGGACAACTCCCAGTGAATTAAAGTGAATAGTGATTCCCCAATGACAGCTACAAATAGACCTTAGACACCCAGTTGACGATACCGGGAGAGCGGCAACAAAACACCCTGATGCCCAGCAGAACCGCAACACTATCCTCACCAACAGCGCTCCACCTTCAACCACAGCGCGGTGATCCGGACGTTTTGCGAGCCACCAACGCTGCTGCCCACACCGGACCAGAGCCCACCTGCTCCATCAGCTCAACCTCATCAAGTCCTCCTCTCGGTCATCACAGCAACCTCAACATTTTGATTCAGTTCACCTCACATCTCCACCTCAAGTTCTCCGATGAAGTGTTCATAGTAAAAAAAAGACTCTAATCCATTCAACAACTAAATAGCAAAAAAAAAAAAATACAAAATTTTTGTGCGTGCAGATGTCCGTCCCTTTTACACCAATTAACTCAATCTTTTTCACTCAGTTTTCAATTTTGTTCTCAATTAAAGTCAGGTACGTTAGGCCAAACTCAACTGTCGTTCCCCTACAACCCATCCTCCTTTTGCAGGGGGGGGTGGATCCCGATCCCTGCCGTGGTTGGTCAAAATAAACATTAGCAATCATCCCCAAAAGAAACGCGGCGACCGAGGTTCCAAGACGAAGTCGGACTGGTGCTGGCTTTTTGGCTTTCCTCGTCTGCTCGCGGCTTCCCCTGAATCAAAACCGGGAGCATGATATCTCGGGACCACGAGCATGACAGAGGGAGCAAAACCGAGCGAATTTCTCAAACTCCTACATCTAACCCACACCTTCACCCACCTTCCAACAAACTTTTTTCGTTTTCACTTTGGCCTTAGGGGGGGTGGTTGTGACGCTAAGCGTCACGCTATTTTATATAGTGTAGGCGTCCTTCATAACCGCTCCAAACGCCATCAGCGGTGTCGAGCCAGCTGATCTTTTGAACCTTTAACGGCGATTCTCTGCGGCGTCCCTCGCCCCCTTTCGTCGATGCAGCCTTGAAGCGTTGGCACCATCCCCGCTCCTTGTCAGGATTAATACACCGTCAAAAGCTTAAGTACCTTAATTTATAAGTCCTTAGTATCAGGAATGGCAGGCTAGACTACAATTAGAAGGGGCAATCCCTTAAGGAAGCCCCAAACAACAGGAATATGTAGGAATTGCAAAACCGGTCGGGACCTCGTGTCTCGACCGCATTTTGATTAACAAGTTAGATTCAGGTTTTTTCCTCCACTCAGAAGACAATTAATTAATTAACTATCATTGCTTAGATTCAGGAACTTAGTTATTCATATATTATCCAATACAGTTATCAGTTTATCAGGTTTAGTCACTAGTAACAATTTCACTATTAGGTCTGGAAGGATATTTATTAGTTATTAATAGTTTAACCCATCATCAGAGCTGGCTGGTATAGCATTCTGGTCTGGTAAAGATCCATAGGTCTCTGGACACCCAGTCACGTTTTCCAACCCCCAATTAGTTTTCAGTACTTATTAGCTCCACATGGCTTGGCCAGACCTTGGCCTGCCGAATTAGTTGGCTAGTCCTAAATTAGCCAAACCAGTAGCAGAGTCAGCACGCCCAGATTCCAGTTTGTAGTTACCATACTGGTATTACCCAATTATTACCCCAGATTAGTACGCCCCTCTTCCCCCGTATAGTTATGTCAATTCCAATTAGCAGCCCAATTAGCCACCCCCAGTAGCATAACATTCCTAACCCCCGCTACATATGGTCGCACCAACATCCAAATAATGTTTTACCCTCCCCCTGCTACAAAGCATGATCTAATGGTATATCCCTCAATATTGAAATATTTTATTTTTGTTTCATTTAAATTAACTTCACTTAAAGCAATTATATCAGGTTTTATCTGATCTAAAGTTATTTGTAAATTTTCTAAATTAGTTGAGATGCTTCGAACGTTTTGATGAAATATTGTAAATTTGTTGATTGAGTAGTTTATTGCCCCTTGAGGGTTGCTAACTCTATCTATTTCAAATTGAGTCCTCCTTCTTCCATTTGTGCCAGAGATATAATTATTAATACTACTTGTACTTAACAGATTCACAACATTTACATCAATACTGGAAATTGGGTCAGGCTGCCTAAAAAAATTGCATTCGAGTTTTCAATTTGAGATTCACGAAGTGTGGTCACTGAAGAAGGGTCACCCACTGCTTCCGGATCTAGACTTCCCAAAGACTGACAGCTGTTGATGGCCTCTTCAAGTGTCCCGACAAACTTAGAAGGAGTTAGACCCTTCCACAAAGATCTTCTACTTGACCTCTGATCACTATTAACAATGATCACAGATACACCCGTGCTCTTCTGGAAGTCCACAATCCTGGCTGCAAAGTGCTGCGGATCAATATTGTCTCTTACGCAGCCCATACGGGAGCAAATAAGTCTGCGAAAATTCCCTTCTTTGAAATATTTCTTCAGTTCCTCGAAAGCTTTGTCATACTCAGCAAGGTGTGGATTGCTATATAGTATGGAATGTTATATTTAGCTTGAATTCTGATATTGTAATATTGTATTTTGCATGTGATATTATATGTTATTGAAGAATGGTATGTACATGTCTGTTGTATTCCTTGTGACGTTGTCTATTTCAATTGATTAATGGCAATAAAGCATTATTATTATTAAACTGGAAACTACTTTCTTTTCTGAAATACTTAAATCAAGCACAAGCTTTACCACCCACATTTCACGTTTTAGGAAACAATTGCAGACCTAACTAGTGTAGGCAAGTACTGTTTCATAAAATAAAAGTAACATAACCCAGGGCCGTACTCAGTTGTCACGGGCCCCTGGGCAGGCCTGGTGGTGTGGGCCCTTTTTGACGTCCGAATCCAAGTTGGTGAACCTTTTTTTAGACAACAGTGTCCTAAATGAGACACCGGCCCGGCCGCCGGGCCCAACTGACGGGCCAGGGCCTCATCTGATTTTTTTAGCTACAAAATTATGCACAGCATATGTCTAAGTCTGATAGCTACCAAATTAATTTTTACAAATTCCACCTACCGGTGAGATCGATAGAGCAGGTCCCAGTGACACAGAAGTTGTAACAAACGGACACTTGACATCTGTCGCCAGTGAAGCCTTCCTCACACGTGCAGCTCTTGCCCTGGTTGCCATAGTGACACGCACCGTGCACACAGTAGTCTAGACATTCATCTGCAAAGGACACAGAAGTTGTAACAAACGGACACTTGACATCTGTCGCCAGTGAAGCCTTCCTCACACGTGCAGCTCTTGCCCTGGTTGCCATAGTGACACGCACCGTGCACACAGTAGTCTAGACATTCATCTGCAAAGGACACAGAAGTTGTAACAAACGGACACTTGACATCTGTCACCAGTGAAGCCTTCCTCACACGTGCAGCTCTTGCCCTGGTTGCCATAGTGACACGCACCGTGCACACAGTAGTCTAGACATTCATCTGCAAAGACACAGAAGTTGTAACAAACGGACACTTGACATCTGTCGCCAGTGAAGCCTTCCTCACACGTGCAGCTCTTGCCATGGTTGCCATAGTGACACGCACCGTGCACACAGTAGTCTAGACATTCATCTGCAAAGGACACAGAAGTTGTAACAAACGGACACTTGACATCTGTCGCCAGTGAAGCCTTCCTCACACGTGCAGCTCTTGCCCTGGTTGCCATAGTGACACGCACCGTGCACACAGTAGTCTAGACATTCATCTGCAAAGACACAGAAGTTGTAACAAACGGACACTTGACATCTGTCGCCAGTGAAGCCTTCCTCACACGTGCAGCTCTTGCCCTGGTTGCCATAGTGACACGCACCGTGCACACAGTAGTCTAGACATTCATCTGCAAAGGACACAGAAGTTGTAACAAACGGACACTTGACATCTGTCGCCAGTGAAGCCTTCCTCACACGTGCAGCTCTTGCCCTGGTTGCCATAGTGACACGCACCGTGCACACAGTAGTCTAGACATTCATCTGCAAAGGACACAGAAGTTGTAACAAACGGACACTTGACATCTGTCGCCAGTGAAGCCTTCCTCACACGTGCAGCTCTTGCCCTGGTTGCCATAGTGACACGCACCGTGCACACAGTAGTCTAGACATTCATCTGCAAAGACACAGAAGTTGTAACAAACGGACACTTGACATCTGTCGCCAGTGAAGCCTTCCTCACACGTGCAGCTCTTGCCCTGGTTGCCATAGTGACACGCACCGTGCACACAGTAGTCTAGACATTCATCTGCAAAGACACAGAAGTTGTAACAAACGGACACTTGACATCTGTCGCCAGTGAAGCCTTCCTCACACGTGCAGCTCTTGCCCTGGTTGCCATAGTGACACGCACCGTGCACACAGTAGTCTAGACATTCATCTGCAAAGACACAGAAGTTGTAACAAACGGACACTTCACATCTGTCGCCAGTGAAGCCTTCCTCACACGTGCAGCTCTTGCCCTGGTTGCCATAGTGACACGCACCGTGCACACAGTAGTCTAGACATTCATCTGCAAAGACACAGAAGTTGTAACAAACGGACACTTGACATCTGTCGCCAGTGAAGCCTTCCTCACACGTGCAGCTCTTGCCCTGGTTGCCATAGTGACACGCACCGTGCACACAGTAGTCTAGACATTCATCTGCAAAGACACAGAAGTTGTAACAAACGGACACTTGACATCTGTCGCCAGTGAAGCCTTCCTCACACGTGCAGCTCTTGCCCTGGTTGCCATAGTGACACGCACCGTGCACACAGTAGTCTAGACATTCATCTGCAAAGACACAGAAGTTGTAACAAACGGACACTTGACATCTGTCGCCAGTGAAGCCTTCCTCACACGTGCAGCTCTTGCCCTGGTTGCCATAGTGACACGCACCGTGCACACAGTAGTCTAGACATTCATCTGCAAAGACACAGAAGTTGTAACAAACGGAGACTTGACATCTGTCGCCAGTGAAGCCTTCCTCACACGTGCAGCTCTTGCCCTGGTTGCCATAGTGACACGCACCGTGCACACAGTAGTCTAGACATTCATCTGCAAAGACACAGAAGTTGTAACAAACGGAGACTTGACATCTGTCGCCAGTGAAGCCTTCCTCACACGTGCAGCTCAAGCCCTGGTTGCCATAGTGACACGCACCGTGCACACAGTAGTCTAGACATTCATCTGCAAAGACACAGAAGTTGTAACAAACGGACACTTGACATCTGTCGCCAGTGAAGCCTTCCTCACACGTGCAGCTCTTGCCCTGGTTGCCATAGTGACACGCACCGTGCACACAGTAGTCTAGACATTCATCTGCAAAGACACAGAAGTTGTAACAAACGGACACTTCACATCTGTCGCCAGTGAAGCCTTCCTCACACGTGCAGCTCTTGCCCTGGTTGCCATAGTGACACGCACCGTGCACACAGTAGTCTAGACATTCATCTGCAAAGACACAGAAGTTGTAACAAACGGAGACTTGACATCTGTCGCCAGTGAAGCCTTCCTCACACGTGCAGCTCTTGCCCTGGTTGCCATAGTGACACGCACCGTGCACACAGTAGTCTAGACATTCATCTGCAAAGACACAGAAGTTGTAACAAACGGACACTTGACATCTGTCGCCAGTGAAGCCTTACTCACACGTGCAGCTCTTGCCCTGGTTGCATAGTGACACGCACCGTGCACACAGTAGTCTAGACATTCATCTGCAAAGACACAGAAGTTGTAACAAACGGACACTTGACATCTGTCGCCAGTGAAGCCTTCCTCACACGTGCAGCTCTTGCCCTGGTTGCCATAGTGACACGCACCGTGCACACAGTAGTCTAGACATTCATCTGCAAAGACACAGAAGTTGTAACAAACGGACACTTGACATCTGTCGCCAGTGAAGCCTTCCTCACACGTGCAGCTCTTGCCCTGGTTGCCATAGTGACACGCACCGTGCACACAGTAGTCTAGACATTCATCTGCAAAGACACAGAAGTTGTAACAAACGGACACTTGACATCTGTCGCCAGTGAAGCCTTCCTCACACGTGCAGCTCTTGCCCTGGTTGCCATAGTGACACGCACCGTGCACACAGTAGTCTAGACATTCATCTGCAAAGACACAGAAGTTGTAACAAACGGACACTTGACATCTGTCGCCAGTGAAGCCTTCCTCACACGTGCAGCTCTTGCCCTGGTTGCCATAGTGACACGCACCGTGCACACAGTAGTCTAGACATTCATCTGCAAAGACACAGAAGTTGTAACAAACGGACACTTGACATCTGTCGCCAGTGAAGCCTTCCTCACACGTGCAGCTCTTGCCCTGGTTGCCATAGTGACACGCACCGTGCACACAGTAGTCTAGACATTCATCTGCAAAGACACAGAAGTTGTAACAAACGGACACTTGACATCTGTCGCCAGTGAAGCCTTCCTCACACGTGCAGCTCTTGCCCTGGTTGCCATAGTGACACGCACCGTGCACACAGTAGTCTAGACATTCATCTGCAAAGACACAGAAGTTGTAACAAACGGACACTTCACATCTGTCGCCAGTGAAGCCTTCCTCACACGTGCAGCTCTTGCCCTGGTTGCCATAGTGACACGCACCGTGCACACAGTAGTCTAGACATTCATCTGCAAAGACACAGAAGTTGTAACAAACGGAGACTTGACATCTGTCGCCAGTGAAGCCTTCCTCACACGTGCAGCTCTTGCCCTGGTTGCCATAGTGACACGCACCGTGCACACAGTAGTCTAGACATTCATCTGCAAAGACACAGAAGTTGTAACAAACGGAGACTTGACATCTGTCGCCAGTGAAGCCTTCCTCACACGTGCAGCTCAAGCCCTGGTTGCCATAGTGACACGCACCGTGCACACAGTAGTCTAGACATTCATCTGCAAAGACACAGAAGTTGTAACAAACGGACACTTGACATCTGTCGCCAGTGAAGCCTTCCTCACACGTGCAGCTCTTGCCCTGGTTGCCATAGTGACACGCACCGTGCACACAGTAGTCTAGACATTCATCTGCAAAGACACAGAAGTTGTAACAAACGGACACTTCACATCTGTCGCCAGTGAAGCCTTCCTCACACGTGCAGCTCTTGCCCTGGTTGCCATAGTGACACGCACCGTGCACACAGTAGTCTAGACATTCATCTGCAAAGACACAGAAGTTGTAACAAACGGAGACTTGACATCTGTCGCCAGTGAAGCCTTCCTCACACGTGCAGCTCTTGCCCTGGTTGCCATAGTGACACGCACCGTGCACACAGTAGTCTAGACATTCATCTGCAAAGACACAGAAGTTGTAACAAACGGACACTTGACATCTGTCGCCAGTGAAGCCTTCCTCACACGTGCAGCTCTTGCCCTGGTTGCATAGTGACACGCACCGTGCACACAGTAGTCTAGACATTCATCTGCAAAGACACAGAAGTTGTAACAAACGGACACTTGACATCTGTCGCCAGTGAAGCCTTCCTCACACGTGCAGCTCTTGCCCTGGTTGCCATAGTGACACGCACCGTGCACACAGTAGTCTAGACATTCATCTGCAAAGACACAGAAGTTGTAACAAACGGACACTTGACATCTGTCGCCAGTGAAGCCTTCCTCACACGTGCAGCTCTTGCCCTGGTTGCCATAGTGACACGCACCGTGCACACAGTAGTCTAGACATTCATCTGCAAAGACACAGAAGTTGTAACAAACGGACACTTGACATCTGTCGCCAGTGAAGCCTTCCTCACACGTGCAGCTCTTGCCCTGGTTGCCATAGTGACACGCACCGTGCACACAGTAGTCTAGACATTCATCTGCAAAGACACAGAAGTTGTAACAAACGGACACTTGACATCTGTCGCCAGTGAAGCCTTCCTCACACGTGCAGCTCTTGCCCTGGTTGCCATAGTGACACGCACCGTGCACACAGTAGTCTAGACATTCATCTGCAAAGACACAGAAGTTGTAACAAACGGACACTTGACATCTGTCGCCAGTGAAGCCTTCCTCACACGTGCAGCTCTTGCCCTGGTTGCCATAGTGACACGCACCGTGCACACAGTAGTCTAGACATTCATCTGCAAAGACACAGAAGTTGTAACAAACGGACACTTGACATCTGTCGCCAGTGAAGCCTTCCTCACACGTGCAGCTCTTGCCCTGGTTGCCATAGTGACACGCACCGTGCACACAGTAGTCTAGACATTCATCTGCAAAGACACAGAAGTTGTAACAAACGGACACTTCACATCTGTCGCCAGTGAAGCCTTCCTCACACGTGCAGCTCTTGCCCTGGTTGCCATAGTGACACGCACCGTGCACACAGTAGTCTAGACATTCATCTGCAAAGACACAGAAGTTGTAACAAACGGAGACTTGACATCTGTCGCCAGTGAAGCCTTCCTCACACGTGCAGCTCTTGCCCTGGTTGCCATAGTGACACGCACCGTGCACACAGTAGTCTAGACATTCATCTGCAAAGACAGAGACGGTTAAAACAGAAGTTGATTGTACATGCAATTATTAATAAGAACATAAAACAGAAGTTGATTGTACACACAATTATTAATAAGAACATTCTTACGAGCATGATCCTTTTTGTTGCTTAAACACACTACAATATATATTTATTTTCTCTTGTACTGCACACACATACTGGATCTTAGATGTGAATTTACATAACAAAATACATTTACATTACAAAATAGTCCACTCATAGACAAAAGCAATTATAGAGATTTTACTATTCAGGATATAACTATCTGTTTTGTCCCAATATCCCAAGGATTTTATCAGCAACCTCAAAGGCATGGACAGTGAATAGAGAAATTTATCTTGTAGGCCTAATGTTTTATGTTTCAGTAATTCCTGGTTTGTCAACCAGCTAGGAATAGGTTCCACCGTTCATTAAAAACCAAACTTAAGGGTGCCAAATAATGTAGCATCTTGATTTGTTACGCTGCAAAAGTAGTTAAAGAAAAAAATTACCTTGTAAAAAGGCTAGTTTATATCTTACATTGGGAAAGATTTGAAGAATTAAAATGAGTGAAGCAAAAATAGCCTATACATTTCTCAGGCAGAAGGGAACGAAGACTAAACTAATGATAATAGTTCAAGTGTGTATTAGTTAAACAACTTAGAGAGGATAGTAGTTTATTTAATGGGATAAGGGGCCGTGCATATATTACGTCAGAGTAATGAGCAGCATGACAGAGCGTGACACGGGGGGGGGGGGGGTCAGAAAGGGCTCAATATAGCGTGACGTAATTTATGCATGGCCCCTAAAGTATGTATAAATTTCCTCAAAAAAAGGATAAAATACAACTATAACACATAGATTTAAAAAAAAATGGTTTAAAAACAAAGAGGATTTTGAATTTGAAGAAGGGAGGCAAGAGAGGATAATTGTCTGCTGACTCACTGATCTCGCAGAGCTCCCCGCTGTATCCAGGCAGACAGTCGCAGTACCTCCTGTCAGGCAGGTAGATGCCCTTGTTGAAACACCTGGTGGAGTTGGTGACCTGGGCGGGGCTGACGGGGGGCTGGGTCACCGCCTTGGTGACAGTGGCCGGTATCACCTGCACACACCGGGCGTCGTGTAAGAAACTTGGACAATCACAACTAGATTTGTCTGAAAATCTTTGTATACAGAGATGAAATGCTTTAATCTTGAACTTGGATAAATCTTAATCTTTAGCTTGAATAAATAATCACATTCAGTTGTTAGTATCACATATGATTAGTAGGCCTATTTAAGTTTCGGGTTATCTTGCAAATGTTCACTAGACGAAGATGACAACTTGCTTAATATTGGCTGAACACGATTAATTAACTATTGCACTATTTGAATACAAACTGTGACTGTGCTTAAGGAGTATCAAAATCGCAAAAGATAACATTGTAGGACCTGCAACTATCTTAGGAAATAAACAATACTTGTTTATATTGCCTGAATAAACAATCTTAAAATATCTGACATGTCTTTATTGCTGTTTTGATATTTATTTATAGTATGTGATGCAAATATTTTTAATGGGAATGAATAAAAATGCCCATGTAGCAGCAGAGGCAGCTTGTAGGCACGTGCCTACTAAGATGATTGCTTGGTAAATATCAGTTTTGGATTTTTTAGTTCTTCAATCTAAATATACTAGTGGCTTACAGGGCTATAGCCCCTAACATATGGTTTTTGTGTAAGTGGATAATCACAGCTGATCATTTTGATTATTAATAAAAAAACCTGTAGTGATATTACCATAAGAAAATCATTGGAGTTTTGAAGTCCAGTGGGGTGAAGACCACATCATTTTTTACATTTCTGATATTTTTCCACCGTCTTTGGCCCTCAAGCTTTAAAATGAATCGTCATAACCTAACTTCTTCCTAGCTCGAGATATTTCGTGGGGACCGATTCGCTTACGGAATTAAATATATAGATGTTCTTTGTTATTCATACAAAAAACACAATGCTCCCACCCACCCCTCCCACTCATTTTGCACTGCTCCCCTACCTTCATGACAGGCTCGATGACGGGGTTGCATCTCTCACTGTTCCAGACGCCAGGGTACGCCGACACCAGCGCCAGAGGGCTGTTGCTGTACTGCGCCACCATGTCAGGTTCAACGGTGGGATGCTCGAGGGACTGGCGCCAGACGGAGGTGTGGATGTGATCGGCCCAGAACACCTGACCCTCGGCCACGGCTAGGGCGAACGGCTGGTGGTCCGACCCTGGGCGAAAGGCAAAAGTTAGATTACGAAAAAACAAATGGAATTTTTAAGCTGACTAAAACTAGCTTTTTTAGTTGATATAGTGTTTGTGTCATCGAGTTTGACTTTTTTAAATTAAAATTTTAATGTTTTGGGAATGCTGGTCAAGTCTGTTCCAAAATGTGGAAAAATGTAAAGCATCTTGCCTAAGGTCAGAGATTTGGAATTTATGAACTCAAAGGTTAGATTTTTAGTATGTAAACTGAACTCAGGGGATGAACTGCTTTCCCTTAATAGGATTTATTTTAAACTAGCTGATTATACCGGTTTCACCCAGGAAAAATGTAGTTAAAAAACAGCTGTTTATTTGAATAACATTAAGTAAATAGCATAAAACTGTAACTGTATGGTCTCATTTGATTAACATTGGAATTTTGGATGTCCCACAAGAGGATTTAGATAAAACTGAGAGTCAGGAACAACAGCTGTAACCTAAAGGAACCTACCCTGAAAATTTCATGCTTTAACACCTTGTAATTTAGCTGTTCGGCGATCCACACACAGACAAGAACTCTGCTTTATTCATATGGAAGATTATCAGGCATTGAAACATGGTAAATCAAAATGGTTATCTCCTCTCCAAACCTACTATATATATAACAAGTGCTTACTATTTTGCAAGTAATAAATTATTATACATATTTGTCACAGAAATAAGAACATAAAATAAATCAATTTAAGACCACACTCTGAATGATTCCTCAAAGTAATTAAAAATTTAGAGGGGTCAACTATAACAATCATTAGGCCTACTTCTGGATCGTAAAGCAAACTCAGGTTTTTACATTTTACAAAGTAGTATCATAAACTCAGCACAATATGGAAAGCTAAGTTAGTTCCAAGTTAAGTAAGTTTTCATTATCTTGGTGTCACATTAGCAATTGTCGATTTCTTACTTCAAATCAAAACATGTTTTTAACACCCAGTAAACAAATAAAAATGCTTTATGTATTGACAGAGACTTATATTATAATAGAATTTCATTTCAAAGACCCTAAATAACTAAGCCTAACTGCCACATCATTATGTAAATATAAATGTTAACTTCTTAATAAAGGAAAGTGCTACTTAAAACGTCAGTGTGAAAATTAAACCTTACAGAATCTTTTTGCAGTACTTAAGCATATTACAGTGAACTTTTTTTTATAAAAAAATTATAACATTTCAGAAAATGAAAGTAAGTCCTTTGGTGATATTTGCAATGCTCTATAAAGTTGATAATATCAGGGAGGAGCGAATTAAGGAGTTCACATGTATACTTTGATCTAAATTACTCAAAATTTAAATTAAAACACTAATCACAACGACAATATCACTTATGTCATACAACTTACATGGTTCACACTTTTATTTGGCTAATGGTTTCCCCGACTTTCCCTGACAAAAAAATTGATTTCCCTGACATTTTCTATCCAAAATAATTAATTTTTCCTGACTTGCGACTCAAAATGCACACTTTTTTGTAATAGATTTTGATTTTCGCGCACTAGTGCTTTGCGTTTACGATTAAAATCTAAATTTATCCCTGACTTTTATTGGGGTGGGCGAGTAGTGTTTTGTTTTTTCAATCGAGTCAAATATTGAACCAACTACTCGAGTATCGAGTCGAGTAGTTCTTTACAAAGTTAAACAAAGTTTTTTTTTAATCAAAAACAATGTATTTTAGACATTAAACTTAATTATAAACAAATGAAAATAAAGGAAATTAAAAATGCACAACCTTTAAAAACTATGGATTACAACTACAGTAGAACCTCACTAATTCGAACCTCGATAATTCGAAAACGTCTATAATTACTAACTTTTGTCTGGTCCGTTCAGAAAACTTCTAAAATTCAAAAAATAATATACCGATAATTCAAAAGTGTTTTAACGCATGTAGCAATGTAGCCTCTAAAATTCGAATATGGTTATAATCGGGCCTCTAGAATTCAAATTTTGCTGCTATAATTCGAAACGTTACCTCTAAAATTCGAAGTCAAACTCTACAGTACAAACTGTGATACCGTAAGCCTCTGAAATTTGAATCAAGCGCAAAAAACAAGCCTGATGAGACATGAACTAATGCATATACTCAGTTTCCCCCAGATCTGAATTCATTGACGTTTGTTTTCTTTGCCTCTATAATTCAAATTCCATTCACATTAACCTCTATTTAATTCAAACTCTTGATATTTAAAACTTCCTTTAATTCGAAATAAATTGGCTGTCCCCTGAACTTAGAATAAGTGAGGTTCTACTGTATAATCTGTTGAAATAAAAAATAAAAATATTAAATGAAAATGTTAATTCATCAAAATAATACAGTACATTTTTTAAGTATTCCATATAAAACTAAAATAAAAATAAAGAAAGTAATTAAAGTATAGAAATATCTTGTTAGTTTTGGCTAACTAAAATTTGAATAATTGAACACTCCCCATGCTCCTCTCTTACTTATCTTACTTCACAGGTAATCATAAATAACTCACCTGTCATTGTCTCCTTTCATATAAGGTAAGGTTAATTTTAGGACTATTTTTCTTTACTTTTTCAGTCACTTATATTGTTAAACATTGGTTAGCAGGTAAATGACCGGGGTATGTATGCCATTTTCAACTAACTCAAATTTTCGAGAGTAGTCTCTAATACTCGCTCGGCCTTCGAGTATTAGAAAATACTCTACAGGTACTCGAAAACTAGAGTGCTCGCCCACCCCTAAACTTGAATAAAATAGAAAGCATTTTTCCTGACTTTTGGCATTTTTCCCTGACTTTCCCTGACCCTTCCTCAAATTCCCTGACTTTTCAGAAAGTGTGAACCATGAACTAAGAACTAAGTCAAGCAAGGCATGATAATCAGCAGTGAAAGACAGTCACTGACAATGACTGGTAGTCATAGTAACCTAATCTACCCTCTTTTATACAAGTGTAGTGTAGCTTGTGTAATGCATTATTATTTTCGCTAATGTTATAAAATACCTCACCTTCAACAAATATTCTCCTATCTTTTCCATCCAGGCCGACCGACTCTATCCTGTACTGTATCCCCGGCAGCTCCTCCACCCAATACAGTCGGTTTGTCTTCTGGTCGACGACGACAGCGTAAGGCAGCGCGTCGTCTGTGTAGACCAGTGTCTGTCGCTCCGACCCGTCGAGCAGCGACCTCTCTATGCTGGGACGGACGCCACAGTTGGTCCAGTACAGGTACCTGTGGTGGGAAACAGTTTAAAATTACTGTCATGATTTGTAACAAGAAAAACAATTGCTATGGAGGTTAAAAGTGAATTGGTATTAAAGATTTGTACCTGCTATTTTTCAACCTGGTTTTAAAAAGCATCACTAATTAAAAACAGCCCAAAGACAGATGGAAGGTAGGTTCAGTATCAAAACTTCTCACAATTTTCAGATCTTGCTGATGATGTGAGGCGAACCTCAGATTATGTGATCACTGTAACTACTAAGCCACCTATCCAGGTCGTCTACTTCCTATTTCCTTGCATTAGTAAACACCGCACAAAGTATGAAAACTGTGTGTTACACTGTAGTGACTGTGACAGTTAAGTTAGACTAGATTACAGTTTGATATCATTATCATTAAATTACAGGTTATTTTTACTTTACAGTTTACAGACGATGTTGAAAACTCAGTATTATTAGCAAAGAGCATAATAAAATCTCTATCACCCATTGCAGTTACCACAGCTTATACAAATCCCTCGCATGCTGGTCAATTAAGGGAGAACCACCCTCCTTACACTTATCTCTCAACGACATAATGCATGACTCCCCTCCCTCACTGTCAGATTTATTGAATGTCAACCCTTTTTCCCAGTCTTTCGAAAGTAAATTTTACATGTTTTACTAAGTATAAAATACACATCACAGTATTAGACAAATTTCAAAATTTGTACAGTAGAACTCCAATTATCCGAATTAATTGGGGATCGGGCCAATTCGGATATGCAGAAATTTGGATAATCAGGTATACCTCGGGAATTAAGCAAAAAACATCACCATACATCAACAATCAGAATTTTATTGACAAAGTTATTATAAATGTAGTGAACAGAAAGTGAGCGAACTGTATCAAGAATATACGTCATAAAAATTAAATTACAGGAGTTAAATTGAATACAGTATATACAGTTGCTCTTTTCAATAGGCCTACATACTGTACGTATTTCACTGTTCAATGTTGGTTATTTCACTTGAACATCTCGAGCAAAGTGAGTTTATCACTTAGCGAAAGGACAACACGTTTACGTTTTGTACTCATTTCGAACGATAATCTCGGTGAAAGAACAGTAGTGACTGATGAGCAGGGCGGGAAGGGGGTATGACTCATTGTTCCCTGCGAAAATATTGTCTGGAAGGTAACAGCGCAGGCTTTTATTTTAGCGCTCACGGCGCATTATCGCTACACGCGCTCCCGCTGTTATTTTCTTGATTTTTATATTTCTATTATTTCACTCAAAATCGATTCGGATAATTGGATATTCGGATAATTGGGGTTTTTGATAATTGGATTTCTACTGTATTGTATGAAATAATTAATCAAAGAACATTATTAACTGTAAAAAAATATGAAATCCAAGAAACAATAACCAAATTTTCTACATTTACCACACTCGCTAATACTTAAAAATATCATCTAGTTATATCTTACATATCTATAAATAGTAAATTCCATATCACAACAATTATGTTATCATTAAAATATCTCAATGAGATAGCATTATCTCATTGTGAATTTATCTTCTATGCAAACCTCACAGCTGTTTTTCAATTTTTGTGATAAAATAATGACTTGAGTGATAACAAAGTTTGGTTTGGTTTCAAAATGAAACAAATGTCCAATGTTTGTTTACAGGATCATTAAAAAGTATCAATCAACTATAGGCTATATGCTAGGTATTTCAAAAGATTAGTTATGAGAGAGGTCACTTTTTTGTTTTGACGGATAACCAGTTTGAAAACCGCTTCTTTACAAAAACCTTTCAAAGTGTTACTAATTTTCTCGTCACCTAGTACAGTAGAACCCCGGTTAACCGAAATAAAGGGGGGAGAGCCGTTTCGGATAACCAATTTTTCGGTTAAACCGTCATATGCTAAAAATAGCCTAACAAGGTGGGTAGGAAAAATGAATTTACAAACAATGTCTATATACTGTAATACAGTGATTTATTTCAGCTAAACAAAATGTTATAATGGGTTAGAAAATACTATAAACTGAACAACTGAAGTTACTACAGCATTGTACATTACTTATTACAGAAATCAGTGATTTTTGTTTGCTGTTTCGTAAGTCCTTCGCATCGTTTTCGAGCGGCGATGTCCCGCCATCTTTTAATTAGAAGGACGTCAGTAGGCGTTGACTCGCTGCATTGTTCCACAAATTTTAGGGCAACCTAAATAATACCAAAATTGATTGTAATTTAACTTGTTTAAAAACGAATCTATACTGTATTCAAATTTCTGTGTTTCGGCCATACAGTAATGTTTGACTTACCTCTAATGCATTAAATCCGTTGTCAGGTGTCACTTTGCCGATTACGTCATCCACGTCGTCTGCTTTGTTTTCTGTTGCGTCGTCAGCTGGCTGCAACACTGCCTCCACAATATCTTGGTCGGAAAGTTCATCAGATTCATCGGCGACGACCCATTCGTCCACGTCACTTGCATTCATGTCTTCACATCCAGGAATCCTATGAACCATCTCTGTCAAATTTTCAAAACTTTCATTTTCTTCTTCGTCTAGTCCGTCATAAATCTTCCTCCAGCACCTTTGAAGTGTTTCCTCTTTAATGTTAGCCCAAGCCTCCGCACACCAATAAATCACGTGTTTCATGTTAACTGCCTTCAGCGCGTCATTAATCAGTTTATTTTGTGTTTCACAATCTTCTAGGATAGTTCTCAACAACAGTCCTCGATAGTGCCGTTTGAATGTTTCGATCACTCCTTGATCAAGAGGCTGAATAAGGCAAGTGACATTTGGGGGAAGAAAGCGAACAACAATATCGCCTTTTTTTAACTCATTGGGATGCGAGGGCGCATTATCAATCAATAAAATAGCTTTTTTCGGCAAACCTTTTCCAGCTAAATATTTTTCAACTTGCGGCACAAACTGTTTTAAAAACCATTCTCCAAATAACTCACTGGACATCCAGGCACTTTTTGCGCTCTATAAAACACTGGCAAGGCGTTTGGCGCAATATCCTTCAGAGCTCGAGGTATCATTGACTTGCCGATGCACATTGGTGGCAACCTATGAGTGCCAGAGGCATTTGAAGCTAAGAGAAGTGTTATTCGCTCCTTTTTCATTTTATGACCGGGGGCAGACGTTTCAGTTGCTGAAGCTAGAGATTTTTTAGGCAACATCTTAAAATTAACGCCCGTTTCATCGGCATTGTAAATCTGGTCCTTACTGTAGCCTTGAGTGTAGTCTGCAAACATTGTTTTGAAAACATCTACCGCGTCTGGATCAGCAGATAACTTTTCACCGCACAAGTTCAGTTGACGGATCCCATACCTCTTTTTAAAGCGATCTAACCAACCTGAGCTGGCACAAAAACTTTTCCCTTCGTCACCTAACAACTCTGCTAACATTTTAGCCTTTTCTTGTAGTAAGGGACCTGTTAGTGGCATGCCTTTTTCCCTTTGTTGCGTGAACCACATGAATAAGGCCTCGTTAACTTTCTCAAAATCTGACGTCTTCAAAGTTTTTTTGTTACCATTTTTTACGACTTGCTCTAAAAACTTAGGTTTAGATTTTACCCATTCCGAGACAGTAGACACGCCAACTCCGTAATTAGCCGCAACATTCTTTAGCAAACAACCTTCTTCAACTTGTTTGATAGCAGCTAACTTATCCGCAAAAGAAATAACCACACGCTTTCGCTTCGATGCCATCGCGCGAACACACACACACACCTTTACGGTACACTAATGTACATAAAAACACACTTGCTAATCACAAACGGTACACTACTGCAACACGTTAACACAAAACAACAAAGTCCAGTAGTGCTCTGTCTACTGTGACAGTGACTGATGGCGCGGGGAATGGGGAAATTGCCAGGTCGGTGACCGGAAGGGGCGAGTGCGGACAGGGTGGGGGAGGTGAATCATCTCAAGGACACGTCAAACGTCCCTCGCATCGCCGCGCATCACCGATAAGTCACGTAGGCTCTCTTTCTGGAGAAAGGGGCTCGGCGCAGCACCTCGCTGTTTACATATTACGTACTTATAATTATTTACGGAACCGTTTCGGTTAACCCAGGTTCCGGTTAACCCGATTTCGGTTAACCGGGGTTCTACTGTACATCTATAATTTTTTTTTAGCAAATGTAAAGCATGAAGGTCAAGGTGAACCTTACAAAGGAGTCCATACAAATAAAAAAATACAAATCATCACACAAACAGACATTTTAACTCCACTTGGTCAACAAGTGAAGGAGACACTTGACCTAGACACAACAGGTATTTGTGTACTATTTGAAGGACACAGATTTGCATTTTGCAGGAAAATATGCCACATCACAACAACAAACTTCTCCGCAGAATTATTGGTATGTCCATCCATACTTTTATCTAACATACAACAATTTAAAACGACAATGTACAACAGTACCTCTTGCAGTTGTCGATAGCAATGCCCATTGGTATCTGGTCCTCCACCTTGATAAGAGGTTGGCCAGACTGCGGCTGGTCAGTGTTGCCAACTCGCACCCACATGATGGAATGTCCCTGGCCGTTGGACCAGTACAGGATTGCTGTCATGTCATCGTACACCACACCCTTCACCTGGTGTACTTGCTCTGTAAAGTTTATGGGATAATTAACAACTTTTTCAATTTAAAGAAGGCTCACATGTTAACGTGTAAAGCAACATGGGCAGGAGGGCAGAGGAATCATGTAAGGAGAAAGGAAACGTGGCAGCAGAAATACATAAAGACACAAACTAAACCAAACCTAAACAATGCAGCATGAAATGCGAAGGTATATGCTTGGAAAGGCTTATGCGATCCTCACTCCGCTGCTCTTACCAGGGTAACCTTAGTTCTGCGTTCTGCGGGTGACTGCCACCAGCGGCTCTAGCGTCAGGCGCAGACCTGACCATCCTCAATTAGTGGAAGACGCAGACCCGAGCTACTGTTTTGTATTACACGTGTTTTATGTAAAGACCTTTGTTTATTTATGAATATCTTTTTGCAACATTTCAAAGTTATCGTCACAATAATCTAATTTTAAAACCCATTTTAATTGACTGAAATATGCATTTTAATAAAGAATCAGTAACACATATTTCAAAAATCCATTTATTGCATTTTCACTTTTAAATTCGATAAAATACAATCTGTATTCAGTATTTGTTTTTAAAACAGAAATGGAAATGCACATCTGCAATTTTGACAACTGGAGTAATTTCAACCATCTATTACGAACTATTTACAGACAGGCAATTAGAAAGACCACACTATGAAAATCTGTTAGCAACTTCTGCCTGATACGGATGGTACAGTCTAATTATCTTAAATCGGGAATTATTTTTAAATAATAACTTTATTTAATTGCATCCCACTTTTGTTTACAATACTATTAAGGATTCATTATATTTTATTAGACTGTTATATTTAATTAAAGTATTATTTATTCGTTAATTTTGGAATTTATTGTTTTTATTTAATTAACAGAACAAAAATTATAAGCCATTGGAAAAGCACAGCCCCTTTTGATATAATTGCTAGCTAGAAGACTAAACAAAAATAATAAAATAAAATATCTATATAACTATATTTTATATAAAAAAATTTCAATCACATAAAACATTGATAAATTTTGCATATAACTTTTTTATTTTATTTACATTGCCATGTGTTGGAAAAATCTGAAACTTTAACTGAGGTTAAATTAAGTAACGGAACCATGTAGACATTTTAATCTCATTTTTAATTAATCACCATGAGAACTTTGTTGAGCACAACTTGCAGCAACAGAGCATTTTCCGTTATTTTTACTGTGCATTAAACTATTTTTAAATAAAAAACAATATACAAAAATAGGCTAGTCTAAAGGAAAAAGACTAGAAACATGTTTGGGATCAAGTTATTTGTTGCTACTTTTTCTATGCAATTATAAGTTTTACTATCTAATGAATGGGTGAAAATAATAAAAAATGGTCATGTGGCGTTTTACCATAAAAAAGGAATCCTTTTAGGTTTCAGTTGATTAACGACAAGCTGTAGATTTAACTATACTCCCTAAGATAAACTCTTTCAGCAGGTGGTTTACAGCAATGAAACTTCTGTTTGATCAATACAAGCCTCGTCTCTCTTGCCTCGAGGTGTTAACGATTGTTGTTCAAAACAATAATAGTGATTCTGTATGTTACTTCTTATTCTTGCCTTGCGAGTCATGAGGAAATTCAAATCTCTCAACCCTTAACAGTGGGTGACTGTTATGTGTAACTTTGAACATATTTGAGTCCAACTTAGACAACCCACTGTTGTAATTTTTTCTCAATTAAAGCAATCAGCAAATTTATTTATTTTAGTTTTGGGTTATTTTTCAAGTAAATGCATCTGATAAAATAAATTTACAAGATTTTACGTTATAGGACTTAATTTCAAAAGTAATGCTCAATTCCTGAGGCCTATATCTCATTTCACTCCACTTTCAAGTTTCAATCAGTTAAAGAAATATTGATATGTCTTATTTACAGAGATAAAAATCACGTAAAATAATAATCATTGCAAACTGTGTGTTGTATCACATTTATCAACTATCAAATAATAATCATTGCAAACTGTGTGTTGTATCACATTTATCAACTATCAAATAATAATCATTGCAAACTGTGTGTTGTATCACATTTATCAACTATCAAATAATAATCATTGCAAACTGTGTGTTGTATCACATTTATCAACTATCAAAATCTTTACACCCAGTTTGAGTAAATCATGCATGAAAACATTCTGGAAAGTCAAGTACCGAATCCAATGCATTTGAAATGTAATTAGTTATTATGCAGCATTTATCAGCTTGGCCCACTTCATTCTAGGAAGCCCTAATCCCATTTAGGTCTCTGTGGGGCCTGTAAGGTTCAGTGTAACATGAAGGAGTTGTCATATACAAATTTTGGGACGATTCCGATTCAGAGTTAAGGGACAAAAGAGGGGGTTCCATGACAGATAATTGTCAACAATATAATCCATTTCAATTTATAATATTTTAGGGATATTACAAACACTCAACATTAAACAATGGGTAATAAGCTCTACCACATTTATTGCAATAAGCTTACAGATCAAATAGTTTATAAAATTCATAAATGAATAGATCTTACTATTAGCAATAAAATAGCTGAATCAAGTATCTCATTAGCCTAATTTTTGTTTAAAATCGGAGGTTTAAATACAAAGAAGTTTCAACCTGCAGAGAAGTCAGGCTACGAAACTATAAATATCGTTAAGACCACCGACGACCGGTAATATAACGATTCATATTAGTTTGATTTTTCAACTTACTCATCATCCATTCCTATCTTTGCAATACATTACATCTCACCTTCCCATAAAAGGTCTCTAATTGTAAAGTCAATCGTAGTCTTATCTTCCTTCAAGTAAAAATGTGCAAATCCCACTCACTCTTGACCACCGTGTACACAGACGCTGAATGGTTTCCTGCCCTCAGGTCCACAATGCTGGGCACTGTCATGGAGAATATGCTGCCGTCGTCCCGGTCGTTGTCACTAAAGTACATCCGCCGCAGGTCCGCGTTGTACGCTAACGACCTCACCTGCGAGTCAACAGTGATCGTTAGCTTTGACGTGATCGGGTGTGGTCAAACAATCTGCTGTTTGTCCACTTAACTCTATTGGTATCCTATTGGCCTAAGTAGAAACCGAGATAGATTTCTCAGGTTAACTATCTATCTTCCAGGAATGGAAGCCATGGCCTCTTTGGGGCCATTCAAGTTTTAGCTTTGGACCAAGCCTTCTTGAAAGAGTGACCATGAATTTAGTGTAAACCCTTCCAAGATTACACTAATTATCCCCCATATACGCATAAATAATAGGTTGAGGTAAACAATATTATTTGTTGTACTATATTTTAATGTCTGTAAATATTTATCACAAATAGTAATCTCCCCAAATATATCACAAATAGTGGTTTTCACCACATATTTTTTCCTCCTTTCTTGTTTTAGTTTAAGGTTAATGGAATACCTGAAAACCACTGAGTTTACCTTACCTACTAAATATACTCAAATTATTTTGTAAACTCTATTCATATCCATGATAGCAATTCTTACGTTCAATCAATTTGATCTTGCATAAGTAACATAACAAGTTACTAAATTTAGTTAGGCTGAAGAATGACACTGATTTAATATTATAACTATAAATCTCAATTGTTTAGATATTGAATTCTTGTCCATGATGATAATTCTTATGATTAATAAATACAATCCTAAATAAGTAAAATTACATTTTTGCCTAGCCATTCACACCGGAAAATTTTGATACGTTTGGCAACTTTGCTGCTTTAAGTACACAGACGCCATGGATGTTCCAGAAATGTGTTTCATGGCAATGAATAATAAAACAATAATGAAAAAAGAATTTAGTACCATCCTCAAACTATCAAGACCAATAGAAGAAAACGGTTCAGCTTTAAAACCTGTTTGAAGCACACCATAATGGGTAACCAAACCCACCTATACAAAAAAGACCTATAAAAACAAAACTATATAAGTTAAGTAAAAAAAACACATACCTCTTTCATCCCTTCAGTGACATTTCCCACCACAGCTCCAGACGTTGCCAAGAACTGGATCTTGTCCCCGACAGCCACAGCCACATCTGGAAAAGCGAAAAGTTATAAGTCTCAGGTCAGCCTGGTTGTTTAACATTGGACACAACAATAAATACAGTTTTTAGGACAATCACCCCATTCAAATGTTCCTCAATGCTTCCCCAAGGTAAATGGTTCATCATTTGAGTTTGGATCCCCAGTCAAGTGCCAGTGGAGGAACTTTCCTCAGCAAAGGAATGGTCCTCATTTGTTGTAGATTGTCTAGGTAGGGCATGGATGACCCTTCCAAAGCACGAAGTAAGTGGCTGCCCTTCGCTATATTTCCTATAGCTGCTATAAGTTCCCTTCCTTCGAGCAGTCAAAATCTGCACTAAGTGCAGAACACATATATCCAGACCCTAATCTAGAGTTATCCTATGATTAACTCTATCTTAAGTAAATGAAGTTAGTTACTACCACAACAATAACACTGGACAATTACTATGTTTACCGTACCAATAATTAGAAATTTAAATTTTCTCTACAATCATTAGCCGTAAAATAATTCAAGGTACTAATGTGTAGTTTTTAATTCTTTTTATTGGCGATAAGTCCATTTCATTACAAATTAATGGTTTCGAGCAAAATAAAAAATACCCCCGTCGCAGGAAACCTGCGTACTTAGCGAATTTCCAATGCATATATATATTTCTCACTACTACATAAATCCAATTACCAAGTTTCACAAAAATGCATTCATAAACAAGTGACATATAACATTTTATTTATTCTCCTTAAGAATAACATTGGGGGTGAGGACGCAGGTTTGCTGCAACGAGGAAGATAAGTAATGTGTTCTTTTTGCAATTATCAATATAACTGAACCAGGTGAAGCTACATACCAAGTTCTCATAATTTAGGTTCATAATTAAGGAAGATATACAACTTTACTTATTCTCCATATGAATAACATGGAGGCCAAGTATGCAGGTTTGCTGCTACGGGACCTATCAACAAAAAACTTGTTTTTTGTGCTAATATTAATATACCACAACTAGTTGAAGCCACATACCAAGTTTCATCAATATACATTCACAAATAATCGAGATATCACATTTTATTTATTCTCCATAAGGATAGCATTGGACAATGTAGTGTGAATATCTCTGCAACGGTTGGACGTAGAACAATGATTAAAACACCAAAATATTTGTTTTGTTGAGCTAAACATATTAATAAAAAGAAATATGAAGTTTTTAGTAAAATTATCTGAGAAAAATCTAAAAACCTTTTTCCCGTAAGATTAACATGGGACACGTTTATTGGATTTTCTCCGCAACCACTTAACCTAGGTTAATGATTACTACTAAATAATTCGTTTTTTTAAGCTCTATAAAATGGCTATAACCAAAATTGAGTGTTTTTAACATTTTGATATAAAATTTGGAAAGAACCGATTTTTGGAAAATTTTAAGCCCCCATAAAACCCTCTTCCCATAGTCCGATCGATCTGGTTTTCGTACTGAAAGTCATAAATGTTACTCTCCACATTTGTGCCAAATTTCATCAAAATCGGGCGTTTCTTTCATATGTTATCGCGGTAACGGACGCAAATATATTATATTTATATATATAAATTTGAACGAATAGTGTTTTTGGCATCTGGGGACCTCAAAATGAAAAGTTATCATGGTCTCGGGCTTAAGTCTTACCATGCCACCTACAGTAATAGCTTCTTCCCTAAAGGGAAATTCGCTAAAAACTTAATTTTGGAACATCTTAAACTTTATGATCTCTGATATGTATTTTTCCTAGAAATGTGGGTGGTGACATTTTTTAAAGGACTTGAAGTACTAAATCAACCAGATTGTAATTATGACAGTTAAGAGCCTTTTTTTGGGAAATTATGGTTTTCAGCAAATCTTTGGTGAATAGGCATGCATAATGAATGATCTTATCAAAATAAGAAAATAAATAATACAACAACTTCTGGAAATACGATAGATTAATACCTACATACCAATTAAAATCAGACTATAGAAGTTTGGTATGCATAGGTCCAGATACATATCCAGATAAACAGACAGACATATATAACCCCAAAAACCAATTTTTTGGGGTTCTGGGAGCATTAAAACGGATACAAAAAAGCCAAATTCTGGAATTTTGAGAGAAACAATACCTTCTCTGTATAGCTAGCCTGCTATATAATTTATAGGGGAAGAAGTAAAAAGTATGTTCACACTAGTGTTACTGCCACTGCCTCCGAAATCTGAATGCTACCACATTCAGACATGATCTTGAGTAATGGATAATTCACATGTATGAGATGTTAACAGAGCTACTTAACTTGCTGATAAGGGGCTTGGTAAAGCATGACACTGACCTGATATAGTTTAATGCGTCAAAATATAAGGAATATAAGTCTGAGATGTCACAATTTTGGAAATGAACATAGAATACACTCGGAATACATGTACACTAGCACACATCAGTTAAACCTAATAAGACCAAGTTAACACTATTTCATAGGTTTTTAGATGATAAGTTAACCTTTTTTATACAACAATTTAATGATAATCTAGTAAATTATGTTTCGCATTCTCCTTCAATGATGTTAATGAACGTGTATGATGTCATAAAAGTTGGCGGTCTCTTAAGAAATACTAACAATTTTATTATGGCATTTGACTTAGCAAGTACATTTGACTTATAGCATTGCTCTACAAAATCAATTAAAATTAGAATCTAGAATCTATCATGTAACACGGTGAAACTACGTAACAACACTTTATTCTTGTAAAACATTAATTTGTTTATAATTTACATAGATGATGTAGAAATAAAAAATACTTATAAATTAGTTTTGTTACTTCATTAAAATTCAAACACAAAAGGTAGAGCAGCCCTGCTAGGATATTAACCTGGAATCTTCTGATCCGTGGTCGAGATCCATTAGGTTATCTATATAAATAAAGCAGAGTTCTTGTCTGTGTGTGATCGCCGTGGCTAAACTACAATGAGTTAAGGCATGCTATTTTCACAGTAGATTCCTTCAGGTTACAGCTGTTGTACCTGACTCTCAGTTTCCACTAAATCCTCTAGGGCTAATGCCCGTGGGACATCCAAAATTCCAATGTTAATCAAATGAGACCATACGGTTACAGTTTTCTGCTATTTCTTTAATGTTATTCAAATAAATTGGAGAAAGTATTGTTTTTGTCAAAATTTTCGAATTTGAGTTGTTAGTGGAAATATTCGTTTTGGTGCTCCCTGAACCCAAAAAAAGTCATTTTTACGTGATGTCTGTGCGTCTGTCTGTCTACCTATCTTATGGATGTGTACAGAGCTAGAGCCCACACCAATGGGCCGATTTTGATAAAATTTGGTATGTAGATACTAATCCACAATATCTCCAGGCTTTTTTCATTTTTTTAATTTTTAAGGGTAATTATCCCCCAAAAACCGCCAAAAAACCATGAAAAACCAAAATTTATCAAAAACGGCTCTTACGATATGAATTAAACTTTACTCGTTTGTAGAGCTTAGGTTTTCCAACAAAATGACACCACCCGCATTTCTATAAAAATTCGGGTTCAGAAATGACAGGACTTAAAACATAAAAAATGCAGTTTTTTGGATTTTTATAAATAACATAAATCTAAAAAAATATTACTATTCACCATTAAAAAGAGCTCAAAAACTAAATAATTTAGTATTTTTAATTACTATTCTAGGATTGCTGGTTGCAGAGAAAAAAGAAATTTCAATTTTGCTGTAAACGCAGGACGTTGTCCAATGTTATTATAATGGGGAATACAAAAATAACTATTTCTCTCTTATTTACTGATCAATTTTGTTCAAACTTGATATGCTTGTCAAGTTAGCATTGACCAACAGAGGAAATTCAAAATATGTTGCGCCTTAATAACCCTGGGGGGGAATTTCCCCTCTTAAAACCACGTATATAGCAATGGATTCTGTAGTGCCTCCAAAACAGGGATTTGGGTTGATATTTTTGAAAACAAAACATCTTGTTTACAAAATTTTCTGTACATTCGACCATGCTTTGTATTCTATATTTAGTGAACACAAATTAATTTATTGATTACAGTTGGGCTAAAAGGGAGAAAGTATGTGTCAGTTTCCTGATACCATTTATTTAACTACATTTTATACCTGAGTGAAACGGGTATAATCAGCTAGTTGACAATAAATTAGTTTTATTATTTTATTACTTCATTAAAAACAGGAGAAAAAATTAAAGCGACCCTGCCAGGATTCGAACCTGGAATCTTCTGATCCGTAGTCAGACGCGTTATCCGTTGCGCCACAGGGCCCGTGCTCTCGGGCCAGAGCAAACGCCACTTATTCGTGACTGTTTCAATTTTGTCCCTCTTGATGTTTTTGCCAATTGACTACTGTTAATAATATCTTATCTGCGGTATCCTAATCTTTTACTATGCATGAAAAATGTTTTCGGTTATACATTTTACATTTACATTTTACAGTTACAGCTATAATTTGTTATGCCAAGAATCGTGTTACTCTTTGACTATACTCTATGGAATTCATTAATTTAAACTCTGTGTGTAATAATTTAGAATGTTCCAATAATAGTAAATTAGTTGATGATATCGGTTTCGTCCGGAATCCGGAATAAATTTGCATTCTATAAGTTCAGTATGAATTTATTGTGTATTTTCTTGCCGTGGTAAATGACCTCTTGCTTTGACCTGTGGTTGAATTTAATAACTTGTAGAAAATTAATTAAGTACAGTAAGCTCATTGGACTTAAATTGTTATAAAATGCAAATATGCTTATTTTCTTTAGGATGGCAAATTCAAAATTAAGTCCAGCCACTTAGTTTACTTTTTAACTTGGAGTGAGTGCAAAACTACTACTGTAGGCCTATTATAGTAAAAAGTGATACGTAATTCTCGCCAATGATTCAGTGTAGATGATGATGTCATTCGACGTAGCATCTAACGAAAACATGTTTATGAAACCCCAGGGGGCCTGAAAACGAGCGATGCGCATATTTTTAAAGTTGCTTTCCTGCGGGTGGAATTCGACGTAGAAAATAATATTGCTGTACAAGGAAACGAGCACAACCAGTTTCAAACTCGAACATCCACTTTGCAATGTGACATTCCTTCCAACCAAAAGATTGGATTCGCCAGGATAATAAAAAATCCCCTCACGATAGACTGTAGACTGTAGAGCACAGAACACGTGACCACGTGGTGTGATGCGTAACCTTGGGTACAACCTGAACTTGACCATGAGTCTTATCAATTCAGCCACTCGTCGCGGGTGCTACAGCGATGTTCAAACCGTTGTTTATCATCAATCAAAGTACACAATATGGAATCCGCCATCCGCCTTTCAATCAACATTCATGCACTTGACATAAATATCGTAAATAGTTTCATTTCATATCAACGTAGTAAGTTCGTGCGTAACATAAAACGTGTTTTATCAGGTGTGGGAAGTTGGTAGTATTTAATTAATGCGCTGTTAATTAATTCCTGAATCGTAAAATAGTGGTTTGATAAATTCTACACACATTTACATATCCTATTTGCAAGTGAGAGAAGGTGGAAATATAAATAGGTCTCACAGGACTTAACTAATAGCTTAACAATGAGTTAACTAATTGGACTGCAACTAAGGTCCAAATATGGGCCTTAATAATAATAACCGATTGCGAAAAAGGTGATTCGACACAAGCAAAGTTGGAGGTTACTTCAAACACACTCATCAAGTCAGCTGGTCTGCCTATTCTAAAAGCAGACGAGATGAAACCATTGCCAACTGAACCACATGAATTATTCACCTTCCAACGACCCTGTGACCTCCAGAGGTCACAATTGATAAGAAATTAATATTCGTCGGGGAATCCCGACGAAATTGATCATAGGTCAAAAATCTAAATTCATCACGCGGGGAAGAACGAGTAGGAAAGTAAACATTTAAATATTTATGTGTTTTTATCAATTTGCAATGCACGGATACATTAGGGTGTATTATTTTTCTAAGAATGTCCTATCTGGGGAGTAGCCTAAAGGAACGAGAAATATAGTTTTGTATTTTATTTTTTTCATTATTCAACCGTTTCTGTTATTTACAATAAACGGTAAATTCCTGAATTGTATGATCAATATGCATATTAATCAAAAATACAATTTATAGAGTATTATATAAAAAATATTCTAAATTGAATACAAAATTAATATTAATTACAAGAAGTTGTCCACAAGATAAATTTAAAAGGATAATAAGTTTACAATAGCCTAGTTGTTTTGATTGTATTCATAAAGTACGCCAGACAAATGACAAACTAATACTTCCTGCTCTTCGTTGGATAAACAAAATACCCCCGTCGCAGCAAACCTGCGAACTCAGCGAATTTCCAATGCAAATATGTGGGTATCATTACTACCTAGAGCCACTTACCAAGTTTCACAAAAATACATTTATTAATAAGTGATATATAGCATTTTATTTATTCTCCATAAGAATAACATTATAAATGAGTACGCAGGTTTGCTGCAACAAGGAAGATAAGATGTGTTTTTTTTGCAATTATCAATATGCAACCAGGTGAAGCTACATACCAAGTTTTATTAATTTAGGTTCATAACTAAGGGAGATATAAAACTTTACTTATTCTCCATATGAATAACATGGGGGCCGAGTATGCAGGTTTGCTGCTACCGGTAAAAATCAACAAACAACTTTTTTGTGCTATTATCAATATACCACAACTAGTTGAAGCCATACCAAGTTTCATCAATATACGTACATAAATAATCAAAATATAACATTTTATTTATTCTCCATAAGGATAACATTGGACAACGTACTGTGTCTAGCACTTTGAATAACACTGCAAGGGTTGGACGTAAAACAACAATTAAAACGCCAAAATGATTGTTTTGTAGAGCTAAACTGATTGGTAGAAAGAAATGTGGAGTTTTTAGTGAAATTATCTGAGGAAAATCTAAAAACCTTATTCCCATAAGATTAAAATGGTAAATTTTATGGACACATTTTTTGACTTCTCCACAACCACTAAACTTAATGATTCAAAATACTAAATTGTTTGTTTTTTAAGCTCTACAAAATGGCTATAACCAAAATCTAGTGTTTTTAAAATTTTAGGGTAAAAAGTTCAAAAACTTATTTTTGGAAAATTTTTAAACCCCCATAAAACCCCTTTCCCATAAACCGATCGATCTGGTTTTCGAACTTAAAGTCATAAATGTTACTCTCCACATTTTTGCCAAATTTCATAAAAATCGGGCGTTCCTTTCAAAAGTTATCGCGGTAACGGACACACACACACATATATATCCATATATATAAATTTGAACGAATAGTGTTTTTGACATCTGGGGACCTCAAAACAAAAAGTTATCATGGTCTCGGGCTTAAGTCTTACCATGCCACCTACGGTAATAGCTTCTTCCCTATAGGGGAAATTCGCTAAAACCAAAAAGTTGTTTTCTTTGTAAATAAATGTTAATACCGATTTTTTGTTTGTTCCACCAATATTCGATGGGAAATGTCATCCCATTTTTACATTGCTTTACTAGGCCTAATTAATTATGGATTTCACCCTAGTAGAGAAGAAAACTTCATTCATATCGTTAATTTATTGTTTATATTTGCCATACCACATGATGGTTAAGCATTTTGCCCCTGGTTTTTAATGTGGGTAATCAGTATTAGCAGTCCAAACAGCAAAAAGATCCCTGCGAACCTTCAGAACGTTCTACAGTACCAACATTAGTAGACGTTCACCTTCTTATCTAACCTATCTAACGTTCTTCATCTAACCTATTGATATTGATTAGCTATACCTACATTTACAATTTTAAACACATCAGTCAATAATTCCATTCTTATTTTCTGTGAGTACATCTTATTTTCGATGTTAAATGTCTTTCTGCGATGATTACATTGTATTCGAAAAGCCTCGTACAGAAAGTAAAAATGTAATTATTGACTCATGTCTTTCCGATTTAAAATTTATTGTAGAAGTGTTAACAACTATTCTCTTTCAATCCTCAGCAAACTCAGTTTCCAATGTTATCTTATGGATATATTTCTCAACTTTTAAATGATGCACAGTTGTATAGGGAGTTTCCTCAAACGTATTTGTCATAAAAATGTGTAGTGAACAAATTTAAATATTATAGAATTGTGTTTAAATTCATGGTCAATTTGGAAGCATGTTTACAAGCCAAGGAAACTTTCTATGGAGAGAAGGATTTTAAGCTCCAGCATAACGGAAGGGAAAATCTATCTCCGCGTGAAAAAAATGTCGCTGAGATAAAAAAAGGGCCGTTGCAGAGGTCCGCAGAATTACTGTTCGCAGTTACCATTGATTATGTTATCAAAAAGCTTTAAACGAAATATAAAATAAATTCAAAGCTACTCTTGCAGTTTTTTAGAATTTCAAAATAATGTTTCTTTTTAAATCCATGGTATAGTTTGAAAAAAGTATTTTATAAAATTTAAAAACTCTTAAAAATTGCTCACATAATTCACTGCAAGCAAAGCAATTTTTTCTCTTTAACTCGAATTCTGGGTTTATGTAGCCGCTGCAAAGCATTGTGTTGCGTCTCCTCCGGCTGCGGGAGACCGAAACATCAAGTGTGATATTTCAGAGGTGTATACAAACTATACAGTGATACCAAGTGATACTATCAACATCTAAAATATCCACATCACTCAATCTCTGTCTCTGAGTAAGACGCCAACGCAACTAGGGCGTATTTCAAAGCGAATATGAATGAAACATGGGTGTAGAATGGGTGAGATGCATTTTGTGTAGCCTTGTTACGGACTAAGAAGACCGACTGACTCTTTAGCGAAGTTAATTAGTTAATAGCCCAATCACCAATGGCAGTATCGAACCTTCATAAGATGTATCTTCATGATGACTACTAACATAGGCGTAATTCGGGGGTGGCAAGGTTGACCCCAATAATTAAAACAAATGTTATTGTAATGTATTAGGTCACAATAATAATGATCACGACCATGTTTGCCCCTCCAATAAAAATATATAAATTATTACGCTTATGACTACTAGTAAACACATTAGGCCCGAATAACACATCAGCACCATACGATTCCTCGGCAACTCTGGTAGGTTATGAGGAAGGTTACCAGGGTTTATATTGGTTTAACAGTTCGTTTTTCTGTGGTATGACCCAAATAGCCACATCTTAAGGAAAGCAATCGTTATGATAGTATTAGAAATGGGTCAATAAATAGAATAAATAAAGGGTGAAAATCTCAGGACAAAAATCAACAATTATTTAAGATGAAATAAACACCCAAGAAAATTAAAAAGCTTAGAATGTACAACCGATTGACAATTTGTAAGCTTAGGAGTAAATTTGCATTATAACAAATTGCACCTCGGTAACAGTGCCACGGAAACTATAGCGCCGTGTTTTTCAAACATTTACCGGTACCTTAAAGTTTGAAGGTATTTTGTCTATTCTACACAATTATCGCTTACCCTTATATAGCCTAAATAATTATTTACTAATACAAATTTCCGTTTCCCCCAAAGACACTAATTTCAAACACCAGCCCCACCGAAGTCGCCCACCATCCCACCAGAACCAATCGCCAATCCCACCAATCTTCCAGGGCCAATGTCCCAATGTCCCGCTCTCCGACGCCCCTGACCTTCATGCCCGTTTCATTGCCCAGCCTTTGCCACTTACTCTATTTATCAGATCAATAGACAAGAACGCCCGGGGCCCGGGCCGGGGCTGGGGGGTGGGAGGGGTGGCTTGGTCTACGTGACAGAACACACGTCCTCTCGAGTACTGCTGATCAGTGATCGCTGGTCGCAGTAGTTTTCGGATTGCCAGCTCTGCATTCTTCGCACCTATGCAGAGTATCGCATGCCGCGTGATTCAACCTCACCTGATGTCGCGCTCCCGCGCTGAGCAAGCGGTTCTTATTACAACGTAAAATACAGTCCGAGTTTTAAACTTGTACTTTGCATTCGTCCGTTTACTTTTACTGAGTGCGTTGTCCATTTACAATATATTTATGATATAAACAAAAAAAATATCGACTACGTATTTATTGTAGTTTGATTAAAGTTATGATGATAATATAAATATATTTAAAAACGTTTTCCAGAAAATAATGATATATTTACAAAAAGTTGCGTATGTCCTTCCTCTAATCATTATGCCGTTAGGTAACAAATGAAAAGAGGAATACACTGAAGACACGCTTAAACAGAGGGTTCTATAGAACTATTAAATATAGAGTAAACTCAATGGTAGAACATACAACTATTATTAGGCCTAATTTGAATTTCTGACAATTCATGTCGACGCTTCGCCCATATAATCTTTGTCTTCGGTAAAATAATAACATGTTTACCACGGAATTACGATAAATAGCAGCAGAGAAAGTACGGTATACAAGCGAAGGGCGTACTAACATTTGTACTGTTGAGTGCTGCATTCTGTACGGTAATGAACATGTGTTTTTTGTTTGTTTTTTAACCCAGAGTTGCAAGATAAAAACATTCATTTTTATCACTTTGAAATGGCTTATTCTACAAAACTCTTTTGATATTTAAATGGTTAAGAAAGGCAATTCATTTTAACCGTTTACATCTGTCTAGAAAAGGATTGATACAGTACCACGTTTCACTAAAACAGGTTATATCATTGTAGGCATCCGGTTTCCTGTGCCCATTCAATAGGTGTATTCCGATCCATACTCACAACTGTGATTCAACGTCGCGTCGTAAAAACTAACAAAGTAATAAATTGATCGATGCCAAACGGTTATTGCCAAAGGGACATCTGAATATAAATGACATTCATTGACGAGTGAAGGATATCCCTGTTATGTAACATCACACCTCGGAAAATATTCAAACTTACGCTGGACATCGTTTAAACAATATTTATAAACAACTAGTCAAAAAGTTGAGCAATTTAGGTGGCTACAAGAAGTTGCGTCGTAATTGCAACAATGGCTACATAATTGATCCATCGGTACGGTTTGTGGCAAGTAAAGAACAAACTAATGACGAAAGCCAAGAATAATTTAATATTTACTCGTACAATACTACAAAGAAAAATAAATCAGCTTATTGGATTATTAATAGGGTCAAGAGGAACAAAAACAAAAACTATCGAAGAGTTTAGAATGAAATTTAATTTTGATGAACAAATGATACCTAATTTAAATTTTCTCAATGAAAAGGGTTAACAACTCTTAAAAAGTCATCTTGGCATAATAAGAAAACACAAACTGGTAAGTATTCTTTATCTAAGCAGAATGATATAAGCAAGAAGATCAAATATATATATCAAGACATTTTAAATTCACAAACAAAAATGTGAATAACCCTATATATGAAAAGATAAGGAAGCTTAAACTAAATATATAGAAGCAGTTTATCCATGAAAGTGAAACACCAGTAAATTTCACGAATGTTTTGATTTAGATTTTTTTAAATTAAAACAGGTTAGGTATTTTGTTGACCGTGAAGATGGGCTTAAGTCCTGAAACATGAAAAATAAAGAAATCCCTTCTTATAAGGGTACTTAGTTGAAATGTTTCATTTGATTATTATATACATATAGTATTTCATATTGCAAATCAATTTTCTTTATTGATGATTTATACGGAATTATTTATTTTCCAAGATCAAACCTGTAACTATTGCAAAATGCAAGGAAATAATTAAATTAAAGAATATTTAAACATTATCAATTTATAAATCGTAGGGCATAATTTATCAACCATTTGCAACCATTGCAGTTGCAACGTTAACACGAATTAATTGTACAAAAGCAAATCCATATTAAGTTACTTTTCAAGAATAAAATAGAGCCAGAGCAGTTTAAAAGTCAAAAACATCGTTTTCAGTTCGATATACGCATTATTCCATTTATTTGGAAAACAAATATAAACTATAAAAATACAATATTTACTTTCCAAATTTAAGAAAGTGTCTCAAATTTTTATCCTCATGATCTATATTGCAACCGTACTATATTTTCAATCAATGGAGATAGAAAAATGCGTGAAGAGGTTCGTACCTCAAGGTTATTGGGAAAAAATAAATAAATACAACTAGGCTTTAAACTTAAGACACTATAGCGTGTAGGAGCTTTGTATATCCCCTAGCCTCTTCGAACATATTAAAACACCATATTGTTAATTTACCCAATTAACAAGCGAATAGTTAACAAAAGAGATGTTCTACAATCTCCACTACTTCATTATGAGAACATGAGTAAACGGAGTTTCCCATCACAGTCACAATGGCAAGACCAGTCCATCACTCGGCGATGAATCATCCTTGATATATTTTACATTAGCTTAACTTTGGTTACGGATTAATTTTGAAATTAAATTCGTACTTTACCTGCATATAAATGTCATACCATTTTTTACAAAACATCGGCATGAACCTCTACGTGGTCTTTTCAAAACAAATTTGTTTACTAAAATGTGCATTGCTTCCCCTACGATGACTTTGCATTTCGCGTCAAAAACACGTTATGTGGCACCTCATTACAACATTTATTTTGTGTATGTACGAACATATTTATCATTTACCCGTTGAACATGGAATAACACAAACATCCATTTATCCAATTACAATTTATCCAATTACAACCTATTTAACAATGCAACTGGAACATCCGCTCCAACAGATACAACAGAGCAATTACAGAGTTAGCTTCAAACAACTGAACAATTGTAGGGTTAGATAATAAAAACCTGCCGTGGCTGACGCGGAAAACGAAATCCCAAATAAGTAGTTTTTAAATCACGTCAGTCCCAAAATCAAGATCCAGCCAAAGTCGTAGTGAAATAATCAGTAATAATTTTAACCTACGAGCCCCAAGAGTGTGTAATAAAAATGTTAACAGCGACCTCTGCCCTCAGATAAAAATGATAGTTCGTCAACAAACAACATGTTGGTTGTTAGACCTATTCGCGAATGCTGTGACCACACTTGGGGCGATACACGTGCCTATTCATTAGACCGTTTGGCCACAAATGTTTCATCAGTTTTACACAAATTTGTTTTTTACACAAACTCAGTTAAAGTAAGCCGTTAAAATGATCGACAGGAAGTTTCTGTCATGTTATTTACGTCACGATTTTCACAGTTGGCAAGCCGTATGGATTCAGTCGATCAACCGTTCGCTTTAAGATTGTTTTGGGGTGTTGTAACTGTCTGTTTAACACTCAACTGAAATTAAATCATTAAAACCATTCAACTATTTTATTCTATTCACTATTTCAAAACTTGTAAATACTTCCAGTATGACTAGTATATTTATGATTTTGTTATGCATTCAATAAATACAAACTATATCACCTTTCAATAACACTTTCTTTTTTACTAAGGCAACAACATGGGCACAACATTCTGAAACATTTTGCCTATTGGTACAAAAGAAGAACTCCATCGAATAAGATTTAAAAAGGAAAGAAAATCGCTTGTTATCAATCATCCTAATTACTCATCCTTTAATGAAAGTTAGAATGTTTAAATATGTCTAGTCAGTATATGTAATGTTTCAATCAACAAAGTAGTGCATGGAGTTTTTAGTATTTTGAATTTAGTATGTACCATACTGACAGTATGTCTTTGCATGATGAGAGAAAGAAGAAGTAGGCAACATTACTATGCTAAGACTCTGTATTCATTGCTATGATATTCCTCGATTGGACTTTGTTTCACACATACAGCCAGAAAAACACACATCACCATATTCGACGAGTGTCTGTGGTATTTCTTGGTTAACAATTCAAAATTACTTCAATTCTGTACACTGTATCTGTTTACGACAAATATGAGATTATGAAATTCTTGGGTGGGGGCGTTTTTAATATTACGAGAGCGTTTCACAGGTTGATATAACGCACCAGGGCCGATTTGATCATTAACGACAACTCGCAAACGACATTTTAAAACACTGTAGTAGCTACATTTACTGAAGTTCCTTAATACTGGCACTACCAAAGCAGTACCTTTGCTTAACCGGACCAATGACAAAGCCAATTTGAAAACCACTTCCGGAACCGGCTGAATACCTTTCCACCCACAAAGAGCGATTGATTATAATATATCAACAGTTTAATGACAGGAAATTAATTCCTTGGACCGACGCCGAAGAAAGGGTTTGGCAACCTTGCTCGACATTAACCAATGATTGGCCGACCGTCCTTGAAAACATACAAAAGACGTGATATCGTTGGTCAGAGAACCTTCCACGCCTTCAGCTGAGGTCTTGGCGTCCAGTCAAATCCGGGGACTTTCCACAGAGCTGGAGATGGTAAAACCACGATGACAAGGATAAATTTTGTTTTCCACAACTTAAGAGGATGAGCTATCCAAATTGCAATCTGCGGGAATTTCCTATTGCCGTAAGTGTCAGAAATTTTCATTTTTACTTCACGGCAAATCGAATTTTTGATTTTGGCCTAAAAACATATTAAAACCGTTCTAGCCTTAAAGAACGAGGATTTGTAATGCAAACATATTTATCCCAAGAAATGTATACCTAATAAGACTCTCACTTTGACTACTTTCATCTTCTAGGAAGTCGCTATTCTAAAGTTATTAAACATTGTCAGTCAGCACAACACGTGTATTGTTTTATAACGACAATTCACAGATCATATATCCACATCGATTCTCTTACTGACGAAGATTAACGGGTTTGAAGTTGCAATAAAATTTCATAAAACCTACTGGCGGGTAGCTTTTATTTCATCACAGGAAACCCCGTTGGTTTCACACGATGGACTGCGATGTGAGCTACACTTTGAGTTGACATCGTTTCGTAGCCGGTGCAGTATTGCAGTTCTTTATCAAGGCGTGTTATCTCTCACCGAATGTGCATCAGTCCTGCGTCCTGACATAGATTAAACATGTGGTATTCTTAATCTATGGTTCTGAGTCGGGGTAAAGCGAATCGTCAGAGACAGCACGTTTTGATTAAACAAGAAAAACCAATAGACTTTATGAGTTAGGATCAACGAAAGGCTGTCAATAAGAACTTTCCTACAATTTAAAGTTTGAAAATCATTAATTTGTTGTTAAAGTTCTCAAAAGCATAAAGGACCGTATAATCAATCAATGCATTTTCCATACAAGTATTAATTAAACACTATGAATACGTAGTGTTTTACATAGTGTTTAGTGAAGGCTTTATAACTTCTCGCGCTATCTATTCTGTAAGAGGTACTTAATCCACGTCCATTACAGTCTAATTCAAGAACATGAACCAATTATCTCACCGGCATTGGAGCCCCAATGGCGGCGCTACATTGTCGTGAGTGACCACAATCGATTACAGATAGGAAGTGGTTCCGGCCACACAAATCATCAAGAGTGTGTCGAACCAGTTCCACGCTGTTGTGTAATTAATTGACAACCAGTCCCATAGACCAGGTAGCCTAGGTCGAGGATATCCAGGTAACCTTGGCGGAAATATCGACCTTATCAATGGTCATCTGTCCTTGGGATTAACAGGATATAGAACGCTACTAAGTCATGGGTAATGAGGAAATAGATGATCGGAGGACTGTTTATCGTGAAATGTTTGAATAAATATAGAGGTTTGTTTGGATGGTGCATGTTTGATTGCATCGAACAAAGGGTTAGCTTGTGAATTTAGTTCAAAACTATAACAAATGTCTATATGGAAGTTTATATGTATTTTAACGGATGTTTAAATTCTAGATGGCGGATTAAGACAAATTATGGATAGAAGAGTGTGAGAACATAAAAATCAACAGTGCGGCAAGATTATGAGCTTGTTTGTTTATCAAAGCCTAAGAGTGCGTAGAATGCAGCGAACACGTGGTAGAATGTTATATATAGGCTACATATAAAAACACACTTACGCTTTAACGAATTTGTAAAAACACCGGCAAAGAGAATTGCACTGTGCATTTATACCTAATGGTGAAAACGCTAGATGTGACATAAATCGTATAAATAATTCGAAACGCCAAACCGAGGGGGTCGTGGTCGTATTTCCAAAACTATCAATTCGCCTTAAAACGTTTTATAGGATTAAGTTTTGACTTCTCTTTCACGGCATATTTCCAAATTGAAATCAAAAGTGCAATATATTCAGCCAAGTCAAATATTCCATTTAAACTACGATCTGATGCCTGGCCAGAAGGCTTTTCGAAAGCAGTCAGCCTACCTGTAACCGGTCATTTCTAGACCTCGCACGCTGAAAACTGGACCGCAATGACCTTAGCAATTAGTCGTTAGTCGAATACAATATTGTGTAACTCAGTGTAGTTATTACTGCCTCGGCCTCACTCAACAACAATTAACTTACACTGGCAGCAGTCGCAGGTTGCACTCAGGCGCTATTTTATTTATACGAGTTGATGGAACTCAGTTGATGGGATTGATTCAACTATCCTGCAACTTTATCTCGTCTATTAGCCGCAAATTACGTCCGTAACCATTCTTCCGCCATGGCAATGAACAACTGGTTTGACAGAATACCCTTGTAATATGTCTCTAGATCCCTACATCATATCAGTGAGAAAAATCAACGACGATGCGTCAAAATACTTGGTAATAAAGACAATGCGGAGCTTTACACGATTCACGACTGCACTAGTTTTGACACTCTAAACAGAATTTAAACCAAGGACACAGAAACGACATTGCCGTCTCTGATATTATAAAAATAATAAAGTTTCTGTGTTATAAGTTGTTTCTTTACAATCGTCCACATTTAAAAAAGGGTTTAAAATATTAATGTAAATATATATTTATTTGATGGCCTTTAGTTATGAAACCCGAACTTTATGTTTAGCCTTCATAAATAACGAGTAGGCCTATACAACTCTTTATTGACTCTTAAGGCTCCGATCTACCCTTCGGAAAAATCTGCATCCGCGTGAAAATATTAGGGTGTAAAAGGGACGTTGGAGGGATCCGCAGGTTTTCGGTTTCACGGCTACGACAGTAAATTGTTATCAACTGATTCTAGAAAGTTAACGCTACATTTGACATTTTTAGAATTTCAAAATTTGATAATTTGTAGAACGTTTCTGTTATAACTTGGTAGTCTGAAAACAACTGTAGCTTTAGTAGCTAGCCTATACTCAATGGTAAACCATTAACCAGTAGGACCTGCTGCTAAAACCCGAGCTAATGTTTGTATCGTGAACATAACTTACTGAACTGTCATTATAGTATTAGTTTTATTTATATTCTCGGTAATTCCTGTTGCTGTTGTGCTGTGTTTTGTTAATGCATCGACTGCTGTTAAATATACAATTCAACTGGTTACTATTCAAATTGAACAGTTGTATGCTTGTGCAACCCTAAAGACGAATGAAAATTAATCATAACGAATTTCATATCGAACGTGTCTACTTTTCGAACTCATTTAATTTTGACATACAAACATCAACAACAAACGGTTCAGCAGTTCGATACATCTCTGAAATGCGTGCTTGAGTAATAAATATTGATAATTGTGAATTTAAGAAAGAAGATACTTTGTATTTGAATGGATTCCAAGATCGGTTAATCATCTCAAGACAGTTTTACAAATTTCTCTCGCCAGTTAGTTGGACGGGTTGGACACTCGGCCGATCACACAAGCAATCAGTAAAAAAAATAAAATCCTAACAAATATGCCATTTATTCAAATCTAACACTAAAATAAGAAAAAAATCACACGCGCTCTTCCGATGGCCTTTATCATTTGGCATGTACGAAAAAGCATAAATGACAGAAGTAAATACTGTAGAGCCTTAATTGAGGAAACCAAACGAGACTGTCCAGTCTAAGTTGACCTTGCCCTCAAAAGCCACTCCCTTGTCTTAACCTTGTAAAACCACGTGTATTACATAAAAAGGGAAGTCTAAATTGCGACCAACCTGGTCTCTTTGTTGGTATACCAAGTATTACGTAAGACATCTAAACTGAAAAAAATTATAAAATTCCAATATGAACGAATGGTGTTTTTGGCATCTACGGAACTCAAAACGAAAAGTTATCATGGTCCCGGGACTAGGTCTTACCATATAGACCACGGTAATAGCTTCTTCCCTACTGGTGAAATTCGCTAAAACGTGGGTGAAGTTTAAAAATCGCTCCTCTTAAGTATCTACTGTCCAAATATAACACTCAACGAAGTCCCGACAAGTCCTACTCAAGGCGCCAGTAGTCGGCAGTCGGCGCAATATCAATGAATTCAATAACAAAGGTCAGATTGAATGTTAAAAATACAGACACTTTTTTATGCTTGGAGCGTTGTAGCAACGCCCCACTAAAAAATTCAACGGTTAAGAATGAGTAACATAGTAATTACGAAAAAAATGTCGTGAAAAAAGTAATTCTCATTGTTATTTGAAGGCAGGAAATAATAAAAAATTATCGCTTTCACGGTAGCAGGAAAATACTTTATTGTGCTAAAAAAACATAATTTGAAAATCTAGAGACAAAAAAGTTGTTTCAAAAATTATAAGAATTGGACAATAATTATTGAAGTTTTTAAACAACAACAAGTAACGTAATTACTGGTGTTAATGAGTTGAGCATCATAATAATTAAAGATAACTGCAAAAATTACTTTAACATATTTATATTTTTAGTAAATGCCTCTCCCTCTTCTTTATATTATCTATAATAAAGAAGAGGTTGTTTCTGTCTGTCTGTCTGTCTGTCTGATGTTCCGGGTGAACGCCAAACTACTGAACCGACTGGGCTGAAACTTTACACATAGGTAGATCTTGAACCCATGCAACACATAGGCATATTCACTTCCTTAAAATCCCCTCGGGCTACGCCCCGTGAACGTCCTAAGTTTCAACGTTTACATTTCAGAATAAAGTAAACATTCAGAAACTGTAATACGAACAGCTGTGGATACTTCCATTTGTCAGCTTAAACAACAGAAGCAAGAACAGCTGTTTCAAGCTAACTAAAATGCAAACTGCATTGACTAAAGAACGGGTAGAGAAAGCCCCTGTGCGAAGAACTGGTACGTCAGCTAGCTATTAATTAATATTAATGAACAAATATTAATGTGGCTTCATCTGGTTGCGGTCTATTCTTAATTGCACAAAAAACAATTTTTACGATACTTCCTATACCCTCCCCCCCATTTTATATTTTTGTTCCCCCCCCGATTTTTATTTTTGCCCCCTCCCGATTTCATATTTTTGCCCCCCCCCCCGAATTTGATATTTTTGCTCCCACCCCCGACTTTATATTTTTGCACCCCTCTTCAATTTTATATTTTTATTTGATGTCCCCCCCATTTTATATTTTTACCCCCACCCCGATTTTATATTTTTTGCCCCCCCACCGATTTTATATTTTTGCTCCCCCCGATTTTTATTTTTGAACCCCCCACTTCGATTTTATATTTTTATTTTATGTCCCCCATTTTATGTTTTAGCCCCCCATTTTATTCCCCCCCCGATTTTATATTTTTGCTCCCCCATTTTATTTTTGCCCCACCCCCAATTTTATATTTTGCTCCCCCTCTTCGATTTTATATTAGTATTTTATGTTGTCCCCCCTCCATTTTATATTTTTGCCCCCCAGATTTTACATTTTTGCTCTCCCCTCCATTTCATAATTTTGCCCGCCCGATTTTATATTTTTGCCTCCCCCAATTTTTATTTTGCCCCCCCCATTTTATATTTTGCTCCCCCCCTCTTCGATTTTATATTTTTAGTTTATGCCCCCTCCATTTTAAAATTTTTCCATCCCCCTTTTTATATTTTTAATCTCCCCCCCGATTTTTATTATGCTCTCCCCACCGATTTTATATTTATGCCCCCCTCCCCGATATTCCTTATTTTTTCGGACTTGAGTTATTTTATTTCTAAAAGCGAATCCAAAGATGGGTACCGATTTGTAGTCGCAAACCACACGCCGTTTACTACCCGACAGAGTTCCTCGACTTAGCAACAGGACCCGAACTATCTACCAGTATATTTCGTTAACTTTAATTTGTACATTAAACGTGTAAAATGTAATTTTAATATTGTAAAATAGTGTGGATTGTTATTTGCTTTAGTTAATCTACCATTTATATACAACCTGTACGAAGGACGGGTATACAGCTAGTTGAAATTAATAGAAAGGTTTGCAGGGATAGTACATCCCTCTTCATCACGTAAATAAAATAAAATAACCAAAGTAAACGGTGATTTAAAAAATCATTTAAGGAATTAGGCCTACCTCTCTAAAATTGGATTAATAAAAAACTATTTTAGGTTGGTTAATACAAAACTATTTTCAACAAAATAAAAACTGGCCTCATAAAAATAATAAGAGTTTTTCATCCAGCATAGTTTGTTACACAATATCCTAAGGTTACCGGTATGTTTTGCACTCTCTGTTAAGATCTGACTTTTTTTGTATAGAGACTGATTGATATATTTAATTTGTTTTCTTACAACTATATTTTAGTTTTAAAATGCTGATTATTAACTCGGCTAATTAAATATTTAAATGATTTCCCTGTTTCTCAGTTATTTTGGTAATTAATCTGCGCACGAATCTTGTACATTTGTCAAGATTTAACCGCAAGAGCTAACAAAATATGTTTACCTACCAATCAAACATTAATTTGGCTTTTAATTCAACAGCGGATAAGATCACATTACATCAATCTAAATTAGTGATTAATTAATGTTAATACAACAATACAGGAATTACGTGAGTGGTTTGCAAATCATAATAATTTGCCTTTGAACCTTAATAAAACACCAACAAGCGTCTAACATACATTATACATTCAGTTAACTTAATTCATAGTAGAGGCATAACTTAAACATATCCCTTAGGAGTGTGGTTATACAGCAAGTTGTTATGAATAAAGACTGATATTTAAAAAATAATATTGAAAACAATTTATAACACAAGAAACAAAAATAAAGTCCTTCAATATCCTCTGCACAGAAGTAAAATTGTTAGAAAAGTAATTTTTTCAAAGAAATTAAAGTTTTTAATACAATTCCAAATTATTGCAAGATAATGCAACCAAAAAGGATTTTTAAATTATTGAAGGAATTCTTGATAAAAAGGGTCTTTTATTCTGTGAGAAGAGAATGTTGACATTACTAATCAAGTTTTGAACTCTATAATTATATTTTAGCTATACTACTTGAATTTTTTTGAAAAAGCAGAAAATCCTTTATCTATTTTTATGGGATCAACTGTACCGGTACTCACTATGTCACCTTTTTGAGCAGGATCTTGACTGTATATCAAAAGTAATGTGACATTGAAAACAATGAAATGACATTATAACAATTAAAGACATACAATGGAATCGTCGAGAGTTCTTAGCTTTTATGAAATACTGTGACCATCTCATAAGTAGTCTTTCATTTTCTGAAATTCTTAATAAAAAGCTAGGGGACTATGATAATTTATGCCATAATTATGTACCAATTTTGTACCAAGCTAGGCTTACCAATAATTTGATTATTCTAATAACTTAAAAATCTATCAGTATAACTGTAATGACCCACCTAAGCCTAGGGCCTGTATATTTTTATTTTAAACCTTTACATATAAGAAAACATAAAATACCACTTTTAGTCAACAAACGATCTATCTATTCTTTATAACTTTAATTGTAAACAAAAATGCCTATACAACCACATCAATACCAACATCATTATTGATGCAAGTGATTACTGATGCTCGGAATATATTTTGACGCGATTGCTGATCTCAATGTTCATGTGAATAAAGAATATTGTCTATTGTCCAATACAGCAACAAAAAATGTCAGTAAAGAATAAAAAAACATTTACAATATTTTAGCTGTTGGGTTTGCTGTGGTTACACTTCAATAAAGCTGCTTCGTCATTGGCTAGGTGTGATGCAGACTATCTTTAAATATAATTATGTAAGCGAAATTTGTAAGTCAAAATTGAGGGAGTTTGGCAAATTGCAGTACGATGGGAGACGGCTTAAATTAAAGGTCTTGATCCCAGGGACTCAGGAAAAATAGCAGTATTCCTAAATTTAAGTTAGAGCAAACGAGAAATAACGTAAAACTTCCCCCATAAGAAATGCATAGGGATTTAGAAACGTCTGCTTTGTTTAAATTAAAACATGTGATCTACTTTGTTTACATTAAAACATGTGATTAAGTGTCTACTTTGTTTACGAACTGACATGTGATCTTACTTGGGGCAAGATTAGGGGCTATTGCTTAAAGCCACTAGTAAAATAACATCTTTATATATAATTCTGTAAGCAAAATTTTTAAGTAAAAATTGTAGGAGTTTGGCAAACTGCAGGATGATGGGAGATGACAAATTAAAGGTCTCGATCCCGGGGACTCGGGAAAAATAGCAGTGTTTACAAAAAGTTACCAGCAACCGAGAAATAACGTAAAATGTCACCTATAAGAAAAGCATGGGAATTTAAAAACGTCTGCATTGCTTGCATTAAAACATGTGATCTTACTTATAATGTTCTATTTTCCTCAGCAAGAAAATCAGATGAGGCAGATTAGTGGCTTTGGCTCCTTCAAGCCACTAGTAATCTCTAATTACTTAGCAGTAATGATGTTAAGAAGATTGAAATGAACATATATAAAACCGTGTATTGATGACAGCATTTAAAAATAGAAAGTTTAGTTATTCTGGCTACTTTTTACTTTTTTAGTCTACTGTAACTTAATTCTATCTTTATATTTGTACTGGTATTGGGTTTACAAACAACTGAATATAGGCTAGTTAACTTTTTTTTAAATAAAATTAAGAGAATAATTAAACTGTATAATTTTGACTGTATAGTTTAAAACCTAAGTTAATTCAAGAAAGGCAAAAAGTGCTTAAGGCCTATTGATGTTTAAGGTTTGGTCGATGGTTTTTTTTTTTACTATAGGCCCTAACTTATATATGAATGTTTTGAGTTTCTAAAAAAAGGTCCACCACTTCATTGTGAGCAGCTGAGAATGACAGTCTAGCATCGAAAGATATGTCATATATACGATTAACACAGACTGAGATGTTTGCCAGAATACAGCAAGTAAGTTAGCCTTACAAATATAGGTTAATAGCTGACGAACGCTTACGAATCCACTGCAACCCGGTTGTCTCCGTTCAACTGCGCACAGACCAGTAACCAAAAAACAACAATGATGTCATCCACTGGGACCTACATCCACCTTAAAATCCTGATTGACATGGCGACCATTCAAAGGCTAAGAAGAAAAATAAAGCTAATTAAAAAAATAAGTTTACTTTGGTTAATATTTTAATGGCCTATATATTCAAGTGTTTTATCCAAGTATTCTTTTCTAAATAGGATAAGTAAACTTACTTACCGTGCTGAATAAGTTAGCCTATCATTGCTTTGGGTACAGTTTCATAAGCGGCCACCAACTAATCAGATGCTATATATCGATCTTAAACATTTGATATATCGAATCATATTTTAAATCGATCTTTAACCTAAATAACACAAACACCCAAACATTCGAGTTCTCACACTCATGGCGTATGTTGAAATGGTCTCTGAAAACTGGGATTAAGAGCGATGATGTAAGTTACACATATATTTTAATGAAACATTTAACAAGTAACAAACGAAAAATTAAATTAAAAAATACAACTAATAATAAAGAAATATATAACCAAACAATAACTTAGTTATATTTGCTTAGGCCTAAGTTATATTAATTTAGTTTACCATATTCAATCCATGAAAGCGACCCATAAAGTTTATCCTGGCAAAGATAACTTAAGTTTTAGCTGAGTTATACGTTTCTTTATTATTTATTTAAGTCATTTGTTAATTTTCGGTTTTGTTTGTTTGTTAAATGTTTCATTAAAATATATTTGCAACTGGCATCGCATATTTTTATTGGTGATGTAAAATTTGTTGATTTTAGATTATAACATTAATATAAATATTGAGTTAGTAATTTTTGATATGTACTGTTAAAATCTGATTCAAAATATCGTTCCAATTCCATATTCCAATTCAATATATTAAATGTTTAAGATCGGTATATTAGTTGGTGGCCGCTTATGAAACTGTACCCATTGCTTTTAGAGTGAAAGGTAAGAGTAAGAGCGATCTGTAATGGTAAATACGTAATTGCTTTTTGTGTGGAGTGCCTTGTTCAGCACAGTAAAGGAACAGTTGTAGGGGTTGGGTTCTAGGTTATTTATAAATAATAAAACCTATCATAATGTAACAGCCACAGTGTATTGTGCTTTAATTTATATTTCAAAATAGCTTTTAACAGCTGCAAACTCATTTAACCAGTGTAAGCCTAACTAATGTACCGATTGGGATTTTGAAACAATGATTTTGATATTAACTTCATAAGTCAAAACCGCATAAGTTAGTGTCAGTAATAGGCTATACCTAACTGGAAATAAGTTGTCAATATATAAAGTTATCGTAGCTATCTAACTTACCACTCATGAAACTATAACTTCTGTAGATGAAAATATTACAAATTAATATTTCAGAATAAATAGTCAAAGGAAAATTGGCAACCATAATTATTAAATTAATCAATCCAACAAGTAAGACCCATATTTTACATTACCGTACTTTTTTTAACTGCTAGGTACCCTATTAATATGTTTAAAAAACAAGCAAGTTGGGCCTAGATAAATAAATTATTTAGTTAACAGAGATGAACTATAGTAAACTGAAAATGTTTCTTTTCAAATAGGCTTGTATATTGTTCAAGAAGTTTTGACAAAATCAAAGCTTAGGCCTCTGGTGATACTTATCACCTTATCAGTATTTCGCTCAGATAACTATAAATGGGCATTGAAAATTACTGAATATGTTCTCAGACGATATTTCAGGCTCAGCTCCAATAATTCACGTTTTGAGCCGCCGGTCAAATTGTAGGAGGCTTGCAAAACAAAATATACAAGTGATTTGCGGGCCTACGTGACTTTCGCATGCCGCGCGATGGTGGGTTGAAAATAGAAACCATAGCAAACAAAATAAATAAAAAATTACAACTTACCCCAAGCATCAGTGGAAATAACACTCATACATAAAACTGTTAAAATATATGAATTTTCGACTTTCATGTTTTACAAATTTTAATTCATACAATTGCTAAAAAGTCCCTCATTCAAGTACGTTCACGCACTACACAACGACACAAACGACCCGACAGCAGCCCACAGCACAGCTGAAATGAATGATTTTTGACTTTGCCGCAAGTGATGGGGACATGCGCTCAGGTTGGCATGCTGGGGCAGAGTGGGAAGGAAAGTTTAAAGTAGTGGTACACCTGCTGGGAGGCGTCTGCGCACTGTATATCAACAAACATTACGTTATTACGTTTTCAAGGTTAGGTTTGTTTACATTATGTTTATTAGGCCTAAGTTACATGTTTGTTGAACAATTCAGGAATTTAAAAGTAACAGATAAAAATGATTAAGGCATTTAATAACACATGATTTTAAAGTTTTGATAACAATTTTACTTGATATAAACATTGCTTGAACTTAATCATAACCATCATTTTAGTAAAGCTAACTTAACTAGAATTTTTGTTCGAAATCAAAAAACATTACTGTGCACATTTGGGAGGAATCATACCTTCATTATAATTTACACTAAGTTATCGTATAAAAATAAACTTAAGATCACCCACGATTAATTTCCATTCGCACTGAACCTTTTAGGAACCAACATAAACATATTGCAAAAAACAAGCACTAGGAGATCAGTTTGCTGAACAGTATACGTTTTAATTGAGGATATAATGTTTAAAAATACAGAAAAGCTCAATTCTCAATTCAGTGGATAAACCGTAAAGTGAAAAGAACGTCGAAAACGTAGGCATGTAGTCTGTGAAATGTAAACAAAGGAAGCCATTTTGAATCGGTGTCTGACACGGACACCTAGTTCTTTAGATGTCTCCTAGATGTCGCTAGTGCGTTGTGTTGTGATGCGGCAAAAGTGGCAAGTTTTGAAGTTTTGGACTAGGATATAATTTTCTTGGCGGGAAAATCCAATTGGTCTAAAAACAAAACGAGTTCGCACGCAGCACGCTGACGTGAGGGAAGTGAATTTCCACATTCAAAACTATAAAACTCAAAATCAGTTAAAAACATACATTTATTCAAACTTTTATTCAAATCTGAAAACATTGATTTTTTGGCTGATCTGATGCTCCGGGTTCTATTTACCTGCAATGCTGGGAATACAATTTTGCGCATTATAAGGTTAGGAGAAAGTCCAGTCAGGCTTTAAAGTAGGCGTGAGGTTGTTGGTTGTTGGGGATGATATAAGTACACCAACAAATGAATTACAGGCTTTTCTAATGTAAAATCCCCATAAGACAACGTACTGTGTTTGGTCGATACACATTTTCTTTAATAACTCGGTAAATAGTTATGCTAGAATGACGAGAGAGGGCTTAAAACTTTCGCCTCTCCAATTCCAATCTTTTTACGTGCATTCATTTTACATACGGGGCTTTACTGACCCTTTTTGGGTCCAAAACTCAAAATGTTAAAGATTAATCCCCAAAAAAGGGGTTTAGAGTTTTCCGATTGTTTTGCCCAACGAACTTGTCCTACTGATTACAGAAAGGCACGTCCCTACCACATTTGAAGTAAATCGGACAAAAAATGTGTGTGTGTGTGTGTGTGTGTGTGTGTGTGTGTGTGTGTGTGTGTGTGTGTGTGTGTGTGTGTGTGTATGCACTCTAGCGGTCGCCATTTTCGTCCGATTTACTTCAAATTTGGTAGGGACGTTCCTTTCTATAATCAGTAAGACAAGTTCGTTGGGCAAAACAATCGGAAAACCTTAAACCTCTTTTTTTGGGATTAATATTTCAAATTTCGAGTTTTGGGGCCCAAAAAGGGTCATAAAAGCCCTGGATGTAAAATTAATGCATGTAAAAAGATGGGAATTAGTGTGGTGAAACTTTTAAGTCCTCTCTTGTCATTCTAGCATTACTATTTACCGAGTTATTAAAGAAAATGTGTATCGACCAAACACAGTACGTTGTCTTATGGGGGTTTTACATTAGAAAAGCCTGTAATTCATTTGTTGCAGTACTTATATCATCCCCAACAACCAACAACCTCACGCCTACTTTAAAGCCTGACTGGACCTTCTTCTAACCTTATAATGCGCAAAATTGTATACCCAGCACTGCAGATAAATAGAACCAGGATCATCAGAACAGCCAAAAAAATCAAAGTTTTCAGATTTGAATAAAAATTGGAATAAATGTATGTTTTTTACTGATTTTGAGTTTTTATAGTTTTTTATGTGGAAAATCACTTCCCTCACGTCAGCGTGCTGCGTGCGAACTCGTTTTGATTTATTCCAGTTAGTTAATGTAAGCAATTTCATTATTTTTACTAAACAACTTTTTCCGTAATACGAATTTTAAGTTGATTAATTCTATATATTAAGAAAACAATATAATTTAACCTTTTCTTACCTTTTTAGCGAATTCCCCCTATAGGGAAGAAGCTATTACCGTAGTCGGCATGGTAAGACCTACGCCCGGGACCATGATAACTTTTCGTTTTGAGGTCCCCAGATGCCAAAAACACCATTCGTTATAAACTGTATATATATATACCGTATGTGTGTCCGTGAGCACGAATACTCTCGTAAAAATAATCTGATTTTGACGAAATTTGGTATAAACGTGTAAAGCAACATTTATGATTTTAAGTTCGAAAACCAGACAGACCTATCCAAAGGGGTATTTTGGGGGTTTTGTACCCCAAAAATTGTTTTTTTTAATATAGTTTTTTACATATAATTTTTTCAAATTCAAATTTTAGTTTTTTTTACATTGGAATAAGCTTAAAAAGTTGCACAATTTGGTGTTTTGATTATTGCTTTACGTAAAATTCTTACAGAGATATTGAAAGTGTTAAACACAGTACGTTGTCCAATGTTATTCTTATGGAGAATAAGAAAAATTGTATATCTCGCTTATTTATCAACTTATCCTGATGTAACTTGGTATATTGCTTCATATAGTTGTGGTCTATTGGCATTTGCACCAAAAAACATTTTTTAGCCTATAGTTCCCGTAGCAGCAAACCTGCGTACTCAGCCCCCATGTTATTCTTATGGAGAATAAGTAACGTGTTATCTCCCTTAATTATGAACATAAATTAATAAAATGTTGTATCTGGCTTTACCTGCTTGAGTTATATTGATATTTATATAAAACCCCATTTTTTGTGTTCCTTGCTTCAGCAAACCTGCATACTCAGCCGCCATGTTACTCTCATGGAGAATAATTAAAATGTCATCAATCGTTTATTTATGAATGTATATTGATGAAACTTGGTATGTGGCTTTATGTGGTATTAAAATACATATATATGCATTATTCGCTGAGTACGCATGTTTGCTGCAACGGGGGTATTATTTTAACCTTGTGGCTTTTTCTTTGACAGCTTATTACCACTATTAGAAGGCGTGGGCGCTGGTCTTCTCTTGGAAACGAGAGATAACAGATGCATATATAAATATTGTTTAAATATGTATTTTTCACGTTATCAATATGTATATATTTATGAATGTAATCTGCTCGTTCTATTTTAAACACATTTCTTGTACTCACACAAACCAATAATAAAACAGGAAACAGGATAAACAAATAACTATGCACAAATATTTAATAACAATATTACTAACAGTTTTGTTAATATTGTGTTTTATAATTCAAATCTCATAAACTTAATGGTGTCCATACAGTAAATATATATACAGTAAATAAAAGTAAATATAAAATGATAAGAAATATGAACTTAATATATTTACCAATTATTTTAAATTTATCAAAATGACCAGCAAATGATTTCCAGCACGATAACTCTCGTAAAAAGGTCCGATTTTGACGAAATTTGGTAAAACCGTGTAAAGCAGCATTTATGACTTCAAGTTCGAAAACCTTATAGGACATTGACAAGTTTAAAATCCAGATATTTTTACAGATATATACGCGCAGAGGGTTATTAGAGTAGTACAGACCGTATTGCCATAGATTAAACATACTTGTGGTATTCATAATCTATGGTATTCCCATAACACTCGTCAGTCACCCTACCCAGTACTTTCTCAATCAAACCTGTGCAATTTGGTTTTAACGTTGCAAATGTTAAGAAATTATTTTAAGAAATACGTGGACTGTTATACAAATTCTACTGATCATTACAATAAAAATTATACCAAACAAGGTTTAATTTACTGAAATGTATTAGAAGTTACAGTAGCCAGTAATTTGTTAGTAAACGAAACGCACGTTTTTATAATACATCAAAGACCACCATTTATCATTAGCCTATTAATTAATGATTCTTTCTAAGAACAGGTCGACCTTAGATAGTAACAAGACCAGGGTTTGGACCTTCCCTATCAAAATGTTAAAAATGCCACTGGCGTAAATATGCACAAAACAAAACAAAACACGAACAATTGTATGCTATTATTTTTACTGTGACAAAGTGTATTGAACAGGAATTTTACTCATGAAATAAAAAGTTGTCAGCTTGATCGACTGACATACACATGCTATAAGAGGACTAAAATAGCGGAAGAGCGGCCGGTATAATCAATGTATAATCCTATCCTCTCGTATGTGTGTTTGTGTGTGTGTACCTGATCTTGTTCCCAGTCGCAGTACCCGTATTTGCTATTGGGATGGTGATAGAGCGGGGGGTTTAACATTTCGTATAATAGGAGAATGGGCCTTGGACAACCCCCCCCCCCAATCAATATGCTTAAATTACGCCCATGCCTGCCAGAGTAGGAACATTGTCCGCGGGTATGTTGGGTCAGCCTACCTTGCACAGCAAAATACCATTGAGGTCGCTACCCTGAATCGATTTACATTTGAAGTGGCAATACAGTATTGTTTCTGGAGTTTAAAACCCCGAAGCTAAAGTTCAGCCAAAGTTCTTACCACAGAGTTAGCGTAAAGTTAAAGTTAATTAGTCAGCCAAAATTATTGCATGTCTACGGGTCAGTCATTTGAACCAATGCGCGGAAAATAAAGTGGAATTATGCCGCCAGTCCTCTTTTCCTTGGAGACCCATGTGGAGACCAATACGCCTTGCCACTGAGTCTCTCAGCCGAGGTTTCACGACAACGTTTTATGGTAGAAGGCTTAGAGGCTGGAAGGCTTCAGTCTCGAACCCTATATTGTTTCTATATCTGCTTCCCCCATAAGGCCAATGTTAACTTCCAAAGTCCGCCCCTTCTCAACTTAAACATAATGCATGGAATAACATTTTAGTAAGTTACGTCACACGACATGTTTTAGGGCTCAGAGGATTAAAAGAGGAGATATGGAGATATGTATGAAATTTGTTCACATAATATCCGCCTCGGTTATGTGATAGGTTCTTTGTACGCATTCGCCAGTTCAAAGATCAAGGAGGACATTTATCATAACTGTTGCAAACGTGACAAGAAAATCTTTATAAATCGTCATTTAACATTCACTAACATTCACAATAAATTTGGCAAGTGTAATTCAACATTGGAAATGTTTATATGGACGTATGTTTTGCAAAATCTACGTCACATCCTTGCGAATTACGAGGTTCTTTGCAGTGATGGATTTACCTCTGTAGGCGGCAAGGTGGAAACAAATAAGATGCTGCTGTATTTGCAATAGCTATTCTTTTTAATTAACCGGTATTCATAAACATGTGGTTTAACCCCAATCGTCTTGTGACAAATGAATAAAATCGTGTGTTTTTAAATACTGTCGTTGTAATGAGACTAATGAATTGTACGGGCACACAGATCCCGACAAATTATAGAGATTGGATGAGTTTCAAGCGAACGCAAGGTGGGCAATAGCACAAATAGTGGACAATCAACATAAATTTTAATTTTACCAAGATTTGTCGTTAATTAACGATTGATAGATCCAGTATTTTTTATGTTATTATATATGTTTTGGTATGAGACCACTCAATGGATTACAGGCTTTCATTTAGGCCATAGGCTACGTAGTTCTGATGAATATGAAGCGAACTGTAGACCTCCAAACAACACAAATATTTTGTTAGGAGTTGCCTGCAATTATTGATCAATAACTCCAGTTTTATGTAGGTTATTTGATATGTCTTGGTTTTAAAATACTCAATAAATTTCAGGCTTTAATTTGAGCTATTGATAGTTTAAATCGGACAAGTTTTAGGCGATTTATGATCTTCAAACTATCATAAATTTTAATTTTTCCAAAATTTCCCTTTAATTAAAGATCCATACCTCAAATTCTTATTAAATTATGCTATATATTTAAGTCTAAGAACCTTCAGTAAAATACCGGCTATAAGTCATTGATTATTGAAATTGGACGAGTTTTAAGCAAACGCACTGTGGTCAACCAACATAAAGTTTAATTTTTCCAAGGGTTTTCTTCAAGTAAAGATCAATGGCTCCAGCATAATTTATGTTACTATATAAGGTTTGGTATGAGAAAAATCAGTGAATTACAGGTTTTCAGTTGAGCTATATTGTTTATTTTTGGTAGGATGAACTTTATGCGAATTGCTTGATTCCAAATAACACATGTTTTATTTTGTATAGGATTCGTCTTCAATCAACGATCCATAACTCCAGTTTTATTGAAGTTATTTGACATATTTTGGTCTAAAAAAAACCTCTTTCATTTGAAATGTTGATTGTTGAAATCGGACAAGTTTAAGGCGAGGAATGAACCACTATACAGCACAAATTTGACTTTTTCCAATTCATAGTTCTATATTTCTATTTATAATTATGTTAGGCTAAATATTTTGGCCTAATAGCCTTCAGCGAATCTTGGCTTTTTATTGAGGTATTAATTATTACATTCTGATATATTTGTGCTATAAGGGTTTTGTGAGTTACACAGTAGGAGGTATGTTGAGCGAACCCTGCTCTCCAGTTTCAGTATAGTTTTCAGAATTTTTTCTTTATGAAATCCATTCCTCCTTTTTTTAACCAAATATAAATGTATAAATCTGGCAGGCCAGATTAATTACATCCAGATTAATTTGATTACAATATTATCACCATTATTAAGTTAAGTAATTTTGTATATTTTTGTATTATTAATTTCAATGCTGCGGAGCAGCACAGGTCCTCTAGTTTTATCTTATCTATAATCTTGTCGACTTGCCGGCCAAGGTCTAAACTGCTTTGCCGGTGCTGCTACGTGGTGGCGTTTGTTACCAATGCCAGACATAGTTGACAGCTTTGCCACTTGGAGCGCGGCGGACCGGTTGAAACTGCTGCCCTGCTGCGCTCTTGTAGCGAAATTCTGAACTAATATAAAGGTGGGTTCGCATTGAGAAACATCGCCTTCAGAGGGGGCCCCAGCCCTCTACGTCTACCTGCTTCTCCCATAAGACCAATGTTAACATTCCAAGTCCGTCCCTCCTCAACGGGTTATCCGAAATTGATTATTCATAGTTCGTTTTAAAGACAAAAATTATATATCTAGCGATTTCAGTAAGCAGAATTTAGTTATCATAAATAGTTAGCGCTTAAACAAATCGTAAATATTGAATATTTTGGAATTTTATTGATCGATTATTATTTGCGTTATTGAAATTCTGCTTACTGAAATCGCTAGCTATATTTTTACTCTTTAAAATGAGCCATAAAGCAAAGATATCGAATAATCCGTTGAGGAGAAACGGGCCTTGAAAATTAACATTGGCCTTATGGGCGAAGCAGGTAGAAACCAAACAGGTAGTTTCGTGACTGGAGCGCCCTCTTAAGAGAAGGTCGTGCAAACTCTTGTTGCGCGGTAAGCCGGGTTTACACTATGTAGCAAAACATGGTATATAACATTTGCTAAATATGTAGCAAATTTTATATAACATTTTAATTCGAACCTTTTACTCCTGCTAGATGGTACATGTAGCAAATGCTGTATGTTACATATAGCAAATGTAATATAACATTTAAAATCACTGATTTTTTTAATGCTACATGCTACATGTACCAATACCTTTTTCCATTGGCGAAAATGTCGCGGAGACGAGATGTAGCGCTCGCGGCTGCGATAACTGTGATATTGGCCTGTCAGTGGAGGGAAAGGAGGTTTTGGGTCAGACCGTCACTTGCTGCGAGGATGAGGTATAGTCATGGGCGTCGCCCTGGGGGGGGGGGAGGGGGGAGCCCCCCCAATAATCTTGAAAAGTTTAAGAGTTGGGAATTTTTAGTATTTCAGACCGTGAGTTGGAAATTTGCAATTAAACCTTGTATAATATTAAACCAGCAATTTATAACAAAATTGTTTTCAAATAAAAAGACAAATCCAAGATTTTCCTTAACACTGTAAAATTTTAAAATGATTAATTTTATAAGTTTAGTTTAGCTAAAGGTATCTATAGTATACAGTGAATTGGGTCGTTTTGGAGGTATTTCTTCCTTAGCAGTGCATAGTTGTCTAACCTGGTCTGATGCGTGCGTCGTCTGTCGTCTTAAAGATAACCGGTCGCGGTTAAACCACAAAGTAGGGAAGGGATGTTTTGATGAAATGGTGCAATAATGATTGATTTTTGTGTTTGCTATTTGTTTAGGGAGTGACTGATAAGATAATTATTTACATAAGTCAAACTTAATAGGTACACCTCTATTTTCAAGTAAATGCTCATTTGATTTTCTTATCATTGGAGCTCATTTTAAGGTTATAATCAGAACAAACTTTGTAGGAAACATGCTACTATGAAAGGAATTATTTAGAAAACAATTCGGTTAAACAAAAACAGTTTATACATAATATTTCAAAATGATCCCTTTTCAATGTTTTATACATCAAAATATACTACTGTATTTAAAAATGTTTATAGTTGTGATTTTTCGAAGGCGGCAAGTAAAATACCCCGTCGCAGCAAACCTGCATACTCAGCGAATTTCCAATGGAGATATAAATGTCTTAATACTACATAAAGCCACTTACCAAGTTTCATAAAAATATATTCACAAATAAGCGATATATACAATTTTAATTATTCCCCATAAGAATAACATTGGGGCTGAGTACGCAGGTTTGCTGCAACAAGGAACACAAAAAATGGGTTTTTAGCGAATTTCCCCTATAGGGAAGAAGCTATTACCGTAGTCGGCATGGAAATACCTAGGCCCGGGACCATGATAACTTTTCGTTTTGAGGTCCCCAGACCCCAAAAACACCATTCGTTCGAAACTGTATATATATATATATATATATATATATATATATATATATATATGTGTGTGTGTGTGTGTGTGTCCGTGAGCACGATAACTCTCGTAAAAATTATCCGATTTTGATGAAATTTGGGATAAACGTGTAAAGCAACATTTATGACTAACTTCGAAAACCAGCCAGATCGCTCTATCCGAAGGGGTATTTTGGGGGGGGGGGTTTTGTGCCCCAAAAATGGGTTTTTCGAATTTTTTACACATAATTTTTGAAATAGTCAAATTTTAGTTTTTACCATTGGATTCAGATTAAAAAACACACAATTTGGTATTTTTATCATTAACTATGTGTGAGTAATCTGTTAGCCTATTTATTTTGATACTTCATGTGACAATCAAGAGGTCTTTTATCCAAAAAAATCATCTTGAAATAGTTAGAAAATCAATTTTAGAGAATAGTTGAGAATAGTTGGGAAATCGGCGTTAAATAGTTGGGAAATCGGCATTAAATAGTTGGGAAATTTGAGGTCTCTCCCCCCCCAATAATTTTCTCGTGCGACGCCCCTGGGTATAGTGGAACTGACCTGTTGAAAGATCTTGTTGCAGATGATGTTACGAATGATACTTAATTGAGGTGTGTAATTAGGTGTGACGGTAGTTTCAAAAACTTCTTAAGAATGACCAGTGAAGATTTTGAGTATATTGTTCTTATGATTGGGCACAACATTGGAAAGAAAGACACTAAATTCAGGGATGCCATACCAGTACGCAAGAAGTTAGCAGTGACTTTAAGGTTTTTGGCTCCGGAACCACTTTTCTTCTTAAAAGATCTTTGAAATTGTCCACTTAAACATCGCATTTTCCTTTCAACCTCGGCTCTTTCCATCTGCATCTCCAACGCGATTAGGGTTCTCAATCCCGGTCGCTTTTGGGTACCTGACAATCCCGGGATTAGAGCCTCTCAATCCCGGGATTAACGGGATTGCAAACAAATAATTGTTTCACAATTTTTGCGTGATTTGAATGTTTTAACTACTGCAAAAGTCGTCTTAACAAACATATAAACATAAAAATGTTTTAGGTAATTAATATTTCAATAATAATTAATAGCAAAGTTGTTTATTTTTTTAATTCACGTCCCTTAAGACTGTTATTTACCTTTCCCAAAGTTGACTTTGTCCTAAACCAAAATTCAATTCAACAATGACAACCTATTTCTGGAATATAATGGGACAGCAGTGAGACAGCACTGAATAGTTTCCTTATCGCTCCGAACTTCCGTTGCAGTTAATTCCCACAAATCGAGGTATCCCACGGCCACACGACACAGGCACAGGTGACTTTATTTTGATATTTTTTATCTTACTGAATTTTGTTTATCTTAGTTGCTATCGGGCTTTCGTGAAGCGAACATCTGTGCGAGTTGTTATTTTTATTAAACAATATATTATATTGTTAAAAAATATGTTTAATGGGGTTTTTTAATTAATTGTATTAAATAATTTGAAAAAATTATGATGTTTGCGTTATTTTTCACCTGTTGTTCAGTATTATTTTAACTTTTAAGCAAACACTATTTCTATTGCATTGGTGAAAACGATAAACTAATTATAATAATACTGTATAAAGCCAAAATCATCTGAGGTTTTTTATCTCTCTTTATTTGGGCTAAAATAAATAGTTTATCTAAGGAACTAAATACAAAAGGAGCAGAATGATGTCTTATCTTCCCCAGAATTGGAGGCGCGTGAGGTACAGTCAAAAGTGCACTGCCGACATGGTATTCGGCAAAACCGTCAATATCTGATAGCTGCAGCCTTCAAATACAATAGTCTAAAATACGTCAAGCTACCCAGATTTGACGAGTTTGTAAGATAAAATTATAGTTAGTTTAAAATTTTAATAAAAAATTCTATTAGCGTTGTCATCACACAACAATATATTCTAGATATGTATAAAACGGGAATCCCGGGACTGGTCCCGGGATCCCGGGATCAGCTTTTGTCAATCCCGAAATCCCGGGATTGAAATTTAGGTCCGGGATTGAGACCCCTAAACGCGATGCATCCCCAGGCGTCATGTTTTTTTTATTACGGATCTTATATTCCGGGCACGTTGGGTCACACAATGCCGGCTGTTCGCGAAAAAGCTCTATTATATTTATAATTTTATCTCTATCCCACACACCATCACAACCTTCCATTACGAAACAATTAACCAAAACAACAAACCACAAACTAAGTCATCCGCACTCGACTGCCACACCACGTGCCTCCCACTCAACTGACGAACTGACAGAAAATGCTGCATGTAGCAGATGCTAGACGAAAAATCCGCGTATAACATTGCTAGTTATAGCAAATGCTATATCTAGCACGGTTTTTTTTTATCTTTACCGACTCCGAATGGATAGCACGATTTTTGCTAGATCTGCTAGATATAGCAATGTTATATGTAGCAGTTTAAAAACTGGAATTTTCTACTCATAGCAAAAGTTATATAACTTTTGCTATGTGTTAGATGTAGTAGATTCTGCTATAAGTATTTATCGAACTTTTAGAAAATGTTGTATAACTTTTGCTATATGAACATATTGCACATTTTGCTACATAGTGTAAACCCGGCTTTGAAAATTCAGCAATATCCAAAGCAATTTAGATTGTATATTTCACTTCTTGAGTTGCTTTAGACTTTCCGCGATACATTTTGTAAATGGTTATTAATGGAAGACAAAATATGAGTTGTAGCAATTAATTTTAGAAAGTGACGTTTCCACTTGCATTTGCAACTTGGGAGTTGCAGCATGTTGCTGATTTTGTGAATCTTTTCATATATGTATGCATTGGTTTTATGAAAAGTTTCACGGCGAGGTGTGGATATTGCTGCCACCATTATATTTTGAGGAATGTCTATTCCTTTTGGAGGGGTTTTTACTTATGGAGGGTCAACTTATATTATTACATAAAGTTGCATATTCTATACTCTAATACCAGCAATGTCTGTCTCTCAGTTTGTTTGTTTGTACAATTTTCCGCGGAAACTAGCGGAACGATTTTGATAAAACTTCGGGAAATCAGTGGCTAACGTGAACCCCAGGAGAACTTATATTTTGTTAAAAATCTGATTTGAACATTGGAACTTTTAACATTGAGCTTATGGAGTTTCAAATCAAAACAAAATAATCATAGCAGGTGTGAATAAATTAACAGTGAACTGTCAAAGTAGCACTTAGACATGGTAAAGTGATATCAGGTGATCAACAAGTGATAACAGTGACTAGAACAATTAATTGAATAAATATTGGGTAGAGAGAACACAAATACAAATTAAATCAAATTTGTACACATAAGAAATACTAGGGAGATTGATCTATAATGACGACTGGAGTGACGGCACTAATAGACTATGCGTTAAATAAAAGAGGTATTTCAATTTGAGCAAAGCAAATGATCACCCACGAAAGCTAATATTATTTCACCGTGCATGGCTCGGTCCGAAGGTATTAGTCTCAAAACCACAATCTTTTATAACAATTAGTATTTTAAAGATTAATGAAAAACTGCTGCATTTAAATCTAAACATGCATTCACTTTTATTTCAGATAGTTGTTCGCCTTTTTAGTTGATCAAAAATGGATAACTGGTTCTCAAGTTGTGAAACTTTAAGAATTTGGTGGGCGGTTACATTGATGACGTCACCAATCACTGCTCGTGATGTACTGGATCATTTCTGAGCTTGGCTCCCGGCTCTGTTATAGGTCTACACACTTCCATCCCCGGAGTTTGGTGGGCGGTTACATTGATGACGTCACCAATCACTGCTCGTGATGTACTGGATCATTTCTGAGCTTGGCTCCCGGCTCTGTTATAGGTCTACACACTTCCATCCCCGGAGTTTGGTGGGCGGTTACATTGATGACGTCACCAATCACTGCTCGTGATGTACTGGATCATTTCTGAGCTTGGCTCCCGGCTCTGTTATAGGTCTACACACTTCCATCCCCGGAGTTTGGTGGGCGGTTACATTGATGACGTCACCAATCACTGCTCGTGATGTACTGGATCATTTCTGAGCTTGGCTCCCGGCTCTGTTATAGGTCTACACACTTCCATCCCCGGAGTTTGGTGGGCGGTTACATTGATGACGTCACCAATCACTGCTCGTGATGTACTGGATCATTTCTGAGCTTGGCTCCCGGCTCTGTTATAGGTCTACACACTTCCATCCCCGGAGTTTGGTGCTGGTGTCCGGAAGTGAAATATTTGTACGCTTGTTCTGCAGACCATGACCTTCAGAACTCATCTTGTTGCGAGCTCGAGTGGCGAAATATTACAGTATTTGGAACGTACTCCGGGTTTCTTTGTTGCCTGTAGCCTACATTTTTCGATTGACATTGGTCGTTTGACTAGGTACTGATTTAAATCGTTATTGTTGATTTTAAAGCCGAAATAAAATAATGTTTAAAAACTTTCTTTCTAATAATGCATTTTAAAAGTTGCGAATAATACAAAATGATAGTTTTCCTAATCACGAATAAATCCACAATAAGCAGGAGGAACTAAGGAAATGGATTTAGCGATGGATTTGTTATACAACGAATATATTTACCTTATTATGCTTCCTTAGGAATATGTGATTAAATCAATCAAAACACAACAAATATTGCACAACTTCACAATTATCACCACACACAAAATTCATGAAAAAATCCACTTAAATCACTTCTCAAGTTAAAAAACCGATAAATGCGAGAATCAAACATAATTGTATACTGTATATACAGTACGTATCCGTGTTAGAACGGCTGTACGAACACTGCTCAGTGCTCACCGTGATCGTGAACTACGACACTACGACTGGGGTATCCCAGCTAAGCTCTGGTGAGTCACTGTCATATGACTGGGCTGGCGTTTTCCCTGTGCAATTACTGTGTCTGTACAGTACAGCAGCTCTTCAAATAAAATGCACTCACGTTTAAGCTCGATAGTAAGATAACACGAAATAGCATCTAGGCATCAAAGCAGAGTAACTTTACCTTATAGGTTTCAACAGAGAGGGATTATTAGTATGTATAGGCTACGCTCTTTGAGATTGAATCTAATTTAGAATAAATACATGCTCGCTTTCGGTCAATAGTTTGAAAATACCCCCGTAGCATCAAACCTGCGTACTCAGCGATTTTCCAATGCATATATATGTGTCTTAATACAACATAAAGCCACATACCAAGTTTAATCAATATACAGTCATAAATAAACGATTTATAACATTTTAATTATTCTCCATAAGAATAACATGGCGGCTGAGTTTATAGGTTTGCTGAAGCAAGGAACACAAAAACTGGGGTTTTATACAAATATCAATTTAACTCAAGTAGGTAAGCCACATACTAAATGTTATTAATTAAGGTTCATAATTAAGGGAGATAACACATTACTTATTCTCCATTAGAATAACATGGGGCTGAGTACGCAGGTTTGCTGCTACGGGAACTATCAGTCAAAAAATATTTTTAGTGCAAATATCAATAGACCACAACGATACGAAGCAATATACCAAGTTTCATCGGGATAAATTGATAAATGAGCGAGATATACAATTTTTCTTATTCTCCATAAGAATAACATTGGACAACGTACTGTGTTTAGTACGTTCAATATCTCTGTAACCATTTGACGTAGAACAATGACTAAAACACCAAATTGTGCGCCTTTTTAACCTAATTCCAATGGAAAAACTAAAAATTGACTTTTTCATAAATTATATGTAAACAAATCAAACAAAACCTTTTGGGGTACAAAACCCTCCCAAAATACCTCTTCGGATATGTCGATCTGCCTGGTTTTCGAAATTAAAGTCATAAATGCTGCTTTAAACGTTTATACCAAATTTCGTCAAAATCGGATAACTTTTACGAGAGTTATCGTGCTCACAGGCACACACATGTATATACAGTTTTGAACGAATGATGTTTTTGGCATCTGGGGACCTCAAAACGAAAAGCTGTCACGGTCCCGGGCCTAGGTCTTACCATTCCAACTACGATATATCTTCTTCCCTATAGGGAAAATTCGTAAACAATTTTAACATCGTGTTGACAGTTTTAATACTTTGTGTTATTTAGTACAACACTCACATCTGTGAGGATGATGTGAAGTTGCCAAGTTTTGAGTGCTGACTTTGGAGTTGGTAAGGGTAAACGAGTTCGCATGCAGCACGCTGACGTGAGGGAAGTGAATTTCCAAATAAAAACCTGATAAAACTCAAAATCAGTGTAAAAACATATTTTTTCCAATATTTATTGAAATCTGAAAACATTGATTTTTTGGTTCTTCTGATACTCCTGATTCCATTTACCTGCAATGCTGGAAATACAATTTTGCGCATTATAAGGTTAGGAGAAGGTCCAGTCAGGCTTGAAAGTAGGCGTGAACTTGCTGGGGATGATAAAAGTACAACTACAAATGAATAACAGGCTTTTCTAATGTAAAACCCCCATAAGACAACATACTGTGTTTAGTCTATACACATTTTCTTTAATAACTCGGTAAATATTTATGCTAGAATATCGAGAGAGGGCTTAAAACTTTCGCCTCACTAATCCCCATCTTTTTACATGTATTAATCATTATATATCATTTGGGGCTTTTCTGACCCTTTTTGGGTCCAAATCAAAATTTGAAAGATTATTCCCCAAAAAAGGGGGTTAGAGTTTTCCGGTTGTTTTTCCCAACGAACTTGTCCAACGGATTATAGAAAGGAACATCCCTACCAAATTTGAAGTAAATCGGACAAAAAATGCGACCGCTAGAGTGCAAACATATATGTATGTATACATACATATATTATATATGTATATCTATATAAACAATTTTGAACGAGTCCCCAAAACGTGTTCAGGGGTTCACGTTAGGAACTTCTATGGTGGTCCCGGGCTTAAGTTTCATCGTGCGGGTCATGCTAAGAGTTCACTTTCCATAAGAAATTCACTAATAAGGAACTCGATTGAACGATTAAACCTTTTTTGGACACACCTAGCTTAGGTGGTTACCATGCCTAAGAAGTAATTATTATATTTGTACTCAATGAAAAGGATTTTTGTATATATACTTCAGTATATGTTTTTACTTTTTGGAAGGAAACGGTCCAAAACCTAATTCCAAAAAAATTATTGATATTTTATATGTATACAAATTGATATACTGTAGGATATGTAAAGCGAATACGTCCAGGAACTTTGAAAAAAAAAACAACACAAGTCCGACACCCATTAACCATATGCTTGAATAAAAGGGGAACACCTGTTTTTTTTATACAACCTTTCCTATAAGGTCAATGCTATATACTAAATAAAACTGTTAACTTAAAAACAATTTAAATACTCGATCAACAGAATGGTTTGATTAGCCTATAAAACTGAAATCACGTGATCAAGTGAAACTGTCGGGCAAAACTAAAACATCAACAACAAAAATAGTACCGTAAAAACTAGTACACCACTACATAACGTTGTTTTCTGCGTTGCTTAAGTGTTTTTAATGTTTTTAAATTGGGGTAAATCACTTCACCAGCATTGAGTTCCGATCGACAACAGGCATACTTGTGAATATAATCCGACTTTTACATCTTTACTGTCTGGCAAGTAGGTGTGATATTTTATATTTAAAGTACAATAATTTAACCTGAGACGCCCGCGCGATGTCAACTGTAATCACGAGGAATTCAACGAATCCGTTGGTCTTGCAGACGATATTCCAGTCTTGGCCTAAGGCCAGTGGACAGACAGACGGTCGGGCACTGAGTGATGGGTTCTTCATAAACTGTCTGCATTCCCTAACTTGAGAGCATGTACATACTTATCAGAAGTTATTGCTGTAGATAGATAAATACATCTTTTGGTTTACTGTTATAACTGACCACATGAAAATGATTATCTTTTGCATCCACGCTTTCCTGCGGTGATATCCGACAATAGTTCACGAGCTGGATACAAACAATTTCCTGTGATTACTTTTATTGTTTTAGCGAATTTCCCCTATAGGGAAGAAGCTATCACCGTAGTCGGCATGGTAAGACCTAGGACCGGGACCATGATAACTTTTCGTTTTGAGGTCCCCAGACCCCAAAAACACCATTCGTTCGAAACTGTAGGTATATATTTGTCTGTGAGCACGATAACTCTCGTAAAAATTATCCGATTTTGATGAAATTTGGTATAAACGTGTAAAGCAACATTTATGACTTTTAAGTTCGAAAACCAGCCAGATCGCTCTATCCGAAGGGGTATTTTTGGGGGGTTTTGTACCCCAAAATGGGTTTTTTGAATTTTTTACATATAATTTTTGAAATAGTCAAATTTTAGTTTTTACCATTGTATTCAGCTTTAAAAAACACACAATTTGGTATTTTGATCATTCCTCTACGTCAATTGGTTACCGAGATATTGAAAGTGCTAAACACAGTACGTTGCCTAATGTTATTCTTATGGAGGAAAAGAAAAATGTTATATCTCGCTTGTTTATGAACGTATAATGACTAAACTTGGTATACGACTTCATCTGGTTGTGGTCTATTGATAATTGCTCTAAAAAACAATTTTTTGCCAAAGGCTCCCGTAGCAGCGAACCTGCGTACTCAGCCCCATGTTATTCTTATGGAGAATTATTAAATGCTCTGTATCCCTTAATTATGAACATAAATGAATAAAAACTGGTATACGACTTCACCTAGTTGAGTTATATTGATATTAGCATAAAAACTCATTTGTTGTGTTCCTTGTTGCAGCAAACCTGCGTACTCAGCCCCAATGTTATTCTTATGGAGAATAATTAAAATGGTATTTATCGCTTATTTGAGAATATATTTTTATGAAACTTGGTAAGTGGCTTTATGCAGTATTAAGAAATTTATACCTCCATTGGAAATTCGCTGAGTATGCAGGTTTGTTGCTACGGGGGTATTTACCATTCAATCCAATTATAGTTTATGTTCTGCATAAATCGTATCCGAAGTTCTTCCTCGCATGTAATTATTAACTAGGTTCAAAAGTCATTTGCTGCATATAATTTATTTCCGTTACTTTATTAGAAAATGATCTTAGCAGCAGATCGAAAGGGTACGTTTGATTTGTAATAGTATTGTATATTTATGTAGGCAGGGCCGGCTTTTTAATGTGTGTTTTACGACCGAAATTCATTAGTTTCGACACCACTCATTTCGATATTACGTACACTTATTGCCATCTATCGTTATTTTGGGGTTATATTTCGGATCAGTAATGAATAAATCTTATTAAAAAATAATAACAAAAATCCATACTGACGATTACAAAGAAGTGGTTTTTCAAAACAGTTGTAGGCAGTTGCATATTTTTCATACTACTTTTACGTCGTTTGCATGTATTTCATATTCGCTATTGCTATATATAACCGACAATTTATGATATAGTGATGTTACTGACTTAGTGAATCGGCGCTGGCGTTAGCATCTTCTGTGGGGCATCAGAGATACACAACACTAATGTTGTACACACGACAGGAGTAAGAGCCCCGCATACAAGATTTGCTCAGGTCTCCGCAATTGATAGGGCTCTGCATATATGAGAAACATAAAGGATTGAAGTTGCATACTGTACAAACTGCAAACTAGTTAAAAACGAGTTCGCACGCAGCACGCTGACGTGAGGGAAGTGAATTTCCACATACAAACTTTTAAACCTCAAAATCAGTGTAAAAACATACATTTATCCCAATTTTGATTAAAATCTGAAAACAGTGATTATTTGGCTGTTCTGATGCTCCTGGTTTCATTTACCTGCAAAGCTGGGAATACAATTTTGCGCATTATAATGTTAGGAGAAGGTCCAGACAGGCTTGAAAGTAGGCGTGAGGTTGCTGGGGATGATAAAAGTACTCTAACAAAGGAATAACAGGCTTTTCTAGTGTAAAACCCCATAAGACAACGTACTGTGTTAAGTCGAAACACATTTTCTTTAATAACTCTGTATACATATATGCTAGAATGACGAGAGAGGGCTTAAAACTTTCGCCTCACTAATTCCCATCTTATTACATTCATTAATTTTACATACGGGGCTCTTCTGATCCTTTTTGGACCCAAAAACTCGAAATTTGAAAGATTAATCCCCAAAAAAGGGTTTAGAGTTTTCCGATGGTTTTGCCCTACGAACTTGTCCAACTGATTACAGAAAGGAACGTCCCCACCAAATTTGAGGTAAATCGGCCAAAAAATGCGACCGCTAGAGTGAAAACACATATATGTATATATATAAAATTTTGAACGACCCCCAAAACGTGTTCAAGAGGTCACGTTAGGAACTTCTATGGTGGTCCCGGGCAGTCCCCCGGGATTCACCGTGCGGGTTATACTAATAGTTCACTTTCCAAAGGAAATTCACTAATAAGCTTTGCTTAAAAAGTTGGTATTACAGTATACTCAGTAATGGATTTTTAAATTTGTAATGTGTCCACATCACACCAAACTAACATGTATTATATTAACTTTAAATTTACTTAAACGGCGAGACCAACGTAGGAATTATGAAGACAAACTGAAGACTTTTTGAAGTGCTCGTTCTTACTAATTGCAATATTAAACGAGTTCGCACGCAGCACGCTGACGTGAGGGAAGTGAATTTCCACATAAAAAACTTTTAAAATTAAATATCAGTGTAATAACATACATTTATTCCAATTTGTATTGAAATCTGAAAACAGTGATTTTTGGCTGTTCTGATGCTCCTGGGTTCATTTACCTGCAAAGCTGGAAATACAATTTTGCGCATTATAATGTTAGGAGAAGGTCCAGACAGGCTTGAAAGTAGGCGTGAGGTTACTAGGGATAATAAAAGTACTCTAACAAAGTAATAACAGGCTTTTCTTGTGTAAAACCCCCATAAGACAACGTTCTGTGTTTAGTCGAAACACATTTTCTTTAATAACTCTGTAAATATTAATGGTATATTGAGGAAAGAGGGCTTAAAACTTTCACCTCACTAATTCTCATCTATTTACATACATTACTTTTACATACGGGGCTTTTCTGACCCTTTTTGGGCCCAAAAACTCGACATTTGAAAGATTAATCCCCAAAAAAAGGTTTTAGAGTTTTCTGATTGTTTTTCCCAACGAACTTGTCCAGTTGATTACAGAAAAGAATGTCCCTACCAAATTTGAAGTAAATCGGACAAAAAATGCGACCGCTAGAGTGCAAACACATATATATGTGTATTTTATATATATATATATATATATATATATATATATATATAATTTTGAACGAATCCCCAAAACGTGTTCAGGGGGTCACGTTAGGAACTTCTATGGTGGTCCCGGGCTTAAGTTTCACCGTGCGGGTCATGCTAATAGTTCACTTCACAAAGGAAATTCACTAATAACACATAATGATAGCAACATAAATATTCTTAACTATATTGATCTATGTTTATAAATTATGACATTTAACCTCCAATTCCCAGCTTTTTGTAATATTATCGTCGAATTCGCAAACCACCTACAACTCCATCCAACCCAGTTTCCCTTTTTTACGGTAGTTCCAAATGCCCCCCATCTTCCACCACCCCAAACACCTGTCTCCGTGTACCTGCATCCGGCAGTCTGCAGTGGTCTGAACTAGGCGCCTGCCGTCGAGACGCCTCAAAATAACTGCAACGGACTGGCAAACTGCCCGATGGACGCCCGTGCTCTTCCTTCAGTCCTCGGCCGGTCTCGCGCGTGTGCGCGTTGTGCGTGGGTGCGTGCGTGCGTCGGGGTTTGTTTGTTTTTAATGTTTATTTGTTCGCGTCTATTCACAGTTCACAGTTCGACGTGGGCACCGCCAAAATAACGGGTGAGCGATCAGCTGTTATTGTACTGTGTGATTTATATCCGTGTCAGCTGGATAGGCAAAGACAACAATAGGAGAAGGCGTGCCAACTTAAAAATTAAAATTATTGCTTACGAGTTGATTTTTATACCGTGTAAAATTACGAAGAATAATATATTTTTAAAATTTGCGTCAACAGATTTGCGGAAGGGTAAAACACATACTTTGTTTTAAAAATACAATTATTGGGTTCTGTGATGTACGAATGGAATAAATAATACATTATTAATAACTCCGAAATAATATTGGTTTGGGTTGTATGTATTTGTTTTGATATATCTCACTTAACTGGGATTACAGACACTTAGAACTAACTATACCATTACGTTCAGTTCACTAATATTAAATATAGTAACACATCATCGAATTTAAAATTCAATAATTTCTTTCCCAAATACAATTTTAACTGCTTATTGTGCAATAATTGAGTGGAGCAGTTGGCACAAAAACTGCTTCGAAACAAAGACAGGCGACACAATTAGGGGATTCTAATTTTAAATACTTTGAAACTTCTAACACTCACAAATACCTTACAGCTTTGTTAGTCCAAATTTGGCAAAGCGATATATTATTATTTAATGGGAAAAATGGTTTAATGTGATACACCTAGTTCGTGTTTTGTTAATTAATTCAAATGAAATACGTGAATTAGGCAGCTTAGTGTTATTCTGCATTGTTTTCCATTGTTTTAAATCTCTGGATCTCGTAGTTGTTCTGATATTCGTGGTTGTATTTGTGCCGCTATGAATTAAATAGGAATTCAAGTGATATAAAATAAAATATTACTTAAATTTTCTTTTTAGCGAATTTCCCCTATAGGGAAGAAGCTATTACCGTAGTCGGCATGGTAAGACCTAGGCCCGGGACCATGATAACTTTTCGTTTTGAGGTCCCCAGACCCCAAAAACACCATTCATTTGAAACTGTATATATATATATATATATATATATATATATATATATATGTGTGTGTCCGTGGGTGCGATAACTCTCGTAAAAAAGGTCCGATTTTGATGAAATTTGGTACAAACGTGTAAAGCAGCATTTATGACTTTAAGTTCGAAAACCAGACAGATCGACCTGTCCGAAGGGGTATTTTGAGGGGGTTTTGTACCCCAAAAATGGGTTTTTTGAGTTTTTTACACATGATTTTTGAAAAAGTGAAATTTTATTTTTTTCCATTGGAATCAGCTTAAAAAGACGCACAATTTGGTGTTTTAATCATTGCTCTACGATAATTGGTTACTTCATTTCATTGTGGTCTATTGATATTTGCACAAAAACCCATTTTTTGGCTGATAGTTCCCGTAGCAGCAAACCTGCATACTCAGCCCCATGTTATTCTTATGGAGAATAAGTAACGTGTTATCTCCTTTAATTATGAACATAAATTAATAGAACTTGGTATGTGGCTTTACCTAGTTGAGTTATATTGATATTTGTATAAAAACCCATTTCTCGTGTTCCTTATTTCAGCAAACCTGCATACTCAGCCGCCATGTTATTCTTATGGAGAATAATTCAAATGTCATAAATCGTTTATTTATGAATGTATATTGATGAAACTTGGTATGTGGCTTTACGTGGTATTAAGATAATATGATATGCATTGGAAATTCGCTAAGTATGCAGGTTTGCTGCTACGGGGGTATTATGGTTTTACTTGTAGTAGTTATTTCAACAACAGCCCTACACAATTGGCAGACTCCTCCAACTTTTGAAATATATATTTTGCATGTACAATTCCCATATAGAAAACATTATTTCTTCAGTAAAATTATCTTTTCTATGCACTTTATCAGTAAATATTTGTGCGATATTATTGCAAGAAGGCTTAAAAGCTTTGATTTAAAACATTTGGCTCTTTCTATGCAAAGTGCTTTATCACTTTACACTTGGGCCAAATTTGGCTCTCTCTGCGCCCGAAAATTGAAAATTGTGATACGTTAAAAGAGGTTAGGCTAATCCAATCGTTTTGCTCAACGAAATTTCCTTATTGTTTACAGAAACAAATATACCTGTTAAATATGATAATAATGTATCTCAATTGGTGGTCTTCTCATCCATGAACCAATTAAAAAAGGTTAGAGCATGATATTGTTATCATTATCAGTAATTTATTTTAGGATGGTAGAGTTTTGGAGTAACTTTTTTAGATTTGGGGTGCATCTAGGGTAGAACTGTCAAATTCTAGGGGCACGCCTCGTTATGGTGGGCCTATAATATGACGGCAACACTGGACAAGAGCGTAAATTTATCACGGTTGGTGGCGGCGTAGTCGTCTAACTTGCTTTGAGCGGTGTGACAGTATAGCATACATAGCTCATGGCGGCATTGGCGGAATTATTGTCTAGACAATACGTCCATCGCTTTCACGCATTAAGCAAACCATAAAGTTATGGAATAATAACTATAATACCACTGTAATAGCTTAAAATATAATTTTAACGGATTTGCTCGTATAAGCAATAATTCCTTTGCTAAATTATTTTCTACTAGCTGTGCACGCGTCCTTTGTACGGGTTGTATATAAATGGTAGATTAACTAAAGCAAATACAAATCCATATGATTTTACAATATTAAAATTACATTACACGTACAATTAAATCAAAGTTAACGAAATATACTGGCAGATAGTTCGGGTACAGTTGCTAAGTCGAGGAACCTCTGTCGGGTAGTAAACGGCGTGTTGTTTGCGACTCCAAATCGGTACACGTAACACTTTGGATTCGCTTTTAGAAATAAAAGAACTCTAGTAAAAAAAAAATAAAAAAATATCGGGGAGAGGGGGGAGGGGGGCATAACTATAATTGGGGGGGGAGAAAATATAAAATCGGGGGGGAATGTAAAATGGAGGGGGGACATAAAATAAAAAATCGAAGAGGGGGAGCATAATATAAAATTGAGGGTGGGGCAAAAATAAAAATCAAGGGGGGACCAAAAATATAAAATCGGGAGGGGGCAAAAATATAAAATGGGGGGATATAAAATAAAAATATAAAATCGAAAAGAAGGGAGACCGGAAATAAAAATCGGGGGGAAGCAAAAATATAAAATCGGGGGGGGGGAAATATAAAATCGGGGGGGGCAAAATATAAAATGTGGGGGACATAAAATAAAATATTGAAGAGGGGGGGAGCAAGATGTAAAATCGGGGGTGGGGCGAAAATAAAAATCGGGGGGAGGGAGCAAAAATATAAAATGGGGGGGCAAAAACATATAAAATCGGGGGAGGAGCGCGCACAGTTCCCTAATACCAATGACTACATAAACTGATTGTAGTTTATGTAGTCATTGCTAATACCCCCTATTCTCGCCTATCGAAAAAAAGAGTTTGAGTTGCCATTCAAGTAGTTTTTTTAATTTTCACTCTGAAAGTTGCCATTCAAGTGGATTTTTTATTTCCATAATGATAAACAGCTGTTTACAATATTTTAAGTTATAGATATAACTATTATAAGTCATAATCTGGTTCAATTTAAATAAATACTTTGTCCATAAGAATAACATAGGATCTTTAAAACCCCGTAGGGCAGAGTCCTAAGGTAATTTCCAAAAATCCAACTAACCTAAAACCTTCTAACGCACATTTAGAACATAGAAAAAAGTTTCATCGAAATCACTGCACCCGTTTCCCTGTGAAAAGCGAACAAAACGTGTCCAAAATCGCACGAAATCACATTTTTGGGCGGCCGCCATTATTTTTCTAAGAGGTGTGTGCCAGTTTCAAGTAGATAAAACCCTCAGACTTGTAGATAATCCAGGAAAATGGTTTCGTCATAATCGGTACTCTCGTTTTCCCGGAGAAGGCTGCGTAAAATGCCGTTTTGAGCGTCACCGACAGACAGACAAACAGACAGACAGAAATTGAAATAAGACGCATTTCTGTTTTCCTATGGTATGAAACGTAAATACCCCCGTCGCAGCAAACCTGCGTACTCAGCGAATTTCCAATGAATGTATATGTTTCTCACTACCACATAAAGGCACTTACCAAGTTTTATAAAAATAAATTAATAAATAAATGATCTATAGCATTTTATTTATTCTTCATAAGAATAACATAGGACTGAGTATGCAGGTTTGCTGCAACAAGGAGCACAAAATAAGTGTTTTTATGCAATTATCAATTTAACTCAACCAGGTGAAGCTACATACTAAGTTTTATTAATTTATGTTAATAATTAAGGGAGATATAAAACTTTACTTATTCTCCATAAGAATAACATTAGGGCTGAGTATGCAGGTTAGCTGCTATGGGGACAACCAACAAAATATTTGTTTTTTGTTCAAATATCAATATACCAGTACAACATGAAGCCACATACCAAGTTTCATCAATATACATTCATAAATAATCGAGATATCAAATTTTATTTATTCTCCATAAGGATAACATTGGACAACGTACTGTGTTTAGTACTTTGAATATCTCTGCAACGGTTGGACGTAGAATCACAATTTAAACACCAAAATGATTGTTTTGTGGAGCTGAAGTGATTGGTAAAAGCAAATGTGAAGTTTAAAGTAAAATTAACTGAGGAAAAGCCAAAAACCTTTTTCCCATAAGATTAACATGGGAGATTTTATGAGCATGTTTTTTTGGATTTTTTCCGCAACCACTTAACCTAGGTTAATAATTCAAAATACCATATTATTTGTTTTTTTAAGCTCTATAACATGGTCAAAACCAAAATTAAGTGTTTCAAAAATTTTAGGGTGAAAAATGCAAAAAACTGATTTTTGGAAAATTTAAAACCCCCATAAACCCCCCTTCCCATAGTCCGATTTTTCTGGTTTTCGTACTTAAAGTCATAAATGTCACTTTACACATTTGAGCCAAATTTCATCAAAATCGGACGTTTTTTACTCAAGTTATCGCATTCACGGACACATATATAGATATATATATATATATATAGATATATATATATATATATATATATATATATATATATAGATATATATATACATATATATAAATTTGAACGAATAGTGTTTTAGTCATCTTGGGACCTTAAAAAAAAAATTTGTCATGGTCTCGGGCTTAAGTCTTACCATGAGACCTACGGTAATAGCTTCTTCCCTATAGGGGAAATTCGCTAAAATAACCAAAACCATTGATTATACATCCTACGGAATGTACGAAAATTATTCCGTAGGATGTATAATCAATACCAAAACATACATGATTATAATCACTGTACAGACAAAACTATTAGCGAATTTCCCCTATAGGGAAGAAGCTATTACCGTAGTCGGCATGGTAAGACCTAGGCCCGGGACCATGATAACTTTTCATTTTGAGGTCCCCAGACTCCAAAACACCATTCGTTCGAAACTGTATATATATATATATATATATATATATATACTCTCGTAACTCTCGTAAAAATTATCCGATTTTGATTAAATTTGGTATAAACGTGTAAAGCAACATTTATGACTTTAAGTTCGAAAACCAGCCAGATCGCTCCATCTGAAGGGGTATTTTGGGGGGGGGGGTTTTGTACCCCAAAAATGGGTTTTTTGAATTGTTTACATATAATTTTGGAAATAGTCAAGTTTTGGTTTTTACCATTGGATTCAGCTTAAAAAAACACACAATTTGGCATTTTGATCATTTCTCTACGTCAATTGGTTACCGAGATATTGAAAGTGCTAAACACAGTACGTTGTCTAATGTTATTCTTATAGAGAAAAAGAAAAATTGTATATCTCGCTTATTTATGAACGTATACTGACGAAACTTGGTATACAGCTTCATCTGGTTGTGGACCATTGATATTTGCTCAAAAAAACAATTTTTTGCCAAAGGCTCCCGCAGCAGCAAACCTGCGTACTCAGCCCCATGTTATTCTTATGGAGAATAAGTAACGTGTTATCTCCCTTAATTATGAAAATAAATTAATGAAATTTGGTATGTGGTTTTACCTAAATGTGTTATATTGATATTTGTATAAAACCCCATTTTTTGTGTTCCTTCTTTCAGCAAACCTGCATACTCAGCCGCCATGTTATTCTTATGGAGAATAATTAAAATATCATAAATCATTTATTTATGAATGTAAATTGATGAAACTTGGTATGTGGCTTTATGTGGTATTAAGATATATGCATATGTGGACATAATATATGCATTGGAAATTCGCTGAGTGCGCAGGTTTGCTGCTACGGGGGTATCATTTTATTTATATAGATTGACACCCAACTTCAAAATATTGTTTATTTTATTAATACGAGCTAATTCAGTTGAGAATTCGAGCAAGTATTTGTCTTTTGCTGGGATTACCCTGCTTTGTAATTCCAGAAGTTGGCTAGAAACAGTTGTTTTTTCTTTCGTAATGTGTTTTGTTAGTGTACCAACAATATAGAGTGGTCGTATCCGAAACAAAGCAAAGGGATCAATGTCCCTCAATATACAACTGGAGTGACCTTAAAAACGGCAAATGAGCTATATAAATCTGATAATCGGTGAGAAGTTGTGAAATATTACTCCAAGTCATCTAAACAAACTGACTGGCCTTCGCCGAGCAAAGCTCGGCCCCCAAATACTACTATTGTAATATATGGAAAATAAACAATAATCACGATCACGATCACGTTTGCTCCTCCAATAAAAATACAGAAATTACGTTTATGTAATGCAGGCCCGTTAAGCTATCGTAGGCACCACTTGGATCCACCATTGGAAAGCATATGGTGGTGCGATCATGTGGTTAAATTTCAGCCAGCAGGATTTTTAACCATGTATACAAATTTTACCTAAAAATTGTTTAACAAGATTTAGAAAAATATCTAGTTTTATTTTTAATCATGTTTTTTCCTTCCTTTATAATGTAATATTATAAAAACTAGTTAAATTATTTTTTACTGGGGCCCAATACCGTTACAAAGTAGCGGTAACCACCAAGTTAGAAGAAATCAACTATTATTTTTATTTTCCGTTCCATCATCACATCGACCGTGTGGCCTAATGGATAAGGCGTCGGACTTCGGATCCGAAGATTGCAGGTTCGAGTCCTGTCACGGTCGCTTAGAACTTTTGAACCATTCAATGCATGAAACTTTCTTGCCTTTGCCTTTTAATGAAAGTTTATCAGACTACAACAGTAATTAAAGTTATGCCAGTTGCTCGAAAACCAGTGGATATTTTGCTATGGGAGTATACAGCTTGAATATGCCACAGCTTGTAAGTTATATTATTTTGCCACGTCAGTATCAACGAGATTAATATATCGAGAGGTCTCGTCTCGTGTTAAAAGGTGAAGCCTACATGGTCGACCGCCATTTTGCCCCTCTGTCAACTCTGCTCCCTTGACAACCAACAATCAACAAACGGTGAATTCATTTCAACTGATTAACCGATTGCTATTATTCCAAAATATTAAAACTAGATCTTAAAAAAATCCAGGAGTTGGTCCAGAAGATAAACGTTTTTCGAACCCCAAAAGGCATATCTAGTAAGGGTTTTTGGGTTGATAGTCCAGATGTAAAAAATAATAGTCGACAACAAATAAATATATTATTTGAATAATATATTTATTCCTCTCGAGATATGTATTTAGCTATATATCTGTAAAATAGAGTTAGTGAGTGTATGAATTAAATTTGGAGTAAATGATTAATCGTAATTTTCAGATACGCCTCACAATTACTACAAAACGACTACTTTGTACGATACAGGAACTTACTTTATACAAAATTCAGATTAAAAAGACACGGATTTAGTTATTTATTAGGAATTATATTGAAGCACTGCGTAGTGCTTTAATGTATACAGTACCTGGGGGGCCAAGCTTTGCTCGGGGGAAGGCCAGTCAGTTTGTTTAGATGACTTGGATTAATATTTCACCACTTCCCCCTACTGATAATCAGATTTGTATACAGTAACTCATTTGCCTCTTTCTACATTTTTAAGGTCACTCCAGTTGTTATTTATAGCTCAATGTCCCTTTGATTTATTTTACTACTCTATTTATGTAATCTACACTCAAATCGTTTAATCTCTGCTATCAGGAAACCACATGTTAATAATCATATACAACATGAGTATTACTTTGACAGTTCCCTGGTTGATTATGAACAGCTGTTACAATTCTTTTGTTTTGATTTGAAACTCCATAAGCCCAATGTTAATTTTTTTAACTTTTCATTTTAGTTTTTTTACATTATTTGATTTTTCCTCGGGATGAGGCCTGTCTAGAACTTATTTTTATCCCAGAAATTAGTTATTTCGAACATTTGAAGGAAATCGTTGGAGCCGTTTTTGAGATCCGTGTCGCAAGCAAGCAAGCAATCAAACCTTACTCATATTAGAGTATAGTAAGGATAGGATATTTTTCAAACATTATTCAAGGAATGTGGTGATTATATGTTGTCTACAGTAATCTCTGTTCGGTTACAACCACAGTTAACAAATCTACAACAAATCTTAATAACTTTTGTCTGTGATTGCAATACAAAAACTCTTAAAACATTTAAACTCTTAAACGGTCATGGCTGAAATTTTTCGCCATGGCAATTGTTAATATTATTCAACTGCTATTAAAAAAATGTATCTTGAATCTTTGGTTTGAATATATCTGTTAAAATAGCGTTCACCCGAATAAAAGATTGCGTGAAAAGATAACCCGAAAAGTATATATCCTAAATTATTGTCTTCCTTCAAACTATTTTTGTTGTTTTGTCTGGCGTAATACATGGCATTGATAAAAATGGGTCGGTAATTTGAACACTTGAGAAATGTTAACATATTATATTTTGTATTGAAAATATTTTTGTTTTACCTTAGGCCTACATTTTTATTTTATTTTACGCTTACATCACAACGCAATTTAAACCTTTAACTACGCCTACAATTTCTGGCACTGTTGATCGGTAATGCGGTTAACATACACAGTGTTATCAGGCGTTCCACTAAATCAGGCGTTTGACCTCGCCTAGCTTGACAATTATACTGCACTCCAGTACTTTTATCTTCTGTTGATGAATTCTCTTTATAGTGAATTTCCTATGGATAGTGAACTATTAGCATGACCCGCACGGTGAAACTTAAGCCCGGGTCCACCATAGAAGTTCCTAACGTGACCCCCTGAACACGTTTTGGGGGGTCGTTCAAAATTATATATATATATATATATATATATATATATATATATAGCGGTCACATTTTTGTCCGATTTACTTCAAATTTGGTAGGGACATTCCTTTCTCTAATCAGTTGGACAAGTTCGTTGGGCAGAACAATCGAAAAACTCTAAACCCCTTTTTTGAGGATTATTCTTTCAAATTTCGAGTTTTTGGGCCCGAAAATGATCAAAAAAGCCCCGATGTAAAATTAATGCATGTATGATAGAATTAGATGCATGCATGTAGATGGGAATTAGTGAAGCAAAAGTTGTAAGCCCTCTCTCGTCATTCTAGCATAAATATTGACAGAGTTATTAAAGAAAATGTATATAGGCTAAACACAGTACGTTGTCTTATGGGGTTTTTACATTAGAAAAACATGTTATTCATTTGTTGGTGTATTTGTATGATCCCCAACAACCTCGCACCTACTTTCAAGCCTGACTGGACCTTCTCCTAACATTATAAAGCGCAAAATTGTATTCCTAGCATTGCAGGTAAATGAAACCAGGAGCATCAGAACAGGCCACAAATTAATGTTTTCAGATTTCAATAAAATTGGAATAAATGTATTTTTTTACACGGTTTTTGAGTTTTAAAAGTTTGTTATGTGGAAATTCACTTCCCTTACGTCAGCGTGCTGCGTGCGAACTCGTTTGTTTATAATAATGCCTAGAACATTAAATTTTTAGCGAATTTCCCCTATAGGGAAGAAGCTATTACCGTCGTCGGCATGGTAAGACCTAGGCCCGGGACCATGATAACTTTTCGTTTTGAGGTCCCCAGACCCCAAAAACACCATTCGTTCAAAACTGTATATATATATATATATATATATATATATATATCTATATATATATATATATATATATATGTGTCCGTGAGCACGATAACTCTCGTAAAAATTATCCGATTTTGATGAAATTTGGTATAAACGTGTAAAGCAACATTTATGACTTTAAGTTCGAAAACCAGCCAGATCGCTCCATTCGAAGGGGTATTTTGGGGGGGTTTTGTACCCCAAAAATGGGTTTTTCGAATTTTTTACATATACTTTTGGAAATAGTCAAATTTTATTTGTTCCCATTGGATTCAGCTTAAAAAAACACACAATTTGGTATTTTGATCATTTCTCTACGTCAATTGGTTACCGAGATATTGAAAGTGCTAAACACAGTACGTTGTCTAATGTTATTCTTATGGAGAAAAATGAAAATTTTATATCTCGCTTATTTATGAACGTTTACTGACGAAACTTGATATACGGCTTCATCTGGTTGTGGACCATTGATATTTGCTCAAAAAGACAATTTTTTACCTAAGGCTCCTGTAGCAGCAAACCTGCGTACTCAGCCCCATGTTATTCTTATGGAGGATAAGTAACGTGTTATCTGCCTTCATTATGAAAATAAATTAATGAAATTTGGTATGTGGCTTTACCTACATGAGTTATATTGATATTTGTATAAAACCACATTTTTTGTGTTCCTCGCTTCAGCAAACCTGCATACTCAGCTACCATGTTATTCTTATGGAGAATAATTAAAATGTCATAAATCGTTTATTTATGAATGTATATTGATGAAACTTGGTATGTGGCTTTATGTGGTATTAAGATACATATATATGCATTGGAAATTCGCTGAGTACGCAGGTTTGCTGCTACGGGGGTATTGTATTTTTGCACGTCTGATATTTTAGAATTCAATTTGCTACTAATTGACAATAAATGAGAAGAATTTATTATTGTGACAATGTTAAATACGAACTCAGTAATTAAAACCTTGTATATTGTGAATAACACATTAATTCAAAATATGAATGGTATAAAACTTGTGCATTTTTATACGGAGGAACAAATTATTCTCAATGTACAGGCTTTGGATACGTAATGTTTTTTTTCATAAATATTTTATCGTTGACAATTACTATACTTGTAATTATACTTATTATAATAATACTTGTAATTTGTTGAAAAGAATAAACATTAATATTTCAAGCTTCAAAAAATGGGGCACGTTACAATTCAAAGTAGAAACTATCCAATTTCTATTCGTTACGGATAATGTGACGATAATACAGTAACAGTACATGCGTTATTCTACCAATAGCGTCATACTGCACAAATATGAATGACATGGTCGAGTTAGAAACCCCATTTCATTTCAGAACAAGAAGGTCGTATACATTTATTCTTTCGATGTTTTGCAGTTAACAAATGTTATTACAATTTTAATTGGACTGCTTATATTGTAATTTGAAATTCTTTACTATGAAATTGTTATGCTCTCCAAAGGTAGAATATTGTATATTGGATCTTTTAGGAAAATGGGTCCACAGTTAGTTATCCAAAATTTTGTAAGAGAATGGTGAATATTTAATGTAAAAAGGGCTTTATTTCGGCAACTTTAAAAACTTGGGAAAAGTTTTAATTTCTAGATGTTATTTAATGTTTACTATCATACAGTGAGATGCATTGTGGAGCCTTGTTAATACTGACTAAGACCAACGACATGAACGCATTTAAAGCTCTCGTCCGGGGAAAAAAGGCGAAGTGGAAATGTTGTCCACAATTTCTCCATCTGCATGAACAAAATACATGGTAAAAGAAGGGGGATACCATGGACACAGTGTGGTTTGTATTGCATTCTGGTTTGTTTTTGAATTTTGCCAAAATGGCGGCCACCATTAAGGCTTCACTTTTTATTGGAGATACACGTGTGTTTGAAAGCTCCAGATAAATGTTATTGCTTGTCGAATAATATCGACTTATAGTATATATAGTGATGGCCTCGCTGGAACAAACTGTAGAGCTAGGTTTGCTCTTGTTTATCAGCTGATCTGATTTATTATCACCTGATTTCCGGCCCAACAGTGTTGCCAACACGGCTGGTTGATAATTCCCATTCCATCGTGCAACGTGCACACGCACACCACTGAGTAAACGTTGCCGCAATATCCTGTCGAAAGCAATAGCCGATTTCAGAGGAATTTAGGTTACGACTTGCGGTTGGGGTAGAAAAGATTTACTGGTTAGTTAGTCAAACTCATTAATTAATGTGCCAGTGACCAAAAACAGCTGTATTTAGTTTCAAACCTTATCAAAATGTTATGATAATAGTGCTACGCTGCACGTACAAGATAAATTTCTTTGTGATCATTCGGAGTTTATAATATTCCACAACTACAATACGCCGAGAAAAAATATTATGTGGTAATTCATAATATTTATTCATAAAATCATACTGTACTAGTTTTGAGCTATCAAATCAGTATTGACTTGACTAAAAAAGTAAATACTATAAACACAAATCGTAACATAATTTGTTTCTTGGCAATTCCCCACTTTCAGTACCCAATCATCCTCGAGTAAATGAGAACCTGTTACATTCGTTATCACATGCAGGTAGTGGTAATGTTTATGTCCACTTCCGGTCACCTTAGATAACATTATCAACGGCCGAGTGGCGACGACCTCTGGCGTCTAGTTTGTAGGTCACTGGAACCTGGTCATATGCTCCGCGGCAAATGTGCGTGAACATAAATTTAAGCAACAAGGAGAAACACATTTGTGTGTTGACTGAGTGTGAACATATATGTTTAGTTCAGTAATGTCCATGAAGAACCAACATCAGTAAACTCTGAGCGTAAAGATTCAGAACGTGTTCAGAACGGTATTTGACCGTTCTCTTGTGATCTGTGACTAGGATAAGTTGTTCCCGTTCGGGCGGAGGAGGCATGACATACCCGGCGGGGCAGGTAGACGGCCGACCCTAATTAGTACGGCTCATTGATTTTCGTAGATGTGACGAACTCGGACATGACGATCGTGGACACGATTCGGAGTAGTCGACCCTCAGAAGGTCAAAGTCCGCACGGCGTTATCTCTCGTTATCGGCCGCTTCTAATCAGTCCTTACCGTATTCGTCATTGAAGATTATTAAATAGTCATTTAATTTATATTTGGTTTAGTTTCTAACGTAACCTAACCTAACCTAACTCCGCAGTGCGATGTACACCCCAACGAGGTAGAATAAATATAGAGGTCTCGTCTGGGGGGAAAAACTGTGCCGAAATACTCTCCGCCATTTTGACCCTCTATACCCTCCGGTCTCCATGGCAACAAATATGTTAACCAATCAAATGCTCCCTTCACAAGATTTGTTAGTCTTTCTTTCTCTTTGACCAGATGTTTTGTTTACAAAAATATCCTCCAGTGAGGCTTCACTTTTTTAACACGAGACGAGAGCTCTATATTTATTCTACCTCGTTGGTCTACCCCCATTTTCTGTACACACAGCGCTCTGCGGAGTTAGGTTAGGTTACGTTACGTTAGAAATCAAAAGGGTTGAAAAAAAAACTCAAAATTGAGCGTTTCCGACATCAATTTAACAGGTTTCCTTTATTATATCGCAATATGAGAACAATTGAAGGTGACCCACTTATTACTTAAAATTACCAAATCTAATTCCTTTGTCAATAGTATTACTGTAGTAAGGAAAGATTGTGGTCGAGAGACTTTCTCCTCACTACCTAGATCACTGAGATCACTAGCTGATCATCATCAAGTGATCTCCGACGTACGGTAGAGAAACTCACACAAATTGAAAGTATACAGTTTGATCATATGACGCGAGTTTTGTTATAAGGATAGTTGGGTACACGTTATACAATAAGTAAGCTGCGCATGGACAATTATAGCGGATTGTTTTAGCATAATGACTTTCATTTCATCTCACGTTTGTTTGTGCAGTAATATTGTAAAAATATATTAGTGTACAGTTGAACCTGTTATATTGAATAGCAACACTATTTATACTGTATCTTGATTGTAATTAATTGTTACATTTGATAAACAAGATAACAAATATATGCCGTGGGTAAAGAACCACCCTTTCAAGCTAAGCGGAATAGCTGAAATATTAGAATAACCATTGATTATACATCCTACGGAATTCCAATGGAATAACTAAGAAAATCCGATTAGTTGATAACAAGTCACACATTGATATTAGTTAGCTACGTGAGAGTAGCTTTTAGAATTAAAGTCCCCGGTGATTCAGCACCGAAGTCCTGCGAGTCAGGCTGGACATTAATTAGCATCAGCCTTCATTAATATGCAATTTGTTTTTAAATGTCTAAAATACTTGTATTATGATGAGAACTAAATTTGATCTATTACGAATCAGCTATATTCTTCATATTGTACCATTTTTAATTATTATATATTTTTTACTGTTAAAAATTACATTTCACCTATGATTTAAAATGACTTAAGCCTTTCCAAAATAACCATTTTTTTGCATTTTTGTGTTTTCTCGCAAGGAAGTGAAAATTCATCGCTATTGTTGCAGGCGTCAATGCTGCAGGCTGTCGGACCCTAGGCGAACTAACGGGACTATGGACGTGTGCTGCTTTACCGACAAATCGTTATTTCAAGTCTACGAGGCTAAAAATGCTCTTAAAATTGATGTATTGTTTGACTAAAAAAATAAGGTTACATACCTTCTCGTCGATAATCCACTAGTTAACAAGTGTTTCGGGACTAGTGTTGTCTCATTATCAAGTCTTTATATAACAGAATTTAAAAGACTGCCATGTCTTGAAGTTCGCCTTAAACGTCATTAAAGGTTATGTTTGGCAGGTTATGTTAGTAAGAGGTTGTGGACAATGTGTGTCAATTGATTTAATTAAGTGATTGTGTAAACATGTGTATATTAGTCTCAAGGTTCATCAGTTTCTCCACAGAACTCAGTACAAAGGTACAAATAATCTTTTTAATTTCTCCCCTTGTATTTGGTATATGGAGAAAGTATGTTTTCGTCAACATTTTCGAATTTGAGTTGTTAGTGGATATATTCGTTTTGGTGCTCCCTGAACCCAAAAAAGTGGTTTTTACGTGATGTCTGTCTGTCTGTCTGGATGTGTACAGAGGTAGATCCCACACCAATTGGCCGATTATGATGAAATTTGGTACGTAGGTAACCACGATATCTCCAGGTGTTTTTTTCATTTTTGATATTTAAGAGGAATAATCCCCAAAAAATATGAAAAATCAAAATTTTCTCAAAAACGGCTCTAACGATTTTGATTAAACTTTAGTCGGTTGTAGAGTTTTAGTTTTCCAACAAAATGACACCACACTCTTTCTATTAAAATTCGGGTACAGAAATTACAGGACTTAAAACATCAAAAATTCCATTTTTTTGATCTTTTATAAAAACATAAATATAAATAAACGGTATCAGGAAACTGACACATACTTTCTCCCTTTTAGCCCAACTTTAATGAATAAATTACTTTTTATTTACAAAATATAGAATACAAAACATGGTCGAATGTACAGAAAATCTTGTAAACAAGTTGTTTTAAAAAACATCCACCCAAATCCCTGCTTTGGAGGCACTACAGAATCCATTGCTACACTCGTGGGTTTAAGAGGGGAAATGCCCCCTATTCCCCCCCAGGGTTATTAAGGGGCAACATATTTTGAATTAACTCTGTTGGTCAATGCTAAATTTACAAGCATATCAAGTTTGAATGAAATTGATAAGTAAATAAGATATAAATAGTAAATTTTTGTATTCCCCATAAGAATAACATTGGACAACGTAATGCGTTTACCGCTAAATGAAAATTTCAATTTTCTCCGAAACCAGCAATCGTAGAATAGTAATTCAAAATACTAAATTATTTAGTTTTTAGAGCTCTTTTTAATGGTGAATAGTAATATTTTTTAATATTTATGTTTTTTTTTATGAAAAATCCAAAAAACTGAATTTTGGATGTTTTAAGTCCTGTAATTTCTGAACCCAAATTTTTACAGAAATGCGGGTGGTGTCATTTTGTTGGAGAGCTAAAGTTCTACAAACGACTAAAGTTTAATCAAAATCGTTAGAGCCGTTTTTGAGAAATTTGGATTTTTCATGTTTTTTGACGGTTTTGGGGGATAATTACCCTTAAAAATCAAAAATTCAAAAAAATGAAAAAACACCTGGAGATATCGTGGATTAGTACCTACATACCAAATTTCATCAAAATCGGTCCATAGGTTAGGGCTCTAGCTCTGTACACATCCACACAGACACACACACACACACACACACACACACACACACACACACACACACACACACACACACAGACAGACATCACGTAAAAACCACTTTTTTGGGTTCAGGGAGCACCAAAACGAATATTTCCACTAACAACTCAAATTTGAAAATTCTGACGAAAACAATACTTTCTCCATATACTACGTATAAGGGGGAGAAAGTAAAAATATTACTATTCACTATTAAAAAGAGCTCAAAAATTAAATAATTTAGTATTTTGAATTACTAATCTACTGGTTGCGGAGAAAATTCAAATTTTCATTTTGCTGTAATCGCAGTACGTTGTCCAATGTTATTCTTATGAGGAATACAAAAATTACTATTTCTTTCTTAGTTACTAAAATACAAATCTCTCTCTAAATTACAATTTCGTTCAAACTTGATTTGCTTGTTAAGTTAGCATTGACCAACAGAGTAAATTCTAAATATGTCGCCCCTTAATAACCCTGGGGGGGGAATAGGGGGCATTTCTCCTCTTAAAACCACGTGTGTAGCAATGGATTCTGTAGTGCCTCCAAAGCAGGGATTTGGGTGGATGTTTTAGAAAACAACTTGTTTACAAGATTATCTGTACATTCGACCGTGGTTTGTATTCTATATTTAGTAAATAAAAAGTAATTTATTCATTAAAGTTGGGCTAAAAGGGAGAAAGTATGTGTATTCCTGATACCGTTTATTTTATTCTCCATGAATACCACCGGTGTAACCCACAGTTTTAGCAAATTTCCCCTATAGGGAAGAAGCTATTACCGTAGTCGGCATGGTAAGACCTAGGCCTGGGACCATGATAACTTTTCGTTTTGAGGTCCCCAGACCCCAAAAACACCATTCGTTCAAAACTGTATATACACACATATATATATATATATGTCCGTGAGCACGATAACTCTCGTAAAAATAATCCGATTTTGACGAAATTTGGTATAAACTTGTAAAGCAGCATTTATGACTTTAGGTTCGAAAACCAGACAGATCGACCTATTCGAAGGGGTATTTTGGGGGGGGTTTCGTACCCCAAAAAATGGGTTTTTTGAGTTTTTTCGTATGATTTTTGAAAAAGTCAAATTTTAGTTTTTTTCATTGGTATCAGCTTAAAAAGACGCACAATTTGGCGTTTTGATCATTGCTCTTCGTCAAATGGTTACAGAGATGTGAAAGTGCTAAACACAGTACGTTGTCCAATGTTATTCTTATGGGGAATAAGACAAATTGTATATATCGCTTATTTATGAACTTTTCCTGATGAAACTTGGTATATTGCTTCATATCGTTGTGGTCTATTGATATTGGCACTAAAAAACATTTTTTGCCGATAGTTCCCGTAGCAGCAAACCTGCGTACTCAGCCCCATGTTATTCTTATGGGGAATAAGTAACGTGTTATCTCCATTAATTATGAACAAAAATTAATAAAATTTGGTATGTGGCTTTACCTACTTGAGTTATATTGATATTTGTATAAAACCCCATTTTTTGTGTTCCTTGCTTCAGTAAACCTACAAACTCAGCCGCCATGTTATTCTTATGGAGAATAATTAAAATGTCATAAATCGTTTATTTATGAATGTATATTGATGAAACTTGGTATGTGGCTTTATGTGGTGTTAAGATTTATATACAGTATATGCATCGGAAATTCGCTGAGTACGCAGGTTTGCTGCTACGGGGGTATACTTTATATTAATAGGCAAGCACAAAACTTCCCTCCTTCTTCCTCAGCTTGTGTGCGTCGTAGGAGAAATTCACGCATACTGTTAGAAAGGTATTGTTCTGTAGATGAGCAGAACCCCCTTATAGTTTCCAGCTGCCCTCAGGGCTACGCCCCACAAGCCTTCGAAGTTTCAATTGTAATCTTATGGAAAACAGTAGTAAATTGAATTGCATATTTTACAGCTGATATAATAAAACATGCTATCACGAGAGCAAGAACAGATGTTTCAGGACTAATGTAAATAAAAATACTACTGACTACTGGAATGGTAACACTCTTCCCTTATCCGTTTTAGCTCCACATCAAACGAATTAAACCTGGGTGTAGGGGGGAGGGTGATGGAGAGCGAGAGGGAGAGAGAGAGAGTGGTTATTCGTGACGTTCAGGATAAGGTTACTGGTTCAAATGCATTAATTTAATTGCTCACGCAGGATGTGGCAAAAAATTCACGCAAACAACCATTATTCGTATGTGCTGCTTTGTGTTTACGTATGATTATTTTTGGTCGAATTTCGACCTCTGGGCGATCGCTAGTACAGAATAATTATACGGTTGGTATCATGCGCAGCTTTAATACCAGCCGGTACCAGTGACGTGATATTGTTTACATAGGAAGGGAAGGATAGGACTCAGGCCTACCTTAGCTGGATAAAAGATCTCTCCAAAAATTAACTATTTTGTGTAAATTCCAATACATTGTTAAACATTGTCACGGAATAAATATTATTATAATTATTTTTATTTTATTCATATTCCACCCCAACACAGAATTTTAATGGACGAGTCAAAGTCAAAACAACAACATCCAATAGTATAATTTTACAGATGGAAGCTTTGTTGTGTTACAAACAGCTGGCGGGCACCGTTGACGTCACTGTTATACTGCGCATCTTGGTTATGATACTTACGTATAATTATTCTAGGGTACCTGGGGGGCCGAGCTTTACTCGGGGGAAGGCTAGTTAGTTTGTTTAGATGACTTGGTGTAATATTTCACCACTTCCCCTACTGATTATCAGATTTGTATAACTCATTTGCCTCTTTTCTACATTTTTAAGGTCACTCCAGTTATTATTCATAGCTCAATGTCCCTTTGATTTATTTTACTACTCTATTTATGTAATCTTCACTCCAATATTTTAATCTGTGCTCTCAGGAAACCACATGTTAATAATCATATACAACATTAGTATTACTTTGACAGTTCCCTGGTTGATTCTGAACAGCTGTTACAATTCTTTTGTTTTGATTTGAAACTCCATAAGCCCAATGTTAATTTTTTTAACTTTTCATTTTAGTTTTTTTTTAATTATTTGATTTTTTAGAGAATTTCCCCTATAGGGAAGAAGCTATTACCGTAGGTGGCATGGTAAGACTTAAGCCCGAGACCATGATAACTTTTTGTTTCGAGGTCCCTAGATGCCAAAAACAATATTCGTTCAAATTTATATATATGTATATATATATATTGGTTGTAAGCATGATATATATATATATATATATATATATATATATATATATATGTCCTTTACCGCGATAACTTTTGAAAGAAGCATCCGATTTTGATGAAATTTGGCACAAATGTGGAGAGTAACATTTATGACTTTAAGTTCGAAAACCAGATCGATCGGTCTATGGAAAAGGGGTTTTATGAGAGTTTAAAATTTTCCGAAAATCAGTTTTTTGAACTTTTTACCCTAAACCTTTAAAAACACTAGATTTTTGTTATAGCCATTTTATAGAGCTTAAACAAATTTAGTATTTTGAATCATTAAGCTAGGTTTAGTGGTTGTGGAGAAAAGTCAAAAAATGTGTCCATAAAATTTCCCATGTTAATCTTATGGGAATACGGTTTTTAGATTTTCCTAAGATAATTTCACTAAAAATTCCACATTTCTTTCTACCAATCAGTTTAGCTCTAAAAAACAATCATTTTGGCGTTTTAATTGTGATTCTAGGTCCAACCGTTGCAGTGATATTCAAAGTGCTAAACACAGTACGTTGTCCAATGTTATCCTTATGGAGAATAAATAAAATGTTATATTTCGATTATTTATGTATGTATATAGATGAAACTTGGTATGTGGCTTCATCTAGTTGTGGTATATTGATATTAGCACAAAAAGTTTTTTTATTTTTCCCGGAAGCAGCAAACCTGCATACTCGGCCCCCATGTTATTCATATGGAGAATAAGAAAAGTTTTATATCTCCCCTAGTTGTGAACCTAAATTAATAAAACTTGGTATGTAGCTTCACCTGGTTGAGTTATATTGATAATTGCAAAAAAAACACATTTCTTACCTTCCTTGTTGCAGCAAACCAGCGCACTCATTTATAATGTTATTGTTATGGATAATATATAAAATGCTATATATCACTTATTAATTAATGTATTTTTATGAAACTTGGTAAGTGGCTCTAGGTAGTATATATGCATTGGAAATTCGCTGAGTACGCAGGTTTGCTGCGACGGGGGTATCCTGGGGATGAGGCCTGTCTAAAACTTATTTTTATCCCAGATATTAGTTATTTCGAACATTTGAAGGAAATAGTTGGAGCAATTTTTGAGATCCGTGTCGCAAGCAAGCAAGCAAACCTTACTCATATTAGAGTATAGTTTAATGTGGATATAACGGATATCGTCGGGCCTCCTCATTGTTTAAAGTCTGTCGGCATTGAAAAGTTAAACTGGCTGGCATGTCATCTCAGTCGCCCGCTTACGGTCTGGTTTGCGACCATAGAATAGATAACGCATCATTATTATTTTATTAGAATAGAATAGAAATGTCTTTTTATTTCAAGCGGTTTTCAGTACAATAGAACTGTTTTTCAAAACAACGCAAGCCAATATTTACATCAACGAGTTCGCACGCAGCACGCTGACGTGAGGGAAGTGAATTTCCACATACAAAACTTTTAAAACTCAATACCAGTGTAAAAAAATACATTTATTCCAATTTTGTTGAAATCTGAAAACATTGATTTTTTGGCTGTTGGTTGTTCTGATACTCCTGATTTCATTTACCTGCAATGCTGGGAATACAATTGTGTGCATTATAAGGTTAGGAGAAGGTCCAGTCAGGCTTGAAAGTAGGCGCGTGGTTGCTGGGGATGATACAAATAACCGACACATGAATAACATGCTTTTCTAACGTAAAAATCCCATAAGACAATGTACTGTGTTCAGCCGATATACATTTTCTTTAATAACTCGGTAAATATATATGCTAGAATGAGAGAGAGGGCTTAAAACTTTCGCTTCACTAATTCCCATCTTAATACATGCATTAATTATACGTCCGGGGCTTTTCTGACCCGTTTTGGGCCAAAAAAAATCGAAATTTGAAAGAATAATCCCCAAAAAAAGGGTTTAGAGTTTTCCGATTGTTTTGCCCAACGAACTTGTCCAACTGATAATAGAAAGAAACTTCCCTACCAAATTTGAAGTAAATCGGACAAAAAATGTGACCGCTAGAGTGCATACTCACACACACATATATATAATTTTGAACGACCCCCCAAAACGTGTTCAGAGGGTCACGTTAGGAACTTATATGGTGGTCCCGGGCTTATGTTTCACCGTGCGGGTCATGCGAATAGTTCACTTTCCATAGGAAATTCACTAATAAAGTGTAAATTATTCTATGATTCTAAGAAATACCTTTAAAATCAAGTATAACCACGGAGAGGTCCGCCATAGCGGATTACACATTTTAATGTAACATAGTAGGTAACTTGAGTAAGGATATAACCATCGATTAAGAATACCACTAAGATTATATCAAGAGTTTCATTGTTCATGCTTATTTACTAATAAAACATTCCGACGTTTTCGGACAAACATCAGATATAATTTACTTAGCTATACAAACCACACCTTATTATTGTTGTAATGGACAATAATTGTGGTTATAACTTCAAGGAAACAGGACCACCAAATCAGTGTTTCCACTCCACGGTAAAATATACCCCCAAGAATTATTTTAAGAATCTCACTTTATCCTTCTATCTATGTTGAAATACCCCTCATTTACCCTTGTGTTTCTAAAAATGTTGTGTACTTAAGATTGGTTGGCTTATAATCAAGCATAAAAGTCGAACCTCCTTGTATACCGTACTTTGGTGTTAAATAAAAATTAAAATAAGTAAATAGATTATACTAAAAATTTATTTCTAGGGAAATATATTCATTTCTTTGCTGCATCATACATATTTCATAAATATACAAACTTATTTACATAAATAGGCCTAATAAAAACCATACTTCAGTGAGCAGTGGTTTGATTACTTTTCGAAACACTCATATATTACTTGTAGTTTTTAGTTAAAACTTTAAAGGTCTGGTTTCCACGGTGCGAATAACTCGCGCAACAATTGCACGAGAATTGCATAACTCGCGTGCAATTGGCTGGTCTGAACCTCCAGCTGACTGTTGTCTTAAACATGTCTAGGGCCATTTACACAGATTCTTTACTGTGTTTCAGGCGCCTGTTGTATTGGTCGGTGTAAAATTTAAAATACCCCTGTCGCAGCAAACCTGCATACTCAGCGAATTTCCAATGAATAACACATTAAGCCACTTACCAGAATTCACAAGAAACATATTCACAAATCAGCGATATTTAAAATATTAATTATTCTCCATAAGAATAACATTGGGGACGAGTACGCAGGTTTGCTGCAACAAGGAGCACAAAATAATGGGTTTTTATGCAAATATCAATAGAACTCATCGAAGTGAAGTCAAATACAGATAAATAAGCGATACATGACATTTTAATTATTCTCCATAAGAATAACATGGGGACCGAGTACCTAGACTTGATGCTATGGGAACTAGAGGCGAAAATGTTTTTGTGCAAACAACAATAAACCACAACCAGATGAAGTCTTATACCAAGTTTCGTCAGTTTATGTTCTTAAATAAGCGAGATACGTATCAAATTTGTCTTTTTCTCCATAAGAGTAACATAAATGTAACACACACACACATAAGTGCTGCTCACATAAGTCACATAAGTGTAAGTGTGGTGTGTGTGTGTGTGTGTGTGTGTGTGTGTGTGTGTGTGTGTGTGTGTGTGTGTAAGTAACTGTGTTTTGCACTTCCAATGTCTCAGTAACCAATTGACGTAGAGCAACGACCAAAATACTAAATTGTTTTTTAAGCTGAATTTAATGATGAAAACTAAAATTTTATTTAAGTAAAAATTACATATGAAAACCCAAAATTCTATTTTTGGGGTACAAACCCCCCCCCCTTCGGATGTTGAGATTCGTCTTGATTTCGAACTCATTCAAATAAATGGTACTCTACACATTTGTACCAAATTTCACTAAGCTCGGACGTTTTTTAAGAGAGTTATCGTGTTTACGGTCAATCCACATCCGCCTAATATAAATAAACGAACGGCTAACGGCGAACGGTTTTTTTATAAACGGTGTTATATATAAATTTGAACGAATGGAGTTTTTGGCATCTGGGGACCTCAAAACAAAAAGGTATCATGGTCTCAGGCTTAAGTCTTACCATGAGACCTGCGGTAATAGCTCCTTCCCTATAGGAGAAATTCGCTAAAAGCGACTTTAGACAGTCTTCGCACGGGGGTTAGTTAGCTTCTGTCACTGTACAACTGTCGCATCCGTAACTACAGTTTACTCGATGCATAGAAACCACCAGCAACTGTCACTGTCACTGGCTACTGACATCTCTACTTGTCAACGTGGAAACCAACCCCACCCATAATTGAAACCTAAACAGTAAAATTGTTTTCAACGTGATCCTTTATCTCTATACCTTTATCCTTTAAACTTGATCTGTATAATATAACATACTAGCCGACTCGATGTGGCTTCGCCCGCGTAAACTATGATAGTTGTGTGTGCTTCAATTTGTAGTTATCCCGTGAAACTAATACGAATCAAGATCAGCTGTTTGAATTTTCATCAGTTAAAACCAAAGTGAATGTCCATTAGGAATACATGGCAACTTTGGGACCCAGAGGGCGGAACACAGGGGAAATTTCGAAATACCGTTTCTTAGCAAGCACCTAGGGCCAAAGAGGAACCTATATGTCAAATTTCAACTCTGAAGGCATTATAGTTAAGGAGATTTTGTGATACGTCAGTCAATGGTATTTGGATTTTATATATTAAGATGTCCCTACATAGGTTATATTATACATTTAACGGTTTTTAATACGTGCAAAATGTATTAAGAATTTTAATAAATAACAATATTTGTACGTGATGTATGTACACATTGGTCATCCAAAATATCCCTAAATTAGGGTGGAAATCCCTGAAGTGGAACTACTGGCCAATACCAGTGTAACATTGGTTCTGTATACCACAGATTAAATAATACAATTTATTATTAATATTTATGTATCATTTAGGGAGTCTTACATCTTAGCCGATGCAGCATTATTAGCTGTTGTTCAGCAGCCTTAATATTAAACCCCTCTGTGATTCTCCATAGAACTGTTACCCACACTGGTGTCAGGTGTGGAGTTAGAATGAATAAGAACGTCGCTTGTATTTTAACAACTACATTGCTTTAACTAACTTGAGAGCGTATTCTTATAATTAATAATTAACCAAAATTCTCTATCTCAACGTCAATCCCTGATATAAATTCTTACATTAGTAAATGTATTATTCATTCCCTCCCACTTTCAGATAGCTTAATATCCAGAGAGTTATTTATTTGCAGCGTTGCAGCGTTTTTTACTTGAGAGTTTAAGATACTCGCCGGTAACGCAGTGTAGTGGAGTTTGTATGAACTATGAGCGACTTGACTTGTACTGCTTTACCGACGTAGCTCCATTCAGAACCTTTATTCTATGCTATTACATAATATTATGTATGGCGTTGGTCATATTATCCTAATACACTTGAATCAGGAGGAGCTCCCATCAGCCCAGCTTTGTATTCCAGTTAGTTTAATATAGAATGTTTTTAGTTTAAAATCACCAATCTCATCAGGGTGATAGCGCTTGATTGGTTCACTGCTCCGATTTCAATATAGAGTTGTTTAAACTCATAACTGGATTCTCATTCTTGAATCCTTTGGTAGGAACTTGCAGGTGATAGCAACATCTGGCAATACTGTTTATTATTATTATTGGGTTGGCAACAATGCGATCAGCTGATAGGATATTCCGCCGCCCCCCTCCACCACGCCGCGCACGCGCCCGCGTGTTCTCAGTCGTTATCAATCCGTTGTAGAATGTGTCCGTCGTCCTCGCGCCGTGTTGTTCTTAGTGTTTTCGTTGTGTTACTCTGTTTTTGACCTTGGATTTATCGTTCTATGGGATTTCCAGAGTGTAGATGCTGTTTATTCATTCATCCTATGCGTTTTGAAGGTATTTATATCATCTTTGAAATTTAAAGTATATTAAAACAATATCCTTGTTAAGGACCTTTTTCAAATGATCAAAGACGTCTGAAAGCTATGGTTAAGGAAGATAAACTAGCAATTGAAAACAGAGGTGGTAAAAGTAATAGAAATAGATCGATTGAGGATGAACTTTAGTTTATTTTTTTAATATTTAATTTATTAACGTCGGACATTCCATTTTACATTTTGTGGTACAATGATTGCATTCAACATGGTATGCTTGAAACTAAGCTTAAACAATGTATCATAGTCCTCAATTCACGAGAGAAGGGGAAAATATTAACATTTGACATATTAAAAAAAATTAAAGAGAAGTTTTCTTAATCTCTTAACAAATAATTTATATTTTTTAATGTACAAAATTACAACACGTTTCAGAACTTGAATGAGTTTTGGTTAAACAGGAAGAAATTGATTTATTTAATCTCAAAATATATAGTTTGCACTTGCGAGCAATTTTACTTTTACGTAGTCATCCCGATATTGCAATAAGTTATCAACGTCAGGTTTGTTCATGAATTGATTATATTGCGCTCTACAGCAACTACAGCAACTATACACCTGAATACTACATTATTACCGAAGATTTACGGGAATGTAGGCCTAAAATAACCGACCGTTCCTTACTTCTTTGTGTTTACATCTACAGTTACCCGGGCCAGGAACTGTGAAGACGTTGTTGCTGTTATACAAGTCCATCTAATTACTGAAGGAAGCCATTAATATAGTTACAAAAATTTTTTTAATTATCAGTTTTACTACTTTATCCGGAAACATATGTCTAAAAGTGCAATGAAGGCATGCAACAATCTTATACTGAGTTCATTATGACATTCCTTTAAATAGGCATACTAAAAGGTGAATCTAAAACAAAAGATTTTAGTTTTTCTTGTTAGATTTCAGCTGTACAAAATCAACGCCGAACTATCATAACAGGGACGGGCGGCCGGCCCGACTCTGTATAATAATCCCTATTCAATGCATATCAAACGGCGTTTAGTAATCAAAAGGTGTATCTCCCCTACCCCCTCCCCAAATTCAGACCCGGGGGCTTTTTGAAACGCCCAGCTGCTAACCTCGACCATGATTTCATTACAATTTAAAAATGCCCTACTTTTTCAGTTATTTGTAGTGTAAACACAACGCTGATGTCAGTAGTAACGACCGTATATTTTGCCATCCACGGTGTATTAAAATTGACTAATACAAATAACCTTCCCCTAATTACCTTAGGCTAGTTTAATTTTTATTTACCTTGAATTGGGGAATTAATTTTATTTTTAGACAATATATTTTAGCTCAAATTTGATTAAGGGGTTACAAAATAATACCACATGAATGTTACTGATCCTCGAATCCGAATAATGATTACCCAAAGGGAATTGCTACAAGTAGGCATTATTCATAGACCTACTTGTACTCGGCCTTGGGCATCTGGGGCTCCAGTCACCTTCATCCTATAATAGCGGACAAATATATTGACAGTTGGGCTGTAGCCAATAGCATGGCTGTACGCTGTCACTGTTGCCGTTTTCCATGGAAAAATATCACTCGAATGTTATTCCGATCAGCTGGTGTGGAGTTTTGGCAATGCAGCACGTTTGCTATTGGCTGTTCTCGGGTGACAGCCCGGTAAACCACGCCCTCAACTGACAATTTATTTGGCCGTATTATAGCTCTGCTTCTCCTATAAGACCTATGCTAACTTTCAAATCCCGTACCTCCTCAACGCATTATACGAAATCTTTGAACTATGGCTAATTTTATAGAGTTAAAAATTGCATAGCGATTGCTTTGAGCAGAATGTTGATATCACAAATAATAATCGTCCAATAAAATTCCGGAATATTCAATTTTTGCAAATTTTGATATGAGTTAAATATTTTAAATATAAAAATTCTGCTCACTGGAATTTTTGAGCTCTTGAAAAAGTGACTGGAACCCGCTTTTAACCTTCGACTTCGGGATCGTACAGAATGCGTTACAGTTTCAGTTGTTTTTCTATTTATATTCCTCGTAAAAACCCTATTAGTAAAACTCTATTAGTATTATGAATAAAAATATTGACTATATCATAAGTTGCAGTTTAAATTATTCCCGATATTAATCGAAATAGTTAAAATCGAAACTTTGAGAGCAGAGAGCAGCCTGTTCCCTTCAGAGGAGAAATGTTGAAACTTGTCAACCTACACAGCAACTACTAATGAGGGTAGATCTTTTGATACGGTATCATAATCTTCAAATCTGTGTTTAGAAACACTAAAAGTGTTCTCTTAACAAAAATTGCCTTAATGTATAAATATATCAGATCTAGTTCCATGTGACATTCTCGCTTCTCAGTCAGAGTAAGAACCGTCGCCGAACCAAAAGTTACAAGTCCTCTAACATAACGAACATTCTATTAGCCCGGTGAACACAGTTTATCCAATTTAAGTTTACAGTAAGCCCCGCCCACCTCCTGTTACATTCCCATTTATCAGTTAACTGATCAACTCCAATAGCCCGGGTAACACATCCAATAGTGCGAGTGTTATTTTCATGAAAGTTTGTTCTAGCGTGTTTTCCGCCAATATCAAACGTCAATTCGCTTACGAATGCCAAGTCGTTTTTACACCGTCATACTCCCACATTAAAAATGATAATTGACCAGTAAATCGAAATGTCAAACCATATGGTGATTTTTTACGGAGATTTCGAATCGCCCACTATCATTGTTAATATTGTCACTTAAAAATGTTCATGGTCACTGGCTCGACGTGTTTATCATACACTAAAATAATCGAAGTCATGTCCTCCCCGATTCACACTTTCAGTCTCAGATATGTTGAGCGGTTTGCTGCATCGCCCTCTACTCACCCCTCCCCCAAATTTAATTCTGACAACAACAATCTAATTCGAAATAATCAAAGACCATGCCTTCTCCCTTTTAAATCCACAGTACCCTGAAATTTTAAGAGGTTATTGCAAACTGTCTTTAATCTAAAACTTCCTTCTTCCTACTAATTATGTTTCTTATGGACACACGCCCTTGAAATGTGTAATTAATGGTATTTAATTAGTACTGGGCTTAATTCACTACTGGTATACCACTAGCAATACTAGATGCGTTCAAATATGTATAAATACGAAAACCGATCATCCCCCAGGCCAAACCTCTACACCTTCAACCACGAAATTTGGCAAGTACACTCATTCCATAGCGTAAACCACGAAGAAAGGATTTTAATAAATTCCCATAGAACTCCACCCTACGGGGAGGCAAAGTTCCAATCCACTGTAATTCTTATATACATCCACTTTGGTTTGAGCTGATGAAAATTCAAACAGCTGACTTGATTCGTAGTAGTTCCACGGGTTAAACCGCAGAATACAAGGGTTTTATTCCCTCGTGAAACCGTGTACGATTACAGCTAGTTCTTCTATAATTCCAAGATAAGCCCCAGTTGCGGTCGGATTTCTTTACTCAAGCCGGTCGCAAGAGTTTCGGAGACACTGGAAAAGTTTTCCACTTGCGAACTAACATATATTTTGGTCCAAACCCGAAACCATCTCCCGAACATATACAAAGACTATCTGAGTGTCTTCTTCAGACCCGCAAGTTCCTCGGCAGGGCGTGGCGAGAACCGTTGTCCGAATGGAGGATGAATGTCAGAATGTCCGACCCTCTCGCCCAAGTAGGCCGACGCCCGCACGCCCAGCCGCGTACTGTCTCGCCCCATTTTACTTTCTCCTCTCTCTACACACTTTCTTCCTTGTTTTGCCGCCACTCGCTTTGCCACTTCTTCGTCCTGTTTTGTCAGCCGCCGCCACGTGTGAAAGTGTTTGTAAGTGGTAGGATTGTTTTTCTGTTTTGTTCGACGGTGTTGTTGAATGAATTATGGAGGGGCGTCAGTCTCGTAATATTTCTCGTTTCTTCTTGGCTTCTCCCATAAGGTCAATGATAACTTTCAAACCCTCCTCCACTGATTATTCAGAATCGTTGGTTTATGGTCCATTTTAAAGAGCAAAAATAAAATAAATGAAAAATACATAGCGATTTCAACTAGTAAAATTGCAATACCACACATAATAATAACTTAAAACGATTCCAAAATATTAAATATTTACGTTTGTTTTATGGATTTGTGATATAAAAATTCTATTCTCTGAAATTTCCACGATTTTTTTGCTTTATAAAATAAGCCATAAATTAACAATTTCTGATCATCCGTTGATGGGGACTGATTTGAAAGTTATAATTTATTGGTTTGATGGGAGAGAGGTGAATTCAGTCCACTCTCAATACATTTGTTTTAAACTAAAAAAAAAACACAAAAAAAACATGGACCTACAACACCCGGGAATAATATAATACTTGTTTTATTTGTATTATTATTAATTGAGGGACGTTTGTGTTGTCGTTAAATTAAACTTGAAAAAATTTCCACCCAAATTAAAAATAAATCAATCAACACAAGACTAAAATTAATTTCATTAAATAACAAGTTTACACTTCAAACAAATACCGAAACCCAAAATCACGCTCAAATACTCTTTATAAACGGTAAGTTTTTTATATTGTAAGTTACGTAATATCAGGAAAAGTAAAAAAAATATGTAAAGAGTGTAAGTTTAAATTTAACATTAATATCTCGGTTAACGTACTAACAGGGACGCCTCGGTCAACAATTTGAAATTCGAGTGCAGCGTGTTCTCAACCAAGGGATAGTTTACGGTAGGTTTAACACAATTTCACACCCTAATAGAGCAAAGAAGCTTTAATCGACGAAGATTATTAAGTACAGCTCGGTTCACGGTGCTTGGCACCTGGGAAAGGCTAGAAACGACTGAAATCTTTCGTAAATTAAAGTAGACATTAACAAAAACAGCCAAAACAAATGTTTTAAAATTTAAAAAAAGTGATTTTTGCTTTTTGTTGACAAAATTAGTCTGTAACACTAACGGTACTAAGCCAAATAGAGGCGAAAAGTCATTCCAGAGCATACGCTAACCAGACGCCAAGCACTGTGACCCGAACTGTAATTATATCAGAACCACCGGAGCAGATCTTATGGGAACTCATTAATGCATCACGAAAGTCAGTACTGTTTAGAATTACAACAACTCTAGAAGTTTCTGTATTGTTTCAAGTTGTTATTTTTTTAATTGTTTTTAGATGCTTGATTCTAATATAGCCTACTTAAAGGTGCTGCTATTTACATTAACAATGTTTCGAATTCGTCCCTTTTTAATACTTTTTTGGGGTGGTTTTGGTGGATAGAATGCTATTAATGTGACACATAACTACACCGAATAATTCTGACCGATTAATAATGACAACTAGTTACTGGAAAAAGCTTATTTTGTATTTTTATATAGTTGATTTATAGCTAAAACACACGCTCATTGTACATTATTAGTTTGGACTCAATCAACCTAATTTAAACGTTCTAAACGATTTACTACAGTTATTTTATTCCTTACATATTCCATAAAAATCACACACGCCTTGCATAAACCTGGACGACCTGTTTGCTTGCAAATGCCACACCATGTAAAATATTTATTCCTAAGTCATAATGCAAATTAAACCAGTTCAGGCGCTCACAACACTTTTTAGGGACTTCAATTCATAGACTAGTAAATGTGTACAAAACTCAATTTAAGTTAAAGTAGCTTAATCTTCAAATACTACCTGGATCTTCAGATTTCTTCATCTGATTGCTGCTCTAAATAGCACTGGGGTTAAAACAAATTACACTTTAATCATGGGAGCGCAATCATAAAAACGGATGGCAATTGCGTAAGCGTGGAGCAATCTGGTTATTACGAGTACGAGTGCATCTGCTTTGGCGCCGAGTCAGTTGTTGATTGCTAAATGTACAGCGATTCATTCCCGTTAAAAAAATATTTTTTCGGCTCCGTCCCATCAGTATTCGAAGTTCTGACGTTTACATGAGCACAGATTCAGGCTCCGGCCTACCCTACGGAAAAATCTGCGTCGGCGCGTGAAAATACTTTGTTATTTATTCCTGGCATCAATTAACGAATTAGAAGTTATAAGGTAAGATTGGTAAAAGGAGCGTAACAGAGGTCAGTAGGATTTCTGGTTTGCGGCTACCATAACTCTGTTATCAACACACTTTAAACGGTATTTGATAGAAAGCTATCGCTACCGGTTATATTTTTAAAATTCAAAATAATATTGCTGTCTTAGGGTGTAGATTGAAAAAAGGGCTTGTAAATACAAAAATGCAATCTAAAAAATTAACAGGTAAATCAGATTAGTAGCTTTAAATCGAATAAAAGAGTTTGTGTAGCCATTGTAAAGTGAAATACCAATGACTACATATACAATATTGTATATGTAGTCATTGGAAATACTGAAAACCCTTGTATTGCGCCTATCGCGCCGCGCTGTAGGGGCAGACCGGAGTCTTAGCTGAAGTATTCGGGTTTCTGCTATTGCCCTAATAACGTAATACGTAGGCCAAATAAAGATGTGCGAAACTAAGAGTTACTGATAACAATAGTATACGGTGACGTTAAATTACCGTGCCTCCTTCGGTATTTGATTTATAATTTGGGAAGACAGAAGACGAACCTCTACGATAAATCATAGAGATATTACCATATCTGTGTATTACCATAGAGATATAGATGTATGGAAACATAACCATAAAAATATGGATGCAAAGTGTATAAATCTCGACAATTACATTTAAGTGAGGGTGGGGGCATACACTTTCAAGCATCACCCTACAAAGTACCCGGTGCCATTTGAAATTGATTGATCCCACCTTACTATCATACTATATACCCTCATACCTTGCATACTACCATACCCTGCAATGACCCTTCAAACATTCCATACATCCAGATTGTATGCAATCGACATGCAATGATTGCGCGGCGGGGTTGCGCCCTGGGGAGGGTCGGTCTCTGTCATCCACTCGAGCGGAGACTAGGGGTGGGTCGGCTTACATAATCTGTCTGGAGGGGCTTCGGGGTGGAAATGCGATTAGCGGCATGATTGCGGCCAGCCGGGGTCCAGTCTTGTCATAGTTTACGATTTAATATGTTGTTTCGTTTTATAAAGGTAGAAATGAAGGGAAGTTTCCACTGAAGGTTTCTGTTCATTCATTCAGCGGGAATGAATTTGGACTAAATACAGGTTGCTGTGCAGCGTTGCCATTAAATAATGTTTATTGTGTTTTAATGTGTAAACTGAACTTTTGTTCATTATAGTTATTTGCAATGTGATATTATATATTTTGTAACACCACATATGTTAGGAAACGTTTTGTTTTCTAATTATTTCTCCCCCTTTGAAGTACTTATTTCTGTGACATAGCCTCAATGATTTCCCCCCCAATAGTACAAGCGTATGTGACTTTTTTCTGAAGGATTTATTTTAAATTTTCTCTTTTAGCGAATTTCCCCTATAGGGAAGAAGCTATTATCGTAGGTCTCATGGTAAGACTTAAGCCCGAGACCATGATAACTTTTCATTTTGAGGTCCCCAGATGCCAAAAACACCATTCGTTCAAATTTTTATATATGTATATATATATATATATATATATATATATATATGTGTGTGTGTGTGTGTGTCCGTAAGCACGATAACTCTCGTAAAAAAGGTCCGATCTTAATTAAATTTGGTACAAATTTGTAAAGCACCATTTATTTGAATGAGTTCGAAAACCAGGCGAATCACACCATCCAAAGGGGGGTTTTTGGGGGGTTTTGTACCCCAAAAATAGGTTTTTTGGGGTTTCCACATTTAATTTTTATTTAAATCAAATTTTAATTTTTACCATTTAATTCAGCATAAAAAACAAACAATTTTGTATTTTGATCATTGATCTACGTCAATTGGTTCCTGAGATATTGAAAGTGCTAAACACAGTACGTTGTCTAATGTTATTCTTATGGGGAAAAAGAAAAATTGTATATCTCGCTTATTTATGAACATATGGTTCATAAATATGGTTTCACGTATGGTTCCCGTAGCAGCAAACCTAGGTAATCGGTCCCCATGTTATTCTTATGGAGAATAATTAAAATGTTATATATCGCTTACTTATAAATGTATATGAATGAAACTTGGTATGTGACTTTACTTAGATCAGTTCTAATGATATTTGCATAAAATCTATTATTTTGTGTTCCTTGTTGCAGCAAACCTGCGTACTCATCCCCAATGTTATTCTTATGGAGAATAATTAATATTTTAAATATAACTTGTTTGTGAATATATTTCTTATGAATCCTGTAAGTGTTAATGTGTTATATATTCATTGGAAATTCGCTGAGTATGCAGGTTTGCTGCGACGGGGGTATTTTAGCTCTTATGAAGCTGTTAAGTGAACTATTTATGAAAAAGGTGCTGACGAATACATGAATAATGCATAGCAAACAATTTTGAAGGAAGAAGTCCATTTTTTATATTCTAGGATAGAAATGTGTTTTAATCTAACAACAACATAAAAATAAAATAACAAAAAAATACTCATAGTTAAATCTAAGATGGGCGACAACTACTCCGTTTTCGATATCCAGTGCCGATTTCAGTAGTTTGTCATTCTGTCCAACAATCAGGGTAATTAAATTCGCGAACGTTGGTAGCATTTCATATCAATCAGCTGTTAAAGGAATTGATTCGATCAGCTGATTGCCTTGAACAGGGAAAGTTGACGGACCCCCAGCGCTGCAGGCGTCGAGAAAACGACATAAACTACAGGCTTCTTTGAGATTTCTTGTGAATAAATACAAAGTTGTTTACCATATGTTAATGTGTTTTTTAGGTTAGTTTATACAATTTTAATAAATGTTTTTATTTCATGTTTGGATATTGCTTAAATCTTCCTTCCTTCAGGATTCAGGACGCTCGAGGGAAACAGAGCCCTAAAACATATGGCTCTGGAGGAAAGAAACTCAGTTTTGTGATTGGTTTCAAACCAATCTCTTGAAAGTAGGGAATCTGTCACTGGTCCATTTCATTGGTTAGTGAAACCGCAACGGTTTTAAAGAAGGGAAATGGCATACAAATGTCGGTCAGTCTGGACTGTTCCTAAAATACTACGTTTTGTTGTCGCAAACGCTCTTGTAATGTGAAAGACCAATTTAACGAAGCTTATTGCTGGATTAAAGCTTTTCTTTTCAGTTAACTTGCTAATTATCTGCTCTTCGTGTGAAAGTAAAATACGCTTAGAAAGTTTAGAATACCTAAGTAGAAAGTCATATTAGGTTAGTTCTCTTTTTTCTTAAAATGCCTTATTTTTCTAACTAAAGTACTGCCTTTTCCAAATGGTCGTCTCTTTTGGATATTGCAATGTATAATATTTGTATAATGCACAAAGTTTCGGCTCAGTATACTTACCTCATTCACTTGTTCCCTTAGTGCCTAAGACAAAATAAACAAATGTATAAGTGTTTGTGCAAATAATTTGAACACAATCCCTCCAGTTTTAAGGGCCTCTTGGCGTTTTGACTAAGGGGCAGAAACCAATTGCATAGACAGAATAGTACTGAATTAATTTAAATTAAACTTGTATTTAATTGTTTTATGAAATTCTCATTTTAATATTAAACTAAAATAATAAAAATGTGTAACCGAACGCTCACTTTATTTTAAACATATTGTAAAATTTAATTCTCAAAAAGTATTTATTATTCTAAAATTTTGTTTTAAAAGGGTTCGATGGTTTGTAAACTAAAGCGCTGAAATATATACCAAGAAATATAATATCTTAATAACCTCAAGTTCTCTACATAATGTTTTTCGTTATTTTATTTTTATTCGTGGATAAAGCTCTAAGGGTTGGTCTCCCGTAGCATTTGTTGTAATCAAGCCCCCATTGAATGATTACAAAGCTCCCCCGCCGTAATATATAATCAAATGTGTTACCCCATCATCTACATCTGCCCTCTACCCTCCCCCCGACAAAAAGTTAAGCTTGACAGATGCGCTTTTGTCCCGTAAGTGGGCGCTCGACCAAATCGCGCATTCTTTTTTCCAATTGATCCATATTTAATTAAGTATTAAAACAAAATTGTATTAAGTTTATTTTAAATAGATAACAAACATTATGTAGTAAAAACAAGAACGTATTAAAGTTTCCGTGTGTAGGTTAAGTATAGAATAGAGAATACAATTCACTTTATTATACACATTTTAGAGTTGTCCGACATTTTCCAGGTGACCATAACAAAGGCAGCATACAATATACAATTTTGAAGGGTAATAAAGCTACAAAGCATTATATTTCAGTAAGAAAATCAATGTAATCTGTGGTGGTAATAAAACAAAAATAATTAATTTATATATTTTTAGTTTGAGAAATGTAATATTTTGACGGAATCTCTAATGTCAATTCGATCTTTTTGACAGTTTTCAAAAATAAAAAAAATAATTTTTGGTTTTTCTGCACGGCTTCCAATACAAAAATGTCATATTTCACTTGTCAATCTGGCATTTTTATATTAGGTATGGCATATATATGGCTTGTATATTTATTTTCCCCCTTGACTTAAATCTTCGTCCTCAAATGCTTCTTTTCAATTGTTGGATCATTGTTTCGTATTCACCTTTTTACAAAAACTTTCCAACTTGGTTTTGTTCACCTGAGTTTGATCTAGTTTGCACGTCGTTTGCGGTTGTGTGAATGTTGTAGTTGGTGTTTAAATACATTCGGGTTAGTACGTTGTTGAGCTTTTGGCTTTTTAACCCAAGCTTCATTTGTAGATAAGAGCAATCGATCATGGTACAGTACTGACAAAGAAAATTTGTAGACAAACATTCTTTCACAATCTTCACGTCTCGAAGATAAAGGGAGAGGTCAAGTGTGTGATATAAGATAAGATGCACCCATAATGCACCTGACTGGGTGAGGTTCAATTTATTGATCTAATTCATGGACTTTTGAATTTTAGACGCCGTTGTAATAAACTCGGTTCACATCTTGATTAGAATGTGGTACACTTAAATTAAAAATATTAGTCTACTTATCTCTATTTCAAATATTTCACAAATTAATTACATTTTTGTGGTAGACATTGAATTCAACCCAAATACACTGTACATTACATATTAAATCCAAAATTGCCATTCTTGATCTCCTTCTAATTTTCATAACGGATGCCTATTTAGAGAGTTTAATTTTGTTCTCATATTTTCTTTAAGTGTTTATTAGCCAAACACATAAATGTATGGAAAACTGCAATGAATGAGCAGAACCAACTTGCTATTCTTATTTGTTTTTTATTTATTAATTTATAAAAGTAATAAAAAGCACACTCACTTGGGCAACTTAATTGTGAATTATAAGATTACGAGTTATAATGTCGAGCAACTGCAATATTTTGTTAATTGAAATTTGTTCCATACACAGACTCACTTAAGTGTAAAGACATGAAAATACAAATAAAAACTATTACTGTGTCCTACAGTGAGTCACTAAAGCAAATCCCGAAGATCTCTACGACCACTAAGGAAGGGCCGCGCCGCGCCCACCAAATATTAGCAATTCTAATGGCACTATGACAATCGGTTTGTACACAGACATGACTAGTCCGTGGCCTACATGCTTATACGGTACTCAGGTTTTGGATCTTACCCATAATATCTCGTGACATGCGGATAATAGTTTCCAATGTAATTTCAAGGATGGTTTTAAGTTTCTAGGAAAATGGTTTTGTAGAAACATCAAGTTATAAGACTCAACAAATAATGTTGGTGATGTATGTATACACTGCAGTTCTGTTATTAATATCGGTTTTATCACGGGATAATCGATATTGAGCAAAGTGGTATATATATTTTTCATCACACTGTACGGAAAACAGCTGTTTTCAACATCAGCTGCGAGTGCAGAAAATAACGATTTCGTCATACTGCTTGGAAAACGGCTGTTTTCAATACATGCGTTGCGGGGCGAAAGTAGTTCTTTTCAGTCCTAGGACGGAAAAGAATCAGCTGGTGGTGTCGAGGTCATCAGCTGTTCCGTTTCTGTTATTTATAAATATCAGTGTAGTGAATGTGCAAACTTGTGTACGTCGATTGCAAACAGCTGTTTTTGTTTTAAATAGCAAGAACAAGATGGAATCCATTGTGGGAGCAAGCTTTTAAAGGTAAACAAGTTGTAAAATATTAGTTTTGAGAAAGCAGTTAGCTTAATATATTGTGCAGTAAGACGAAAAATATAGTTCATCACATGGGCCTAAAGTGGCTTTTCGATCCTCGCTCATTTTCCGACCTCGGCTTCGCCTCGGTCGTTAAACTTGAGCTCGTATCGAAAAGCGTCACTTTCGGCCCTAGTGATGAAATATACTATTTCCCGTTCTAGAGTGGGAAAATCAGGTGTTGATTTTCCACACTAGTATTTACTTATGATTCCTGACACAAGGAGTGCTAGTAGTTAATACTATGTTGCGAATTCTGGCAGCGGAGTTTAGGTAAGTGAAATCAGCTGTTCTCAATAACTTAATCAGCTGTGTAAACAGTATCACTGTTTTCATTGTACTGCGGAAATCAATTGAGCACCTACAGGCTATTTCTTAAACTTATATTATTTAATTCATTATTATTATTAATTAACTAGTGTGATGAAAAATATCGTTCATAACTCGAGTAGAAAGTGTTATTCCTTGCCTTGATCGGAATTTCGCGCTCGGCTAAAGCCTCGCGCGTAAACTCGATCTCGGCCCGGAATCAGCCACTTTCCACACTTGCTATGAAATATACTATTTCATCACACTGTACGGAAAACAGCTGTTTTCAGCATCAGCTGCGAGTGCAGAAAATAACGTTTTCCCGTTCTAGAGTGGGAAAATCAGCTGTTGATTTTCTACACTAGTATTTAGATAACTAAATAGACTCCTCATGAGACTCCTGACACAAGTAGCGCTAAGAGTATATTTCTCATAAATCAGCTGTTCTCAATAACTTAATCAGCTATGTAAACAGTATCACTGTTTTCATTGTACTGCGGAAATCAATTGAGGACCTACAGGTTATTTCTTAAATTTATATGATTTAATTCATTATTATTATTAATTAACTACAGTGTGATGAAAAATATCGTTGATAACTCGAGTAGAAAGTGTTATTCCGTAAACAGCCACTTTCCACTCTTGTTATGAAATATACTATTTTAAACGAGCACGTGTGTTTTTGCCCGAAATTTAAACGGTTTTACCTACAGACATTCAGTGAGAACTATATTGTTCCTATAAGAACCAAAATAATATGAATTTTTACTCCTAATTTTCTATATAACTTAGTTTTAGGCCCCCGAGAAAACAAATAAACAACTGACCACTGAAGATATTTTTTAGAGGTATTTTTAATCTGTAAGGCAAAGTTAACCTTGAACTATTATTGATGGTTAATGTAGTATTTAATGTGTCCAGATGTATAGGCCCTATTCTCAACTGTACAATCCGTTTATATTCATATTTTTCATAATTTATATTTTTTAACACAAACATGGACTAAGCGTTGTTTTTTAAATTTTGTACAGGTTTATATCCAATATCTTAGATTTAAGATTTCCTGAGTACAATCTTAACCCGTGTTGAGCTCCAGTAACTCGACCCATCTACAAAGCCTGGCAGTAATCACAGACATGTACAAACTAATTGAAAAATTACACTTTAAATTTGATCAAAATAAACATGTACTTTACACATTCAAACGTATAGGAACAAATAGAAAGCTTTGCGAACGTCTGTATAACCTCCTGACACATCAATTTGTTCACTAGAACGTGAAGGTATGTTGGGCTAACCCTAACCATTTATTGTATAGCCTTTATCATGATACAATCAAGTCGAAATAAGCCAATAAGCTCAGTATCACACACAATAACTGTCACATGCTGGTTCTCAACAATAGGTACAATAGCAAGAGCATGCCATGCTGGAGGGGCCGTACAATATACGGTACGTGGGAAGGTGTGACCTTGAGATGGCGGCCAAGGTCAACCCAAGGTCAAGGTTCCACCTCTGCGATCTGTAATGGACCAGTCGACTTTGATTCTGTGATATATTGGTTGGAATTTTGGGTTTGCATTTTCTTCAGTGCTTCACGTTCATTTCACAATGTATTTATTTGATTTACTGTACATTATTGAGGATGCAACCCAATTAATATATTTTACTGACCATTTTTTATACACAGGTCAATTAAATTACAACAACGTGTTATAATGATTCATTTTCTGCAAGGTGGTCTTCGTACACTTTGCAATACCTTCTCGAGGGTCCTTCTTCCATAGGCAGTTTAAGAGAGTCGTAACAATATTGTTTTTAAATTATGCTTTCAAAATCATGGATTATTTTAATTTGTTAGTTCCTCTTGTCATAACCATATTGAAGAATCAGCGCGATTTTCAAATTCAGTATTTTGAGTGATAGAAACAATAGGCACTATACTTGGCCATAAATAATTGTACCAGTTTGGAACAACTATAACCTTCCTTCCGAAAATGGTATTGTTTTATATATAGAACAACTGGTATCAACAGATTAAATTCTTCCTAGAGATGTGCTTTTGAAAATTTGAAAATGTTTTCAAATTCCAATCCTACTTTTATTTGTTAAAATGTTATTTAACGACTCTCTTCTAAATTTATATTATGTTACAATGCAAATTGTGTTGTTAGAGTATTGAAATACGTGATATTTATGGATGCAAACAAAAGAGCTAATAAAGTAAATAAAACCGTGAGAATTAGTTAAGCAAAGATTCCTTCCAAATAATCTGAACACAGACAAGAGAACATTCGTGCTTCTCTGTGCACTATATGAACTTATTTATTATTAGTTGATCAAAATTGCAATTTTCATTTTACAACAGCATAATATGTTCGTATTATCCTACTGAATAACAACTCTCAAGGTACGTGCAGACTAGGCAATTTCGCTGCGAGAATCAAGAATCAAGAACTTTATTTGTCATATAAACATTCAAGAATGCTTCGACATCGTCACAACAACTAAATAAACGGTATCAGGAAACTTACACATATTTTCTCCCTTTCAGCCAACTTTAATGAACAAATTACTTTTTATTTACTAAATATAAAATACAAAGCACGGCGAATGTACAGAAAATCTTGTAAACAAGTTGTTTACAAAAATATCCACCCAAATCCCTGTTTAGGAGGCACTACAGAATCCATCGCTACACACGTGGTTTTAAGAGGCGAAATGCCCCCTATTCCCCCCTCAGGGTTATTAAGGGGAAACATATTTCGAATTTTGTTGGTCAATGCTAACTTGACAAGCATATCAAGTTTGAACGAAATTTATCAATAAATAATAGAGAAATGGTAATTATTGTATTCCCTATAAGAATAACATAGGACAACGTACTGCGTTTACCGCAAAATTAAAATTAAAATTTTCTCCGCAACCAGTAATCGTAGAATAGTAATTCAAAATACTAAATTATTTAGTTTTTAAGCTCTTTTTAATGGTGAATAGTAAAATGTTTTCATATTTATGTTTTTTATGAAGTATCAAAAAAACTGAATTTTTTATATTTTAAGTCTTGTTATTTACGAACCCGAATTTTTACAGAAATGCGGGTGATGTCATTTTGTTGAAAAACTAAAGTTCTACAAACGACTAAAGTTTAATTACAATCGTTAGAGCTGTTTTTGAGAAATCTTGATTTTTCATGTTTTTGGCGGTTTTGGGGGGGTAATTACCCTTAAAAATCAAAAATTAAAAAAACGCCTGGATGTATCGTGGATTAGTACCTACATACCAAATTTCATAAAAACCGGAACATTGGTTAGGGCTGTAGCTCTGTACACATCCATATAGACAGATAGACAGACAGACATCACGTAAAAATCACTTTTTTGGGTTCAGGGAGCATCAAAACGAATATTTCCACTAACAACTCAAATTCGAAAATTTTTACGAAAACAATACTTTCTCCATATACTACGTATAAGGGGGAGAAAGTAAAAAGGAACTATATATATTACATATTATACAGATATAAAAATAATAAAAATTATACATATACATTAACAATGCATAGGTTCAGGTACAATATTAGTATATATAGGGACAATACATTCCAGTCTTCAGAATTCACAAATTTGTTTACAATCAATAAAAAACAAAAATATTTACATTATACAAACATTCAGTTAATAGTATAAACTTAATCTTTTTCGTAAAGGCTAAAATAGTTAACTTTTTAAATTTTTCAGGAAATGAATTATAAAGTTTAGTTGATATTATATACAAAAATTTTTTTGAGAACTACTATATAGCTGAACTCTCAGGTTATTCCTATTTCGTGTGCTATACTGATGTTTATGGCTAATTAATGTAAACTGTTCAACATTACAATGGACATAGTTTAAACTGAAGAATACATACAAAGAAGATAAAGTCAATATTCCTAGCATAAAAAACAATGGTTTACAATGAGTTTGGTTATCGACATTATATACAATTCCAATTGCCTTCTTCTGCAGTATAAAAAGCTTACGAGACCATGAACTAAAGCCCCACAATAGAATTCCATAGCACAGGTAACTTTGAATTTGTGAACAATATACTTGTAACAAAACAGAGGAATCAACCGAATATTTTAACCGTCTAAGCATAAACAATCTTTTGGCTAGTTTTTTACTAACATAATCTACATGTGGATGCCAACTAAGATTATAATCTAATACTATGCCTAAAAATTTTAATGGTTTATCATCACTTTCACAACACTTCTATTGTAGCTAAAAACTATATCACATAATTGATCTAGATTCAATGACAAATTGTTACTAGCACACCAATCACTCAAGAGTAAAGAACTAGCGATGAGACAATTTTCGACTTCAGTTGAGGTATCACAGCTTACTTTTAAACCAAAGTCATCCACAAAAAGAAAACCATCATTTTTGCAAACTATCCACATTACAGATTAAGTCATTCTATAATTTATATATATATATATTAAAAAGAATAGGTCCAAGAATGGAACCTTGAGGCACCCCATATCTAACTAACCTACCCTTAGAAAATTGTCCATCTTTATAAACAAAGTTACTTCGATCTGTAAGATAAGATGTTATATAAGATTAACAGAGTCTGAGTCAAAACCATAAAAGGAGAGTTTACTAGCAAGTATGTTGTGCTGAACAGTATCAAAAGCTTTTGACATGTCATATGACCTTAAATTAAAGATAATCCTTTTTCTTAATCAGTAACAACATTATTTATTAAACTTAAAACTGCACTACTTGTATTTCTCTTGGGTCTAAAACCATAGTGTTTATCAGTAAAAATTCCATATTTTTCAAAATATATTGTCATTTGCTCTTGCATTATTGCCTCATAAACAACATTATAGAGCTATTCATGCAACCCGTGATGATGGTCAATAAAAGTGTCAGCAATACAAAAGCAACTTGGATTGTAAATGTCGCTGTTGAGTTGCACCAGAGCTTTCCGACATTTGGTTTACATTACATTTGATATATTGTATTCAGTAAAAGAAAAATATAAAGTATTAGTTGGTTGTAAAGTACCAGTTGTAGGAATTTTAAATTTCCTAAAGTGACATTCCCGCTGGCATATGCAACTTTGAGTTGCAACATTGCAACATTAGACTACAGTTTTCTATACGGTCGCTTGCGTTGTCATTTCGTTATAATTTTGTTATACATATACTTTATCACAGGTTGCATAAGAAGTTGCATTGCCTAGTCTAAACGCACATTCGTAAACAGGTACACTTATCCTCTGCCGAAACAAATAAAGTGAAACAAGATATAATGAGAACTAAACACGTAATCCCAAACATTCCGAATACGCTAGAGTTCTTGAAACACTGATAATTCTCAATTCTGTTTATTGTTTAAAAAAAGTTAACAAAAACCCCTCCGGTGAAAACTGAAAACCAGTCGTTAGTGCGTGTTGTGAGGGAATAGTGCTAATGAAGAAAGACAGGCAGACGCACAGCCTCACTGGAGAAAGCAGTGACGTCATTAGAAGCTCATATCCTGTGATCAGCTGATTCCCTGTTTCCGGTGGCACGCGGAAGTCACCACTTGGCACTTGGCGGGAAACGTAAACGGAAATCCGCAGAGTAAGATTTCCTATCATACCTTAGCAATCATATAAATTTCCTTATTTCGATGTTAAGAATTATTTTATGCTTTCTGCAGGGTTAATTTCCGCAGGAATTCTATATGGTTATTATATCTATTGGGAAATGGAAGCGAAAGAATATGATTAGTTCCTGGGGAAATGTTTCCTTGAGGGAGGGGGACGAATAACGCTAAAAAGTTGATACCAATTTCCATTTAATTATTACGAATATGTCTAAGAACGTACTCAGTTTAAAAATTGTCCAAAACTATAATTTCTTAACTATGTAAAGGAAACTACATCGTCAACTTGCAAATTAAAATATCCCCTGTGGACGAGTGATGGATATGTTCCTAACACAAAACTTAAATAGCCCTCTCAAATCCAAACAAACAGACCACTGAGTGCAGCGAGCAGTAAACGTAGATGGTCTACACGTGTGCCAAGTGTTGTGAATTGAAATAGAAGTTGCAATGGAACGAGAAAAGAACAATAAACCAAAATGTAGTTCTTTAACGTTACACTTTGGGAAATGTCATGTTTGATTCATCTCCACTCATGCGTTCTTTTAAATGTCACATTACTTTATCAAAAATATTCTTGAATGTTTGCACAAACAGTTTGGCTCTTGGCTTTCATGAACTTATTTATTTATACGCACACCGGCTGGTGGTGATCTGCTATTAATAGAAACCAATTATCTGAGTTGTTTTTGTTTTCTCAGTCCAACGTTAGGTCAATGACCCGGATATTTACACGGAGTATAGTTTTTTTGGCTTGACAAATTACGTTAGTCAGGTGATTATAGTTTCCTTTTTTTATGTTCAGATTAGTGCTATACGCTTCATGAAAATGAAATTTGACGAAACGGAAATCACACGTTTTTATTCAAATTTCATGGTATAAAAATATTTAGGGAAAATTTTAACACCAAAATTGCTTATAAAATTAAATATTAATAACTTTGTCACCTTCGATGCTGTACCATATAAAATAAATAATTCTTTCCTTTCTGTTGTACCTATTGGGGGTGATTTGCAATAAAAATCCATTTTTAATGTGAAATTCTAACTATGCATACTATACTTTATTTCTCAAGAAAATAAATGTAAGCGAGTACTCGTAGACGATAATATGTATTTGAACTATTCCGAGTATTTATATTATTTATTGAAACTTTATAATTTATGGAAATAAGCTAAAATTAATATATCTTAAAAACATAAAAGTCTTCCTCATGGTCATACAATATTATTTCTCAGCATAATATATAACTACATACAAAACTGCCCTGCATAACTAACTACCAACGTATTTAAGGGTGCGCCCTACCCAGATTGAATTCATTGTTGTTTAGCGCCGCGCCGGCGCCGCCAACAAGCAGGGCCATGCATATTTACGCTTGAAGATCATTTTGTTCTCCTCGATCGCACTGTTATTTTACAGATTTATACCAAACTATTTGCAGTTTCACACTTTTCAGATTCCAATCTAGGGATCATACGGTTCCTTTTCTCCAAAATAATTTTTCTCCATACGTTAGGAACCTTTAGAAAAACGCTTAATTTGAGAACTTTACTAATTGGCCTACCACTTATTTTGGATTAAAATCACGATTTTTAAATCGTATGATCTATAGATGAACATTTAGTGAATAAAATAACAACAAATTATTTTTAATAGGTTAACAATTGAGCCTACAATGTGGGAGATGCAAACCCCTTATTTTAGCGTGCGGAAGGCAGGTAGGGCGCACCCTTAAATGAAAAATAATATTTTAAAAGTGTATCTAATTATTAAAATTAACGTTGCTTGTCAAAATAAAAATGAACATGATTATAAAATATTAAATATTTTAATTCTTAATCAATGTTGATTACCAATACGATCTTTATTGTTCAAAGACAAATACGACTGACTTGTTTTAATATTGGTGCAACTCAATCGGTTTTTTATTCTTTTTTTTTACGATAAATCACGGCAGATTCCAAATATTCACAACATACCGGAAAAAATAACTAAAAACCCTGTTAAAACAAATTTCTTTCCACAGATAACTTCTACAGAAAATAGTAGGTCCATATAATATTTTGTAGTATTACGTAAGTAATATTATATTATATTTAATTTTGTCATTACATTTTTGGTATTTGTAATATTTTCTATAGGTTATTGACGTAGATTGATTTTTTCACGAAATAAAGCAATTATATTTTCATACTTAATATAACTTTGTTTTATTTCCAAAAGGTAAGCATCGCAGACGTTATTTTAGCTCTTTGTTTCGCTAGCCGCGCATGTTGGTTCCGCCAAGTCACACCTCCGCTACAACAAACGTGCGCTTGTCCAACTGTTGGGTCAGCTGCACGACACGATACCTCGGTCTAACACCGTGCTGTGATGGTACATGGCCTCTGTGTGGTTGTATAAGCTAGTTGTGCACAACTCTCTGTACAATACAAATAGGTAGGAATTTTGTGTGAATAGCGCTGGCTGCAAGGATATGCATAGAGAATTCACTTAATTACCGGTACTCAACTTGAGTTCACACCACGGGTTTGCCCTCTGTACATCATTAGAGTTGGTCAGCACTTAAACTGATATATGATTTCGATCTTTAAAATCGCCCTAGTTACGACGTTACGTTTCTTTGCCACGAAAGCATTGCTATAGTTTGGTGCTTTTGTCTGTACACTGTATACATATGAAAAGTTGATGTTTTATGACTCTTTCTATTAGGAAGTAAAATAAAAACGACAATAACAATAACTGACAGTGAGTGAACCAAAATTGGGTATTAAGAATACGAAAATTAAATTTATAACACTCCAAAATATGCAAGATGTGTGCCTTCATATTTCGGCACTACTTTTAAATTTATCATTCATTATGAGCTATAAATCATCCATTGAGGGGGAACATTGAGTTATATTACTCTAATAAATTTAAATCGCCTGGGTAGCGATAATTAGTGGTTAGCGTGCTCGCTTCATAAACTTAAAATTCGCCAGATCGATTCTGAGCAAATCCTGAGAAAATGTGGTGAAGATTCTAAACTAGATCCAGCTGCCATTGGTAATTGGTATATTAATTAATTGTCCTTGCATAAGAATCAGTCGGTCTTAATCAATAACAATGCCCTTCAATGCATCTCACCCATTCTACACTCATCATTAATTAATATTCGCATTGAAATATTCTCTAGTTGCGTTGGCGTCTTACTAAGTGATTCAGTGACTTCTCATAAAATACCCTCGTCGCAGCAAATAGAGTTAAACTAGGTGAAGCCACATACCAAGTTTAATCAATATTCATTCATAAAAATAAGCGATATATACCATTTTAATTATTCCCCATGAGAATAACATGGGGCTGAGTAAGCAGGTATGCTACAATACCCCCGTCACAGCAAACCTGCATACTCAGCGAATTTCCAATGGAGATATCAATTTCTTAATACTAAATACAGCCACTTACCAAGTTTCATAAAAATATATTCACAAATAAGCGATATATACAATTTTAATTATTCTCTATAAGAATAACATTGGGGCTGAGTACGCAGGTTTGCTGCAACAAGGAAGACAAACAATGGGTTTTTATGCTAATATCAATATAACTCTACTAGGTGAAGTCGTATACCAGTTTTTATTCATTTATGATCATAATTAAGGGAGACATAGCACTTAATTATTCTCCATAAGAATAACATGGGGGCGTGAGTACACAGGTTCGCTGCTGCGGGAGCCTTTGGCAAAAAATTGTTTTTTTTAGCAAATATCAATATACCACAACCAGATGAAGCCGTTTACTAAGTTTCCTCATTATACGTTCATAAATAAGCGTGATATAAAATTTGTCTTTTCTTCCATAAGAATAACATTAGACAACATACTATGTTTAGCACTTTCAATATCTCAGTAACCAATTATTGACGTAGAGGAATCATCAAATTACCAAATTGTGTGTGTTTTTTAAACTGAATCCAATAGTAAAAATTAAAATTTGATTATTTCAAAAATGATATGTAAAAAATTCAAAAAACTTATTTTTGGGGTACAAAACCCCCCAAAATACCCCTTCGGATGGAGCGATCTGGCTGGTTTTCGAACTTAAAGTCATAAATGTTTTTTTACATGTTTATACCAAATTTCACCAAAATCGGATCATTTTTACGAGAGTTATCATGCTCACGGACACACACACACACACACACACACACACATATATATATATATATATATATAATACCCCCGTCGCAGCAAACCTGCGGACTCAGCGAATTTCCAATGCATAATATTTGTCTGAATTCCATATAAAGCCGCAAACCAAGTTTCATAAAAATATATTCACATATAAGCGATTTTAATTATTCTCCATAAGAATAACATTGGTAATGAGTATGCAGGTTTGCTGAAACAAGGAACAGAAACAATTGGTTTTTATGCAAATATAAATAGAATTTAACTAGGCGAAGCCACTAAGTTTCATCGATATTCAATCATAAACAAGCGATATATGACATTCTAGTTATTCTCCATAAGAATAACATGGGGGCTGAGAAAGCAGGTTTGCTGCAACAAGGAACAGAAAAGTGGGTTTTTATATAATTATCAATATAACTCAACCAAGTGAAGCTACATACCAAGTTTTATTAATTTATGTTCATAATTAAGGGAGTCAGTACATTTTACTTATTCTCCATAAGAATAACAGGGGGCTGAGTACGCAGGTTTGCTGATACGAGAATAATCAACAAAAAATCAATTTTTGTGCAAATATCAATATACCAGTACTACTTGAAGCCACATACCAAGTTTCATCAACATACATTCATAAATAATCGAGATATCAAATTTTATTTATTCTCCATAAGGATAACATTGGACAACGTACTGTGTTTAGCACTTAGAATATCTCTGCAACGGTTGGGCGTAGAATCACAATTTAAACACCAAAATGATTGTTTTGTGGAACTGAACAGATTGGTAAAAGTAAATGTGAAGTTTACATTAAAATAAACTGAGGAAAAGCCAAAAACCTTTTTCCCATAAGATTAACATGGGAGATTTTATGAGCAGGTTTTTTTGGATTTTCTCCGCAACCACTTAACCTAGGTTAATAATTCAAAATACTAAATTATTTGTTTTTTTAAGCTCTAGAACATGGTCAAAACCAAAATTAAGTTTTTTAAAAATTTTAGGGTGAAAAATGCAAAAAACTGATTTTTGAAAAATTTAAAACCCCCATAAACCTCCCTTCCCATTGTCCGATTTTTCTGGTTTTCGAACTTAAAGTCATGAATGTCATTTTACACATTTGAGCCAAATTTCATCAAAATCGGACATTTTTTACTCAAGTTATCGTGTTAACGGACACATATATAGATATATATATATATAGATATATATATATATACATATATATAAATTTGAACGAATAGTGTTTTTGGCATCTGGGGACCTCAAAACAAAAAGTTATCATGGTCTCGGGCTTAAGTCTTACCATGAGACCTACGGTAATAGCTTCTTCCCTATAGGGGAAATTCGCTAACAAGGAACACAAAATATGTGTTTTCATGTAAAAATCATTTTAACTCAACTAGGTGAAGCCACATACCAAGTTTCATCAGAATACACTCATAAATTAGCAATATATACCATTTTGATTATTCTCCATAAGAATAAAATGGGGGATGGTAAGCAGGTTTGCTGCAACAAAGAAGGCAAAATAATGGGTTTTTATGCAAATATCAATAGAGCTTATCTAATTGAAGTCACACATCAAGTTTCATCCATATACATTCATAAATAAGCGATATATAAAATTTTAATTATTCTCCATAAGAATAACATGGGGACCGAGTACCTAGGTTTGCTGTTACGGGAACCATAGGCGAAACTTTTTTTGTGCTAACAACAATAAACCACAACCAGATGAATCCATATACCAAGTTTCGTCAGTTTATGTTCATAAATTAGCGAGATTCAAAAATTGTCTTTTTCTCCATAAGAATAACATTAGACAACGTACTGTGTTTAGCACTTTCAATATCTCACTAACCAAAATTGACGTAGAGCAATGATTAAAATACCAAATTGTTTGTATTTTTAAGCTGAATATAATGGCAAAAATTAAAATTTGATTAAAATAAAAATTACATGTGGAAACCCCCAAAAAGAATTTTGGGGTACAAAACCCCTCCCCCAAAACCCCCTTCGGATGGTGCAATTCGTCTGGTTTTCGAACTCGTTAAAATAAATGGTACTTTACACATTTGTGCCAAATTTCATTAAGATCAGACCTTTTTACGAGAGTTATCGAGCTTACCGACACATATATAAATATATATAAATTTGAACGAATTTTTTTTGGCATCTGGGAACCTCAAAATGAAAAGTTATCATGGTCGTGGGAGTCTTACTATGCCACCTACGGTAATAGCTTCTTCCCTATAGGGGAAATTCGCTAAAAGGAGCAGATATAAACGCGAATGTCACGTTACAAGAGTCACATTAGACGGCGTTACAGAAAGTTGGCGATTTCATGGGTGAGTTACAACTCAGACTGAACAATTCTTCTATGGCTATGGAATATGGTACATTAGGGACTGCACTGCAGCCAGCGCTGGTCCCGTCCCCAATGTGCTACAGACAGGTTCGTCCCGAAGCCGAGCCCACCGTTCCCAGACAGGGCACATAACCTGGTGCCAGTCATGCGAAAACCTCCCCATCCGTTCCTACACACAACCCCCAACCCCCGTCACATCATGGGATCACCAAGATGTCTCATACGACAGAGATTTCACTGGCATTGCTGTCAAATCTGAGAATTTTATATGTAAAACGTTGGCATTTCCATCTACTCAAGTTTTACTAATACCAATGCTAATACTAATAGCCCAATAACTTCACTTGTTATGGTGTTCTCAAAGGTTTGTTAGGATTGTTTGGATCAATTTTATATAGATAGAATTTCTACTGACTTAATCCACTGTTATTACATATATGCTTTTAACAACAACAACAAAACAAGTAGGTTTTTGTATCTCGTACGACGGGAAATGCTATTTGTACGGTATTTGCAGTTAGTTGCTCTACTTACTTAGAGACTTCGCAAGGATTCAAATCAATGCGAATATGCTATATGGAAATAGTGGAATGTTAATAATTTATTCATATTGGATATTGCCCCTGAACTGATAAGACTTAATACCACAATATTATTAATATTTAGAGTAAATTGTAAATGCAGTTTCAGGAATACATATCCTTTTTCTGGTGTGTCGTTCGTTTATAAATACATGATATGGTTTGTGAAGCATTTATTAACTATTGTTGCATATAATAATCTGTATAGATGCTGCAGCTGATCAGTTCGTAATGACCAGTGAACTTCGTAACTTATCAAACTTCGATTTGGAACTAGTTCCCGTAGTCAAGTCAACAAATCCATTATTTTTTTAAGGCTGGGCAAGAGCGACAATGAACCATTTAGTTAATGCGATAAACCCGAACTCATTTATTCAGCAATTAGGACTTTTACCTTCAATACGTTCTTCCCCGGGCGAAAAATCATGAATACAACAAATAAATAAAAAAATAGCTACAGGAAAGGCTAATTTTAAAGTTGTCAGCGAGTCTGTTCACTCGCATAACTTTGTTTATTAAGAGTCAATTAAAATGTTTTCGACGACGCCGCGTCTTGTGAAGGAGTTGAGCCGAATAAATAAATACCAGTACAACAAACAAGAATTTGAACAGAGCGTGGCGGTCAATTAGGGCTAAATATTCCTCCTTAACTCTGCCAGTCGGTTCTGCTTCTGAACCAATCAATCACAGATGAATGGAATAGTTACACTGGATCAGAATAGAACTAGTTTTACTATATTTTCAGTCAGTGTTATAGAACAGTATTGCCCCTCTTTGTTGGGAAGATCTGATTTGGTAACAGCACACAACTTCTCAGGGTATTACAGTGATGAAAAGAGGTTGATTAAAAACTGCACGCAAGGTTCTCCTACCATCGAGGTGTTCATTGTTACACTTGGTGATCTAGGTGATTACCGGCACTTGTTAAATTCTCGGCATCGACGCTGCGACGGTGGGCTTGCTTTGAAATTACAATTAAGTTCTTTGTTGTCATTCGACCAAGTATCATTAACAAAAGTTCAAAATGTTATACAGTAACATGAGTAAAAATAACACAAGAACAAAGAAAAAAATAAGTTTCAAAAAATCAGTACAAAGGTTTAACAACTAAATTACTTTTGTTATTTTAGATACTCATACCCAGGTAAGCTGTTAAATTAAGTGATAATAATGACTATTTTATGGCCCACTGTCGACAGCGGACGACTTGCCATCCGTCGAGACTCCGAAGGGCCTCGGATAATATACGAGCGGCGAGGGATGTCATTCAACAAATATTTTTCTTACCGAAATCTTACTAGTCTCTTTTTGGTTGCGATTGATGTCTAGACCGGATATATTTTTATCGAGTGCACCGAGGACAACTGTAACAAACGAATCGGCAAATTTGTACCGCTTTTATCGTAGCCACCCGCGTCGTTGTTTGAATTGTTTGGGTTAGTGTTCTTGACATTTTATGAGGCACTAACTTTTGTTTTTACGGTGTGGTCTTCATAACACGTAACAATCTATATCCACCATAAGGTGGGTTCTCTTCAATAATCAATAATCAACGTTTATTGTCAGACAGCACCACAATATTGCAAAAGACACGGTCAGGCAATATCAATCTGTACATTCCAGTCATTTCTTAGAATTCAAACACTAACTATTACTGTACTGCTAAAGTTACAAATCTGTATTGTAACCATATGAGTTCAAATCTTCCACTTATCTTTGACCCAAAGGCCGTACTATTTTCAAACCAAGAACTCACCTTCCATTGCAACTCCCCCCTCACTCATCTAACGTAAAAATAAAAATCCCACAAAACCCCGTGAAGGTTATAGGAAAGCTATTTTTCGGTTTATTAAGAATTAAGGTATTAGGATCAACCGCCGCGGGCTTTCGTTTAAATATTTCTTTCGTTTAAAACATCAAAAACAGCACGTTATATATTAGAATCTAGGGTTGACAAATTATTGAAACTCTCGGTACTACTGTATAAAGAGCTTTAGAATTTTAATTGATAGCGGAACCTTCGTCGGTTGCGAAGCCTTGCTGGAACTCGAAGCTAGTATGTTACTGCATATTGTTCAATTACAAATTCATAGTAATGTGACATACGTACATACCCGTAGCAGGTCAGTGACGTCATTGTTTTTAATATAGTAGTATGAAACTTCGTGAGCACACCAGGGAAACGGAATTAAAATGAAGATTCTCATTTATGTCTCCTGCTCTAAAGTACACACTCTTTGTACGATTATTTAATAATGTATAGGTAATTTATGGTGATTTTGAGAAATTGTTTTTCTCTGGTATTTTCCAGAAAGCTCAACTGGTAAGGATGCCGCACCCGAGATTTTCCCAGGGCCCCAATATTGCTAGGACCGGCTCTGCCGGTCTAGACGGTCATATGCCTTTTTCCCATTAGACATGTTATAATTGTTTTTGTTTTTAAAAGCCTATTATGTCTCATCCCAAACTAGTCCTTTCGGATGTTAATCTTGAGATCGATGAGATAACATGTAACAAATTACTCAAAGGCAAACTCTGAAACATTAACGAAGACGCGTCGGCGAAACTTATCCAACATCAACTGAAATTTACACTCTAAAATAAAAATAAAACCGAAGTAGCATGTATTACAACTTGTTTGGTGTTTTACTTGGTTGAGTACGGTTGTAGTCCGATCGCCGATGTCAAACAAACGTGGGCGTGGTCTCGACTTGGGTGGGTGAGCTCTGGGTAACGCGTGGAGAAGAGATGTTCCCATGGTCATAAATGTGTTCAAATAACTATATTAGGGCTGTTACACCGGGGATATATAACATAACAATGTTTGATTGAAATTCATGTTCGGCACATGACCAACTAAAATAATCGTCTGCCACAGATGAATATTACATTTTTAAGGCCAAAAGGGTGATTTTTCACTCGTATATTAATCATAACGAACATTTTGATGTACTGTAAGGCATGTTTTTGTCACAATGTTAGCTTAAAATTTGGCATAGTAGATTCTTTGTAGCCTATTCCAATCTTTCGTTTTTATATAAAGAGATTCAATTCTAGATTTTAAGTTTCTTTGAACCCCGGAAGAATAACGGATGGCAAGTGAGATAATTTGTTATCATACTTTTAAGCTTATTCTAACCATGATAATTAAAATAAACAGCAATTGGTTAGCTAAAATTATTGCTCGGTTTTCTCAAATTTTCTCGTGAATGTTAATCGATTTAGATCGAACGTTAAATAAATCAGTTATTCTTTAATTTCAAGGGGAAATTTTTGTATTCAGGTAGTAAATAGATTCATAGAGTTAAAATGTTTATTGAGATAAAACTGTTGAAAAAAGTCTCCTATTCATATAAAAAGGTATTTGAGCCATGCTATCACCAGTTTCGAATGGCCTCTTGTTTATAAAAAGACTGTTGAAAGATAAACTCTAAACAAATTGATCAAACAATTTACCCAAACGTCGATCATCCATACCCACTCCAACAACCATCACTCATACATACGCCTGTTCAGTAACTCGTCAATATTAATCTAGCTAAAGAGAAACAAGAATATATTTACGACTGTTAAACTGGTTGTGAAGTGTCCCACTGTTTCTATTCATTCCAGCCAACACTTCATACTTCTATGACGAGCAAGAGGCAAGAGACTATTTCCAGCGCACGCCTCGACGGCAAAGTTCAAAGCTTGAGACGTCAAAGCTCGCCGAATCCGGCGATTGTTGGGTCGCCATGTGGGTGGAACTTCGCCAAACTGTGTTTGCGATATTGGCAAAACAGCTTAGGCAAGCTTCCTGCTCGCGAAAATACTGTGGAGCGATGACTTCAGCTCATTTTGGCGGCATGGCCAATTTCATACGTTTGATATTTATGCTGGCTTAGGAAGGTTTAGAGTAGGCTACTCTACTAACCTTATAAGAGGTAATGAACTATACAAGAAGTACTTTAAGTTAATAATTGGGAACTAAAAATATAAAATACGAATGTAACAAATATTTGGTTTTCTGTCAAGATCAGGGTTATCTTTTGTATTTTGAACGCCTTAAACTATAGAGAAATGGACAGTGAATATGTATTTTATTTAGTAACAAGAAGGATGCATGGGGCTCATTATGCATAAAATACAACTGTTTTACTCTTGGGGTGAACATTTCATGGTTACACTGATTTTCTGAGGTGGATACTACAGCTAGTTATAATAACAAACTAGAATATCTCAACACCCACAGTTTGAAATAGTGTAAGACATAGCTTTTCATAGCTCCCAATGGCTCCCAAACCTTTTGCTGTACAGTTCATCGATGGTACAGTCTTATCAAAAACCATAATTTGTATTATCAAATAGCAGCACTCTGCGGTGGACTGGCTTGGAGTGTTATATTATACTTTTTCCAGGTAGAATTAAAAATGATTAATTTTATCTAACAAAAAATGGTCCCGAGGCAACTATGCTTTACTTAACGTAATTTTAATGATGATACATGATATTTAGTTGATGTGTGTGTGTACGATACAAATTTTGGTTAGTGAACATTTTGGTTCGAAGCTGAAATTCCCAACAGTAATTTGTGTTTTACTATTAAAAGAATCGAGTTGACGACAGGTTATTTTTGTGATCATCTCAGCGAAGAGCCAAGCGTTTTGTATTCCAAGCAAAGAGCCAACACGATTACAAACGTCTTCTATTATGTACAAACATATGTCAACAGTTGGTCTACAGCTTAACAAGCCACCGCGATCCAATATGGTGTTATAAGTTGGGAACGCATACATAAACACAGCAACAGCCTCTGCCCTCGTTGCTTCAACTGACGGGATAAGCCCTTGGACGTTTCCTCACATCGTAAGTCAGGATCAGAGCCGCATTTAGCCTCGACAAGGCGACGACGGGGAGTAATGAACGGGAACAAAGAGGGCCTAGGACAGACCCTTGTGGAACACCATTGCTGTCGGGGCTGTTTCATAAATAGATGCAGCCTAAGTTGACGAGTTAATGGAATCCATTTTGAAGATAAGTTGGTAAGATACTAACCAAACATAAAAATATGTAAAACATTTATGTACGCATACATTCGCTGAATAAATTGCAGTTGATAATGATTTGTAAGAGAGGTTTCTAGTCAAGTGACATGTTTGTGTCTACCCGCTTCTCCCATAAGGCTAATGTTAATTTCCAAAGCCCATCTCTTGTTATCTTCTAAAGGATTATTCGAAATCGTTAATTCATGGATTATTTAAAAAAGAAAAAAATCCTAGAGATTTCAGTGAGCAGAATTTCGATATCACAAATATAACAACATTTAATTCAAATTCCAAAACATTCAATATTGGCAATATTTGTTTTGGGTTAACAATTTGTGATATCAAAATTCTGCTCACTATTATCGCCAGGTATTTTTCTGCTTTATAAAAGGAGCCATCAATCAACAATTTTGGATACTCGATTGAAGAGGGCGGATTGTGAAAGTTAACATTGGTCTTCTGGGAGAAACGGTTAGAAGCAAGTGACTTGAGCATCCTCCTAAATTAAAAATAACTTATGAGTTTCTAAAAAAAGAGTATTATACTCTTTTAACACTAGGAATATGTAGAATGTTATGTAGAATGTTATATAATATATCTAACCTAACTGTAGGTTTTTACATTTGCTATTTAATGAGTTTGTTTTGTGAATAAATTGTACAAATACGATTTTCGTGATCACGATGATAAGGGATTGTTGTATGAAAGCAGAGCATATTTCAATTCGATCCAAGGAGGCATTAACTCATATACAGTACTTCGATTTTATTGGGAGATACAAGTAAAATTCTTCTACACATCACGCGGAATATCTTGGCCTGTGGCTTACTCCACCGCCGGAGTGACTGAGATTCCCAGCTGGGCCATTTCGATATTTAGTTTGACTGAACAGATGATAGAAACAACAGATACAAATCTCGCTCTACTCCACTGTTGGAACCAGGGAGGTTTATTGTATAACTGGAGGTAACACTGCTTAACGATTTTGGTCAAAAAAGCGAGCCGGTGATTTTGTCAGGTTGTCAGGTGAGGGAAATTTATCGTTCTTTGATCTATTCTGATTGGCTGTTTTATTCCTATAAGTGAATCTACTCATTCAAATAACTGGAATAAAGTAATAAAAGTTGGAGTAAATTCATTTTTTCGTTTGATTTATGTATCTAATCTTTCCGCGAAACTTGATTAATTATGAGGAAATGAACAAATACAAGTTTATTGAGGTTCAAATCACGGATAAGTACTTGTTTATTCACTTTGTCGACTCGTTCGATTTCAGCTAGTAGTTCTTTGCCTCACCAAAATTTGTAAAGAACGGCTCGCAGTTGTATTCATCAGTGTTACCTCCAGTTATACAATAAACCTCCCTGGTTTGAACTGAAACAGTTCCCACAGGCCAACATATCCCGCGTGATGTGTAAAATACTACTTTAATACATCACACAGTGAATTATGGATACTTAAAATTTCAATTTTAATACTAATAATACTAAAAAATTAAATAATAAATAAGCGAACAGTGGACGGTTAAATACAAAATGTATTTAAAACAGTGCAATATTTTAATTAAATAGTATATTTCTGTTTTGCAGCTTGGGCCTATTTGTAAGTTAAGGATAAATAATCGATTCACTATTATTAACGATATTTTAATTACGACAAATAGCCAGTGTAACACAAATGTGTAAACACATTAAATACTCTAATTAAAGGTTGAATTAACCGTAAAAAACAATCGGTGACCTCAAACTTATACTCAATTACTGTCTAAACTCAGTGTACTTGTAATGCATTTGTTCTGTGAATAAAGACAATGACATCAACATAAACAATGGGATGTAGGTCGACCAATAGCGTTGGTCCGACAAAATAACAATAGGCTATCAGCCGATAGATTAATCATTCTGACAGCGGTCGAAACATCTGGTCTTTTATTTTTCAACACCTTTTTCTGTTCAAATTCAACAAACAACCATTCCATAGCTCTCTTTAAGTATAATCAAGAATAATATGAGAGCTTTGGATCTTACCTTATACATAATCTCTGAATATAATCATAATATCACGGAACTAGTGCAGGCATGTGGCTTAACAATGTTTACTGGTCACATTTGAACAGCGAAATGGTCAATTAGATAAAAAGCGTGGCTATTGAACGAAAAAGGTCCAGGATCTCAATCGCGAGCCACGATCAGGCTTGAAACGTCGACACCCCTCCATCTATTATGGTGCGATCATTATGCAACTGATAACAGAAGGATATCACGATGCAATGATTTCAAAGGTCTGGTATAAATTTTCTGCCAACATCACTACTATTTTATTATGTTCTTAACTGATTCATAGTAGTATAAACTTGACTATTAGTTGCTTTTTGCGGCCTTGACCGCATAAAACAACATAGAATTATTAACACGCGACGTTTACTATATGCATTTTCATGTTTAAAAACCAGCCTCACTCTACAACTGCTATTTCATTGCATAATTTCCCCCAGCTGATGGTTTAAACCTCTACGATTTAAAAGTTCTTTGAAAACAAACATAACATGTTTGCGTCGGCTGCTAGACTTGTTTAACATGAAAATAACATTTGTAAAAATTAATACCCCCGTAGCAGCAAACCTGCGTCCTCAGCGAATTTCCAATGTATAATATATGTCTTAATACCACTTAAAGCCGCATACAAGTTTCATAAAAATATATTCACAAATAAGCGATATATACAATTTGAATTATTCTCCATAAGAATAACATTGGGAATGAGTACGCAGGTTTGCTGCAGCAAGGAACAAAAATATGGGTTTTCATTTAAATATCAATATTACTCAACTAGGTGAAGCCGCATACCAAGTTTCATCAATACACATATTTATAAATAAGCGATATGTTCCATTTTGATTATTCTCCATACGTAGGATAATGGTTTTCCTCATTTTCAATCACAAATTTTCATTATGCTTATTACACAAAGGCAATTTATTAAGTGTATAGGCTGGGTGCATCGAACTCCTTACTATTAACTTGTGGCATTATTACTAATCTACTCTTGGCTACATGTAATGTAGCATAACAAGGCGGTATCGGTTTCATCTAAACTGCCCCTAATCTACATAGGTTCGCCAACTTTCTACAGGATCGCGGACCGGCCAGACCCGCGGCGATGTGTCGAATTTCTCGCTTTCCTTCCAAACCGGCCGGCGGATGTCTCTTAGACAAAAATGCCTTGAAATTAAGTCGTAACAGTTAATTTCAACGAATATGCCATGAGGAATTAGATATTATCGTATCTCGTATCATGGTGTGACTTTAGGATCGAGACCATGATAAATGGACTATTGACGCCTCTCGCTTCCAGTAATGACTCAACTTTGAGTTCCATAACAGATTTTTATGAAGTTGAGTTCGAGTCTTACAAGTTAGACTTCGTTTTCAGTGATAGTTTGATTAATTAATAACAAATCCACAGCAAGAGATTTTAAACGGAAAGAAATCGTTTTGAAATTCCTAAAGTTGGAGAAATATTTTAACTATTGTCGGTATGTGAAATGTAAAACTTATGGCCACGTAAATTAGATGTTGCACTTTAATTAACACGAGATGCACTTTTAAGAAAGCAGCAGACCTGATAACTTATTTAGTCGATTTGCACAGTACGTAGAATTTAGATACATTAAAAATTTGATTGAATTTTTGGATTTATAGTTTAAATTTACTTATTTTTCAAATAAAACATTGAAATATTTAATATTTTTCTGGTAACATACGTGGTAATTTTACGTGTAACAGTCTCCCAAAGAAAGCAACCTCAAATTAATTATGTCTTCTATCTGTGCACAACCGCAAGTTTTCGCCTCCTACAGTAATTTAGATTTCTTAAATAAAGATTGAGAGTCTATTAAGAGAATTATATCAAGTAGGAACAAACATCAAGTAGACTTTTTACTCATCACGGGAATATTAGGAGAATTATATCAAGGAGGAACAAACATCAAGTAGACTTTTTACTCATCACGGGAATATTAAGAGAATTATATCAAGGAGGAGCAAACATCAAGTAGACTTTTTACTCATCACGGGAATGATGACGCAGTTCCGGGAGTCGTGAGTTCCGAGGCTCCGCCAACAGATGGCGTCGAAGGCCGACAGACGGTACTTCAGATAAAAATATAATTTACAAATCTGGACATTTGAGAATTTTAACGAAAGAATTATGACATTCTCGAATCACTGAATAACCTTTCAGTTTTCTGTAAGATTGTTTACACAAAGTGAAGCAAAGGAATAAACAGTGCGCATGTTGTGATATTACCAACAAAATAAATCATTAAAATTAATCACAACATATAAAGATTCTCGCAGCTTTTAGCGGATAAATATTAGTTGTATAAAAACTCTGGCTTATTAGGCTGTGATGAGTTTAATAATTACAAATTGTGTATAGTTAATTTCGAAGCTCCTAGGTTTTACTATTAACGTAGTTGTCACTGTAATGAAGACAGAACGCAGACACTTTTCTGACTGGAGATTCTCTCTGAATGAATTTCCCCTACTTAGTTGCAACTCTGGTTCGCAGTTTAGTACGCTACCAACATGATTTAATATATTTTAGCCATGATTTTACTTCGGTTTATATAACTTTGTCATTCAGTTTATTTCAGTTAATTCCAGTTAATGTTTGTTAATTCAGTTAATTTCAACATTACGATTTACATTATAGCTATATGTTGTTTTTCTTCAATTATTCATGTTTATAATGTGTTTGTTTACGGACACATATCCTAATTACTTTTTCCAAAGAATAACTGAAACTCACCATCGTAACTTTTGAAAAAAAGTTCTAGTTGAGAGAACAGTGTGGTTTTAACTATTCCCCGTAGTTACAATGCAATTTTAAGTCCAAGAAAAAAACGGGTTTCAAGAATTGGCGTACAGTAATTGGTGTACTGGCGTCCGCGTCCCTTTCCCATTTATTGTATGAAAGAAACGCAACCTGTATTAACTTCATTCCCACTTTAACTGTCGAAGCCACAAAACTGTAATCCGTGGTAATTGCTTGTCCTGAGCTCGAGCTGTGATTGGTGGAGGAAAGCCAAGTGCGTAACCAATACGTAGGCTCTCGATTCAATTGTTTCGGTCTACTTACTCTATCCTCTATTCGTCGCTGTCCCGTCTGTCTGTCTGTCCGTCCGTCTACCTTGTCCGTCTAGTCTGCCTGCAGTATGGAGATGTATACGTGTTTTCAATGATTGCGAATTTGTATTATTTGCTCTGCCTCACTATGCGGCAAGTGATGCAAAGAACTATGATAAAATAAAGAAACAATCTACTTAAACAATAAATAACTGTACCGTTTAAACGTAGCCTACACGTGGAGTAATAATTAGTTATATATATAGTTAAAATTAAATTACAACACAACTAAAAAACAGACTTATTGTGATTACGTTTAACACATTCGGTGAGACCCCGTCTCATTTGCCTTAAAATATGAATTATAAAACTAAAAATTGTCTTTTGTATGATAATAACTCAGTTGTATATACCTATTTGAAAGAGTTCATAGATAAGTTGTAATGTTTGTTATTACATTTTGGGAATTTTAAGCGCGGAAGATCACTCACTACCAACAGACTAAACACCAACAGATCAATCATATTGTTGCTAAAATATATAGATTAAATACTGTTAAACAAAAATTAGCATATATAAAGTTGGAAAGTTTTAATTACATTGGAAATGGTTTTGTTTTACAAAATTTAAGTTGTATTTTCGAAAACTATTACGGTACTTGCATTATGTCGCATATAAATCTTGATCAGGGTAGAAAAGAGACAATATTTTATTCTGAGGAAGAGAAATGATTACTGCTAATGGGAACATTGAAGGGCCACACTGTATGAGGATCAAATCGTCGGCAATGTATACATAAACCTATGCTATTTATACATCGTCGTCGGTAAAGCAGTACAAGACCGCGCAGTCTCGCCGGTCAACACAGCGAGCAGCACCATCGATGACCACGATCTATTATGATGAAAATAGGAACTATTTCTATAATTAAAGTTCAAATAAGTACCGGTAAGTATTTTAAAATGATCATCACATGTTATAATCGGATAAGTTTCACTATTAAAACCATTAAAGTGGAGAAATGGAGAAATGTCGCTGATTTTAAGGAGTGCAATTGGTAATTAGGAGTTAATTCTCAAATTTATACATGTGATGCGAAGTTTAAGTTTTACAATCGCCAAGTGAATAATTACTCTTCACCTTTCTATTTAACTGCGTTAGCAAAGAATATGTATTTTGATAACAGCGGCGCACATGCCAGATGGTAATGTCACTCAATTTAACACATAATCGATCAATTATAAACATAGTATGATTAATCAATAAACAAAATGCACGATAATTATTTAACAACATATTTCCTATGATGACATAATAAACATTAAGAAGACAGTGTACTGGGGATATGCATTTCCCCCCCTATCATGGAATTGCATTAATATGCAATCTTTGTTCAACAGTAAAAAAGGTATAACACAAGAAAGTTATTAACGATTGTATACCCTAATCCTCAACTGTCATTAGGTATCGGTTAAGATTCAAAACCAATTATAAAACATTCTATAACCAAATGCACACGGGTTTCTTTTCAACGCATTATAATTAATTTGGCGTGGACACGAGGTTAGAACCGTGTTCATATCCTGTCTATAGATTATTTCAAACGTTTTACTTGAAATGAACAAAAAAATGACAATGGTTAGTTGCTGTTCAACAAATATTTGAAAGTCACTAACATTCTTATGGAAATATTTTAATAAAAAGAAGATATATTAAGGACTTAATAATACATCCTAAATAATTTATGAATTCAAAACAAATGAATTTGAATGACCATTAAAAAAAAAAATATTGTTTGAAGGTCTGTACCAAAACCATCTAAAGCGATAGATTAATTACGCCAAATTTGTTTACACTAGCCGAGGTGCACTCTATCGACGAAGTACCGAGCTACGTAGATCACTCAGCGGTGCAGAATCGATACTTGTGGGCTTGGTAGTTCTCGGATTCACCGCCAGGTGGCAGCAGAAGACGCTGTCTAACCTCGTGTTGACCTTGACACAGTCCCGGGGGCATGGGAATTATTGCCCGCCCCTCTCCAGCCATTACTCGATTGGTATCCCACTTGAGACCTTTGGCATTTTATAAATCGTCAATCATGTAACCTTTGGAATGCGGACTGGTTTTTGTGGTCTGTAGATATAATTATAATAATTCGCGAAGTCTAGTCTAAGAAAGTGAATCCACTTTATCGGTACCAAGTCTCGGTAATACTCTTGCATTTTTCTCTCAAGTATTTTTAGCAAATTTCCACTAAAGGGTAGAAGCTATTACCGTAGTCGGCATGGTAAGATCCAGGCCCAGGACCATTTTAGTTTTTAGGTCCCCAGATGCTAAAAACACCATTCATTCAAACCTGTAATAATATATATATATACATTTGAACGAATAGTGTTTTTGGCACCTGAAAACAAAAAATATCATGGTCTCGGGCTTAAGTCTTACCATACCACCTACTGTGATAGCTTCTTCTCTATAGGGAAGTTCGCTAAAACGAGTTCGCACGCAGCATGCTGTCGTTAGGGAAGTAAATTTCCACATAACAACTTTAAGCAATACAAAACTGTACTAAAATATCGTCTTATCCCAATTTTGATGGAAATCTGAAAACAGTTAATGTTTTGGCCGTTTTGACGCTCTTGGTTGCAGGTAATAACCTGCAATGCTGCGAAAACAATGTTGCTCATTACAAGGTTAGGAAAAGGTCCAGTCAGGATTAAAAGTAGTCGTAGGGATACTGGGGATGATAAAACTACACCAACAGCCTTTTATAATGTAAAATCTGCATAAGACATCGTTCTGTGTTTAGTCAATATACATTTACATTATTAACTCGGTAAACATTGGTGCTAGAGCTAGAATGATGAGAGATGGACTTAAAACTTTTGCCTCACTAATCTCTATCTTTTTCCATGCATTAATTTTACATCGGGGCTTTTCTGACCCTTTCTGGACCAAAAGCTCAACATTGTAAATGTCTAAATCCCCCCAAAAAGAGGATTATAGTTTTCCAATTGTTTTTCCCAACAAACTTGACCAACCGATTATAGAAAGGAATGTCCTGTCATTTGAAGTAAATCGGACCAAAAATGCGACCGCTAGAGTGTAAACACACATATACACATATATCACATTAGGTACCTCTTTGATGGCCCCTACAGTACATATAATGTCACACTCAGTATGTATATTTTAAGTAATAATTGCAGAGAGATTTATCATAGAGGATACACTTGTTCTATTATGATTATTATTATTGTTAATTCTGTTTCTTTCTTCACTAGTAGGATTTGTTAGTAATTTCAGTTGTATGGTTAATTAATCAATCAATTAACGAAAAAATGCCTTAGATGAGAAACGTAGACTAACAACATTTACTATGCCACTCGTATAATAAAAGTCCCATTACACAATCGAATTATGACAATAATTATAATATGTAATTAATTGCAATGATATTACTATTGTTTGTTTAATAGCAAACTAGCTCGTACCCGGCGCAACTTCTTTCGCGCGGGGTTTCCTGCCTACAATCGGATTCCTGTTTCTTTTCCCATTGGTAATAAACGGTATCAGGAAACTCATAGGCATAATTTCAGCATTTTGATTGGGGGGGGGCAGGGTTGTCAATGGCACATCCTCCTATTATACGAAATGTTATAACCCCCCCAATAATCATTCCCATAGAAAATTCGACACTGTGGCTGGACAAAAATAAGATACCGACACACGCATACATACACACAAACGAGAGCACACAATTATACCGGCGGCTCTTCCGCTCTTTTAGTCCCTTCCTTTCCTAGTACTAGTGTACGACAGTCGATCATGCTGACAACCTTTCATTTCATGAGTAAAATTCTTGATCAATTCACGTTGTTACAGTAAAAATGTATAGTTGTCCTGTTGCTCTAATCCGAGCAAGTTTGTACCCAATAATAGGTTTCTTCTGTTGTAAACAAACATAACAAAACATCTTATATTAAAACGGATGATAACAACGTACTTTCAATCTACTTGTAGTTTAGACTTCCGCCGTCGGATAGTGCCACTGTTCCGAAAATTCAGCCCTTTACTGTGTTTAAGTATGCCCTTTCTTCTGATACGTATTGGCAGATCTAAGTAAAAACACTTTTAATTTGGCATCTCAAACGTTAAAATCAGTCCAGCCGTTATCGAGTTATGACTGTGAAGAAAAAAATCCCTAGTGTATTAATATATAGGATAACAGACTAGCAGACTAACAGTATTTTTAGTGTTCTTTGATGTATCATAAAAACGTGCGTTTTGTTTACGAACAAGTTACTGGCTACTGTAACAATTATATTCTAATATTACTGAATAAAAATACATAGTGTATATACAGTTTAGTATTTTTAGTTTAGAATAATCATTTTTTGTTTGTTTTACACTATCTTCTAAAAAACAATCTCGCGCAGGCCGGGCGTCACTCCAAAGTCTCGGTAAAAGCATTGACTATATCTATAGTCAATGGTAAAAGTTAATATTATAAACTTTTACCGAGCGATGGACTTATTGTTTAAATCGATATGGGACCTTTCCTATATCGGTGTTGAAAAATACTCTGTTTTAGTATTATCTAAAAACTATAAGTAAAGATAAAATAAACATCGATCGAAAAGTACAGTTAGTCTTAAAACGAAAATCTATAGAATATTTGTTTAAATTGCCGAACACATATTTCAAGTAAATTTTTATAGCGCTTACCCCCCCCCCCCCACCACCTATGCAGAATAAACGAACGGATAAAGATATCTCTTCCATGAACACGTGAATTCCAAATTGTACTGCAGGCAATTGTTTGTAATTTTAAAATAAATAAGCTTACATACGAAATAGTAAATTCAACTATAAGTGTTATTTCTTATATTATTGTTTTGAATGGCAAACCAATCTTAAAAACTCGTTCATTAAGAATTTTGTTTTGCAAAATAATTCTTTTGTAGGCTTGTTATTTGTATACGACAAGCAATTCCAGAAAAATAACGATAATCATCGAAAAATTAAAAGAACTGCAAAGGATTTAAGTTAATCTAATTGCCTTTGAAATATTAATTAAAATCTAAGGTAGTTTAATTATACTAAACATTATTATTTATTAAGTTACCTTTTTAATCCTATTAGATGAATTTCACAGTAAATGTCACAATTTCCTGGAAACTGACAAGCACACTTTTACTACTAACTAAACTACTAACTTGAGCACTGGTACTTTTTATTTACTAAATATGGAATACAAAGCACGGTCGAATGTACAGAAAATCTTGTAAACAAGTTGTTTACAAAATCATCCACCCAAATCCCTGTTTTAGAGGCACTACAGAATCCCAGGGTTATTAAGGGGCAACATATTTGTAATTTCCTCTGTTGGTCAATGCTAACTTGATAAGTATATCAGGTTTGAACGAAATTGATCAGTAAATAAGAGAGAAATAGTAATTTTTGTATTCCCCATAAGAATAACATTGGACAACGTACTGCGTTTACAGCAAAATGAAAATTTAAATTTTCTCCGCAACCAGGAATCGTAGAATAGTAATTCAAAATTTCAAATTATTTAGTTTTTTGAGCTCTTTTTAATGGTGAGTAGTAATATTTTTTTATATTTATGTTTTTTATGAAAAATAAAAAAAAACTGAATTTTTGATGTTTTAAGCCCTGCAATTTCTGAACCAGTATTTATACAGAAATGCAAGTGGTATCAATTTGTTGGAAAACGAAAGCTCTACAAACCATTAAAGTTTAATTAAAACTGTTAGAGCCGTATTTGACTTTTCATGTTTTTTGGTGGTTTTTGGGGTATAATTACCCTTACAAATCAAAAATTAAAAAAAATGATAAAACACCTGGAGATATCTTGGATTAGTACATACATACCAAATTTCATCAAAATCTGTCCACGGGTGTCGTCTTTAGCTCTGTACACATCCATACAGGTAGACAGACAGACAGACACACAGACATCTCGTAAAAATCACTTTTTTGGATTCAGGGAGCACCAAAACGAATATTTGAACTATCAACTCAAATTCAAAATTTTGACGAAAACAATACTTTCTCCATATACTATGTATAAAGGGAGAAAGTAAAAATATTGTTACTATGGAAACTTAAATTATTACTCTATAAGGTTAACATTGATAGTTTCAAACTCCAGCGGGGCGAACCCTTTAGGTTCTTGGACCTTGATTAGTGGCTAGAAACATTCCTGAGGTTAACCTGAATAGCCATGCAAAATTTCATCGCAATCGGACCAGTGGTATAAGAGTGCAATAAGGATAAGAGACAAACAAACATTATTTTTAACATAGTAATAAATTCATCCTACTAATTTATTAATAGTGTTGTGGTCTTGATTTTTTCAATCAGTTTATTTATATGAAACATATTTTTAACAAGAAAAAGTCAGCACTGTTTTAAAATAAATTCAGAGCCTGTCTTCAATTTTTTTTATATGCACTAACGTGTAAAACTGAAGGACAAAATAACGACTCCAGTATTATTTGTTTGAAACTCCTTTTGTGATTTTATGTGTTCTTCAGAACATTATCTGTTGTTTAATATTTTGATAAATTTTTATTTTGTGTTAATTTTTATGTTTTATTATGAAAATTAAAAACATTTCTCATCAAACTTTTATAAATACTTCAAATATACCTACATAATTTGTATATATTTAGCTACAGGCTTAAGAAAAATAAAAGAATATTTGTGGTTGTCCAAATTCATTCATTTTATTTACCAGGATTTATTCGTTGTGATGTCGTTTATATTCTCATTTCTCATTGACAGGAAGCGTTGTTCAGGTTTCCTTTAATGCAGTCCTCGTCTCTTCATTATCATCTTTCCATGAAGGTTGATCTGGTAGTCCGTGCTGGGCAGCGTCTTAAGATGTCTGACGTAGGCAATGTCTTGCCAAGTCGGGCCACAAATCATCTAGATGTGTGACGTCAAGGGATCGCTGGGATGTTTTCGGTGAATGGCTATGTGGACGTCTTTTTCACCTCCATCCCGATCCTTTATTTATTGGTAGTGTATTTTCCATCTCACATAGCACGAAGTCTTCCTCCACCGCCCTCTGCGTGGTGGGCTTTAGGCCTTATTTGGTTTTCTCATAGGTTTTCTGTTGTCAATGATTCTCAATTATCCCCATTCCTATCCCCCAGCTACAAGAAGATTGACCCAAGTAGTCGAGTGCGGTAGGACGGGGGAGGGTACGACGACCCGGCTCTGTTCGGGAAGGGTCCTAATTAATAAAGGCGGTGGACCATGCCCACCGGACGAACTGCTCGTCAGCCAAGCCAGAAGGTCTGCTGGACCCAGAGGACCCAACAAAACTCCTGCCCGGCGGACCCCTCCAGAAGAGAGCCAAAGCCGGCCCACCCAGCCCCAGGAGTAAAAACTATAAGTAAAGATAAAATAAACATCGATCGAAAAGTACAGTTAGTCTTAAAACGAAAATCTATAGAATATTTGTTTAAATTGCCGAACACATATTTCAAGTAAATTTTTATAGCGCTTACCCCCCCCCCACCACCTATGCAGAATAAACGAACGGATAAAGATATCTCTTCCATGAACACGTGAATTCCAAATTGTACTGCAGGCAATTGTTTGTAATTTTAAAATAAATAAGCTTACATACGAAATAGTAAATTCAACTATAAGTGTTATTTCTTATATTATTGTTTTGAATGGCAAACCAATCTTAAAAACTCGTTCATTAAGAATTTTGTTTTGCAAAATAATTCTTTTGTAGGCTTGTTATTTGTATACGACAAGCAATTCCAGAAAAATAACGATAATCATCGAAAAATTAAAAGAACTGCAAAGGATTTAAGTTAATCTAATTGCCTTTGAAATATTAATTAAAATCTAAGGTAGTTTAATTATACTAAACATTATTATTTATTAAGTTACCTTTTTAATCCTATTAGATGAATTTCACAGTAAATGTCACAATTTCCTGGAAACTGACAAGCACACTTTTACTACTAACTAAACTACTAACTTGAGCACTGGTACTTTTTATTTACTAAATATGGAATACAAAGCACGGTCGAATGTACAGAAAATCTTGTAAACAAGTTGTTTACAAAATCATCCACCCAAATCCCTGTTTTAGAGGCACTACAGAATCCCAGGGTTATTAAGGGGCAACATATTTGTAATTTCCTCTGTTGGTCAATGCTAACTTGATAAGTATATCAGGTTTGAACGAAATTGATCAGTAAATAAGAGAGAAATAGTAATTTTTGTATTCCCCATAAGAATAACATTGGACAACGTACTGCGTTTACAGCAAAATGAAAATTTAAATTTTCTCCGCAACCAGGAATCGTAGAATAGTAATTCAAAATTTCAAATTATTTAGTTTTTTGAGCTCTTTTTAATGGTGAGTAGTAATATTTTTTTATATTTATGTTTTTTATGAAAAATAAAAAAAAACTGAATTTTTGATGTTTTAAGCCCTGCAATTTCTGAACCAGTATTTATACAGAAATGCAAGTGGTATCAATTTGTTGGAAAACGAAAGCTCTACAAACCATTAAAGTTTAATTAAAACTGTTAGAGCCGTATTTGACTTTTCATGTTTTTTGGTGGTTTTTGGGGTATAATTACCCTTACAAATCAAAAATTAAAAAAAATGATAAAACACCTGGAGATATCTTGGATTAGTACATACATACCAAATTTCATCAAAATCTGTCCACGGGTGTCGTCTTTAGCTCTGTACACATCCATACAGGTAGACAGACAGACAGACACACAGACATCTCGTAAAAATCACTTTTTTGGATTCAGGGAGCACCAAAACGAATATTTGAACTATCAACTCAAATTCAAAATTTTGACGAAAACAATACTTTCTCCATATACTATGTATAAAGGGAGAAAGTAAAAATATTGTTACTATGGAAACTTAAATTATTACTCTATAAGGTTAACATTGATAGTTTCAAACTCCAGCGGGGCGAACCCTTTAGGTTCTTGGACCTTGATTAGTGGCTAGAAACATTCCTGAGGTTAACCTGAATAGCCATGCAAAATTTCATCGCAATCGGACCAGTGGTATAAGAGTGCAATAAGGATAAGAGACAAACAAACATTATTTTTAACATAGTAATAAATTCATCCTACTAATTTATTAATAGTGTTGTGGTCTTGATTTTTTCAATCAGTTTATTTATATGAAACATATTTTTAACAAGAAAAAGTCAGCACTGTTTTAAAATAAATTCAGAGCCTGTCTTCAATTTTTTTTATATGCACTAACGTGTAAAACTGAAGGACAAAATAACGACTCCAGTATTATTTGTTTGAAACTCCTTTTGTGATTTTATGTGTTCTTCAGAACATTATCTGTTGTTTAATATTTTGATAAATTTTTATTTTGTGTTAATTTTTATGTTTTATTATGAAAATTAAAAACATTTCTCATCAAACTTTTATAAATACTTCAAATATACCTACATAATTTGTATATATTTAGCTACAGGCTTAAGAAAAATAAAAGAATATTTGTGGTTGTCCAAATTCATTCATTTTATTTACCAGGATTTATTCGTCGTGATGTCGTTTATATTCTCATTTCTCATTGACAGGAAGCGTTGTTCAGGTTTCCTTTAATGCAGTCCTCGTCTCTTCATTATCATCTTTCCATGAAGGTTGATCTGGTAGTCCGTGCTGGGCAGCGTCTTAAGATGTCTGACGTAGGCAATGTCTTGCCAAGTCGGGCCACAAATCATCTAGATGTGTGACGTCAAGGGATCGCTGGGATGTTTTCGGTGAATGGCTATGTGGACGTCTTTTTCACCTCCATCCCGATCCTTTATTTATTGGTAGTGTATTTTCCATCTCACATAGCACGAAGTCTTCCTCCACCGCCCTCTGCGTGGTGGGCTTTAGGCCTTATTTGGTTTTCTCATAGGTTTTCTGTTGTCAATGATTCTCAATTATCCCCATTCCTATCCCCCAGCTACAAGAAGATTGACCCAAGTAGTCGAGTGCGGTAGGACGGGGGAGGGTACGACGACCCGGCTCTGTTCGGGAAGGGTCCTAATTAATAAAGGCGGTGGACCATGCCCACCGGACGAACTGCTCGTCAGCCAAGCCAGAAGGTCTGCTGGACCCAGAGGACCCAACAAAACTCCTGCCCGGCGGACCCCTCCAGAAGAGAGCCAAAGCCGGCCCACCCAGCCCCAGGAGTAAAAACTATAAGTAAAGATAAAATAAACATCGATCGAAAAGTACAGTTAGTCTTAAAACGAAAATCTATAGAATATTTGTTTAAATTGCCGAACACATATTTCAAGTAAATTTTTATAGCGCTTACCCCCCCCCCACCACCTATGCAGAATAAACGAACGGATAAAGATATCTCTTCCATGAACACGTGAATTCCAAATTGTACTGCAGGCAATTGTTTGTAATTTTAAAATAAATAAGCTTACATACGAAATAGTAAATTCAACTATAAGTGTTATTTCTTATATTATTGTTTTGAATGGCAAACCAATCTTAAAAACTCGTTCATTAAGAATTTTGTTTTGCAAAATAATTCTTTTGTAGGCTTGTTATTTGTATACGACAAGCAATTCCAGAAAAATAACGATAATCATCGAAAAATTAAAAGAACTGCAAAGGATTTAAGTTAATCTAATTGCCTTTGAAATATTAATTAAAATCTAAGGTAGTTTAATTATACTAAACATTATTATTTATTAAGTTACCTTTTTAATCCTATTAGATGAATTTCACAGTAAATGTCACAATTTCCTGGAAACTGACAAGCACACTTTTACTACTAACTAAACTACTAACTTGAGCACTGGTACTTTTTATTTACTAAATATGGAATACAAAGCACGGTCGAATGTACAGAAAATCTTGTAAACAAGTTGTTTACAAAATCATCCACCCAAATCCCTGTTTTAGAGGCACTACAGAATCCCAGGGTTATTAAGGGGCAACATATTTGTAATTTCCTCTGTTGGTCAATGCTAACTTGATAAGTATATCAGGTTTGAACGAAATTGATCAGTAAATAAGAGAGAAATAGTAATTTTTGTATTCCCCATAAGAATAACATTGGACAACGTACTGCGTTTACAGCAAAATGAAAATTTAAATTTTCTCCGCAACCAGGAATCGTAGAATAGTAATTCAAAATTTCAAATTATTTAGTTTTTTGAGCTCTTTTTAATGGTGAGTAGTAATATTTTTTTATATTTATGTTTTTTATGAAAAATAAAAAAAAACTGAATTTTTGATGTTTTAAGCCCTGCAATTTCTGAACCAGTATTTATACAGAAATGCAAGTGGTATCAATTTGTTGGAAAACGAAAGCTCTACAAACCATTAAAGTTTAATTAAAACTGTTAGAGCCGTATTTGACTTTTCATGTTTTTTGGTGGTTTTTGGGGTATAATTACCCTTACAAATCAAAAATTAAAAAAAATGATAAAACACCTGGAGATATCTTGGATTAGTACATACATACCAAATTTCATCAAAATCTGTCCACGGGTGTCGTCTTTAGCTCTGTACACATCCATACAGGTAGACAGACAGACAGACACACAGACATCTCGTAAAAATCACTTTTTTGGATTCAGGGAGCACCAAAACGAATATTTGAACTATCAACTCAAATTCAAAATTTTGACGAAAACAATACTTTCTCCATATACTATGTATAAAGGGAGAAAGTAAAAATATTGTTACTATGGAAACTTAAATTATTACTCTATAAGGTTAACATTGATAGTTTCAAACTCCAGCGGGGCGAACCCTTTAGGTTCTTGGACCTTGATTAGTGGCTAGAAACATTCCTGAGGTTAACCTGAATAGCCATGCAAAATTTCATCGCAATCGGACCAGTGGTATAAGAGTGCAATAAGGATAAGAGACAAACAAACATTATTTTTAACATAGTAATAAATTCATCCTACTAATTTATTAATAGTGTTGTGGTCTTGATTTTTTCAATCAGTTTATTTATATGAAACATATTTTTAACAAGAAAAAGTCAGCACTGTTTTAAAATAAATTCAGAGCCTGTCTTCAATTTTTTTTATATGCACTAACGTGTAAAACTGAAGGACAAAATAACGACTCCAGTATTATTTGTTTGAAACTCCTTTTGTGATTTTATGTGTTCTTCAGAACATTATCTGTTGTTTAATATTTTGATAAATTTTTATTTTGTGTTAATTTTTATGTTTTATTATGAAAATTAAAAACATTTCTCATCAAACTTTTATAAATACTTCAAATATACCTACATAATTTGTATATATTTAGCTACAGGCTTAAGAAAAATAAAAGAATATTTGTGGTTGTCCAAATTCATTCATTTTATTTACCAGGATTTATTCGTCGTGATGTCGTTTATATTCTCATTTCTCATTGACAGGAAGCGTTGTTCAGGTTTCCTTTAATGCAGTCCTCGTCTCTTCATTATCATCTTTCCATGAAGGTTGATCTGGTAGTCCGTGCTGGGCAGCGTCTTAAGATGTCTGACGTAGGCAATGTCTTGCCAAGTCGGGCCACAAATCATCTAGATGTGTGACGTCAAGGGATCGCTGGGATGTTTTCGGTGAATGGCTATGTGGACGTCTTTTTCACCTCCATCCCGATCCTTTATTTATTGGTAGTGTATTTTCCATCTCACATAGCACGAAGTCTTCCTCCACCGCCCTCTGCGTGGTGGGCTTTAGGCCTTATTTGGTTTTCTCATAGGTTTTCTGTTGTCAATGATTCTCAATTATCCCCATTCCTATCCCCCAGCTACAAGAAGATTGACCCAAGTAGTCGAGTGCGGTAGGACGGGGGAGGGTACGACGACCCGGCTCTGTTCGGGAAGGGTCCTAATTAATAAAGGCGGTGGACCATGCCCACCGGACGAACTGCTCGTCAGCCAAGCCAGAAGGTCTGCTGGACCCAGAGGACCCAACAAAACTCCTGCCCGGCGGACCCCTCCAGAAGAGAGCCAAAGCCGGCCCACCCAGCCCCAGGCCGACCAACAAACTCCTACTTAAACCTACCTTACTCATAGCAAATCCCAAAAAACAATACAATATCACACTGTCAGACAAAATTCAACTGTTCGAGCTGTGCGTTTAAGATCACAAGAACAAGTGCCATGGTATCTATGGGAACAGATTTAAATATTTTAATTGTTGTTTTATTTAACATCGAGATCTGTACCCGCCCTTCGTAGTGGAGGAGCTAAAATAAAAATACCCCCGTAGCAGCAAACCTGCGTACTCAGCGAATTTCCAATGGATATACATGTATCTTAATGCGACATAAAGTCACATACCAAGTTTCATCAATATACATTCATAAATAAACTATTTATCTCGTTTTTAATTTTTCTCCATAAAAATAACATGGCAGATGAGTATGCAGGTTTGCTGAAACAAGGAACACAAAAAATTTTTTTTAATACAAATATCAATATAACTCAAAGGTAAAGCCACATACCAACTTTTATTAATTTATGTTCATAATTAAGGGAGATAACATTTGTCTGATTCTCCGTAAGAATAACATGGGGGCTGAGTACGCAGGTTTGCTGCTACGGAAACTATCGGAAAAAATTGTTTTTTGTGCAAATATCAATAGACCACAATGATATAAAGCAATATACCAAGTTTTGTCAGGATAAGTTGATAAATAAACGAGATATACAATGCTTCTTATTCTCCATAAGAATAACATTGGACAACGTACTGTGTACGCTTTCAATATCTCTGTAACCAATTGACGTAGAGAAATGATAAAAAAACAAATTGTTCGTCGTTTTAAGCCGAATCCAATGGTGTACAAAAGTAAATTTGATTTACTAAAATATCATATGTAAACAACTTCAAAATATAATTTTTAGGGTACAAACCCCCCCAAATACCCCTTTGGATAGAGCGATCTGGCTGGTTTTCGAACTTAAAGTCATAAATGTTGCTTTATATGTTCATACCAAATTTCATCAAAATCGGGCCATTTTTATGAGAGTTATCGCACCCACGGGCATATGAAGAGCTTGATTCCAAAAGCCACCAAGTCCAAAAATCAAAATTTTCAGGAAATCAAATTTTGTACTGCTTGTTTGTAATTGGCTGAGTGGCAGTGAACTGGACTGAGTGGTGTGTGGAAAACAACCTAGTATTGTTCACTTAGTATGTATGTAACGTTGCACGTGAAAAACCAGGCCGTCCATAAGACTAGTGTTAATTTTAACATTGGGCTTATGGACGACCTGTTTTTCACTCGCGCAACGCACTGTAATTAAGTGGAGTTTGGAAAATCAAACTATACTGGCTTGTAGCCCTTGAATTGCTTTACAATATTACACTAAAAAGTCATTTTCGCCAAAAGTGGAATTATATATATATACAGTTTTGAACGAATGTTTTTTTTGGCATCTGGGGACTTCAAAAAGAAATGTTATCATGGTCCCGGCCTAGGTCTTACCATGCCGACTACGGTAATAGCTTCTTCCCTCCATAACTCTCGTAAAAACGGTCCGATTTTGATGAAATTTGGTATGAACATGTAAAGCAAAATTTATGACTTTAATCATGACTATGTTTCTCCTTAAGAATAACATGGGGGCTGAGTGCGCAGGTTTGCTGCTACAAAGAACAAAAAAGAGCTGTTTTTTATCTGAATTTAATGGTGTGAAATAAAATTTGATTTACTTAAATATTATTTGTAAAAAACAAAATACCCCTTTCGATGGAGCGATTTGGCTGGTTTTCGAACTTTGTCATAAATGTTGCTTTACACAATTGTATCAAATTTAATTAAAATCGGGGCAATTTTTACGAGAGTTATCGTGCTCACAGGAACATATACATATATGAGAAATCGCCCTATCCGAAAGGGTATATTGGGGGGGAGGGGTTTGTACCCCAAAAATGGGTTCTTTGAAGATTTTACCTATAATTTTGAAAAAAAATTGCCATGTTGTTTTGAAAAGAATGGTTCCTGTTGCAGCAAACCTGGGTACTCAGTCCCCGTGTTATTCTTATGGAGAATGAGTAATATATTATGTCTCCCCTAATTAAGAAACGTGAACTAAGAAAACTCGGTGTGTGGCTTCATCTACTGGAATTGAATTGCATAAAAACCCATTTTTAGTTGTTCCTTGATACGGCAAACCTGCGTACTGAGCTCCCATGTTATTTTTATGGAGAGTAATTCAAATGCCATATATCGCTTACTTATGAATGTACATTGATCAAACTTGGTATGTGGTTTTACCTAGTTGAGTTATATTTATATTTGCATAATAGTCCATATTTTTTGTTCCTTGTTGCAGTAAACCTGCGTACTCAGCCCCCATGTTATTCTTTTGGGAATAATTAAAATGTTATATGTTGCTTATTTATAAATGTATACTAAATAAACTTGATAACCGGCTTTGTGCGGTATTAAAACATATACATACATATATATATATATATATATATATATATATACATATATTTCCAATGCACATATATATATGCATTGGCAATTCGCTGAGTACGCAGGATCGCTGCGACGGGGGTATTTCATCGTTCAATATTTAGAATTATATTGAAGTCCTTATTCCACACAATTGTCAAATGGACATTACTGACAACAACCAAAAACTATAGTTCTTCCTTCTTACATTCAACATTCCTGATATATGCAAGAAAAGGCGAGAGTTAAGATAGATATTTGTTAGGCTATGCCACATCTTGGTGTTGGATGGTCTTAATAAAAACTATCAGAAGCAGTCTTACACCTTTTGTTGTATACTTTGTACAAGTTCAGTAAGAAGTTCGCTTATACAACGGCCCACAATACATCTAAGCTATTTATATTGTGTATTTTTGTTTTATCTCCCATGTTTATAATTTGTCTTAACAACGGTATTTTTTATGTTTCAGGTTGGTAGCAATGACGTATTTCGATTTCGCAACCAGTCGTGAGTTTTTATTCGGTTATTGGAAGTAAATAAGGCATTTTTAACTTTCTACAAGGATGTGGTTACGAGCACTTTTTAAAGAAATTTAGATACGGAGTTTTACGAAAAATATTCAAATGCATTGTACAGTAGTTGCACGATTATTCACAAATAAAAACCAAACTAAGGCAACCTGTTTCGCACGTGCACCCTGAGAGCGAACCCCCGAGGCGAAACACGGTCGAATGATCAAGATCCTATAATTTAATAATTTCAACTGGAGACTTGTAATTTGTATAACTTCGTTTTCATATTCAATTTCCCCATCGGAATTCGGTCAGAAGCAATTAGGAATACGGATCAACTGATAATTACAGGATTTTACTTTTCTTGTGTTCTAAAGTAATTCCATTATAACTCACGTTTAATTCAGGTTTTAGCTGTAAATTTACACACTATTATTTGTTTTCAAGATTAACTTGTTTATAAGGTCTCTAATTGTCAATGTCTATTCTATTTCTACCGTATAATACGCTATGGCAAGTTTGGTTAACAGAACTCCTCCATTTGTTCTAAACCGATTTCGACGGACGAGGTATCTAACAAATTAGCCTCGATTCGTAAATGTGCAAAGAGGTTTTGGATGTTGTTGTGTTTATTGCACTGGCAGCTCTCAAACTGGCTGCACGTCTTTTGCTCCACGGGTTAGAGTCATTTCATTTCAAAATACATCTCAAAATACATCTTTTGCTTCAGGAGTAGAGCAGGTAGAAATTGGGGCCGCTGGAAACACCTCTTTTGATCCGCGAGGGGGAGAGTAGGTAACACTCCCTCTCCCCCAAATTCTTTCGCCATCAGTCTAACTGGAGGTGCAAAGCCAATCCGAACGTTCTTTCGTAATACTCTAGATTCTCTAACTTACGTGGGGAACCTAACAAATTGTTAAGTTCAGGTATTGTTGGTATATTGGCCAGCCCTAATCCTGTGTGTTCAAAACACTGGACTTATTGTGTACACCCGCGTCCATTCCATTGACACTGCCATACTTTACCATGCCGCTTTATAAAAATTACAAAGCATGAATAATATTTAGATATTAAGGAAATATTATGGGAGATATGATGGGGATTTAACATTGTAAATCTTTTCGTATTTTTGGTAAGGGTGACGTTTAAAATGATTTATTTTGGACATTTTATCAGATATCTGACTCCTAAAAATTAATTTTCCTTTATAAACTGTCAATCAGAACCAAGTGCATCAAAACAGCAACAATATAGAATGATCTTAGTTTGTAAATTCGCTCCCACACGTCAGCGTGCTGCGTGCAGGGCTCGCAATGGCTTTGGCAGATTTTTACACAAGTTGTACACTAACACAATTGGACACACAATAGTCGTCAGCTACTCTCCCCCTTGCGGAGCAAAAGAGGTGTTTCCAGCGGCCCCGATATCTACCTGCTCTACCCCCGTAGCAAAAGAGGTGTTTCCAGCGGCCCCGATATCTACCTGCTCTACCCCCGTAGCAAAAGAGGTGTTTCCAGCGGCTCCGATATCTACCTGCTCTACCCCCGTAGCAAAAGAGGTGTTTCCAGCGGCCCCGAAATCTACCTGCTCTACCCCCGTAGCAAAAGAGGTGTTTCCAGCGGCCCCGATATCTACCTGCTCTACCCCCGTAGCAAAAGAGGTGTTTCCAGCGGCCCCGGTATCTACCTGCTCTAGCCCCGTAGCAAAGGAGGTGTTTCCAGCGGCCCCGGTATCTACCTGCTCTACCCCCGTAGCAAAAGAGGTGTTTTCAGCGGCCCCGATATCTACCTGCTCTACCCCCGTAGCAAAAGAGGTGTTTCCAGCGGCCCCGGTATCTACCTGCTCTACCCCCGTAGCAAAAGAGGTGTTTCCAGCGGCCCCGGTATCTACCTGCTCTACCCCCGTAGCAAAAGAGGTGTTTCCAGCGGCCCAGATTTCTACCTGCTCTACCCCCGTAGCAAAAGAGGTGTTTCCAGCGGCCCCGATATCTACCTGCTCTACCCCCGTAGCAAAAGAGGTGTTTCCAGCGGCCCCGGTATCTACCTGCTCTAGCCCCGTAGCAAAAGAGGTGTTTCCAGCGGCCCCGGTATCTACCTGCTCTACCCCCGTAGCAAAAGAGGTGTTTCCAGCGGCCCCGATATCTACCTGCTCTACCCCCGTATCAAAAGAGGTGTTTCCAGCGGCCCCGGTATCTACCTGCTCTACCCCCGTAGCAAAGGAGGTGTTTCCAGCGGCCCCATATCTACCTGCTCTAGCCCCGTAGCAAAAGATGTGTTTTGAAATTACTCTAAACCGTGGAGCAAAAGGTGCACACACGTCAAACTTCATTTTTCTTCCATGATAATAGCATGGAAATAAGATTTTAATCCAGATGCGTTTTAAAACAGCTGTTGATGAAACACAGTTACATCATCAACATGTGTAATGAGTTGATTGTTAATGCCCAAGTCAGTGAAATGGCAATGCTATCTTTACAGCTGACTCTTTTAATGAAATACTGAATTAAATAATTTTGGTTTCGAGCAGTAGGCACACAAGACTCTATTATTAAAATGTATCCACTCAACCAAGGAGTTCGAATTTGTATAACTATCTTGTGCACTTCCATTCCTCCTTTGAAATTTGATAAGCAGTAATTACCGGCCGTTTACTTGTTATTTTGAACTTTTAGTTTTATATTTTGTCATACTATAAAGTGTGTTTCAGGTGTAAACTCCTGGATGTTTTCATTTTAGCGATACATATTAAACATTATTATTTGTATTTACTCGTAGACTTTAAATCCTATGGCCTTCGTTGCTACATATTTAGACACATGTATTAAACATTGTTCTTCCCATTGGATCCAGATCCAGGTATAATCTGTATGACCAAAATCTATGTAGAGACATTAGCTAATGCGTTTCTGATGGGTAAATATACATGGCACAATCGAATACATAATAAAATATCCACAAGAACTGAAATCAATTTTAGATCTGGGATTTTATGATAAACAGCCGTAACATTCCGTTCGATACTATTAGGTTATTTCTCAGTATCTTAATTAAGTTATGTAGCCCAGTAATGTTATCGGAGATCAACTCATCTCGAATCCGCAAAGTTTTTATTTGCGGAACCAAAGGCGCAAAACATGGCGTTTCATGAGAAATCACTTACAATGTAGAATTTAAATCTGTAATAAAAAACTAATAAATTTATCAAATATTAAAAATCTAAACTCCTTTGAGAATATTCTGCGTATTATGAAAAGTGTATGTGATCAAGTGCTTATAAAACCTATTTTAATTAGTCGAGAGATCTCTTCAGTCTTATACCATCGGACGTAGCACAACAAATAATTAAAAGCAATGAAAAGCGAGTGAGCGTTGCGAATTCGTTCTTCAATGAAATAAAGGCGAATCACCGGAATGAATTCGTATTCCCAGGAGTCCAAGATAAATTAAACTAAAATTTTATTTTTGCAAGCTTTTGCTGAACCCTTTTACCAATATTTGAACAGCGACATTTCTATAAGTACAACACAGTATTTAGGTACGCGTTTTGATCCTCGTATTGTGCGTCATGGACACAGGAGGTTGTGTAACACCCGGTCGTCTCGGCGTGAGGTTATCAGATGTCTTTAACGGTCCATTAGAAAATAATTAAGCCGCACAACGACCGCGAATGGTCATCGCGACTGCCTTGACCTTCGTGAGACAGTTCCCTGACAATCGGGTGCAGCGACAATCGGGTACAGCGGCAATCGGGTACAGCGGCAATCGGGTACAGCGACAATCGGGTACAGTGACAATCGGGTACGTGCGACATTCGGGTACAGTGACAATCGGGTACAGTGACAATCGAGTACAGTGACAATCGGGTACGTGCGACATTCGGGTACAGTGACAATCGGGTACAGCAACAATCGGGTACAGTGACAATCGGGTACGTGCGACATTCGGGTACAGTGACAATCGGGTACAGTGACAATCGGGTACAGTGACAATCGGGTACGTGCGACATTCGGGTACAGTGACAATCGGGTACAGTGACAATCGGGTGCAGCGACATTCGGGTACAGTGACAATCGGGTACAGTGACAATCGGGTACGTGCGACATTCGGGTACAAGATGGGTTGTCGAGGGTTAGACGCGGGGGTCATACAAACTTGCTCAGCGACAATCGGGTACGAGATCTGCCTGGGACGCGGCTAGCCAGGTCCACAGGCTGATGGGAAAGAGTTAACCATGTTTAACCATGTCCGTTTCCTTACATAAATTTCCCTTTATTCCTAAACCTATAAATAGATAATTACTAGTATATACTTATCAAACTACAAAGGACTTAACTCTAAGGAAATTTACTGTAAAAAATGTATACTGTAGAATAAATACATTTACAATTTTAAAGCATAGCAAATATGCTGGTGCAAGTTGGAAGTTCATTTTAAATTTGTTTTATATTGTTCATTATACACTGGAAATATCCTAACGATTGTCTTTCCTTTGGTGTTTGTAGTAGTTGTTATTTAATTGAAATAGAACTATTTTTTAGACAAATATTACGCGTCTCACAATATTAATCAATTAAAAATAAAAAATGTGTAAGATAATTGGAAAATTCATAACCATGGTGCACGACTTTGTTCTCCAAATTACCGTGTCATGGCTCTTGGCAAGATTATTTAATGTATAGGACCCACGTAAACAAGTTTGATGCTATTGCGTAAGTCTGACAAAATTAGTATTTAATGTATAGGACCCACGTAAACAAGTTTGATGCTATTGCGTAAGTCTGACAAAATTAGTATTTAATGTATAGGACCCACGTAAACAAGTTTGATGCTATTGCGTAAGTCTGACAAAATTAGTATTTAATGTATAGGACCCACGTAAACAAGTTTGATGCTACTGTGTAAGTCTGACAAAATTAACATCCATCATTGACAAAATTAACATCCATCATGACAGTGTTCATTTCCAAAGAATAGTCACTTTTATAAAATCCGCAGCCGAAACAAAAAAACTCGAACAAATTATATATATCGTTTTGGACTATGTGCTTTCTGAAATGCAATTGGCCCAACGCCCACGACCTGCGAGGTGCTTCAGGTATACAACTTCATGATTCAGCTCATAGCTCTGATAGTTATGAATGTAATCATAATATTAGATAAGTCATAGCTCTTTAATCCTCCACGCAACATTAAGTCAACGCAAAACATAGTTGTAATACAAAATCAATAAGAGTGTTTTTAGTATACTTTATTTTAAAAACTAAGATTATATTTTACTGAATGACACTAATTAAATTTGTATAAAATAAAATATTCTTATTCTAATTCATACTATCCGTGCGAGAAACAACCAATGTTAATTACTATAAGGCTCTGGTCTACCCCTTCCGTGCAGCGCTAGGAAAGGATTTACAGGATCCTTCTTTACAGCTTCTACATAAACCCTTTAATCAAAGTTAAAGTATAGTATTAAAGAGGAAAATATTATATACAAATGCCCCTTTTTCCTTTTTCAATTTGTTTGACTGAGTTGCATTTACAAACCCTTTTAAATGTACAAACATTAGCTTTTCGAACTACAACAACTTCAGACAGAAACATTATTTTGAAACTCTAAAACGAGTATGAGTGCTATTAAATTTTTTATCAAAACCCGTTTATGCATATTGATAACATAATTATCTTAGCCGTCAACAGTAACTCTGCGGACCTCCGCACCACTCCTTTTCCCTATGTATTTTCACGCGGCCGCGCAGATTTTTCCGTGGGCTAGACCGGAGCCTTAATAAAAGAACCTCGATCCTCTTTATAAAAAAAAAACTATGTACCTGAACCAATTACGTTAGTCTATTAGGTAAATGTATTTTAATGCTACATGTAAAGTTATTTTTAAATACATAACAATTGTCGATGGCACAATAAAATACATAGATGGAGATGATCACAGTTCCGGCGGGCTGTCGGGTAAATGAGTCAGTGAGGAAATCTGAATAAGATGTTTCATTTTGGTTTGTATTCAGGAAGCGAATTTCAGATGATGATAATAAATCATATTATCAAGATAAGATGATTCATTTTGATTTGGATGCAGGAAACAAAATGCAGATGATAACAATTAATCATATTATCATACTTCTATGTTTTACTTTCTGTCTTGCATGTTTAGATATAGTGTAATACGAAGAAAGAATCAATTTCGTCCAAATGTTAGAATTGAGTTATTGGTGGAAATATTCGTTTTGGTGCTCCTGAACCCAGAAAGAGTTTTGAACCTATGCCTGTCTGTCTAGATATCTAACACTTATAATCCACGATTCTCCAGTCATCAAAAAAGTATTTAATTTATTATCCTGAAGGGTAATTATCCTGCCCAAATAAGGCAGGAAGTTGATGTCAGTTTCCTGATCCCGTTTATTTGTAACTAATCTTTCACTAGTTGCAAGAAATATGGAAATATCGCTAACAGGGGATTGATTTTAAATAATCGTAGTGAAAAGGATTTGCTTTTTATTTTTTTTCAGATAATGTAAAAAAAAACTGAAGACAATAATAATTACTATTTCAATAAAGATATAAAAAATCGTGTAAAAATTGAATTTTGTTAACGACCAGATAAATATTTTTTTAGTTAAAACTATTTTTTTTTTAAACTTTAGAGAATAAGTTACTATTAGGATGTTTTATTTGGGAAATTTCTTGAAAACGGAACGGAGCAGTGCATTTTTTATATCATGGTCAATGGTTATAGACTTATTTTATTGTGCAAGGTTAGGGCCTATTTAACATACATTCTGTTCTAATTAATCATAAAAACATCAATCGATCAAATTAATATATAACGAACAAACAAAATGTACTATTTCAACAAAGTGTTGTATAAAAACGTAGGTACGTAATTACCTTTAGTAATTTCGTAAACTAAAAAGATCGCACAATAAAAAGACAATTAAAAAAAGTATTTTTTATTTGCAATTCTCAATCTAACTATTGTTAAAGTTCAAATAGACTTGGAGAAGAAAATTTGAATTCTTCCATAAACAATTATGAAGACATCAACATTTTTTAACATTAAGTTGCCGTTATCCCGTTTTCCTATGGGAAACTCGCTGACATAAAAATAAATCAATTACAAATTTAAACTTTAAACTTTAAACACGAAGTAACAATCTGCAGTTAGAAATATTTCGTATAACAGTAGTTTATGCAGGTGAAATAAATTAAGATAAAACTATTTAGTATACACTCTGTATATTCAATGATAAAACACATGTTACCCAAATACAATACTTATGTTCCAAAAAAATAATGTTGGAAATTTGATGTCCAGCAGGGTGGACCCTGAGGACCCTGAGGAATGAGGCGAAAATAAATTCCTTTCGAAACAACTTGAGGGAAATTCCTTTAATTCGAGCTCTCAATCTTCAAAATCGGACATAAAATTAAAAAAGTGTCTTACCGCACAAAACATTACTTAACAGAAGTAATTAAAATGGTAATATGTAATTGTTTGAACCCTTCTAACCAAATACACTTTTTTTCTAATATAAACATTAGGACCACCATCTAATAAAACAAAAAGTTCGGCAAGATAAAAGAATTAGGAAATAAATATCAAATTAGCACGTGTCATTAATATGACATGTTATCAGGAGAGCGACGCTAGCGCTAACGCAACCTCTGGTGGCTATTCTAGGAACCTCTTGAGCAACGAAGATAACGATAGACCTTGGCCAGTATTCAAATACCTCTCTAGCATTCAACACGTACATTTGATCTTTGATATTTTTATTTCAGGTTAAATAAGAGTTTTATATTTTTTAATCAGTGATCTTTTAAGTGTTAAATTGAGCTGTATATATTTTAAAAAGTGGGTTTCTTTCGTTGTTTTATTGAGTAAAGTCTACGTCAGCGTATATAGTGAAATGTGATATGTTTAATATATGAGTGCTTTGGATACAACTAAATTCTTTGGTAGGTTTATTGTCACATTTTTGCAGTAGTTAATTGTCCTATTGTTAACGTATTCTATACGTGCATCGTAATTATAACAAAATCATATTACACCGATATCATATTAAGTTAATACAAATTAAATTAGTACTGCCCTTAAAGGAAGGATTATGATTATTTATTTTAACAAATACTATCTAGCTAATCATTTATAATTAATCACTGCTAATTATGTTTAATTACGAATTTTCTTTTTGTATTATTCATGTATGTAACGTTTGGATTGAAATCTGTTAGTTAATTATGTACTTCGATCATTACTACACATCATCTTTAATTTGACTACCTATTCAGATGTAGTTATTTGCGGTCCTGATACATAGGAATACTCTTTTATACCTGTACAATATAATAAGAGCCGAGGCTGTTTGAAAATAGCGCAACACCTGGCAAAAGAACCCCAAAGTAAAACCACTATTGTGCTGAAGGGATGTAAACGCCTAATCTATTATTTTGAAATGTGTAAATTATAATACAATTATATAACAAATCATAATTGAAAAGGCAACTCAATCTTAGAATAATTAAATACGTTTGAACGGATGGTATTAGTTTCAGAATCACTTAATCACTGTATAAGACGCCGACGGAACTAGGGTGTATTTTAAGGCGAAAATGAATGAATGATGAGTGTAGAATGGGTGATATGTCTTGTGTGACCTTGACACTGATGAGACCAAAACCGATTGATTCTTTAGCCAGGATCATTAATTAGTATTGGCCCCACTGACCAAGGCTGACCAATGGCAAATAAAATAAAATGCTCCTAGTTAGAGCTAATCAACCAGCTTGAACTAGAGGAACGTTTTATTCTTTCTCTTTTGACGCAGTAAGGGCAGATCATCAGAACAATTGTGTAATTTACAAATATTGCCCCATGGAGTTTACCGGGAGTTTGAAGACCTTGCACCACAATGTGGATAAACTAATATTCTAGGCTAGTTAAGTGTGGACATATTTAGCCTAGCATGTAATCACAAGTTGATTTGCTGTCACTTTACTATTATCTCATCACGTCAAGATAACAACCGGTACAGACTGAGCCGACAACAGTGTACTCAGCGTGTTGGTGTGTTCACGTAGTTGTCAGGTTTCACTGCAGGTTGCGCCACTTCACCTTGACATGTAACACCTACAGGGCTAATTATCGCTCCAATCAACTGTTTAATACTTCAATTACTCCCTTCATGCAATATTAGGTTGATGCTGTTTGTCGCGGGATAAGCAAACTCGGAAACATGAAAAGACACGGTTTGAAATATGCTGAGGTTATTTTACTGAAGCAAAGAGTTTATAATTTATGTAATAAAACTTGGAATGTAATTAGTCAGAAATAAAAGGTCTCATCACTGTTGTATGTAGAACAATAATATTTCACGCGAGTGTGCTAGTAGTACTGAAGTTCATTTAAGTATTGAATGATTTTAGCTTTTATTTTAAACATACCTCTTCTTGCACTTGCGCATTACAAGTTTAATGAATGCTACAAATGTTTAATGAATTGCTGAAGTATATTTTGGTTGTGGTAATATAATTGGCTAAATGACTGCTTAATATTTCCAATATACCTCGAATTCATGCATCTGGGAGTATATATCTCAGCATGACACTCTGGGAGGTCTCAAGAACAGCCAGACAGCAACACCTGAGACATCCCTTATTGACACCACGAGTTATCCCTCGACACACAAACATGTCAACTCTTGCATATAAGTCACCGGTTGATGTAACGGCTTCAACGTGACGAGGACGTTATCAATTTCACCGTCAAGGTCAAACCAGTCATGTTATCAGTGCCCCAGCTGTTATCTAATCTAAAAGTGCAGACTCGAATTGACTCACTTTGTCCCTCTTGCACTTCTTTGGCTGACGTGCTCTGTTAACTGCAAAGCGGAGTCAAACAGTGTATGCGCGTCTTTTATGTATTTCGTTTTCTTAACGGTGTTTGAGTTCTTAACTAGTTGTGGTTATACCTAAACCGTTTGAATATTTCGTTATTGGTAGAATGTTTGAAAAACGAAAATGTGAAGATTCGTGTTTTATTTTGATAGTATGGTACAGTAGGTTGCGCGAGTGAAATAAACCGTCCATAAGCCCAATGTTAAAATTAACACTATTCTTGGGGACGGCCTGGTTTTTTACGTGTGCAACGCACTGTATTATGGAATCAATTAACTTTTGTCGTAAGCCTAATGAGTCAGTATTCATTTGTTATAACCCTGTTAAAATTTGGACAAACTTTTAAAAATTGCTTTGGAGTTAATAATACTATTCATCATATTTCTGTGCGAGTTATTCATTGAGTTATACCACGATATTTAAAATCCCTATTAAGTTATTATAAAAAAAACTCCATTTGATCGTTAAATCATATAAAATGTTTGGTTGTAAATAATATATTACCCCTCACCACCATTTCATGATAAAATCGTACCTTTTCCCAATGGAAAAAGCTGCTTTATTTTTACTCGTCTTTGGTTAACAGGAGAGTAAACACTGCTGGTATTGACTCTTTATTTAAGACCTTGAAATTTTGCAAATTTTCGCGTACTCTCGAGGAATGTACCACTTGAGTCTGTTCACAGTTTTCTCTGCATTTTGATTTTACTCATCGCTTCTAGTGTTGAGTAACTTTACAACACTTTACTACGTTTTGGGAGGTAAAAAAGCACATACAGGCTTTACAGCGTATTCATAAAACAAACAACTTAAATAATTTGAAATATATAATTAATATTAATGCAATGAAAGAATAAAGTTCCTACAAAAGTATATCCTAAATTGCTTAACTTGTTGGTAATCCCTTTGTATATAATGTTTAAATACAAAAATAATACTCCTGAACCAAATTTAATACAAACATTAACATTTACAAATACAGTTTACAATTTGCAAATATGAACATGAACCGTTTGTAACGGAAAACATTATCAGTAAATCATAAATCAGTACACATAACATTTTAAAGCCAAATTATAAGTGTAGAATCCGAAACGGAATAAGTCATACACCCTTAAGCTAAATTCAGGCAGCGAATACTAAACATATATTTACACAATTTACATATTTTAAACTACTTCCCACATATATTATTATTATTACTAAAACCGCAATAAGACTTAATTAATTCAATTTGTAACTTCATAGGCCCCCGGATTTTGTTTTAATTTCTAAATGTTGTGTATCCTTGACCCATCTAAATCTAATCTTTTCACCAAAATAATTAATATGGAATGTTTTAAGTAAACCGTTGGATCCGTTCATAAATCAATTTTATTTCTTAAAATAGTTTATAGCAGAATATGTATTATATGAGTTAACACTAACACTAATTCCATCTTTTCCCGTTCAAGGCATCGTCTTTTCTCAGCTCTAAACTCAAAGCTTAATATTTCCCACTCACCAACCCACAGACTAACCCGGAGTTTTTTTGGAATCTTTCTTAAAAATAATTTACATGTTTTTTTTAACAAAATACTTGGTTGAAACTCCTTGGTAAAATTATATAGCCTAACCGAAATTTGTAGTATCTACATTATTCCTCTTAAGCGTCTCGCCTTTGCCCTGTTTCTAACCACTATATAATTTTTACTTTCGCCGCCAACACAACACGACAGTCTCACGTCGCTCAAATGCACAATGCAGATTCACAGTCATGTATGAAGGCACGCAGATACAAATTGTAGATAACGAGCGGTATAAATGGGCCTTGACGTTCTGTAATCACTGTTATCAGTACTGAAGGTCACAGGACGGAAGATCAAACATTGTACGGATAGAACCCCATTTTTGGGAGTTTGTTCTGACGAAACATTCATTGTTTGGGACTATACCAAGATTAGGCCTACCCCTTTCCGCGTAGGTTTACACAATATGGGAGAGCTAAACTGTGATAAATACAGTTGTTTACACACTGCCTGCAATGTCGATGATTTTGCAAGCGTGTACTCACAATAGGAGAAACTGGGGTTTAAAATTAAAAATAAATTATTTTATATGATAATTGAACATTTTCTTATCAACATTGTATGCCTAAACATTGTTTTTCATTTCGTTTATAAGGTAGTGCACCCCCTTATATAATAATTTTCCGTTTTAAAAAGCAATGAAAGGAACAATTAATTGAAGAATACTTGAGCCGTTTAAACTATTTAAATCAATAACAAAAATAATAACATTGATTAAAGCATAGAGCATTAAAAAATACGACGCGCAACGGCTTTAATGTCAATGAACCAAAATGAAAACAAATTCCTAATACAAATTTTGAAATTCAAATTCCAAAATTCTTTCCTAAAAACAAATTGAACAGAAATTATGCATTGAATTTTTAGCAGTGTCTGCTTAACCCAATTATATTATCTTTATAACCCAGAATATTCCATATCATGTTATGATTGGCATGTGTTTTGTTCAATTTCATGGACACACAATATTTATACTCAACACAAAACAACATCGTACAAAATCAAAGTATAAATTAAATAAAAAAAAATAAAAATATCACATATAGTATCGGTACAACGTGAGTAGGTTCAAAATTCAATTTCATCCACAGGAATTGAATCCAGGAATTGAAGGTGCGTATAACTCGACAGGAGAAAAGGTCAGACCAAAGAAGCAACTCCAAACATATAAGAATATAAGAAAAAAAACTATTGAAAATCAATAAATACATGAATTAGAACATCAGGTTTTCCCAAACAGTGTAAATATGGCACGTATTCAGACAAAACAACAGTGCGATTGTTTATTTGTAAACACCAGTTGTTTAGACTCACACCAACACGAGAGAGGCACGTGGGGAATGACGTTGAGTTAATTATAAGATATGACGTCACACTGGGATAACGCGTCTACGATAGGAATTCCCGTACTTATCTCTAGCGATTATTATAATCTGCCAAGATTATATTGAGGAACAAAATACATTTCCCCTTTTAAAATTGTTCTGGAGATGAACTTTTCCAACTGGATATGTCCAGTTCCTTCTATCTTTAGCCCTAAGCAATAGTTTTGGTAAATCTTTTTTTCAAGTTTTTCACACATTTTTTTCCATAACTGCTAATTTTAAAGTGTCTCTGATAATCCATATTTTATTGACTGCACCATAAAGATCGAAATCTAAGATCCCCTAAGCGTTGTTTAGGAGTTTATGTCATAAACAACATAAACTGTTGTACAAAGAAAATTAGAGAACGAAGTAAAAAATAATCGTTCCGAAAATTGAATGGTTTAACGACATTCGAATGTGCACGTTTTGTACATATTTCAACGGTCTTTCTCAAGGCTGTGAATCTTGATGGGTCACGTTCTCCTACAGCAACAGCTCGATAACTTGGCGTCAAATCTTGATACATGAGACGTTTCAAAATTTGCTACAAACGGCATCAGGAAGCTGACTTGTACCTTAAATCAAAATTAATTAGGCCTACAGCCGTGGGTTGTATACATAAACCTGTACGTTTGGTTCTTAGTTCCCAAAACATCTTTTCAAGTTAATATTTTGTTTCTTTCTGTCATATGAATACGAATTTCCTTCCCTCATTCTATTTTCCGACAATGGAGGATGAAACCACCGTCAAATATACTACAGGTACAGATTATAAGTTATTAATTGATATAAATAATTTCAGGATATAAATTATTAATTTATATCCTGTAAGCCTAGTAGTAGATAATTTTTTTTCAAAGTTTCATCCCAATACATTTGTTTGGGACATAAGGAGTTATTTAATTTACTAGAGTTTTAAAGATCAACACTCCATCCTCTCTTAAAAACTATTATTACAAAGGCAGTTGAATGGCTCAGCTTACAGCCAACCACTTGTAAAACTATTATTACAAAGGCAGTTGAATGGCTCAGCTTACAGCCAACCACTTGTAAAACTATTATTACAAAGGCAGTTGAATGGCTCAGCTTACAGCCAACCACTTGTAAAACTATTATCAAAAAGGCAGTTGAATGGCTCAGCTTACAGGCAACCACTTGTAAAACTGTTATTACAAAGGCAGTTTAATGGCTCAGCTTACAGCCAACCACTTGTAAAACTATTATTACAAGGGCAGTTGAATGGCTCAGCTTACAGCCAACCACTTGTAAAACTTTTATTACAAAGGCAGTTGAATGGCTCAGCTTACAGCCAACCACTTGTAAAACTATTATTACAAAGGCAGTTGAATGGCTCAGCTTACAGCCAACCACTTGTAAAACTGTTATTACAAGGGCAGTTGAATGGCTCAGCTTACAGCCAACCACTTGTAAAACTATTATTACAAAGGCAGTTGAATGGCTCAGCTTACAGCCAACCACTTGTAAAACTGTTATTACAAGGGCAGTTGAATGGCTCAGCTTACAGCCAACCACTTGTAAAACTATTATTACAAAGGCAGTTGAATGGCTCAGCTTACAGCCAACCACTTGTAAAACTATTATTCCAAGGGCAGTTGAATGGCTCAGCTTACAGCCAACCACTTGTAAAACTATTATTACAAAGGCAGTTGAATGGCTCAGCTTACAGCCAACCACTTGTAAAACTATTATTACAAAGGCAGTTGATTGGCTCAGCTTACAGCCAACCACTCGTAAAACTATTATTACAAAGGCAGTTGAATGGCTCAGCTTACAGCCAACCACTTGTAAAACTATTATTACAAAGGCAGTTGAATGGCTCAGCTTACAGCCAACCACTTGTAAAACTATTATTACAAAGGCAGTTGAATGGCTCAGCTTACAGCCAACCACTTGTAAAACTATTATTACAAAGGCAGTTGAATGGCTCAGCTTACAGCCAACCACTTGTAAAACTATTATTCCAAGGGCAGTTGAATGGCTCAGCTTACAGCCAACCACTTGTAAAACTATTATTACAAGGGCAGTTGAATGGCTCAGCTTACAGCCAACCACTTGTAAAACTATTATTACAAAGGCAGTTGAATGGCTCAGCTTACAGCCAACCACTTGTAAAACTATTATTACAAAGGCAGTTGATTGGCTCAGCTTACAGCCAACCACTTGTAAAACTATTATTACAAAGGCAGTTGAATGGCTCAGCTTACAGCCAACCACTCGTAAAACTATTATTACAGAGGCAGTTGAATGGCTCAGCTTACAGCCAACCACTTGTAAAACTATTATTACAAAGGCAGTTGAATGGCTCAGCTTACAGCCAACCACTTGTAAAACTATTATTACAAAGGCAGTTGAATGGCTCAGCTTACAGCCAACCACTTGTAAAACTATTATTACAAAGGCAGTTGAATGGCTCAGCTTACAGCCAACCACTTGTAAAACTATTATTACAAAGGCAGTTGAATGGCTCAGCTTACAGTCAACCACTTGTAAGACTCTACGTTCAAGCGAATCTTATTAGTACGTTATTTATACAGTACTGAGTTCCTGCACTTTCTTCTCATGCAATTGTCAACCCGTTCACTCTTAACTCGAAATATTCTCCGCACAAACCACGACTGTAGCTTGAAAACACAACAAATCCCATGTTTTGGACCAATAAATTACAACCAGCTGTTTCGCCCATATATCAGCTGACTGTTCGCAGGCAGACAGACGGACGGTTGTTTATTGGCAGCACTTATTGGCCTTGCCTCACGTTATTGGTCATGGTCGGTTACTCTGAGGCCTTATTGGGGACCTATATTGTGGGCCGTCTCCTTTTATGAATGAATAACTGGCTGATTTGTTGTATTCGACATACGTTAATACTACTGCCGATTGAAATTGGCGTCTATTTGGTTGTACACTGTTTTTGACCCCTACGTTTATGTAGATTTTTTGGCACAGTTAAAATGTTTTAGTTTATTATTAGGAAGGAAAATAAATGTAAAATCCAGGTAATCGAATCATATAGTCTCATGGACCATTATTGAAAATAAGCTTTTTTTTTAAAAAAAAAAAAATTATGCTTGGTTTAATTAATTTGACGCCCTTTATTTTCATCACTATTATATCAGCAAACATTCTATCGAACGATTTTAATCTGAGTAAACTCAATTAGACTTTGACCATTGATGACTTATTTGTATCACGAAGGTGAACTAGAAAAGAGTTTTACAAAATGTTGTTCCTTAACCCAAAGACCAATTTATAATCCATTAATAAATATATGATAATAACATCTTTGTAACTTATTTGTATGATACAAAAGTTAAATAGTTACTATAGAATGACAATGTGAATAGTTTTAGTTTCTTCGATAATAAGCATATTTAAAAATATGTTTGATTCACTGTTATGCAAGCAATATTTAACATTTTTTCCATAAGAAAGCGTCACACATTAGGGTCAATGAAGTATGGGTCACCCTACACCCACTACAGATACTCGATGGCAGAACTTGTACTACACGAGTCCTCTCACTCAAGAGACATCTCAAGCAGTGTTAAATAAATTACATCAGAAAACTAACTCATTCTTTCTCCCTTTTAGCTCTATTTTAATTAAAAACCGCATTAATATTTACTAAATATATAGAATATAAAGTGCGTTAGCGTGTATAACAAACCTACTACTAAACTATATTTTAAAATGTTTGTAGTAATAGCAACCCACATTTCTTTAATTAGGAGTTTCTACATGCACAATGGTTTTAATATGGGGAATCCCCCTCTGCACAGGTTTAGGTGTTAACATACTCCAAATATCCTCGATGTTAACTGTAACGGCGCGACGCACGTTTATCGCATATTAAGCAAATTAAGGACTTTAAATAAAACACTTGATTATAAAAAACACTGAATTTGTTGGAACTGAGTAAAATGAAAATGAGAACAATGATAAAACTGAATGAATGTAGAAACTGTACGTTAGTAAATTAATCGAATCTTAATGTAATGTTTCTAGTCTGAAAAGTAATGAATCTAGTCAAAATGAATCGAATCGTGAGTCTCCGAGGTGTCACGCGGTTGACGCAAGGACGACTGAAGGGTTGAGGGCGAGTGCCTAAAACATGTTACCCTTTCCCTCACTTCCTTAAGTCAGTGCCAAAATTTTACAATAAGAATTTAAGCTGCATAAACAATTTTAACGAAATTTAATAGAAAAAGAGATAAATTATAATTTGTTTACTTCCCATAAGAATAACATTGGACAACGTCCTGTGTTTATCGCTTCGAAAAATTTTATTTTTCTCCGTATTTAATTAGGCTACAATAATAATTGAAAGTACTGTTCTAAGTTATTTAGTATGTAAGCTTTTTTACATGGAGGAAAGCGAGTTTGATTTAAAGCTCATGATTTAAGAAAAATAAAATAATTACGGTATTTCGGAAAGTACTGTATTTAAATCCAAATATTTTAAAGAAATGTGGGTGGTATGATTTTGTAAGAGACCTGAAGCACTATAAACAAAAAAATAATACTAATAATCGTTAAAGCCCTTTTGATAAATTTGGAATTTTCATATTTTAACGGTTTTGGTGATATAATAATTATCCTTAAAAAACAAAAATTAATACAAATGAAAAACGTCTCGAGATTAAACTACTCTTTTGGGTTCAAAGGTCACAAAACAAAAATTTTTACAAACAACTCAAATTCGAAAATTTTGACGATAACAATATTTTCTCTAAATAAACTTAAAGTATAGGAGGAGAAAGTAAAATTGAAAATAGATTTCTTTAAATTCGACGTTCATTCACAGTTAGGCTCCTCGTCGTTGTACGATCATCCCTGCTCACCTTTAATAGGCATAGCATTTTGTTAGTACATTGTCTGTTCTCAGTGTTTCCTGAGGTCCACATGTCCGTCCACCTTTCAAGCTCATTGATTACATCGAGCTGACGGAACCTCGCTCACGCACGATATGCGATCTTTCCCCGTCAATCCCAGCTGTTGCTCTGTTGACAACCCGACATTGCTCTTGGCAACTCCAACATCTTTGTTTGTTTCGTTTTTCGCAGTCACGGATTTTATCAAAGAGTCAAAGCCCCTATTAATACAAATGACTCACTTGCGTCGGTGTACCTCCTTTATGTGGGAGAGGGGGGGGCTCCCAGGTCCCAAAATATCCCCTCGTCCCCAGTAGTTGTCTGTGCGTGTGCCTTCCCTCATGTATATGGTGCTTAAAGGAGCCTCTATTTCCCCTATAGATTTATGGTTATTGAAAATTTATACTTATTATGATGGTGGGTACCTTTCTCTCGTGTTGATTTTTGTTTAGTTTAAAAGTTCTTTTTTATATATTAGTCTACGGGGTTTCACCTGGAGTACACTGTTGGTTGATTTGATCATTGTTAATTTAAAACCAAAGTCAATTTTGGGATTTTTATCGAGCACTTCGTCCTATTGATTTCCTAAACGAAATGGGATTATGTAGATTTGATCAGTTTTGTTTAACTGCACCTTTCTGCCAGTAACTTTAACTTGTGTAAATCAAAATACAGCAGTAATAATTTACTGTATCAACCCAAAAACTAAAACTTCTAAAATTTCAATTATTGGATTTGTAACGCTTTGTGCAGTATTGTATCATCAACACTATACTCTTGTCCTAAACAAACAGTTTTTAATAATGTATCCTCATTAAATGTTTTTATTTACATTATCCTTGTATCATATGCTCTTAATGTTAACCTGTATCAAACAGTTGGATTTTAATTGATATGTATTTTTTACGTTGCTTTATATATGTACATAAAACTTAACTTTTTTAGGGTCTGGCTCGCACCACACGGAAACAGATGTAAAAATATAAAAGTGTTGTATACAAATCAGGGCAACTCTTTATGCTTCAACCATGGAATAACAGAAATAACTAAATAGTTCTATTGACTAAAACCGTCATAGTTTGTTGTATTGGTACTAATAAAAAATGTACATTGCAGTTAATCTAAAAACTCATTTGTAATGCTAAATTGTAATATTTAATGTTTTATTTTTAACTACAGAAATCTGTAAAAGGATACCTGATAACTATTACGTGGCTCGAATGATTTCTATTATGAACACAAATCATAAACACCACATCGACGCACCTTGTTGCATTAGTACGTATTAATGACAAACGTTAACAACGACGAAATATCTGCCTGAAATAAACACGCTATTTTAATGTCAGTCTGATTCTATTAAATTTAATACTTCGTAATTTTTTGAGACGTCATAAAAGCTTCCTAATAAAATATCTAATTATTAGTTTTCCTAATAAACTACGTCCTAATTGTTAAAAAATGAATTAATGACGAGTTATAAGACACCAAGTATCTTAAAAGTCCCTCTATTAATATTTTAACCAGTAAAAATTAATGGATATACTTCGGGGAATGTTTAGCCTACATGAAAAAATTAGGAGTTTTTTGGTGTGTCCAAAATGTAAACCCTCCTCCCCCCCCAAAAAAATATGGGAAAATGGGTGTAAGTTAAACCTTTTTGAATAATAAACGGTATCAGGAAACTGACACATACTTTCTCCCTTTTAGCCAAACTTGAATGACAACAATATTTGTTATTTACTAAATATAGAATATGAAGGATAGATAAATGTACAGAAAATTGTCTAAAATAGTTGGTTTCAGAAATATCCACCCAAATCCCTTTTTGGGATGCACTATAGAGTCCGTTGCTACACACAGTGGTTTTGAGAGGGGAAATGCCCACTTGCCCCCCCCAGGGTTAAATAGCAACACATTTCGAACATCCTCTGTTGGTCAATGCTAACTTGACCTGCATATCAAATTTTAATGAAATTGATCAGTAAATAAGAGAGAAATAGTTATTTTTGTATTACCCATAAGAATAACATTGGACAACGTACTGCGTTTACCGCTAAATGAAAATTTCAATTTTCTCCACAACTAGAAATCGTAGAATAGTAATTTAAAATACAAATTTATTTAGTTTTTCGAGCTCTTTTTAATGGTGAATAGTAATCTTTTTTAACATATATGATTTTTCATGAAAAATCAAAAAAACTGAATTTTGGATGTTTTAAGTCCTCTAATTTCTGAACCCGAATTTTTTCAGAAATACGGGTGGTGTCATTTTGTTGGAAACCTAAAGTTCTACAAACCACTAAAGTTTAATCAAAATCGTTAGAGCCGTTTTTGAGAAATTTGGATTTTTCATGTTTTTTGGCGGTTTTTGGGGGATAATTACCCTTAAAAATCAAAAATTCAAAAAAATGAAAAAATCGCCTGGAGATATCGTGGATTAGTACCTACATACCAAATTTCATAAAAATCGGACCATAGGTTAGGTCTCTAGCTCTGTACACATCCACACAGACACACACACACACGGACACACACACACACACACACAGACAGACATCCACACAGACACACACACAGACAGACATCCACACAGACACACACACACACACACACACACACACACACACACACACACACACACACACACACACACACACACAGACAGACATCACGTAAAAACCACTTTTTTGGGTTCAGGGAGCACCAAAATGAATATTTCCACTAACAACTCAAATTCGAAAATTTTTACGAAAACAATACTTTCTCCATATACTATGTATAGGGGGAGAAAGTAAAAAACCATCGAGTAATTTCTCATTTGAAAGGTGTAATAAAAAGAAGAAGAATGGTGCAAACTAGACGTCATTATGCCAGTCCTAAATGAAATGACAGGCAATCAAATTTATAACTATCCCAAAAACTCTTCCTTATAAAAGGAAGTTTTTTTTTTATTTGGTATAAAGAAAAAAATCATCTTTTCACCAGTTTTCTTTGAAATACAAGACCTCGTCTAGATCTAGAACTATTCAATCAAGAGACAATAAAGAATCGAAAATATGTTTAACATTTACTAGACTAGCTATTAGATTAGAAAACCTATCAAATGCGTTGAATATCATAAAACGATTTTTTTATATTTCTATTTAACATTATAGGCTTTGTACCTTTTACTGCAAACCGTTGCTACATTAGATGTCCTAATAATGATATCTTGGTTAGAAATAAACCCTTTTGAAGGCATTAATACAGATTTAGAGTATTTTGTAAAATATTTCAATAGCAAATATTTGAAGGACATCTCCTAAAGAGTCACAGCATTTTAAAGGTGTTGTCACATAAAATTATGGAGACCACATAATTAATACTGTACAAGTGTTATGTTGAAATAACATGCATTTCATATAGGAAAATGATGTTTTTTCCGATTTCCACAAAATTATATATGGCTTTGGTGTAAATTAGCAAGTTGCTCGGATTTACAAGACCTTTAAACTGATATGCTTTTTGACATACGTTACTACAGTACTTGACTTTTTTGAATTTTGACCATATAAACATTTCAAAAATAATATATTTTCTCAAAATTGTTTTATAACAAATTATAGTTCTTTTATAATTACGAGTAAAAAATGTTAATAAGAAAAAGAATGTCCCATGGTTTAGACAATACAGAGTATTCATTAAATGTCAATATTTTCCACAGAAATAGTCATATTCAAACGGATAAACATACTTGAGGTCTGTTTTCGCCAAAATGTTGTTTGTTGCAGGGCTTTCAAATTATGGATAACATAAATTTACATTTGTAAATTCTGCCAGATTTGAACTAGTGACCCTCAGTTTTTGGAACACTCTGTATTTTAATAAAATGTTTACGTTATTCCTTGGAGTCGATTTGGGGGAAATAATTTGATTTCATCCTTTTAGGTCTGGTAGTGCGTCTGTAATCTGTTTGAGACACTTCACGTGGCACTGTATATCTAATGGCCGATTCGCATTTCAGTGATCTCTTATACTCCACCCCACAGACTTAAACATGTAAATGGTTTTGTTCCATTCAATATTATCAAAAATCATTTCACTGTACTCAAGCGTTTTCAGCGGAAAACCCAGAGCCTGATCTGCTCCTTGGAGCCGAAGGTTTCCTTGGGCCAGGTTAGGTTAGGACCAGGTGCCGCCCGCTGATGTCCTTGTACTTGGATCTCTGACCGACAGGTGGCAGCACTTATAAATAGTCAGCTGTTGTTGGCTGCTTTCTTCACGTCTCTGCATCTGCCGTCCATTCCTACTCCTACATGTTTGTAAAATAAACAGGCATCCCACGATCATCCGTTCTGGTGTTAGCATCTGACCGAAAGGCTGTGGGAGAAATGTACCTCGTGAAACTGTTGGAATATAAGTTTATTTGTACTCCCGTTATTTATTACTCCTTAAAATACCATATGTCATGCTACATTACTAGATTGAGTATTGTATAAGACCTAACGAATTTCTGAAATACATAAAGGTGGAGTTAACTGAAATCGTGACAGAACCAACCTGTCGAGTTTTTATTAATTTTATTAAGTTTTTGAAAGAACGTAACTGACTTTTTGAATGCAGGAATTAGTTTGATCGGAGATGAATGAAACGAATTTTTAAATCATAGTTGTTTAACATTATCATAATGTCATTCAAGTAAACCTACCATTTAGCACGTTGCACTCACGGTTTTGCGGAGGCGTCCCGTTGATTATGTTGCATCAAATTTGCTTTCAATTTAATCGTGAGAGTCTTTATTTTTCGATGTAATAACTAACATACTGATTTATAATTATGTATCAGTGTCTTCCGCAAAGTCTTGTTTAAATTCTTTCGGGTTAGGGTTTATTTATAATTGGATAAATGGATATATAATTTGGTATAAATTAAATCAGTCCAATTGCTAAGTAGATATATTCATTCCAAAGACAACCATATTGTAGAGCTGGATCAAGATAATTTATATAAAATTGGAAAAATAAGTTTTTTGATATGTACAAATCAAGAAATCGGAAAATGACAAGTTGTAAAGGAAACAAGACAATAATCCCGAGTAAGAGATATCAGAACAATACCACACGATAACTTGCCGCTAGGTTGAGCAGGAGGTTGTGATTTCGTCACGGGCTTCTAAATATAAAGTGTGTGTCAGATACAGAATAGGCGCTACCCGCGGGCTGGGGAATAGGCGCGAGTTGGTATCACAATAGGCTACAGGAGGAAGCACAGCCTCCGATTTACCGTTTCTGTGTAATTTAGAGTTTACGTCATTTATCTTTGTACGTTCCTTGTAAAGATACACCATCTTAGAGGTGCATTCTTGCAGAAACAACTATACTTACAAAATACATGGTTTTATTTGTTTACCTCACAAGCATTAATATATGCAATACAAAATAAATATTATGGTTCCTTTCATAGCAAATAAATTCAACGACAGACTATGTGAGCCATTAAATTAATGTTTAGGTAGAAATGAAATGTACTAAATAACACAGTCAATCAAAAGTGTACACTTTTATTTTGCAATTAATGAAACATACTTAATCGGTTTGGAATGGAATCGTGAAACCTGCTATTACGTGTGATAAGATGAATGGGCAGCGACCGATACGTCGGAAACTGCTAAAATTGAAAAATCTAGCGCTACCTAAGGGTGAAGGAGACGAGATACGACAAAAAGTCATAGAACAAAAGTTGTAGATCGTATAAAATCCGTGTCTCGTGGTGGTCTCCGTTTCTCGATTGGACCAACCGTTCGGCGGCTACAGCTCAAATAAAAAGGCACTATTTTGGACTTGTTCAAAATTCCTCCTTTTTGAATTTTTTTGATGTGGTTACAATTTAAAATCATAACTTTTGGCGATTTTCCTGGTGGTTACAAGGTACAAGCCACGTGCGTGCCGAATTTCACGTTTCTAGCTCATCTAGAAGTGGTCTAGAATTCATATACCTCAGTGAGAGAGTTACACATGCACAAGTTAGATGCATATAATATTTATTTATTAACCATAGAGCAAAGTACATTTGACAAATGTCAAGACTGTGTTTTTTTTAACTAGCTTAAACAAATAATATAACCGACTTTTTAGGAGTTATGCTCTTTATTGGTTCGTCTGTGTTGACTTATGTTTTAAGTGAAACTGGATGCTTATGGTAGATGCTTTATGTTTGGATGCAAACAAAAATTGGAACGCACAGCAAACCGGGCCGATAAGATTAGCTTAGGATGTTATTGACTTTTGTTATCTTCCATCTGCTAAAATGAGGTCGCATGAGGTTAGAACTAGAAACAAATTTTATTAATAATCCAAACTGTCGATGACGAATATCTATACCACCATATAATACGCCGATGCAAGCTTGTGCGTATTTGAAGGCGAACAATAATGAAATATGAGTGTAGAATGAGTGAGATGCCTTGTGCAAATTTTAAAATTTGTAGGTTTGGTATTGTCCCAAGCTGCCATTTTTCACTAGGCATTAATTAGTTTTGATATCTATCAATACCCCAACTTTATATGGTATTGTCACCAGAGTTGAGCCGCTTCATTTTAAACACGTTAAAAAAGCCACACACACCAAATAAACAAAAGCAAAAACAAGACAACAGAATACGGTTGAATCAATTATTCAAGTTTCCACGCACATTACTCGCCGATATTCCGTATAATGTGCAGTATAATATTGGCACGAAGCTTCGAAAGCAGTGAGCTTACCACTTACATATGCCCTAATCTTCAGATTTTGGCTGCATAGCAACATTAATTTATCCTTAAATTCTGTTAAAAATATGCATTTTTGTAATAAAAATGACAGTAAAAGCCTCAAAAGAAACGAACTTGAGTTTAAACACCTACCTCAGCCCATAATTCCATGTAAAATTCTAGTATACCAAGAGGATATTAAAAGATTCAATGGTGTAACCCAAGAGGAGGAGAAATGGTAGATGTATGAGAGGATAGAACTGGAACAGTCAGGACCTCCCGCCGCGCCGTCCTCGCGCAGTAAAAATGTTTGGTGGGGAACTGGCGCTGTTCCCCCACCCCGCCGCGCCACCACGAGTACTACACCAGGGAGTCTCTCCCTCGTTCCCACTTTATACATAACAACATCATTTCTGCCAACTTCCAGCATCCAGCGTAAAATCATGGGACCCTCAGAAACAATTGTGTTGTATACGGAAATTATAGTAACCTAACCTAACCGCCGCAGCGCGCTGATTAAGTTTTTAGCATAAACGTTTCCTCCCCAACACGAAAATGTTTTATTTCATTCAGTACAGTCTTTTTGTGTGAAACGCGGAAAAAATCTGGATTATAAATAGGCAGACGGATAAACAAATGTTAACACAAACGTCTGGCCCTATACCTGCTAAATCCCCGTGCGGAGAACGGGACATCTGCTGGTTTAAATTATTGTGTTTTTTAATAAATACAGATTATAGCTTGTTTTTTATTATATATTAAAAGACGATTGGAATATCTTAGGTACCTTAATCGTTAAAATCGGTTCAGAAATAACGGAGGAGTTCTCCTAACAAAAATCGCCTTAGCGTATTAATATTTAAGATTATGGAAATTACAGGATTCGTGGTTTGAAATTGTCGTATTTTGGGAGTATTCGACAATTCTGATGCTTATGTCAGTTGGCAGAACTGCTGTTGCTATGTATGGAGTGGGAACGAGGGCGCGGCTCCCTGGTGTAGTACTCGACTGCGGGGTGGGGGTACAGCGCCAGTTCCCCGCCAAACATTTTTACTGTGCGAGGACGGCGCTGCGGGAGGTCCTGACTGTTCCAATTCTGCGCTCCCAGATGTATCGTAAGAATAATTGTAGGCATCCTGGGAGACCTAATTACTATGTATAATGTCGTAGTTCCATAAAACTTTCTTATTGACAAAACAAAACCAAATATAACCTGAAAAACTGAATTTAATTATATAAAAATTGTAGTGTGGTTTTAAACACTAGAAGCGATAAGTAAAGTCCAAATAAATAAAAAAAAAAATGAAAATACTAGCAATTTTAATAGGTTTTTTTGCGAAGATACATGTTTTGTAATCACATTTCATAAACTTGAAGCTTAGCTCTTATAACTCGATGCGGTGCGTCAGGTGTGTTGAAGGTACTTGTGACCCATATTTTGGATTAGTAAAAAGGCACATAAATACTTAATAACATAAATTTGGCCCATAGTGCTCAAACTTACCATCAATCATTGAATTATTGTATTTATTATTTATTTGTGTGTTATACTGTAAAATGTAAACAACTTGATACAAGATGAGGGTGTTGAAAGCATGATTTATTCTTCGTGAAGTTTCAACCTATATGCAGCACGTTGTATTACAAGAATGATATTCATATTGTACTTGGATTAAATAAATTGTTACTTTGGCAATAGATAATCGTGGTGTTTTGTTTCAGACGGTGAACAGCGTGAACGCGTGCAGGCCACCCGCCATGCCGCAAGACCAGCGTCGGAGATCATGTGACGAATATGACGTCATAAGCTCAGACTTCCCTCCTCCGTCACTTAAGCCGGCCAACAGTCCGGATCAAGACAAGAGAAAGAAGAAGAAATGGTCCATAGGAGGGCTCTTCCGACGGAAGAAGAAAGTGAGCGATACCGACAGCAGCTCACCCTTGGAAGATGAAGAGGAAAAGAAAGGCTTTTTAGAAAGGAGGAGAGCAAGAAAAAGGAAAAACAGAGGCAGTAAAGATGTAACAGGGTCTTTCGAAGCGGTGATTATAAATCACCGTCAGAGCCAAGTGTTTGACAGTAACACTGAGCCAAAAGATGGTTCGAATGATAGAGTCGGAAGAAGTCACGAGTCTTTGGCTAATAAAGAGACGAACCACATTAGGGGGAGCTCAGTGTCTCTCGAGGGAGCAGGAAGAAGGGGAGGGAAAATTAAAGTAAAAACTAGAGTCGAGGAGAGCAGAGAACGTCTCAGGGGAGATTCTAGCTCAGACGAAGGCGGAGGTTCTTCAAAACATTCATCTTCATCAATTCAGAGGCTTAAAGGTGACGAGAATATTTCAAAAGATGGATCTTTGAGCAGGCGATCGAGAGCAGCTAGGACTGAGAGGTACAAAAAAAGATTATCGAAGGATGACGAGTCTTTTAGGGACTTTCGGGTGCCCTCTAGAATATCAAGGTCGGACGAGAGGCTTTCTAATAAAAAAGCAGAGAAACCTTCAGGTACTAATAGGTGGACAGCAAAAGTAGTCTATTATGAGTCTAGTGATTATGATACCAAATACACGGCGATAACCAAATCAGCGACACCCAGTCCGATTCAAAGCCCGAAGGCACGGCCCAAAAATGCTTTGCACTATACAAACTCAGCGCCACCAGCTTCTAACTACGTTACTTATCCACCTAGTCACACGAGGGAAGGAGTTGTTGGATCCCATCAAGAGTTAAGGAGCCAACATTATCCAATAGAAAGAGTCCCTCCGAATCAGAGATATCCTGACAATACACCTCCAAGGCTCCCGAAGAGTAATAGTGATATGATCGCAAAACCTGCTCAATTCCCAAACTCTATTCAAAGGCAATATTCTCCATGGGGTCAAGAAGCTCTGAATAGAAAAAGTGCTTCTTATGACTGTAATGTAAATAGTATACACTATGTAAACAACCAAATAAGTCAACCTCATCCAACAGATGCAAATGTACTAGTCGTTCAATTTCCTTTAACAAGGCCTAATCAGAAAAAAGAAAACAAAGTTAAAATGGGGATGCAATCTCTTCAGAATAGTGGAAAACAGCAAAACCCACCTCCACCTCCTCCTAGAGATCCGCATAGAAGGTTGATCCCCAGTAATGGCATTCATCATGAAAGTAGCCCCAGGCCTATGTCGTACGCATTCGAAGACAGAAGCCCACTTCAACCAAAGTATCCTGGATATCCTGAATTCGGATCAAGCTCATCAGCTTTTCAACGGGTCACTCAAACTCAACCCGTCCCGATTGACTTTGAGCCAGTAGTGTCTGTGAACAGACATCAAAGGTCCAGTTCCGATAATCACATTCCATCTCGAATTGGAGTTAAGCAATCCCCGCCAATGTCGCGGAGAACGCTTCAGCCAGAACAGGGTCAAAGACACTATCAAGGCTCATTGGAGTCGTACGCTTCTAGTCCCCCTTCTGACCATTTACAATCTTCAGTCCCTTGTCACTACCAGTACTATACGGATCAACAGCCGAGAAGTAGAAAACCTATTCACATAAGTTATCAGAATCAAAAGCCTCAAAATGACCCTTACCTCAGTGATTCTCAAGTGATTGTCAAGCCTCCTTTGCAGCAAATTCCACGTGCTCGACCTCCCGGAGTGCAAAACGCTGCGGACTTCTGGAAACAGAAAGATCAAGAAAGTGCTAAGAAAATACACATTTCAGAGGGTTCCCCAAAATTAATACAAAGACACTTGCTTAATTTACCGCAAGGAAATGAAAGGTCAAGATCCAATAGTCCATTGAAAGATGGAAATATGATTACAGTGGGATTGAAACTAAAATTGCCACCTTTAATAATTCCTCCTAGAGGAATAGAGTCTTCAAACTCTTTAAGTAGCTCAAGCCCCAGAGAAAATCATAGTCCAAGAACACCCACGTGTAAAAAACCTGTTCACAATGAGATAGGTATCCCGATTTTTGACAATATGGATTTGAATAGTAATACAAAGCGCCCACTTTCCATGCTTGAAGAAAAACAAGAAACATCCGAACAAGAATATTCTCCCGCAAGAGAGAAACTACACGACCCTCCAGCTCCACCAAAAAGGAGTGATTCCAAAGTTAATGCAGTTACGAGTTTTGAGCATTTTGACGTTTTAATTGACAGTGAAAACAAGGATGGAAGGAGGAAATCTAATAATTTGGAAGAAGCTTTAAATGAGCTTGAGACTATATACAAAAGCCTCAGGTTAGGTGAAGAGACCTACTTGGAAAAGGTTGCTAGAGAAAAAGCCGTATATGAGGATAATAGATTAGACCCGACAAACTGGAACGCTTGGGTGCAGTCTAGAGGGTTCGAGTCAGATTCCAGCTTTAACTACAGTAGGTCATCCCTTGAATCCGTCGACAGTGTTGATTCACCAATAAAATGTCCAAGTTCTAGACGCTCCGGAGTACCTGATAGAGTTACAGATGATATGGCATACAGAAGGCTGAATAAGAAAGACCGCCCACTTCCACAAGAGCAAGAAGTTATCTCTCAAGCTGGAAGTTTTCTTTTGGTTTCTCCTACTTTAAGCCCTCCACCCTTTACAGATCCACCCCCAGTTCTTCAGATTAATAAGGAACCCGATGTAGAAAAAGATGATGTAGTATATCGCAATATAAAACATGTAAACAATACGCTGAAATGTTTAGATCCCCAACCTCTTTTTGGAATACCACTAGGGCCAATCACACCTGCTCCAAATAGTGATTACCTCCATGCATCTCCCAAGGAGACATTTAGACCTACCTTCAAACCCAGGAAAATTCCCGATGTGGTCACAGATGATTTGGCTTTCAGAAATCTTCGTAAGGATAACAACAAGGAGCCTCTATTTACAGCTGAAGACAGTACATTCTTAGACTCACCCACTATTAAAAAGAAGAGAGCTGTCAGATCGTTATCTGCTAACCTACTTAGTATAATTCAACGAGAATCCCTAGCAATAAAAAACAACAACAATAAGTTGGTTTATAATAATAATAATAGCACTCCAAATGAGCTAGAAAAATCTCAGAGTTTTACAGACGTTAATGACGCATTAAATGTAAATGGCCGAAGTACAAACGGGCATGTTTTTGAGCAGCACTATAAGTTAAATGATATCAGTTTCAAAAATAATTTGAGCAATGAAGATTCTGATGTAACTCCTCGTGCTTCAAGGGTGTTTTCTATCGGAACATCCTCACCATCAACTGCTACAAGCACAGAAACCCTTACAGGGAGCAAAAATAGTTTATGGACTCCAGACTCAAAGTCTGTTAATTCGAAATTATCCAAGAGCCCAAGTCCAAGCGTATCCCTTACCCCAGAGAGGAGGCACACCACAGATAATGTAAATTTCTATCAACCGAACTCGATCTCTCCCTTCAAATATAATTCTGTTAAGAGTGATTCCCCTAAACATGCTTTTTCTGCAACTTACCCTAAATCTGATTTACATCGAAGTTCAACTACTGACTGTCATTTATTTACTCATCAAAGCAATGCAACTAGAGAAGAGAAGTCTCCGGTGTATGACCAGAATGAGTCAGATTTACTTGCTATCTTAGCCAGAGAAGCAAAAGAAGCCAGCGAGCAGTTAAGTAAAGAGTTAAACGACCTTAATTTTGAGAATAACGTTCTTCCCGTCAAAAATTACTTGTCTAATACTCCTGAAGAAATTAAAGAGGGACTAATTGAGAAAAAAACCACAACCGTTTCTTTAGACAGTAAAACAAAACAAGCTTCATCTAAATCATTATCAATAGGAAAAATAGTAGCCCATAAGCCAGTGAAACTAAATACGTTTTTCATAACCGAAGATAACAAACTAGAAAGCAAGCAAACAGTATTAACAAATAAACCCATTGATATTGAAGGCAGTAAAAGTATGACTGATTTGTTGAAAGAACTGACGAGAAGTTTAGATATAGACTTTGGAAATTCTCCCGAAAATATTGATAGTCAATTCTGCATAGTCGAAGATAAAAGTAATGAAAAAGAGACGGAGAGACATAAACCTATCGAAACGAAATACGAAGGAACTTACACTGATGAGAAACAACATCTTACAACAGACTTGAAAGAGTGCGAAGACAACTATTTTTCATCTCACGAAGATGTTTCAGATGAACGTTTCTCTTCCCCGGAAAAGTTTTTACAATTGTTTGTAGCTGAAGCAATTGAAAAACAAAAAGAGCAAACTGAACAAAACTCCATACAACTATCAACATCATTGTCTACAAACATTTATCATGATCAGGCGGAGAGTCAAAAGTTAACTGAAGATTGTACAACCAATCCTCAAGAAGATTTAGACCGAAAGGATAAAGATGTTACATCTGTTTCCCAAACTTTTCTTGGGGAAATTGGAAATGAAGACAATACACTAATCATGAAGTCAGCGGAAGATGATTTTGCGGAAGAAAGTAATATAAATAATGTCTCTTCAAACCCTCTCGAACAAGATTCTACCGCAGTAGATGAGGTTTTAAATGCCCTTAACGATGAATCTTATCAACAAAGCGATCGTTTATCCCCAAAATCGTCCCCACTTCCGAAGAGATTTCCTCTTCAGTTGCCTCAAGACGAGGTAATAGTTGGACAAACCTCTACCAAATGTAATGTTTCTTCGCACTCTTACAACGAAGCTGACACTTCCGATCTCCTTGGACGTGGCAGAGCTGCTGATCAGTCCAGCCCTCCCGGGACGTCCAGGGAGTCCAGGCTCGTAGCCGCTCGGCCCAGGGACTGCATTGACTGCCCCAGGATGACAGACGAAGGTACAAAGACACTGGCTGACCCTGGCACCATTCTGTTGGTTTGCATGGCATGTGCCAACCTGCTCGCAGGATTAGAGCTAGACTTCCTGACGATTCTCGGTTTAGTCCTGGCGATCGCCTGCCTATTCCTTTTCCTTGTATTGTAAAGTGTACCCTAATTCTTATTGATACAGTCATCTCAAACAAACCCCATAATGTGTTGCTGTTGAAAAACGTACCTAGCAGACTGTTAACATTTGGCTAAAATTTCATAACTTTTGTTTAATTGTCAATACTTTTTTTATACATATAAACAAAATAGATAAATTCCTAGCCTACTGTAAGTAATTTTATTTTAATTAAAATTAAATAAAAACAACTGGTTAAAATTATAGTTTAATTTTACTGAAACGTTTATTGGATTTATTTAGTTACGATATTTAGTACTATCATTTGTGTTATAATAGTTATTGCAATCGATAAATCTTAACCTAGTCTTTTATTATTTTCACCTTTCTAAACAATTAGTTCACTACTATGTCAAACATTTTTACAAACAAAAGTTAGTTTTCATAGCGATTTAAAAATTGATTTTAAAGATATTTTACCTACTTTATTTACCTCCTTTCCCACCTTTTGGACCTGAAATCGTCAATTAGATGCTTGCTATGTGCCGTCTCGCTGTGTCCACATTGGAATTTACAACACTTAGAAATAGTTTTAGATCACGCTATAACACATTGAACAAATCATTGCCAACTGTACAAAATAATATTTTATCAACAAGTTATATTTAACTGTAACAAAAATCATTCTAGATGTTTTCATCAGTTTTGTACAATTTGTTAAGTTTATGACAATAGACTATTATTTGCACAATTAATTAATCCTATGCATGATTGTGTTTTGTGTCATGATCACTAATTTTTCTTTTACATTGTTTAATTTGTTGAACTTCTCTGTGATATTTTAAGATAACGTTTTATTTTTAAACAAAACAAACACTTTCAACATTAATCTTTATTCGTGATGTACGTGATGCATTTAATCTTTATTTCTTAAATCTGCATTTTTAACATGTAGCCCGGTAAATAATATAACCAAATTTAATCTAAAGGATAGATATGAATCATTAATTAAAGAAAAAAGGCAGAAACGTAAAATTCTTTGATTTATAAATTACTAGGTATGTAAACCTGCGAGTGTGTTTCGCATGGCAGAGCCAGATAATGATAAACTCAACATTCCGTGTTTGGGGCTCGTTCTCCCAAAATAGACTCGCGTTTAATCGGCGTTGATGTCTGCAGGAGATGGGTTTAGAGGTATTGAACTTTGTAAATAATGAATGCAATTGTATTATTACCTACTTATGCTGATTAGTAGCAGTAGTCTAGTATACATACACATAATGAAATAAGTGAAATAATGTCTGAAGCTGTATGACGTAACTATGAAGCTCACATTGTGATTTGGAATCACTACATATGCTGATATGTTATATGATTTTGGCTCCGTCTAGTCATGTACAGTCAAATAAAGAATTTAAATTCTAAATTAGGATAAATATTTTTACTGTCACATAAAGGCCTTACTGGTAGATTATAGAGATCGGGTGCGAAAGAACAAAATAGAATTGCAAAGAAGGGTTGATTACACCTATTAAAAAAAGTAGTTTTCATGATAGTCTTGATTAGTTCGTAGATTTAAATTCAAGTTAATTCAATGGTACAATAGTTGTACTTAAAACTACTTACAAATTAAACTCGACTTTAAATATATAAGTACAAACAAAACACAAGAATCTATAACAGTATTAGGTGTTAATCATATATTTTATCATTCCTTGAATTAATTAGTTTTAAACAAGTTTTAAAAGTATTTTAATAGTTTACAAATATATTTAAAGAATATAAAACTGTTGTAAATTACCGTATTTTATTATATTTTAGACGACTATGCTCTATTTTGCTTTTATGCTTAGGCTATTGTTGTACAAAAAATGTATTCGTTTGTGTAGTGTTTTGTGTAAATACAACCATTTTATCGCCTCATTGTGTATTGCGTTTGCTGTGCCTGTCCTTTTTATTAACTGCCCATGTTGTGTATGTTTTAACAAGAAATATGTACTGTCTTAATCTTGTTGATTTTGTTCAGTTCGCTTTTCAGATGAACGGCTTGAATTTGATATTGTTATTGATATTTGTTTTATATTTTTACACTTTGTAGTGATTTACGGGTTATAAATATTGATAAAGCCCGTAAAAGTATTACTGTGTACATTTTATTTTTAACTTTATGACGTGTGATCTGTATTATTGATCTTGAAATATTTATTATTTTACAGTAAAATACTTTCGGAAATTTAAAGAAAATTCGTAGTAGTGCATATATATTATTTTTATTTCAACAGTTGAATATCTTATGGTCCATAACAATAAATAATTTCATTGAAAAAACAATTACACACTATTGAATTATCACTGATGTTATTTATATGTGTGGAGTTAAATTATTCTACTAAATTGTTTATTGTTTTTGTACTTCTATGAAAATAAATATGAAAGCGAAAAATACAGCGAAGGTCATACACTCATGATTGTATCAAGGGAAAGTTTGCGTGTCACTGAGTCCATCAGCAAAACGGCTTTTAGCCAAATAGGTGAACATTTGATAACGGCTTATGCTCATTCCCCCAACTTGTCAACATTAACCGTGCTTATAAGTTTAACTGAAGGGGGATAACTTTACTCACTTGACGGATTTATTTCAAGTTTATGTAACTGTACGCATGCTATGGGATGAAGTGTCAAACAACTAGGGAAATAGTGTGTATTATTCAAATAACTAGCCGATGGTCCCACTCTGCTCGCGGAGATCTCTCAGTCATATAAAATATAACATCGGTACAAACGTAAAATGTTAATGTAAATGACAAATAATGTAGTTACATAAATTAAAAAAAATCTTCCGTAAAAATAACATGGGACCTTTGAAAGCTAGTGGGGATAAGCCATGAGGTCCAAGGGAAAAATCATATCATATCTACCTGGGCGAAATAAGTATATAAGAATAACAATTATTACGCAGTTATGATTTTACAAACTAACTCAATAGCTCCAAAGGGCCTGGAGGGGAAGTGACCTTACCTATAATGTTGGTTCAAGGTAAGACATGTCTAAAAGGCTGTGTTACGGACTGGACAGTGTGTGTGCACGAGAGAGCCTAACTCTGCTTCTTGCGCCAAAACCTCAGGTGAGTTAAGGTGCTAACAACGAGTGTAAATTGATATTCGCATAGGAGATAAATATGTTTTTGGAGGTGTTGAACTGTTTTACAGCTTTAAAAAGTTGTAGACCTTATAATTAAGTACAGTGTTTAATATGTTTGAAAAATACAGGATTGCGGCATACGGTTTTAGAAAAAATAAGATGATTCAGTTTATCAAAAATGTTTTTAGACTTATTTTAATACTGTCGAGAAAAGAACATGTCAAATATTGTGAATATTAATTACACATCATAAGGCAGTTCTAGCCCTAACATCACTCTGCTCTAGTTTATTTATAAATTAATCAAAAGAGTTTGCCACTAGATCTTAATATGTTTTAGAAATGTGCTGTTAAAATAACATTTGCTTGAGGTTAAATAACGTGTAACGCGCTGCTGAAAAATGCATACAGACATATCAACAGGCTGAAAATGCCAAACATATATGTGCTTAATTTTTTGTTACGTTAGATACCGAAGTAAATATCTTGTTTACGTACAACATAGTATAACATAGTATGCCAACCCCCACAAACAAAAACCCCTGCAAATTATTATCGAAGTTGTGTAACGATGCCGAATAAAGATATGTGGTATGTTTTGGTGAGGTGGGATTTGGATTGATCTGATTTTTGGACAAAGTTGAAACCAAAATATAAACAAATAAATGAACTCAAAATATAAAATGCAAAACACCTGTTTTAGTTATAATCTGATCCAGTAAATCTTAATGCCCATAAGATTAAAATAGGAAGTTTAGTAGCCATTGGGGCTAAACCATAAAGGAATTTGTAAACGTGAATAGAGGCCTATATGTTACTTTAGGATATTAGCAATCTTCCTACCAAATCAGCTCAATCGGTTTAGTAGTTAGAGCGTGATTGAGCCACAAACTAATAAACAAACAAACTCACAAACTTTCAGCATTATAATATTAGAATGATTAGTATGATAGCTGGTACTTCAAATTTTGTCGGTTGTCCCTATCTCTTAAATCTGTAATATATTTTAGTAGACACGTTAACGTATGCTTGCGGACCTTTGCAAAGCTCCTTAGTTTTATAATATATCAATTCAAATTTTCTATAAGTATTTTTAAATACAAGTAAACTGTTGAAATAATTAGTATTTGTACTCGTACATTCACACATTTTTAATCTTTCTCTGTCAGATTACAATTTAAACAAATTATAATTATTGAGATATGTTGCATATGGTCTAGAAATTTGTTGGCCTATTGTAAAAGTGTTTGGCTAAACAAGGTGTAAGTTAACAAAATCTAAATACGTAACATGTCTATTCAAATATATCTTTAAAAATTCACTCTTCGTTCATCCTCTTACGGGAAGAATGAGCGTACACCTAGTTTTATATATGCTTATAATTTGTTTTTACTGGTAATAGATTCAAACTCTAGGTTTTGATATTTTTAATTTTAATTTTTGTATTTCATGTTTTTTTAATATTATTTTAATGATTACGAATTGGGAATTGGTAAATGGTTGAAATATAACACCATCTTAATATTATTGTTTATTATGCGTGTAAACTCTTACCAACGTCATTAAGTAATTAAATTGATTGTTTCTTACTTTAAACTAACCCGTAGTCAAAAACGTTAATTAACCACAGAAAAACGAGTGGTATAATTGATGGTATCAGTGAAGGATTGGGGTATCGTAGCACAATAAATCGTACTGATATAATGACTTTTCATTGACTTGTTATTGTGCTGAATTTGATAGGTAAACCACTATACCCTTTCTTAACAGTTTTTAAGATTCAACCAATGCTAGTTGGTTTCTTGTTTATTATATGTACATACACTTTATCCTTGACTTTTCATTTGCTTGTAGATATAGTAGAGTGTTTTAGTTAGTAGTAGTAGCAGGTAGTAGTTAGAGAATTAGTCTAATAAGTGTACAAAATCCACCATTTCATTGTAAAATAATTAATGATATGATAATAGATCAAGTAGTATGCTCTTCTTGTTTGTTGGTAGAAACCTTTTTCAATGACAGGTGTTTCTTTTGTTGGCTAATCTAGTCACTTATATGAATACAATTTGAAACTCAATGGACTCAACCCCCTTTGTTATACCGATCTACTGTAACGAGTGTGACGATTTCAAAATTCTTTAATCACCGACTCACTCTTTCAATTTTTACTAAACTAGTAAAACAAAGTTGATACAAGAATGTTAGATATTGTAACATTTTTTTTATATATTTTAACAATATGAAAGCATTTAGTTAGTTTAAACTTATACCTACAAATTTAAATTATTCCCACACAAGTGAAATTACATTGCTAAAGTATTTGTGGAAAAAATGGCCCAAAAATGCTTATAAATAATTTAATTAATTTTTTTCTTACACCGTTAAGTGGCATTTAACGTCCATTTGGAACATTCCTAATTTGTTTAAAACATTAGTTATCTATTAGAGAAATATCCTGGTTATTGACATAGTTAACTGTCCGTAATTTGTACACATGTTTCTCACTAATTGTTGTTGGTAATGCCCTTTTGTACTGTCTGTTTAGGTGTACAATAGACATCCTCTGCCGCCTGCCTTTCTACTTTGTATGCAACCGACTGTACCTAGTTGTAGATTATTTATTTATAATAAATTAATATTTTATGTAGTTGACATTTTTATTACCTGAAAACGAAAACAATTGGTACTGGTTTTGAATGTCTTATTAAACATTTATTATCAAATCAACAGTTTAAGTTCCAATTTAAGAGTCACAATCTTTTAAATATTGTTATATATTAGTAGCGAGACTGTTATATTATATTAGTAGCGAGATGATAATTTAGTGGAGTATGGAATCTCCAAATATTATTTCACTTCTTTATTTCCATTTCTGCGAGACAATTTAAGTCATGGAAGCACGTAATACAACTTGTAAATGGTTTAATGTCATCTGTCTAAGTTGAAATTACGTTTATCATCAGCACATAAAATCCTTCAACACCATTAGTGTATTTCTGTTAATTGCTACCTGCTCCCCTCCCCAACTCCCCCCCATAAAGTTGAAGTACATAAATAGATCACCTTACAGAAAGTTTCTCAATGAACGATCACGAAATGGAAAAGCTTTGTACTTAATGTTCCGGTAGCGTTTTCCTACAAAACTTACCTCAAAATATTTATTTTTAGGGAAATAAAAAATTACGGAATATTTTACAAACATTATATCCAACAAAAAACTTAAAAGATTTGTTTAAATCCTCATGGTCATTTTTGACTCCATAACTTTAGTTCCTGCTGACACTATGATACCGTAATAAAACTTACTTGCATTGCGTTTTGAGACATAAGAACCGTAGAACTATAAATATATAACACCGACGAGGGTCTTCTTTCCTCTCGCCGACAGTATTTGATAACGGCTTCTCTTTTGATGTGCTCTTTTGCGGATGAAATCCCCAACTCTTAGGACTCAGCGACTTAAACTTCAAAGTTTCAGTGAGTTTTATTGTAAACTAGCTGTATACTCGTCCTTCGTACGGGTTGTATATAAATGGTAGATTAACTAAAGCAAATAACAATCCACACTATTTTACAATATTAAAATTACATTGTACACGTTTAATGTACAAATTAGAGAGTTAACGAAATATACTGGCAGATAGTTCAGGTCCTGGTGCTAAGTCGAGGAACTCTGTCGGGTAGTAAACGGCGTGTGGTTTGCGACTTCAAATCGGTACCCATCTTTGGATTCGCTTTTAGAAATAAAATAACTCAAGTACGAAAAAAATAAAGAATATTGGGGAGGGGGCATAAATATAAAATCGGCGGGGGGCGCAAAACATAAAATCGGGGGGGGAGGTGCAAAAATAAAAACCGGGGGGGGAGAGTAAAAATAAAAAAGGGGGTGGACAAATTTAAAAATGGAGCGGGGCATAAACTAAACATATAAAATCGAAGGGGGGAGCAAAATATAAAATGGGGGGCAAAGATAAAAATTGGGGGAGGCAAAAATATAAAATCGGGGGGGGGAGGGCAAAAATAAAATCGAGGGGGGAGCAAAAATATAAAATCGGGCGGGCAAAATTATGAAATGGAGGGGAGAGCAAAAATATAAAATCTGGGGGGCAAAAATATAAAATGGAGAGGGGATAACATAAAATACAAATGTAAAATCGAAGAGGGGGAGAAATATAAAATTGGGGGTGGGGCAAAAATAGAAATGGGGGAGCAAAAATATAAAATCGGGGAGGGGGACAGCAAAATATAAAATGGGGGGGCTAAAATATAAAATGGGGGGACATAAAAATATAAAATCGAAGTGGGGGGGCAAAATAAAAATCGGGGGGAGCAAAAATATAAAATCGGGGGGGGGGCAAAAAATATAAAATCGGGGAGGGGCGTAAAAATATAAAATGGGGGGACATGAAATAAAAAAATAAAAAATTGAAGAGGGGACAAAAATATAAAATCGGGGGGGGAGCAAAAATATAGAATCGGAGGGAAGGGGCAAAAATATAAAATGGGGGGGAAATAAATATAAATATAAAATCGGGGGGGAGGGTATAGGAAGTATCGTAAAAATTGTTTTTTGTGCAAAAAGAATAGACCACAACCAGATGAAGCCACATTGATATTTGTTCATTAATATTAATTAATAGCTAGCTGACTCACCCATACTTCGCACAGGGGCTTTCTCTACCCGTTCTTTAGTCAATGCAATTTGCATTTTAGTTAGCTTGAAACAGCTGTTCTTGCTTCTGCTCTTTAAGCTGTCAACTGGAAGTATCCACAGCTGTTCGTATTACAGTTTCTGAATGTTTACTTTATTCTGAAATGTAAACATTGAAACTTAGGACGTTCACGGGGCGTAGCCCGAGGGGATTTTAAGGAAGTGAATAGGCCTATGTGTTGCATGGGTTCAAGATCTACCTATGTGTAAAGTTTCAGCCCAGTCGGTTCAGTAGTTGTTGGTTGCGTTCACCAGGAACATCAGACAGACAGACAGACAGAAACCACCTCTTCTTTATAATATTATAGATTTGTTCTTGGATGGCCGAGCTTTACTCGGAGAAGGACAGTCAGTTTGAGCAATGGAAATCGCGAATCTTTACAAATGATGCAGAAAATACCAGTAATAAATTACACCCTTGTAGTTGAATTCATCTTTTTGACAAAGTTGTGAAATTAAATGTAATCTCCTGAAGTAGATACGAATGAAGTGTGTATATTTAGTTATAGTGGAGTTATTATCACTATAGTATGGCACAATATGTAACCGCTAACAATGGGTAGAAATGGCGCGTCAGGCGCAATGTAATCATCATCTTATAGTAGAACTTGTGTTGTCGACGTATTATCTACATCCAGAATAAATACCTAAATGCGGTTCATTTTACTGCTTTTACTACAAATGAACTAATCAAATTGTTGATGGCAAGTTAACCAATTGATGAGACTACAGTATTATTAGACTAAAGTTTTGATTTTATCGTAATAAACAATTATTCCCATTCACAAATCGAGTTTCTAACTTTTTAATCCCGAATTTATAGCCCGATTGAACAAGCACACAAATAATTAGGCACAAAAGCAGCAGATTGGATTTTAGTACGTGCTAGTTTTTGGGACTTAGGAAATACTTTTTCAGTTGAACTTGGACTTGCTGTCAAGAGTACATAAATAAAAGGGAAAATCGTGTTTTGTAGGTTAAAATTACGATGCTTCCGTTGCCAAAAGACTACTCACTCCTGACTAATTGTACGAAGATAGAAACATCAAAAATACTCGGAATACACTACGAGGATCTTTTATTTGGCGGCTCAGCGTCAGCCTACTCTAGTTTTGAATTGTATGGATTTATTTATATATGTTCAATTTATTTTTTTATTCTTAGTATTAGTTGTATTTAACGTAGTAATTGTTATAAAACACAATACTCTATGAAATCAAACTAAAACTAACTTCCACTAAACTCAAACCGCAGAATGTATAGCACCACAGAGATTAGTCGATGCGGGTTATTATTGTATGAGTTTATTTTTAAATATTGATGTCCTGCACATATGTTTTAGTCTCATCTATAGTATTTTACTACACAATTTTTCACCAATGATAACATACTGAACAATATACAGTTCGAGTTCAGAACTGTATACAGCAATCAACATTCAGTTCATAGATTCTGGGTTTGGGTGTTCTTGCCTAGGCTCCGGTTGTAAGCACTTTATCGCCTCCACAGACGGTCCAATATCGGCTCATCGAAACACTGTACCAGCCGGTTGCTTGTTCGTTTTATCGAATGAATTTCTACAATAGTTGTGTTGTAGTGTAAAAGTAAAAATGGTGGTTCAATTCAAAGTCAACCAGATATTAGCTTGATACAAAATTGTGGACACAATGTGAAATTCGTCTGTTACAAACGGATTTACTGGATGTAAAAAATAGGCTAACAAAAAATTAGGCTGCAGTTCACGACAAAATTATGGTAACCCAATCTAAACTAACTCCGCAGAGAGATGTATGGAGGTAGTTCGTTGTGCAACATAATTACCAAAAAATAGCTTTGTATAAACAAATAAATAAAATTGAAACATAATTTCATACCCCACCAAAAAAACACCAAAAGTAATATTTGAATCGGGGATCGTGTATCTGACACCGTATCCACTGACTGGCCAGCGAGGTAAAACCACTGGGCTACCGTAGTATGGTAGTAGCATATCGAATATCGTGCAAGTTACAATTCATCAAGCAGTGAAGAAAGATTTTAAAATAATTTGACTAAACAAAACAAACAAACAATCGGTTGATAAAATATTTCTATATAGTAACGAAGACGATTTTAGCGATATTGAAATTGAACCTCCCGAGGAGGCGATGAAGTCCTCACCAAACACCCTACAAAAGAAACTTGGAAAAAACTTGCGACGATGCTTGAAAATACATTGTGTATGATAGAGAGAAAATGGCGTTGCAGAGGTCCGCAAGACGGGTACAATATGCTATAAAACACCATAGACTGGATTTAAAAACGAAAATTACTAAAACGGGACTCTTGTTTTTTTTGACAAATTTCCGAATCGTGGTTACTATGAGGTCGACCTTTACTTAGCATCATTAAATTATAGCCCAATAACAAATTACAGCCAATTTCAATAGACAATTTTTTCGGTCATAAGTAATTGTTTAAGTACTTATTTTCTACATTTACGTTAGTGGGTTTTTAATATAACTCAGTTTAGAAATTTTAAAATGATAAAAATGGCGACACTAGGTATTTTTGACCCTCCTTAATATGAGACCTTTTTAATTCTATGGTTTGTGGAAATTCTAAAAATGTATAATAAACTATATCAAATACTATAATGTATAATGTACTAAATGTATAATAGTCGTAATTTTCCGTATCTGTTTAAAATAAGTATTGTCGACATGACGTTCTTTAAGAGACATAATATTGTCACGCTCATTCTTTCAATAGATACACATGCAACTTTACACGCAGATTTTTCCACATAAAACATATTGAATACGACTTTTAACAGAATTATATACGAACAGGAATAACACACTATAACCAAATAGACTACATGTTTATACATATACGACGGTAAAGGGATACATGAGCACCTTTTCTTAACATATGTAGGCCCCTATGTCACTGTGTTGTGTTGGAATTAAAATGCGCGAGAGCCTATGGTTAGTGACACACATTAGCAGAGCATAGGATTTTTCAGGATTTTCGATAATTTTTTGAAAATTTGAGTTGATACTTTGTTAACAACTGCGTTACCGACCCAACAGTGCACGACAGCGCCTGGCGGCCAATGTTAGAACTACTCACGTCACCTAGGTGGCAGCACTAGTACCACCTTTTATGTGACGCTCCAAGTGTCTAATATTTGAACCTTTTCCAGCGTCTATATAAAGTAGGACAGAATGAGGTGAGGGATTTACTTTATTTTATCGATTACTGTACATATTTGTTAGGTCCAAATCTCCCTAGTCCCAAATTAGGCCCCCTCTTAGGCCCCGGTCACAAAACATTTGGCATTTCTACCTGCTTCCCTCTTAAGGCTAATGTTAACTTCCTAAGTCCGTCCCTCCTCAACAGATTACCCGATGTCGTTGATTTATGGCTCATTTTAAAGAAAAAAATAAATACCTAGCGATTTCAGGGAGCAGAATTTTTATATCATAGATATACTTTTAAAAAATAGCTAACTTATAAAAAAATCTCAAATATATATTATGCAATTTGTTGCGACAATTTTTATTTGTGATTTCAAAATTTTGCTTATTGAAATCACAAGGTGTTTTTTGCTCTATAAAAATGAGCTATAAATCAAAAATTTCAGATAATCCGTTGAGAAGGAACTGAATTTGAAAGTTAATATTGGTTTTTGTGGGGGAAACAGAGGACTGACACCTCTTCCTAAATCTATGGATTGTAGGTTGTAGATAAACGTTCAAAAATTATTTAATCCTATGGCTACAATGCCTGCTTCTATGCGGGAATCTTATACTTAATTACTCTGGAGAAGAAAGCTTATTTTTCCTTTTCGACTGCGGACTCCCCTGCCACGCCGCGCCACGCTGACCGCAGGGGTTTGCAGAATTTTCAGCGGACAGTTTACTTTACAACTTTACAGCGGACAGTACTTTAGAATTTAGAACATAAGGTCTCATATTAAATACGAAGGAAATGTTTGTTAAAGGTTAGACTACTCTTTTTATGTTTTACTTTATCACATTTTGAAATATGTTATATATTACAACCTTTTTAAATATTAAATATAGTTAAGGAGGTTCTAAAACTATCGTTATCGCCCCCCCACCACTGGGTTAATCCTCCAGGCGTTAATTTTATAATTTTTTTAAATAAGAATTTTTTAAATCGTATCCTTAGTAACCATTTATTCTAAAAACATATTCAAGTAAAATGGTTTGTTTTATGTGTTCTTTTAACTAAATCTAAATTTCACCGGAAAATCTCACAATTCGCACTCACCGAGAAACAAGGGTACTTTGGTATTATACGGATGCCACCCTTATACAGCGCGCTGCGGCAGTTATGTTAGGATGGGTTATCATAAAAATGATAGTAGGACTTTCCTTGTTTTGTTGCGAATCGAATGATACCTGATGAGTCATACTTCAGGCCGCCAAACCCCCTCCAAATAGGCCAAGGTCGGGTCGTTGACCGGAGCGCGCGCATCACCTGTCACCGCCTGTGTCTGGGCCAGTGTCATGAGTGATTTATTGCCGTCCACTACGTTACATTTGTTTTCATAATGAGTGACGTTCTTTTGGTGTGATATTTATCTCGAAATGAAGAGGAAACCGTACGTATTTTTATGATAACCCATCCTAACATAACTGCCGCAGCGCGCTGTATATTTGGCGGAGTACATGTGGCGATCGGGTGTGGCTGCTAGCGGCGGCGACGCATTCAACACGATCCTAGCGGACATCGCTGTCTTTTGGGAGGCACAACACAAAGACCGCTCATCAGAATGATGTAAAATTTGTACCGTAAGTCAATAAAAGTACGTTTTTTCGAATTATGTAGTTATCCTTTGTATCCGGTAAAAATTAACCTCCAAAAATAGTGGCATCCGTATAATACCAAAGTACCGAAACAAGTTTTATAACAGAAATGAGGTGGCATCGCATCGCAAGCCCATCGATATAGCCATGTTGCGAGATGAACCTTCAATACCACCAACGTCCACAAACTTTTGGAATTTTACAATAACAATGTAGATTATAAACACAAGATTGTGACAATGTTTTCTACGTAAACCCGGAAAAAAGGAAAGAAGCGAACAATGAAGGGTGAAACTCCAAGAAGGACAGAAACAAGCAGCAACATTACAGTATATGAAAAATTCGTAATGGGTTAGTGGTTAGTGTGAGATAAGTCAGTTGAATAAGCGAGTTATAACCTTTGGAGTTTGTGAATTATACTACTGGATGACCATAAAACACTCAAGAAATCAGTCAAGAAAATGGCATGGCAATTTGTTTTTGGAGATAAATTATAGTAGGGCGCACCATAGCGTACCTTGCAGGATAATAGAAGTATTTATGACAACCTTTTCAACGAGTACATCCAAAGCAAAATTATCGCACTGTATGGAGGAGCAACAAATGTAATGTCATGTTTTCAGTGCAAAGGAAGGGCTGTTATAGAATGTTTTGGACGCCTTGTTCTCATGGTATTATTTGCTGCTCCCCCGTACCCTGCGGAATTGTATTGTGGATAAACTCCTTTGAAAGGTTTCCATCTCTACCATGGTTCTACTGTATCTACAATGGTCCTGCTGTATCTACTATGGTCCTACTACATCTACTACGGTCCTACTATATCTACTATGGTCCTACTATATCTACCATGGTCCTACTGCATCTACTATGGTCCTACGATATCTACCATGGTCCTACTGTGTCTACCATGGTCCTACTGTGTCTACCATGGTCCTGCTGTATCTACTATGGTCCTACTGCATCTACTATGGTCCTACTATATCTACCATGGTCATACTATACCTACCATGTTCCTACTGTATCTACAATGGTCCTGCTGTATCTACTATGGTCATACTATATTTACCATGGTCCTACTATATCTACAATGGTCCTGCTGTATCTACTATGGTCCTACTATATCTACCATGGTTCTACTGTATCTACAATGGTCCTGCAGTATGTACTATGGTCCTACTGCATCTCCTATGGTCCTACTATATCTACCATGTTCCTACTATATCTACCATGGTCCTACTGTATCTGCAATGGTCCTGCAGTATGTACTATGGTCCTACTGCATCTCCTATGGTCCTACTATATCTACCATGGTCCTACTATATCTACCATGGTTCTACTGTATCTACAATGGTCCTGCTGTATCTACTATGGTCCTACTACATCTAATACGGTCCTAATATATCTACCATGGTCCTACTATATCTACCATGGTCCTACTGCATCTGCTATGGTCCTACGATATCTACCATGGTCCTACTGTATCTACCATGGTCCTGCTGTATCTACTATGGTCCTACTACATCTACTATGGTCCTACTATATATACCATGGTCCTACTATATCTACCATGTTCCTACTATATCTACCATGGTCCTACTGTATCTGCAATGGTCCTGCTGTATGTACTATGGTCCTACTGCATCTCCTATGGTCCTACGATATCTACCATGGTCCTACTGTATCTACCATGGTCCTGCTGTATCTACTATGGTCCTACTACATCTACCATGGTCCTACTATATCTACCATGTTCCTACTATATCTACCATGGTCCTACTGTATCTACAATGGTCCTGCTGTATGTACTATGGTCCTACTGCATCTCCTATGGTCCTACTATATCTACCATGGTCCTACTATATCTACCATGGTCCTACTGTATCTGCAATGGTCCTGCAGTATGTACTATGGTCCTACTGCATCTCCTATGGTCCTACTATATCTACCATGGTCCTACTATATCTACCATGGTTCTACTGTATCTACAATGGTCCTGCTGTATCTACTATGGTCCGACTACATCTAATACGGTCCTAATATATCTACCATGGTCCTACTATATCTACCATGGTCCTACTGCATCTGCTATGGTCCTACGATATCTACCATGGTCCTACTGTATCTACCATGGTCCTGCTGTATCTACTATGGTCCTACTACATCTACTATGGTCCTACTATATATACCATGGTCCTACTATATCTACCATGTTCCTACTATATCTACCATGGTCCTACTGTATCTGCAATGGTCCTGCTGTATGTACTATGGTCCTACTGCATCTCCTATGGTCCTACGATATCTACCATGGTCCTACTGTATCTACCATGGTCCTGCTGTATCTACTATGGTCCTACTACATCTACCATGGTCCTACTATATCTACCATGTTCCTACTATATCTACCATGGTCCAACTGTATCTACAATGGTCCTGCTGTATGTACTATGGTCCTACTGCATCTCCTATGGTCCTACTATATCTACCATGGTCCTACTATATCTACCATGGTCCTACTGTATCTGCAATGGTCCTGCTGTATGTACTATGGTCCTACTGCATCTCCTATGGTCCTACTATATCTACCATGGTCCTACTATATCTACCATGGTTCTACTGTATCTACAATGGTCCTGCTGTATCTACTATGGTCCTACTACATCTACTACGGTCCTAATATATCTACCATGGTCCTACTATATCTACCATGGTCCTACTGCATCTGCTATGGTCCTACGATATCTACCATGGTCCTACTGTATCTACCATGGTCCTGCTGTATCTACTATGGTCCTACTACATCTACTATGGTCCTACTATATATACCATGGTCCTACTATATCTACCATGTTCCTACTATATCTACCATGGTCCTACTGCATCTGCTATGGTCCTACGATATCTACCATGGTCCTACTGTATCTACCATGGTCCTGCTGTATCTACTATGGTCCTACTACATCTACTATGGTCCTACTATGTATACCATGGTCCTACTATATCTACCATGTTCCTACTATATCTACCATGGTCCTACTGTATCTGCAATGGTCCTGCTGTATGTACTATGGTCCTACTGCATCTCCTATGGTCCTACTATATCTACCATGGTCCTACTATATCTACCATGTTCCTACTATATCTACCATGGTCCTACTGTATCCACCATGGTCCTGCTGTATCTACTATGGTCCTACTACATCTACTATGGTCCTACTATATATACCATGGTCCTACTATATCTACCATGTTCCTACTATATCTACCATGGTCCTACTGCATCTGCTATGGTCCTACGATATCTACCATGGTCCTACTGTATCTACCATGGTCCTGCTGTATCTACTATGGTCCTACTACATCTACTATGGTCCTACTATATATACCTTGGTCCTACTATATCTACCATGTTCCTACTATATCTATCATGGTCCTACTGCATCTGCTATGGTCCTACGATATCTACCATGGTCCTACTGTATCTACCATGGTCCTACTGTATCTGCAATGGTCCTGCTGTATGTACTATGGTCCTACTGCATCTCCTATGGTCTTACTATATCTACCATGGTCCTACTATATCTACCATGTTCCTACTATATCTACCATGGTCCTACTATATCTACCATGGTCCTACTATATCTACCATGGTCCTACTGTATCTACCATGGTCCTGCTGTATCTACTATGGTCCTAGTACATCTACTATGGTCCTACTATATCTACCATGGTCCTACTATATCTACCATGTTCCTACTATATCTACCATGGTCCTACTGTATCTGCAATGGTCCTGCTGTATCTACTATGGTCCTACTATATGTACCATGGTCCTACTATATCTACCATGTTCCTACTATATCTACCATGGTCCTACTGCATCTGCTATGGTCCTACGATATCTACCATGGTCCTACTGTATCCACCATGGTCCTGCTGTATCTACTATGGTCCTACTACATCTACTATGGTCCTACTATATATACCATGGTCCTACTATATCTACCATGTTCCTACTATATCTACCATGGTCCTACTGTATCTGCAATGGTCCTGCTGTATGTACTATGGTCCTACTGCATATCCTATGGTCCTACTATATCTACCATGGTCCTGCTATATCTACCATGTTCCTACTATATCTACCATGGTCCTACTATATCTACCATGGTCCTACTATATCTACCATGGTCCTACTGTATCTACCATGGTCCTGCTGTATCTACTATGGTCCTACTACATCTACTATGGTCCTACTATATCTACCATGGTCCTACTATATCTACCATGTTCCTACTATATCTACCATGGTCCTACTGTATCTGCAATGGTCCTGCTGTATCTACTATGGTCCTACTACATCTACTATGGTCCTACTATATCTACCATGGTCCTACTATATCTACCATGTTCCTACTACATCTACCATGGTCCTACTATATCTGCAATGGTCCTGCAGTATGTACTATGGTCCTACTGCATCTCCTATGGTCCTACTATATCTACCATGGTCCTACTGTATCTACCATGGTTCTGTTGTATCTACTATGGTCCTAGTGCATACTATGGTCCTACTGCGGTCCTTCAAGGTACACCACCGGCTCATCTTGTAGTCGATCTTCTCTACCAAATTGCATGAGTCAGGGTCCCATGGCATAGCATAACTCACAGTACCAACAGTTTTATTCGTTACTTCAACTGACCTATCTCTTCGTCAGCCCATATTTTATTTTTTCCTATTACTCATTATTTCTGTTTTTTTTATTTTTTTATTTTCGTGTTAACATGAAGACCGAGCGATAGGACGCCATTTGCATGACTGTATTGGTGGCTTGAGATGCCACTCGTTCCTCTTATATCCTTGTATCTTGGTTAGTCTATGTATTTTAGTTAGTTAGCCTAATCTTATTTTGTTATTGTAATGATCATCATAAGTCTTGTATAAGTCTTGTAAGTCTTGTATTAAGTCTTGTATCTTGAGTCTTTTATCTCGGTCGTGCGTGTCGTGACATTTAACTCATTTAATAGGTAAATATAATTTTACTTGGATATTTTTGAAGAATATATATATATATATATATATATATATATATATATATATATATATGTCTATCAGGAATATAAATAAGCTTCGGCCAACCCGCTGCACTAAGAAGTACATTCGATATGGTGAGTAGAAGCAGGTTACTATAATTAACTAAATAGTATAAAATTAAATACAGAACACTTTCTTTAGGTGTAAAATAATCTCTCCTCTTCTCACGTATGGTTCCTTGGGGCCAATGCCAGAGCTATTTGCTTGCCTATCGTCATCGTCATCGTCGTCATTTTACACCCAATCCTCCACCCTACGGTACAAGACTGGAGTGAAAACGAAACAGATTTTATTTAGCTTCTGCAACGAATTGAATAGGAATATTTTTGTCGGTTGAATGTTTGAGACAAACTGCAATATAAGTTATTTGTTGTTTTTTTTTTTGGGGGGGGAGGGTGGAAGGGGAAGGGGATAAACAATATTTTTTCAAGACTATGAAAGCTATTATTTTTCTATGCTGGTTACTCAAAATGTATGCCCTGTATTATGGATCAATTATTTCAAAGCCTACTGCTTGTTTTTTATGCTCTGCTACAAAAGGCTTGATTTTACCTATACTCTCTCAAGACTACTAATAATGTCCTCAAAACGCAACATTCAACTATTGAAACATAATTGAAAATATTAGAGATAATATTCTATGTTCTAAAATAAGATATGACAGGTGAATTAATCTGCATTCTGAGAGAGTGAAAAAGATGATTAATTAAAGGTTAATAGCTGATAATAATCTGAGAAATAGATCATTAAAACTTGTATTTTTAATTTTCCCCATACAAATCACATTATTTTGTTTTTCCCTCAATGTGCAATTGATCGTGCAACGTTTGGACTAATCAACTACTGTAATCGTTTTCGTTGCATGATTTAAGTTTTGTTTTTCTACCTCTCGTCAGGGACCGACCATCTCTCTACCTGAAGAACGAGAACAACAAAACTGAAACTACTCATTAGTGTTATTAACCTATGCTATTTCAAAATAATAATTTTTACATTGTGTTTGGAACGCCAGCAAATAGCAATGAATAAAAAACTTAAGTTCTGTATCCATTGCTAAGATGTAATTCATTACTGTTTGCGCAATTAAGCAGGCACGCACCAAACACAATGTAAGCCTAATTCAACTATAGTTCTGTTCACCGTGATAATTTACATTCTCGGAAAATGTTAGATGGAAGAAAATATAAAATATACAGCAAGACTTATAGCGCTGGATGCTGCTGAGTCAGAGCGGACCGGTCTGGGCGCGTCAGGTATTTGTACCAAATCTTTCTCCCCGCCTTCCCTCCACCACCTGCTACGCCCCCGCCCAACACTGAAATGGTCAACGATTGATTTTTGCAAGACTTCAGATTCTGATAAAAAAGGGAGAAAGATGTCGGGAATATTAACTGTTTACGTATTTATACCAGGTCACAAACTAAACACATTGCATTGTTGACATGGGGATTTGGGTCATAATAACTACATAATAAAAGATTTAAAATTGTTGTACTTATTTTTGTTTGAATCCACATTTAATAATTTAGAATAAATGCGCATCAATGTTCAGCGTTTAGCAAACCTGTATATACCTTGTCACCTTGTGTCATTTATGTTTACATCTTGGTATTTTTCAGTTTTGTATTATAGTTAGGAAAACTTAAATGTTTAGGGGAATATTAAATCTTAAAAATGTTAACTTATTCTCATCCTTGCAACAATTAGTGCAAAACACTCATCATTGAAATACAATGTCAACATTGAAATACAATAATTTTGTATAGTTGAAAAACAAAACAATTAAGTTCAATTAATAAAAACATTAGTATTTTCGCTGAATCTGAAACTATATGTCTGCAAATCGAAGAAAGTGCACGAAGGATTTTTACGACCTTTGATGGTTTCTACTTCTGTTTTAATTGTTCATCCTGTAGTTGCAACGTAGTAGCATTGACTATATATATAGTCAATGGTGGTAGCTTAAATTTAATTTACGAATTGATTTTAAGCCCACACTTTGAGGTCAGTAGTCCATGAGACCTGTCCCAGTGCTTTGGATGCCATCCAGTTGGAAAGTCTTTATAGCATCTGCTTTCTCCGCCCGATCGTTCAGGTGCATGTTGACGAGCTTGCAATCAAAATCAAAAGCGAAGTGAGTGGCCCGCAAGTGAAAAGCTCAGTGTTTTAAAAATGAGGTGGGATCTTAACTTAAACACTAGGTTTGCCCAACAACTTCGCTTTATCACCTGATTTAAGTTGAATAGTCAAACTAGTGGTTTGTAGGGTTTGTATAACTAGGCCATAAAATTTAGTTTTTACATAAGTAGATATTCTATATACTGTTTACATGCTATGGAAAATAAATCAGTAGAAACACATATTCAAAAGCTTAAATCACATAAATAATCAAACCTGACCATTAGTTAAATTTAAGGTCATATTTTAGAATATATAAGGACACAAATTCGAAACCAGGGAGGTTTATTGTATAACTGAAGGTGACACAGATGAACAAAACTGCGAGCCGTTCTTTCCAAATTTTAGTGAGGCAAAGAACTACTCGCTGAAATCGAACGAGTCGGCAAAGTGAATCAAACAAGTACCTATCCATGATTTGAAACTCAATAAGCTTGTATTAGTTTATTTCCTCATAATTAATCATGTTTCACTGAAAGATTAGATACTTAAATCAAAGGAAATAAATAAATTTACTCCAACTTTTATTACTTTTATTCCAGTGATTTGCATGAGTAGATTCACTTTTAGGAATAAAACCACCAATCAGGATAGTTCAAAGAACGATAAATTTGCCTCACCAGTGTACCAAACTGACAAAATCACCGGCTGGCTTTTCTGAACAAAATCGTTAAGTAGTGTCACCTCCAGTTATTCAATAAACCATAAACCTCCCTGTTCGAAACCGAGCTTCGTGGAGATCTTCCCCGTCTAATTTTCTACGAACGGTCGAAGTTTCAGTTTTCTAGGACGTACACTTGACGCAGAAGATCCATTGAAACTGTTCGAAGATAGACCTGTGGGGACTGTTTTCAGTCTAAACAGTTGGAGTAGAGCGAGATTTAGACATCCTTTCGGTGTAAATCTGTCATCTGTCGTTTCCATTATCTGTTCAGTCAACTAATCGTAGTATTGTTGTTATGTAAACAAAATAACTGTTCGTCAGTACTCCATGTTCAGTAGCCCAGCTTGTTATCTCAGTCACTTCGGCAGTGCTCAATATATTCCGCGTCAAGTGGTACTATAGCTTCAGAAACGTGCAAAAAGGCAGAAGTTTACCTATTTTTTCCTTACGCAATTATATTGAGATCTAATTACACAGCTGATCAAATCCCAATAATGAAAAATGTGTTGATTGTATAATCAATGATCAACGGAATCAACGGAATGTATAATCAATGATTGTATTTTTTGCCTCCAGTTTCCTCAACAAGGTCTTTCATTCCAGTATTTGGTTCATGGATGGGTCCCAGACTTGCAGGTTTCTCAATGTTCCTGGTCACGGTTTGGCCTTTTATATAGATAAACAAAAGCTTTGTATGAATAAAACCACTGTATCGAAACTATGTTTTTAAACAAAACACTTCGTCTGTTTACAACAAAGCTTGATTCTTTGAAAATTTTAGCATCTCAAATAAAATTGTAAAATCTAATACAGTAGGGTTCACGGTGCTTGGCACCTGGAAAAGGCGAGAAACTACTTAAATTTCTCGTGAATAAAAGTAGACATTAACAAAAAAACCAAGACAGATGTTTCAAGTTAAATAAGTGTTTTTGCTTTCTGTTGACAAAAGTAGATTGTAACACTAACGGTACTAAGCCAAATAGAGGCGAAAAGTCATTCCAGAGCACACGCTAAAGGCGGTCCTACACTTCTCGCAAACACCCGCCTGAACATTCGGCCAAACATTCTCCCGAATGTTCACTGAACATTCGGTCCCGTATTTTCCCGTATGAATTCATAAGTTCGTGCAGCTCCCACACTGCTCGCGAATACTCCGAACATTCGGGAAGAGAGAGTGGGACCGCCTTAACCAGATGCCAAGCAATGTGACCCGAACTTTTTGTACCACTCGATAACTGCAACATTATTAAACTAAAAATCAGTAATACTATACAACATCCTGCTAACTTTGGAAGACAAATATTCTACAGTGTAAGTCATTGTAAGATCAGTTACATATACGATTTAAAGAATATTCCTTCTGTTTATGAATCCAATGAGCGTAATTTTACAAACACTTACATTGCGTGTTTGAATTTAAATATAACAAGTAAAGACGTTATTTACGCTTTGTTGAAACAAAGAAATTATAATTACTCACGAACATCGTATATAGAGAACAAGCGCATGAAATACCCAGACCTACTGACCTAGTAGTGCATGCAGTAATGTATAATCTATTGTGATCCATGAGTCACAACCCTGGTTTTAGTTTAATCAAAATATCAATAGTCGTTGAACGAATGTTGTTCCCACGGGCAGATTCTTTACACTTCTGCTTTCTTAGCAGGAATTTCCCATAATTAATCGTTGCAACTTCGTTAATTACATAATGTGATTAAATTGAGAACTGACTTACTTTTATAATTTTCGTCGTAAACGTTTACTGATTGGTGGCACAACTTGGTCGAGGAGTTTCGTGGAAGTCTTTTGGGAAGTGGGATATTTTTTCTCTTTTTTATCACACATTTTATTTTTACTTCTATATAACGATGCTCGACAGTGAAAAATTGAAACATCTCTTATTTGGATACCGTGTTCTTCCGTTTACGTTCCGCAAAACGATGTATGTATATTTTCTCTGACTGTTCGTCTGTTGACGTAATCCCTTCTCATTTGTATAGAACAACATAATCTTTGACCACTACAAAATTCAAAATTCTGTGATGGCTATATCTTAGATGGTCTGTAAGGTTAAAATCTTGAATGTGATCAGCCTACGTCTAATTTGATCAGCAAATGATTTAAATTAATTAAACAAATCCAAATGTGTAATACTGTTGTGAAGTTATATCAAAATCAAAATGGATTAATATCGTTTATTAAAGACTCTGTAAAACAAAGCATTTAGTTAGCATTTAGTTACTTCTTATATAAAGTAACCTTTTTTGTGCAGGGATTTAGGTTGTTTGAATTGTTAGGCTGTATTAAATGTTATTGGCAAGTACCATCGACATCCTTGATTAATAAAACTTTCCCAAAATAGTACACACATTTTCTTTTCAAGATTTTAAACTCATAGAATCCATCCCCAAAAATGCTGTGCCAAAATGATCTCTCGACGCTCACAGCAATTACTGCATCAAGAGTTCCCGAAATACCCCCTACACCCGCAGAAAGGAACGAACCAAACTCGCCTCCTGAAAACTCACAAACATATCGCATTAAAACTTCATCCTTAATCCTCGCAGAAAACCAGATAACATTGTCACAATCCTCACAAAAAAGCTTGCAGGAAAATAAAAACCTTGGCACAATTCTTACAGAGATCAAACATTCGCGATAAATATCCACAGAAAAGGTTGAATCAAAACCCATCCTGCTCAATCCTGACAAAATGATTGGATCAAATCTTAATCCTTAAATACAAAGTTTTAATTTGATCAACAAAGTTCAAACAAATGTTCAGTCGGTTAAAAGTGTTATAAAAAATATTATAACACCTTTGAAAAATAATAATTATAACACTTATTATAACAATAGATTGACTTTATTGTTTATAGGATTCTTGAGTTTCTAATTTTGATCTACTGTACTTGTTTCGCATTGTTTTAAGCTAAAATGAGTAATCCTACTAATAGGCTGCCTGCCACCTACCTTCAGTACTATCTTATTCCGTTGATGATTAAAAAAATTCGAAATTGGTATGATTTTATTGCATTATAAATCTTTATCATTCTTCTGCTTTAAATTCAATATACTTTAAACCTTCAAGCGAATTCAAATTTGCTCATTTAACCTAGATTAAAAACCTGTTCTACATGAATAACTAAAAGCAGTCCATCTTACGAATAGTTTAATATGACAAAACAACTTCTGTTAAAAGTGACAGTCAGTTTTGCCTTTATTGTTCAATTTCATTATTTTCAAGTACAATATTAATTTTATGATTTAAACTTTGACCCATCAAAACGAATTCCAATTCGAATTGTTCGTTTCATCCAGATTAAAAATAAACAACAAAATAACTGTTTTCCAGGACATCAAACTATACTATACTATGGTTCTTTCAATACGAACTGAAAAGTCTGTCAAAATTTAAATTTTAAATAGATCGAAGGTTTAGCAAGTTGAAAAGCAAGTGATTTAATATCAAAGTTCTCTCTAGTCAAAATCTTGACATGAATCTTAATTGTCATATGCATGGTTAAGATAAGATACAGTACTTTAACTAAATACAAACAATTATATTTTGATTGTTCTTCAATCTTGGCCGTCTTTGAAAAAGTCTTAAATTGTATAGATTAGCTTTGCTATGTCTCTTGTCTCTTCACTTACGATCCTTAAACATTTGAATTTATATAATTCAGTTATTATCTGGCGAGAATATAGTGTCTCAAATTATGCATGTGTCTTAAAGTAGTTTCGCATTTATCTCAAGTCCTTTTCGTAAAAAAAGATATACGTAGTTATATATTAAACGTAAAAAATTGTACTGAACCTATTTGAATTAGGTTTAAATTTATTTTACACCGAGTAGGCCTACTAGACAACCATGGGGTATTTTTCGCATAATTATAATAAACCTTTTAAAATTAGTTTTGTACAATTTGGAAATACTTCCTGCAATATCTATGTCTGTAGGTTTTGCCACAGAAGTTGTTAAAATCATTATGTATTGTTAATTTAGTTATCAGTCTGTCTCAATCAGATCCAATCCGTCTGTCTCAGCGAACCAAATTCCAGCCTTTCCGCCAGGATTGAGGATAGAATTTTGATGAAATGTTTTCCTGTTACGGTTTATGGATATAGCTTTTAATTTTAATTTAAAGGGTCAAGTTTTGATACTATGGGTGAGAATTTCGATGTAACGTTTCTAATAAGGATTATTTTTTAATGTTGACATTTTATAAGGATTGAGGATAAAGTTTTAATGCACACTTTTCGGTGGTTATTTAGTGTGGTGGACTTTTAAAGCAGCGATTTATTTTTGAAGTTTGTCAATGAACATCCGATGTATCCTTTTAGTGAAGATCGAGGATAATGTTTTTATGCAGCCTTTTATGAAGATTGAAAACGGATTTTTATATGCAGCTTTTTTATGTTACAAATTCTGTGAGGGTTATAAGGATGAAGTTTCGATGCGGCCTTTTAATAACTCTTCCAGATATTCTGGGGCCTCTTTCATAAAAATGTATTGTTACAATAACATACGTTTTATATAGAGAAAATTATGATATTTTTCTGATTTGTAAAAAAAAGAGATATAAAAAGATGGCTGAAGTAGGTAGTTGAAAATATAAAGTTACAAGACCTTTATTTTGTATTATTTTTTTACACATGTTAGCATACTATTTGAACTTGTTAAGAGTTATGCATGAGCACATACTATAATAGATTTTTCCAAAAGTTCTGTTGCTTAACAATTCTGAGGTCTGCACTAGTGGCCCTCAGTTTAAAAAAGGATAAAACAAGGTTAAACATATATTTAAATTATTCCTTGGTTTAGTGAGAATTTATTTTGTCTCATCTAGCCAGGCCAAATGGTTTTTTATGCGATTTGTTTGATACATCTGAGATTTATGAAAATCTGCAAAATCTTTTAACATAACAAAAGAATACCTACATCAGAACACAAATTTTTAAAAGACAAAGAGGGAAGATTCCCGTTGCAGGTGACTCATTGGTGATCTCATTCAACAAGTCGGAAGTCGGCGCTGCTAGAAGTGGTGGGGAAACTCCCCTTCTTCCCTTCCCATCACACCACTCTCTGTCTCTGTCCTGCTCAGTTCAGTTGCTCAGTACGGACGGACTGCTGTCTGCTATCTCGGTGCTGTTTGTCGCGTTGTGTTCCGGCTGTTATGTTACCATTTAATCCCCTGATTTCATGATTTGTTTGGTGTTTAGTGATATAATTTGGAATGTAAAAGATTGTCTCACCAATGTGAACAGTCCGCGTGGGATAACTGAGCGAATAACGGTAAGTTTTGGTCATAATCGTTTGTTCATTTCATAGGTTATGTTTGGCTTGCGGTTGTGTTTGGACCAAAATCGATCAACGGTTTTGCCCCACGTTAACCTGTTTAAGGATTTGGTCTTTGAATCAGAGTGCATGTTTTATCCTGCAATAAAGCTTACCAATTATTATAACCTTCAAGTCCTTATACGGATTAGCTAAAGTGTATTAATTATTTTACTGAATACTTACCTGAATTTTTGCATTCGGGGTTATAATTAGCTCAGTTTCTTATGAATAATTTTTTGCCTGATTACATTTGGTGACTAATTAGCGAAAGGGCCATTGCCCCTGTTAATTTTCCATACATACCTTTAATTCAAACTTATGACAAGAAACAAGATAAACGTTTTAAAGGATTTAAGTTAATCCTCAATATACCGGTACCAGGTATATGATAATTAGAGCATGGTTCACACTTTCTGGAAAGTCAGGGAATTTATAAAAGGTAAGGGAAAGTCAGGGAAAAAGATGAAAAACACCAAAAGTTAGAGAAAATGCTTACTTTTGTGTACAAGTCAGGGAAAACTTTTGATTTTAATCGTAACCGCAAAGCACTACTTTGTGAAAATCCAAACTTATTAGAAAATAAGTGCCATCACTTAAGTGAAAATAAGTCGCAAGTAAGGGAAAATTAACTTTTTTTGGTTAGAGAAAGTCAGGGAAAATAAACTTTTAGGTCAGGGAAATCAATTTTAACCAAATAAAAGTGTGAATCATGTAGAGGATGCCATTTGTTAACTTAATTGAATTTTAGCGAATTTCCCATATAGGGAAGAAGCTATTACCGTAGGTCTCATGGTAAGACTTAAGCCCGATACCATGATAACTTTTTGTTTTGAGGTCCCCAGATGCCAAAAACACTATTCGTTGAAATTATATATATATATATATATATATATATATATATATATATATATATATATATATATCTATGTATGTGTCCGTTAACATGATAACTTTAGTAAAAAACGTCCGATTTTGATGAAATTTGGCTCAAACGTGTAAAATGACATTCACGACTTTAGTTCGAAAACCAGAAAAATCGGACCATGGGAAGGGGGGTTTATGGGGGTTTTAAATTTTCCCAAAAATCAGTTTTTTGCACTTTACACCCAAAAATTTTTAAAAAACTTAATTTTGGTTTTGACCATGTTATAGAGCTTAAAAAACAAATAATATAGTATTTTGAATTATTAACCTAGGTTAAGTGGTTGCGGAGAAAATCCAAAAAACCTACTCATAAAATCTCCCATGTTAATCTTAAGGGAAAAAGGTTTTTGGCTTTTCCTAAGTTTATTTTTATGTAATCTTCACATTTGCTTTTACCAATCTGTTTAGTTCCACAAAACAATCATTTTGGTGTTTAAATTGTGATTCTACGCCCAACCGTTGCAGAGATATTCAAAGTGCTAAACACAGTACGTTGTCCAATGTTATCCTTATGGAGAATAAATAAAATTTGATATCTCGATTATTTATGAATATATGTTGATGAAATTTGGTATGTGGCTTCACGTAGTACTGATAAATTGACATTTGCACAAAAAATTGATTTTTGTTGTTGATTATTCCCGTAGCAGCAAACCTGCGTACTCAGCCCCCATGTTATTCTTATGGAGAATAAGTAAAATGTAATGACTCCCTTAATTATGAACATAAATTAATAAAACTTGGTATGTAGCTTCACTTGGTTGAGTTATATTGATAATTATATAAAAACCCATTTTTTTGTTCCTTGTTGCAGCAAACCTGCTTTCTCAGCCCCCATGTTATTCTTATGGAGAATAACTAGAATGTTATAAAGCGCTTATTTATGATTGAATATTGATGGAACTTGGTATGAGGCTTCTCCTAGTTAAATTATATTTATATTTGCATAAAAACCAATTGTTTCTGTTCCTTGTTTCAGCAAACCTACGTACTCATTACCAATGTTATTCTTATGGAGAATAATTAAAATCGCTTATATGTGAATATATTTTTATGAAACTTCGTATGCGGCCTTATGTGGTATTAAGACATATATTATGCATTGGAAATTCGCTGAGTACGCAGGTTTGCTGCGACGGGGGTATTGTCCCTAACATCAAAAGCAAATCAATTTTCATTCAAACCTGGCAAAGATAAAGTTCCAAATTTAATTTCATTTCTAATGAAGGGATAAACAGATGACTATAAATTTTGTCCTCAAAAAAGTTTTGGTCCTTTTCACCCAAGTCCTCAAGACTTTTGAACCGTAAAATTCTTAAGTGTTATGACAATCTCTCAGGGATTGTAAATATGCACGCGTTGTCGAAGAACTCGTGCTATTGAGGGTCGTGTCAGCGAGTTTCTACTGAATTAACTAATAATGTAATCAAACATTTCCAATAAATTATAAATCAAGACACATGTTTTACCCTTTGCGGAGCGTCAGCCTACGGACCACATAGTTAATGTCTGAAGTTGGTTGGTTGGCTGGTCTACATGGAACATGTGAGGCTGGGCTCCAATGGCTTCCGCCGCCTGGATTTAGTTAAGTGATGGGAGATCCTTTATTTATTTTCTGAACTTAAATATTTGGTACAGTACATAATACCAAATTTTTTTAAGTTGTAAACTCCGAAATAGAGTAGCTAGCTGTATTATACATACTGTCGCCATACGCCATTATACCTGCCCCATACGCCATTATAGTAGCCATACGTTTTATATATACTGTATATCTTTATATATAATTCTGTAAGCAAAATTTTTAAGTTACAATTATGAGAGAGTGGTAAATTGCAGGATGATGGGAGAGGGCTCAAATTAAAGGTCTTAATCCCAGGGACTCGGGAAAAATAAAAAGCTACCAGCAAACGAGAAATAACATAAAACATCCCCCATAAGAAAGGCATGGGAATTAAAACATGTCTGCATAGTTTACATTAAAACATGTGATTAAGTGTCTACTTTGCTTAAGCTGTTTTTATATTTTCTGTATCACCCAAAAATCGTGGGATAAAGAAAATATCTAATAATCTTAAAGCTTTATTACATTTCCTAAAAAATGCTATAAACTACATCGGTATAAACAATTGTACAACTGTATCAAAGTTAGGCTAGAAATAAACAGTTAATATTTATTTTATCTTATTTCTCATGAGGAACCGTTTTAAGGTTTGCTACGAATTAATAAGATGCCTGTCTTTTAAAATTATTCGTCGATCTGCACTATTAGAGGGCTCCAATGACCCATTAATTATCAAAATTGGTCCGCCGAACTCTAGATTTAATTGTACAAAGAACCCCATACACTCACTGTGTTATGAAAAAAAAAAACATTGAACATTTGGAGGTTGTTATGAATTCTTATGCACAACTCAAAAATTGTGGTAAAATCAACAAACTGGAATTTAATATTCTAGAGCTGATAAAACTTTCTACAAATTGAAAAGCATTTGGGAACAAAGTAGTAAAACAAAGGTACCTAAAGGTTAAATGATCAAACAAAGATTTTTTTACAAATATCTGATATATTTATCATAATTTAATATTTTCTATTTTCCCCTGACAAGTTATAATACACCCGTCACAGTAAACCTGCGTACACAGCGAATTTCCAAATGCATATATCTGTCCTAATACCGCATAAAGTTAATCTTACTAAGTTCACAAATAAGCGATGTATAACATTTTAATTGTTCTCTATAAGAATAACATGGGAGCTAAGTAAGTAGGTTTTCTGCAACAAGGGACACAAAATATGGGTTTCTGTGCAAATATGAATATAACTAAACTAGGTGAAGCCACATAACAATATGTATTAATTTATGTTCATAATTAATGGATACATAATATTTTATTTATTCTCCATAAGAATAACATGGGGGCTGAGTACGCAGGTTTGCTGCTACAGGAACTATCTCGGTAGAAATTTTTTTGAGCAAATAACAATATACCACAACCAGCCATACACCAAGTTTGGTCGGTATTTGTTCATAAATAAGTGAGATATAAGAGTAACATTGGACAACGTACTAGTGTTAGCACTTTAAATATCTCTGGAACCAATTGACGTAGAGTAATGATGAAAACACCAAATTGTGCGTTTTTTAAAGCTAAATCCAATGATGAAAATTAAGCTTTATGACTTTTCATAAGAGCCTATGTATAGCCTATGTAAAACACTAAACAAAATTTGTGGGATACAAAACCCCCCCAAAATAGATCGATCTGTCTGGTTTTCGAACTTAAAGTCATAAAAGTTGCTTTACACGTTTGTACCAAATTTTATCAAAATCGGACAATTTTTACGAGAGTTATCGTGTTCACGGACACACATATACAGTGTGTTCATTTTTTTGTGCTCACCAATGGGTTACAAAAAAAACTTTAATAGTTACAAGGAAGGTTAAATGAGCTAAGTAGTGTATAATTATAAACTAAATAAAATGGCGCAAAAAATGTAAAATACTCCACCAAACTCGTTCGCTCTCCGCCCAAAAAATCATTTTTGACTAAAAACAAAAATTGCTTATAACTCTATTATTTTTTAGATACTTTAGTAGAAAGTTATTAGAAAGTTGCTAGGATTTACAAGACCTTTTCAATGGTATGCTTTTAGACATACGCTACCATTTGAATTTTTTGAATTTTAGGCATATGGGTATTTTCAAAATAAATATTTTTTTGAAATATAGATTTTCTCAAAAAAGCCTGTCAAGTAGTATACCAGAGTAAAGCTGAGTTTAAGAAATTTAAGTCGGAAAAAAGGTACGAGTCGTGGTTTAGAAAATACAGTATAGAGTATTCCGTAAATGTCAATATTTTTCATAAAAATGGCCGCCATTTTGAAACGAATAAAGATAAGTGAATTCTGTTTTCGCCAAAATATTTCTTTTAACGAGACCTTTAAAATGATGTATAATATTCCCTATGTTTACATTAGCAAATTTTGAGATTCGAACCCGTGACCTTCAGTTTTGGAACATTCTGTACATATATTTTGATGAAAATATTTTTAATAGAAAGCCCATATGAGTTTTAGTATTTTTGTTTGACGACTATAGACCAAACCGTTCTCTCGTTATTCATGCTGTACGGGTGTCTGACTCATCCTGTATACAGTTTTGAACGAATGGTGTTTTTGGCATCTGGGCACTTCAAAACAAAAAGTTATCACGGTCCCGGGCCTAGGTCTTACCATGCCGACTACGGTAATAACTTCTTCCCTAAAGGGGAAATTCGCTAATAGTTGTTAAGATTTTAATTTACAACTTTAATTGAGTTGTTAATTTGACAGTCTACACAATTGAAGGTTTCCAGTGAAGGATTAAACATCCAAATCAGAAATGCTTGTTGTCCCGGCTTGTACAAGCAATCCTTAAAAGTGCATTTTATCGCTTATGCGTTGACAAATTGCATTAAAAAAGTATCATTGTGATAAAATTGTTTAGGCCTATATTGTTTGTATCTTGTAAAATCGTTAAACAAATTATGATTTTGTTGTTATTTTTGCCTTATTCGAGCGCCAGTTTGAAAATATTTAAGACAGTTTTTAATATACATTTTGTATTATTTGCTTCTTTAACTATTTTAAACGTACGTGCAAAGTTTAGTTTCTGTAGCTTAAATAGTTCTCAAGATTAATTAATTTATAAAAAATATAAAATGGCGGCTAGTGACTAAACGGAAAATTGTTCGACCTATGTTTATATACATTTTTTTCAAACTGATAGGCTAAGTACTACCAGCCCTCGAAGTTTGTAATGACCCTTTCTGAACACCCTGAGTGGGATAGCCTATATTTTGTACAATAGTTTATGTGAACATAAGGTGTTTTTAATTTTTTACTCATTAAACCATAATCAAATGTTAGCTTTCAAAATACTTTGCTCATTCTTGAAATCATAAGGGTCTAATGGTGCGTCGAAAATTAAAAATCGGAGTAGTAGAACTCTAGATTTGGCTGTTTAAAGGTAATATCTCTGCTTTCTCAGGGGTGGCTAAAGACACATTTCTAATGAATTTCCCATTTGTATTTATCATGGAAATCATTTTATGTTTTCCTGCCAAAATATAATACAAAATGTAGGCCTACAACATTCATAATTAATTATTTTACTATTACCACCGGTGGATACCTCCAATAATGCATCCATTATTATGAAAATCGGCCTGTCGGAACTCTATATTTAGTTTTACAAAGGAATTACTTTCTCAGTTATATATAAGATAATTAAAGCACTTGTATATACTCGTGGCTCGAAGGGGCCAAAGCCTGAACCTTTCTTCAATACTCTGTTAATCTGATTTTCATGCCGAGGAAAATAGTACATTTTGAGTAGGATCACATGTTTTAATGTAAACAATTCAGACGTTTTTAAATCCCCATGCTTTTCTTATGGGGGATGTTGTACGTTATTTCTCGTTTTTTGGTAACTTTTTGGAAATACTGTTATTTTTCCCGAGTCTCTGGGATCGAGATCTTCAATTTGAGCAGTCTCCCATCATCCTGCGACTTGCCAAACTGCCACAATTTTGACTTAAACATTTCGCTTACAGAATTATATATAAAGATGTTTTACGTTATTTCTCGTTTGTTGGTAACTTTTTGGAAATACAGCTATTTTTCCCGAGACCCTGGGATCGAGATCTTCAATTTGAGCCGTCTCCTATCATCCTGCAATTTGCCAAACTGCCACAATTTTGACTTAAAAAATTCGCTTACAGAATTATATATAAAGATGATGATGGATTCTTTTAACAATATCGTGTAAACTGTTATTATAAAATACCCACGTCGCAGCAAACCTGCGTACTCAGCGAATTTCCAATGCATGCATCCGTTTCTCACTAATACCTCATAAAGCCACTTACCAAGTTTCATAAAATGCATAAATAAATAGTGGTAGAAGCTATAGCAATTTATTTATTCTCCATAAGAATAACATTAGGGCTGAGTACGCAGGTTTGCTGCAACAAGAAAGGTGATAAATTCACCAACTGTAAACAGTAATTTCTCTTACTGTACATAGGTTAGATGTGTTTTTAAACAGGCAAATATAATTTTCTTGTTATGAAACTTTTAAACTGAATAGGTCAATAAACAGTTTATATATTAATTTCTTCGTGTATATTTAAATTACCGGTATGCGGTATTCAGTTTTTGTCCCATAATGTGCATTGTTTTGAATGAATTGTTATTGAATCATAATTGTCTATCATTTTAAGTAAAACCCCATTGTTGCGTACTTGTTACTTGTTTTAAGTTGCCACAGGCCTAACAGGTAGGCCTAGTTTTATTTCCCAGGTTTTGTATTTTGAATTTCCCTACACAACACTCCTTCTCAGGATCGGTGTATGTATCCATGTATATGTATGGTTATTTATCCTGAGAAAATGTTGAATACAGATAGGTTAGGCGGTTGACTTGTTCTAAATTATAAAAATGCAGTTTTGTTTTTGTTTTCTAAGCCTCACATATTTTGTATTTTACCGCCGTTTCTGCAACTAATGTTAGGACGATTTTCTTCTGTATTTTGTACCGGATTACTTTAGACTAGGCTATATTCCGACGTATCTTTATAAAATAGGTTGTGATTTTTGCCATGTAATGTTATGATTGAACATTTTCGGCAATAAAGATAATTAATAATAGTCATTTTTAATAAATTAAAAGCAAGTTTAGCAATTTTAAAAATCTAGTTATTACATGCGGTAAAAGTAAACATGCTATTAGGTGTCCAAATTGACTTTCCCCGCTCAGATGCGCTGTAAGAGACGTAACGCGATGCCGTGTGGATATGGAGGGGAGAGTCGGGTTGCGGATTCGTTTAATTAAATTAGCGAACGTTCAGCTCGATTAACACTGCATCAGAGCGGCATCAGCATGACGTGACCGCCTCACGCGGCCGCCGTTGAAAGTGTGGAGAATTTGTCCAAGGCTTTCAGAGGAATTTGTCGTAAAACTTGTGTCTAAAATATATTATACATAGTTTTAATATTTATTTGTAACTAAACAAATAATTAGTCTTATTGCGAAATAAAAATCCCTGTTGGTTTCTAAGCACAATTGTAATGCGAGACATGTTTAGATTATAATACATCGGATGGTAGTAAATGACCACCGAGGGAGCATATTTAGCTAGTTAAGAGTTCTAGAAAGTTGGCGGGTAATTGAAATGTGCGACGTCTAGTTTCTGTTTTCGAGAGAGTGGTTGTTGGGGGAGGTGGGGGTTACTTTTAATTTTCTAATAATGTACATTATTACTTGATATCTTCTATTACATCGAGTTCTTGCACTTGAATTTAAAAAAGTTGATGTACTAATACAATTGACCAGTGAGGGAATTATGAGATATTTCGAGGATTAGTATGGTTTAAGAAGTTAGTTAAATTAAATCGTTCTTTCTATTTTAATTAAATCATTACATTTTTATCTTTAAAATAAGAATAGTTTTTGACTTTAAAGTAATAATATTTTAGAAATGTGCGTTGACCTAAGGAGTCTTGTGGACTATAACTTAAGTTTTGAAACGATTTCCAATAATCGACAGATTATGTTTTATTAAAGCTAAAGTGTAAAATCAAGGAAATCTTCAATTTATAAATTTTGTGTAGGATATATTTATATGAGGAATAAGCACGCACCAACACTTGTAAGTTAAATCTCGACACGATTGTTATTAGTAGTAATCATTGACTTATATTTTTATCGTTGCCTATTGGTAATTATGTGTCAATGTCAGCAAGATCCCGTTGGGTGGTGCAGTTTTAGCTCCATTGCGCGTCAATAGTACTGTACACGTTTTGAATGCGACGTCCCAGTGATGTGATTTATTTATAGCTTTACTTCTGAAGCCTCCCTTTTAACAAAGATGTCGCTATTTTTGGCTTTGGAGAATAACTTTTTTCGAAAACACTTTCCTATTCAAGTTAATAGTATTAGTGAACACAATCTAAAATCTTATTCGAAGCGGTTTGACCCAGTGGGTCAAGTTCTTTGTACATACGGTGTTTCATGGGCTTGATACATATATAGAGTAGAATATGTTTCCATCGTAATGACTGCCGCAACAGTAAAACCCTGTAAATATGAATAGCCAATAGCTTGAACGTGATGGAGCAGCACCCAAACCTGCATTCAATTTGATTATATTAGAAATGCTTATTTAAACTTACTTTTGATTTAAACCTTGCAGTCCGTTTGCGCCCGTTTTGGACCGGCGCCGGCGCCCCTGACCAGCCCCCCTCCCCGATACGTCTCCTCCGAGTGGTCACCATACTTTTAATTAGTGGTACCCCTCCTCCCCCTCTCTGCTCTACAGCTAACAAGCCAACTTGCAACCCCTGTTGACCTCATTCTTTAGATAACGTTGTCAGTACATGTTTTATAAGTTAAAGAACTAACCCTTTGAGCAAGGTTTGCTTAGAAACAAATTAATATCACCTTTGTGACAATAGTTTTCGGTAAGGGTAATATTGCGTCTTTATTACAGGCAGTTTTTTGTATTTAAATGAAGCTGTTCTTTTTTGTTCAGTTTTAAAGTACAGTAGTTACCTCTGTAGATTATACTTTAGGCTGTATTCATTCAGCTCAACACTTCAGTGTTGTTTCATTGGACAGTTTTCAGGTTTTAACTTCATTTATGGTTTGTATTTTTCTAGTTCCATTATGAGCTACAAAACATGCTACAGTACTCGGTTGTTAGTTTACATTTGATCAGGTTGTTTAGGTTAGTTTAGGTTTGATCGGTTGTTAGTTTCCAGATCAGAGGATCAACTTTAAGATATTAGAAGAAATCTGCATTCTACAGAAGAAAACTGTATAATTCAGAAAGTAGTGCTATGAAAAACAGAAACGGGCGGAACAAAATCGAAGCGGGTCGTGGTTTCTTTTGTGTCGACGTTTCTTTCGTGCGGTGCTGCTGTGGTTTCTGGACGTTTTCAGGTCGACTCACCAAACCGTAATTTCATCTCAGGGTACCATGGTCTTCGGTTGAAGGATCGTTCATTGGAACATTGGTCATTGGACGAAGGTTACTCATACCAGATACATAAGTTACATCCCACAATAAAAGGAAAGTTTTGTATGTTTCGAAATACATAATTGAGGTCTTGCAAATCATAATATATAAGGTACTGTACTGTATATACGATCTGTATTCAGTCTATGACAGTTTCCGGTTGCCTACTTAATTTACCAACCGGTAACTTGCCTTTTAATCGTAAATTTCATGCAGGAAAAAAATATAAGCAGAGGGGCATGTAGAGCCAAAAGTGCGTTTATGTCCACTGTATATTGAACATTACAGTATCGTTTTCCTGACTAGTTTACACTGTAGATTAAATGTATAAAGATAGTCAGTAAATTTGAATAATACCCAAGGATTTTGTAGTAGTGAAGTTGGCGAAGCCGCAGGCCGGCCTGTGCAAGAATACAGTACAGTCGAATGCGCAGGTCATCACGCAAAGCTACCAAGGCTCCCTAGACAGGGCCATATTTCCCCAAGGGCGCACGGGGCGAGCGCCCGGTTTTAAGGGTCTCGAAAGTGGGACCCTTCAGACCACTACTTGGCAGTTTTTTTTTAAATTGTTCTGAAAAAAGTTGATTATTCTCAACTGACAACAATACAAATAATTTTAAGACGTAAAAGGTTTACGTTCAAACTAAATATCAAACCCAAAGTCATTCAATAATTTGTATTACTGTACGTATTTCTAATACCATGTGTGAATTTGATAAACTTGCCCAACTCCAGAAACTAAAATTGGCCAGGTAAGATTTGAAACATAAATACTGACGGCATTGTAGAACACCTTATTTTGCTGAGCATAGATTGTATATTTGTATATTTTTGATATATGACCTTAATATATATAATAGCTATAATTGTTTAGCCTGTCCCCTAACCCCGTTATAATTGTTTAGCCTGTCCCCTAACCCCGTAAATTGTTTAATATCAACCATGCTTTGCCGTACCTGGAAGTTGCAGATTCCGTTCAAGCCGATTTAAGTTTGTCGTTCTTGTTGCACAAAACTCAGTATGATATATTATAAATTATTAGGAACAAACAGCCAAATAGAAAGTAATTAGATAATAGTATCAAAACTATAATTGGTTACGAAAGTTAGTTAACGTAGGACACTGAGTAGTCATAAGTGTTTGAGGTTATCCTAAATATGATTATACAATTAATAATAAAGATGATAATAATAATGATACGGTAGCTTTTATCCTGTTTTTTGTTGTTGTTATTTTGTTCGTATTATACAGTATTGCTATAATAGTTTGAAGGTGAAGATGGAATCAAATTAATTTACTCAATACGATCAGCCCTGCCTCGGTATCAGTGAGTGTTACGGGATGTATGCTTATCATTGTTGCCAACAATGCCCAATGATAAAGGTAATATTTAATTTTATCAACATCACGTAAAATTATCACGAAAATAATGTGCAAACGTCTACAATGTAACTGACTTTTTACTACATTTCCAAATATTTAAATCTCTTTACGAATATTTTTGTGTACGATAAAATCAAATGCATCCGGGAAAAGAACATGTTTTAAAGTTTAAACTTGCAAAAAGTTACCTTTGAATTAGCCTTAAATCAGAGTGTAGACAATTATATTTTGTGTTGGCGTTGCCTATGTTACTTTGAACATATAATTTATGATTTTTCAGCCAAGAAATGCCGAGAAAGAAGGGGTTTTCCCGTATATACTGCATGATATACGATTTAATAAAGTCTATCCAGTAGTATGTTGGTCAACGACCTTTAAAGAGTCCAAATCAATGTGTATTGAATTCAAACATATTGATTTCATATGTGCTATATTTTGATTGTTTTCAATTATGTTAGTACAATGATTTTTGTGGTAAAGTAATTACACAAGATATTTTTTTTTAATTTGTAAGTTGTTTGTTTAACTAGTCATAATGTTTTTTATTGTATATTAACTTAATATATTAGTAGCTTGTTGGATATAGGCTTGAGAGCTAAAACTTTATTAAATCTTGTAAGGAAAATTAAATACAACATTTTTATTTTCCAAATTTTTAAAGTTTTCATAACAAATTAAAATTTGTTAATTATTTGTATATTTGGTGTATTTATTTCAGACTAGACAATTAAAATTAATAAGATTATATTACGGAATAGAGAAATAACTTTTGTATGTATACATACCTACATACATGCTTGTATTTATGTTAGGGGGCCCCATTTTCGTATTCGCCCGGGGCCCCAGAGGTCCTAAATACGGCCCTGTCCCTAGAATGTTTTCCCAATAACTATACCTAGTTTTTCTCAAGACGGGATATGTTGACGTGTGTTTCTGTCATGGCGGTAATATAATTGAACGGGTGAAAGCGGAGGTCGGTTACTCGGAAGGTTGTTGACCACAGGGTGTCTAGTATCAGTGACTCCGGCGACGCACCTGCCAGTCTACGGTGCGTGGTATGCCGACGATAAGAGCACAGTGTTGTAATTAAGGAGCATAAACAGAATGTCATTGGTTTGATTGAATACATCATGTTTATAGCCGGTGTTATAGGTTCTATTTGTTTTCATGATCGAAGGTCGATATTTTTAAATTAACTTCCTTATCAGAATTCAGAATTGTGTCATAAAATCGACATTCGGGCTGTTCGTTGATTGATAAACTTAGAGGGGTTTCTTTTCATAGTGTGTGGAATGTGGATTAATGTAAAAAGCGTATATTTTAAGTTTAAGTTGAATGAGAACGACTATAGGCTGACACTTTTTTGCTACAACCACATGCATCCATCGTCGCCGCGGCAGGGGGCGCTTCGCACTTGGTAACACGCACACAGTTGGAGGTTGTTTTTGTTAGGCTTTCCTTATGCACCGCATTGCAACAACCTTATAACACACACGCAAAAGCTGGTCATTTATCTGGATTTAGGCCTGCTGAATAACATGGTCGGCTAATTTTTGGTTGATCACATCAGTAAAAACTAGCGCAACAAGAATAACATATACTTCATGTTTTATGTTTTTCTTCTATGGATGCACTTAGCTCTGCGTTTTGTTTATATTTATTTTAGCTGCTGTAGCACCATCTGCCGCGAACTGAGACTCCCCGTGGACTCGAAAACAAAAAGCGATGACTTAGCCCCTTTAAATGTCACAGCTGTTCCAGCATTGCAAAAAGTCGTGATTAAATCGGACTTGTTTTTGTTCCATTGTCCCCATCGAAGGGCCATCTGACCAAATTTGGCATGGGTCGGGGACCTGCAATCCGCACGACAGGTTGCATGGAGGCTCTTTTGAAATTGGTTCTCATGTATCCTACATAGCCTCTTGAAGAAGAATTGAAGTAGAGATTTATTGTATTTTTTATGTTTTTAATTGAAGTTGACCTCTACCATTTTATATTCAAGTGGGTCTGAAATTAGAATTTATCTTAAACGATTTGTTTATATACCGTAATATGTTTGGAATTCAGCAATAATATGGTTATGACATCCAATTCACGTAGTTGAGCACGAAGTGTTCAATTTAACATTTAAAACTAGGAAATATGTCGCTGGAAATCGATAAAAGCTTTTTAAAATTAATAGTCTGTGTACCTAGCTGTACAAATTAACTCTAGATATAGCCTGTCTAGACACTCAATTACCTCAGGCTTTGTACAATTTTACTTCGGCCCTTATCCTTAGTAATTATAATTTACGTTTACAATTGGTAAAGTAAAGTAAATTCTTCCATTAACCTCTTAAAATGGGGTTTAAATAAACGGTATCAGGAAACTGACACATACTTTCTCCCTTTTAGCCAAACTTTAATGACAAAAATATTTGTTATTTACTAAATATAGAATATGAAGTATAGATAAATGTACAGAAAATTGTCTAAAATAGTTGTTCTCAGAAATATCCACCCAAATTGCTTTTTTGGAGGCACTATAGAGTCCGTTGCTACACACAGTAGTTTTGAGAGGGGAAATGCCCCCTTGCCCCCCCCAGGGTTAAATAGCAACACATTTCGAACATCATCTGTTGGTCAATGCTAACTTGACCTGCATATCAAATGAAATTGATCAGTAAATAAGAGAGAAATAGTTATTTTTGTATTCCCCATAAGAATAACATTGGACAACGTACTGTGTTTACCGCTAAATGAAAATTTCAATTTTCTCCGCAACTAGCAATCGTAGAATAGTAATTTAAAATACTAATTTATTTAGTTTTTTGAGCTCTTTTTAATGGTGAATAGTAATCTTTTTTAACATTTATGATTTTTTATGAAAAATCCAAAAAACCGAATTTTTGATGTTTTAAGTCCTGTAATTTCTGAACCCGCATTTTTCCAGAAATGCGGGTGGTGTCATTTTGTTGGAAACCTAAAGTTCTACAAACCACGAAAGTTTAATCAAAATCGTTAGAGCCGTTTTTGAGAAATTTGGATTTTTTATGTTTTTTGGCGGTTTTTGGGGGATAATTACCCTTAAAAATCAAAAATTCAAAAAAATGAAAAAATCGCCTGGAGATATCGTGGATTAGTACCTACATACCAAATTTCATAAAAATCGGCCCATGGGTTAGGGCTCTAGCTCTGTACACATCCACACAGACACACACACACACACACACACACACACACACACACACACACACACACACACACACACACGGACACACACACACACACACACAGACAGACATCACGTAAAAACCACTTTTTTGGGTTCAGGGAGCACCAAAACGAATATTTCCACTAACAACTCAAATTCGAAAATTTTTACGAAAACAATACTTTCTCCATATACTATGTATAGGGGGAGAAAGTAAAAAACACTCACTCATGTCCTTATTACAAAACAGTACTTAGGGGACAGAGTTTCACTCGAAGAAGCGCTGTCAGTGTGTTCAATCAATAGAACTGGAGTAATTTTTCCACCCCCCCCCATGACGTGCAGATTTGCTTCGTTTATTTGCCCATTTTCTGCACGTTAGGGTTACTCTAGTTGTAATAACTGGATGCCCTTGAGATATTTTTTCGCTGTATGATTTGATTAATCTTGGATATCCCAAGATACATCGTTGGACATGTCTTTGGACTAAAAATGTTAAAAGTATCATTTAATTTGTCCGTTTTCCGAAAACCGTGACATTACATTTTTTTCATACCGGAGGCATGAGTAATCAATATGCAATAATTATTGTTCATCCAGTTGTTTTGCCACTGTTCCCAGGAAACCACATGTTGGTACATTACCAGTTAAATGTTACTTTGACAGTTAACTGATTATTTATGAACAGCTGTTATGATTCTTTTGTTTTGAGTTACATTTCCGTAAACCCCATTTTAAAATTTCCAATGAGTTTTTTTAATCAAAATTTGAGTTTTCCTGGGGTTGAGGTTTATACTACTCAGTAGATTTTTGAGACTGAAAAAAGCTTATACATGGAAAGGTTGACAATGAATATAAAAAAATAATTGATCTCTTGAGTACAGTCGGCTTGACAATATCTGTGTGGGAGTAAATATTTGTTAAGACAACTATTTGAGTCCACAAATGGGATCTCAACAATTTGTTTCCGTTTAGTAAGAAAGGAGGAAGTAAACCAGCGCGGTAGTCAAAAGCCCTAAATTATATTCCAGCATAATTCAGTTTCCTAATCAAAATACCGAGCACAAGATCGAAGTCTTTTGTTAGGCACAAGACCGCGCCATGAGGGGAGCAACCGGGACACTTTGCCCCAGGCCCCCGAATTTAAGGGGCTTCTTGCCAAAAAGTAAAAATACCAAGATAGTAAAATAGGGGTTTCTGGGGCCCCTCGCAGAATGGTTACCCCAGGCCCCTAATCTACCATACAACACATTATAAATTTAATTTGGATTGCTATATATGGCATTAAGAAGATATATATATATATATATATATATATATATATATATATATATATATATATATATATATATATATAAGCAGAAAATTCTTAAATTTCAAACTTGAAGTCCTCAAAACAACAAATATATTTATGTTAGCATTACAAAAATGTATAAAATATTACAAAAATTACAAATGTTTACCTGTAGACGTATTTTATTAAATCATTATATTTTTAATGTCGGATATCATGAAAATGAAACTTCACAAACAACTTCCAAATTTATGTATACATTACTGTAAAATGTATTTAAAAAATTTGGTAAAACAACAATAATTTGCGTGTTTGAGTGAAGGTTAAGTCAAATGCGAATTTCACTGATCGTACTGACATTAAAGTCGTATCGCTCTTAATCATTCCCATCCATTCGATGAGAACCCCATACTATACGACCAGACCGAGGCATGCGGATGCCACGGCTCGCTCGTGAGAGGTGTTTCAAAGAGCAAGTCAAACACAAGAAAGTTAACGCGATCATCGGAAAACACTCGACTCGGTAGAGCAAGCGAAGCAAGTGGAGGGCGAGTGGCGAGTGCAAGTGGTAGGCGAGTGGCGAGTGCAAGTTATGAAAGGATCCTTGGTTTGGAGAGAAGCGCCTTTCCTTTCCCTCCTGAGTATCGCGTAACGCGGCACTCCACTTACCCAATCTTCACTTGACGACGTGATGGTCCGCCCGCCAGAGGCATAACTGCGTAATTGGCGACTAGGGAAACGCTAATATGGTAAGTGATAATGGAAAAGTCCGAAAGGAAATTGATAAAATTTAATCTGGATCTTAGTCAAATGTAATAGATATTTTAATAACTGATTAGAAAAATGATTTCTGGGGAAATGCGATTGTATACCAATGGAGTCATCATCATCGATCAGATAACATCTGGATTGAACAAACTGATTTATATATATAAAAAAAACAGCTATACAATAAGTGATGTTTATACGGCACAATCTTTTGGCTTGGAGTTCTACATTTATTTAATGTCATATAAATATTAAAAAAATAAGATTTTCAAGGGATCAAATTGAGATGTCCGCCAATTTGGAACGGGAAAAGCTGGAAACGTCAAATTAAATATCCATATAACATTAAAGAAGTATAATAGACGTGCTAAGTTAAAAGTAAATATCTCAAGCGGTTCCTAAGATTGGTGTAATTGCAACACATTCGGATACATAGATGGATAACGGAGCAGAATAGACCATATATAACTATTTGACGTTTCTGATTTATTTTGACTCCAGCAAAAACTTCTTGAAGTTTACAAACTGATTTTCACTGTGTGGTTTACATTTTATGACCAAACCAGCGGGTTCTTGCATGATATAGCCAGGAAACGAGACAAACTAAATAGGGAAAGGACAGTAGCTGATGTAATAATTAACGGAGGCACGTGGATGTAGATATTTCCCACGATAAGGTAGAAGTTCCCTCCTCCCGCAGAGTTATGTGCGCTGTTAGCTAACGTTATTTCACCGGAGGGGAATTACTATCTAGTAAACAATAAGGTCGTTCATTCGCCCATTTTGTTCTCAGTTTAGAGATGAATCACTTCGGGGATGGTTGAATGGAAGTTATAATTGAATCGCTGTAATTTATCGCGTTCATATCACATTTAGATCATCTTCTTTGTCAGTTTTCAAAGTTAGAATTATGCTACTGGTAAGATAACGTTCAATAAGAGCCGTTATTTTTTGTGAAATTTTGTTCTAGTATCACCCTTTAGGGTTGTCTGCTTAGAGTAGGACACATCCCTAACAATAATACTGAAAACAATAATTGAACACCCGTTAAATATGACATAGGAACATAATTTAACGTAACAAGAACGGCTCTTGAACATATCTCACGTTTCATATGCTCTATGTGTGAAATTCACCGACTTCCAGTAGTCACGCATTTAGTATAAAGGACGTCCAGGTGTTTGATGGGATAGAAACTTGGAAACAAGCAACTTACTGCATGTACAGTAGTTACTTTCTAACCAAGAAAGCAGAATATTTAGAGTCTTTTATATGGCTGGTTGGATGAAGTTCAATGCGATTTATAAATGGTAGAAAACTCATCTACAAAGTGTTTTGTCATCATCCCCAGGATTTGCTGAGTTTTCATTCCTGTCTTCTTGATGTTTCCCTGACTTTTCCGTCCAAGCAAAGTTCCTCAACTTTCGTTAATGTTCCAGGATCCCCAAGTATAATTAACACCCCCAGATATTTGCAGAAAAAAATGAAAATTTGATTTAGTTGATAACAGCCATTTGTGGTATTGGAAAGTAAAGAATTTACGTTAACAACCCCGGCTACTTTCCTCAGTAGAAATACCGGTATCTGCAAGGTTTTCTAGGAAGAGGATAATGCAGTTTCACGGTCGATCGACTGACCGGATGTTTCCGCCGTGTAGTAATTGTGTTCACTTTCCATTTATCGTGTAATCGGGAGTCGTTTTCACTTGTATCCATTCAGCAGGTAGAACTTGATGTTGGCATGTCGATTTAGCATCAAGAATGGATGTAAGCGCTCCCATATAAAGTCGATGAGTTTGAATTATGAGTAACTATGAGTAATTATGAGTGTGCAACCTAAATCGTATCGGTATTAAGTAATACAATTGTATACTAGAAAAACGCCGGATACCATGAAATAAAAGGTTTTGTCCATAATTGGAAACAACTTTTTGAATGTTTAGGTGTTTTCGTATTAAAACTGAACTATGTACTGCATTACGTTTGCTAGACGTCAATTAAACTGCATTGTTATTGGACAATTAGCTTTTGCCCTTCGCGACAGCGATCATAGTATAATTTTGGATAGATATTCGATTATTAACATTGTAGAAACTTATTGACAACATTTTTGATTTGCAATGATTAGGTTTAAGATTTGATTCCAGTATTTCCAACTTCCAACCAGACTGCATCAGCTCAATTGGGTCACTAAATACGTAATGTCAAAAGATTGGCATAGGAAGTTTTAAGGCCTTTAGGGCAGAGCCCAAAGGAAGTTTCCGAAGTGGGCGTAAACCTATGTACGATTCTAATGTGCTATTTATCTTTTTAAAACATTTCTGCTCAATCAGTCCAGTCAAGTTTATGCGTGATGACTTGGCATGAGAACTTCGAAGGACTTTTGGAACTCGAGTAGACTTACCTATTTAGTGACCCAGTTTGGATTCAGACAACACTTAAACACAAAAATAATGCCATTTTAAATCTAATTACAAATATAATTAACAAAATTGAAAGTAGTAAATTAGTATTTTTTAGAAGTTTTGATATATCTAAAGCTTTCGACACAGTGAAACACGAAATTTTACTGGGAAAGATGAAATATCATGGTTTTAATGACAATGCGTTGAATTTTAATCATATTTAAATAGAAGAGTTCAATATGTTGAATATGGTAATGCAATTTTGGAAGGAATCCCAATTGACATGGGTGTACCACAAGGTTCTGGTTTGGGACCACTATTCTTCAATATATTCGTCAATGACCTACCGTCCAAATTAGCTGGAGAAAATAGAACACATTTTTGAAATGCTGATGATTTAGGGGTAATAGGGGAATCTCCTGATCAGTTAGTCAAAAATCTTGAAACAGAACAAATTCAACATTGGGGTGATGCTAAAGAATTAATATGAGTACGACACAAAATTAAAAATACACTTTTAAAATAAGTTTTTCTCAATAACAATGCAACTTCATAGACCTTATTAGGAATTATGATATATTCACAACTGAATTGGAACGACGACTCTTCATGTCAGTGGAAAAATCACCAGAGGATTATATTATGTTTTAAGAAGATTAAAAGGAAATTTGATGAATTTGAAAGTAATTTGAAAGTAATTTGAAATGCCTACAACGCCTATTATCAGAGTTATATTGACTGTGAAACAGTCTGGAGCAGCGGACCAAATTACAAACTTATTTTTAAAATAAAAAATATATAAAAAAATCAGAATAATTTATGGTGTTAAACCAAAAACCCGTGGCAGACCATTAATTAAAAAAAAAAAAAAAACTGGGCATCGAAATCATCGACATCAATTTTACAAAGTTTACTTTACATTAAAAAGAATCACTCTAAACTTTTACTAAATTCAGATATTCATCTACATCAAACAAGAAATCGAAATAAATTTAAAGTTACACGTTTAAAGTGTTCAAAAAGCAAAAGGAATTTTAATGAAATGGGTATCAAAATGGTTACATTGCCAGCTGATTGGAAGAATTTAAGTGAAAGAAGCTTTAAAAGGAAGATTAATAATATTTTATTAAATGACTGGTCTTACATAGTAGATTAATGTTTGTAGAGTAATAACTGGCCACAGAAGAAATTTACGTAATTAGATGTGTTATAATGTATCAACATTTTTTGTTCTTTCTCCTATTTTCGTGTATTATTTGTAATGCCCAACGACAATGATGTTATTTATTTATACTGTGGTTGTGGTTATTTAATAATATTTTTGCCACCAGATCAACCGGTTCCTAAGCCTAAAGCCTAACATTATTTTCGTAAAGGGGGTAGGTCAATGTTTGATTGTAGTTTTACCTATCGATCCATTATACTACTTATAATGCCCATAAGATTAACCAAACTAGCATTGGTGGGGGCGTAGCTCCCAAACATATTTTTGGAACGAGAAAAGCCCATGGTTTGTTTGGTTACCTATTTTCATTCAAGATTTCAGATCAGTCGATCCGGTAATTGTTATGTGATGGACGCACAAACACACGAACTTTCAGCTTTATAATTTTATTATGACAGTTTTGTTGGCGGTTATAGTGAGTTAATTTTGTTTTAAAATTTATTTAACAAAATAAGCCCTACATATATTGTTTTCTCATGTACAAGTGATTTATTAATATATGAGTTTAGCCAGAATGATCCTAAGAAATACAGTAGGGCCTGTATGCAAATTTTGTTAAGTTCCTGTTACTGAACTGCCACTTGTCACTGGGCTATTAATTTGTAATACTGTGAATGCTAGAAGTAAACACACAGCTACAGAAGGCAACACGGGTTCTGTGCCGTACTCAGCCAGGTCTGGCGTGTCGTGTTACGTGTAGGCCGCAGGACGACCTTGTGTACAGGGTGTCCGGTGTCCTGGGGATACGCCAAGGTGACTGACGCACCTGCCGCTCAGAAGTAGGCCTACAGGACACCAGCAGCTGAACAATGGCTAGTTATAGATTACAATGGTCGTGTTAGTACATTATTGAGGTTGAGACTCTTTGTTAGTTATGATACTAGTACTATAGTTCCGTGTTTGAGATCGAATTGTTGATCTGGAAGATGTAAGCAATGGGGGTCTACGAGTTTTTTCGGTTGGGTTTGGATAGAAACATTTTTTCCTAAGTTCGTGAGTTTTGGATATGTTAAGACTGCAGAAACCTGTATAGGACCTAAATAGGGTAAACATAGTTACTGGAACAACGTGGGGAGCCAATGTAGAGGCTTCCTTATAGGTTTACTACTGTTAAAATACCCCCGTTGTAGCAAACCTGCATACTCAGCGAATTTCAAATGGTACTTCACTAAGTCATGAAGCCACTTATCAACTTTAATCAAAGCATATTAATAAATAATTGAGGTATGACATTTTATTTATTCCCCATAAGAAAAACATTAGGACTGAGTATGCAGGTTTGCTGCATTAAGGACCACAAAATCTGGTTTTTATGCAAATACCAATGGATCACCTCCAGATGAAGCAACATACCAAGTTTTATCAATTTATGTTCATAAACAAGCACGATATCACATGTTTATTATTCTCCATACGAATAACATTATAGCTGCTGAGTACGCAGGTTTGATGTCATGGGGACCACAAAAAATGAGTTTTGTATGAAAATAGCATTAAAACCTAACCATATAAAGTCACATACCAAGTTTCAATAATATATGTCCATTAATAAGCGAGATATACAATTGTACGTACTCTCCATAAGATTAACACTGGACAACGTACAGTATTTAGCACTCTCAATGTCTCGGTAACCAATTGACGTAGAACGATGATCAAAATACCAAAGTGTTTGTTTTTTAAGCTGAATTTAATGGTGTAAACCAAAATTTGGGTTTAAAAAGAATTATATGTAAGAAGTTCAACAAAACCCATTTTTGGGGTACAAAACCCCCCTTAAAGTAGAGCGACCTGCCTGGTTCTCGAACTCATGAAAATAGATGCTGCCTTACACGTTTATACCAAATGTAATCAAGATCGGACCATTTTTGCGAAAGTTATTGTACCTACGGACACACACACACATATACATATATATATATATATATGTATATGTATGCTTGCATATATATATATATATATATATATATATATATATGTAGGTCTATGTATGTATATACATATAAAAGAATTTGAACGAATGGTGTTTTTGGCATCTGGGGGCCTCAAAACGAAAAGTTATCATGGTCCCGGGCCTAGGTCTTACAATGCCACCTACGGTAGTAGCTTCTTCCCTATAGGGGGAATTCGCTAAAAAGAAAATTATAATAATGATGGATCACTGAGGACGGTTCTTGTTATTCTAGTTAAGTCTGTCTTTAACTGTTCTGCAAGTCGTTTTTGCCCCAGTACTTTGTTTTTATTCTGGATTTTTATTTCACATAGCTGAAGCCTTAACACCTACTATATTATTCTAAAACTCGCCAAAATCCTTTTGTTGTATCCTTAAGATGGCAATGCCTTGATAATATGCGAGACCGGTTTCGGGTCAGTTACAACCCGTCCTACATAACCGCGCAAGTGGGCTACAATTTAATAGAAGATAAGTGTGATTCAAGATGGGTGTGACGTGTGACTGACCCGAGACCGGTCTTGCATATTAACAAGACATTGTCATAAAGCTACAACCAAAGGTTTGTGTTTTAGAATAATTTTAAATCGACATAAAACTATTTAAAAAGGTTAAAATATTAATATGTGAGGCTCTGTTCCTTATTACTTGTATGGTCTAGCACATATTTTATTCAACTGAGTCAGATAGTTGATCATAAAACACACGTGAAACTCACCATTTCGTGGTGTAACAATGTAAATGAGGGTCTGGATAGCATTTATTTTCAATCCAGAACGCAACTAATTCATTTTTCATCAGTGTTATGGTTTATTAAATATTATACGGGGTTTGCTGGTGAACGCTTTTACTTTATCCCCATTGTTTATGTAGTTAGCGGAAGTCCCTCAATCTCTGATAAGACCCACTTCCGGTTGTGATAAGAAATTAATAAGATAAGTAATCAGCTGTATTGTTCTTTACTTTATGAACACTACTAGTAAGTGTAAAATATAATTCCTTTGTTTGTAAACGTTTTGCCGATTCTTTTCTCTAGAAATCGATTTTGCAGCACATATTATTACTGAACTGAAAGTTGCGTGATTTTCCCCAGGCTGGTGTAATTTAGGATCGGCTTGTGAGTGCAGATAAGTTAACGATGATAGAAATAATTACTTTATAATCCTTTTATTAGAAAAAATGTGGGAAAATTACAAACCAGGATCACTTACGTAAACTAGTGTAGGTACAACATAAAATATGAACATTAAACTTAACCCGACCCTTTAACTATCTAATGCTACCCGTTAAATGTTTCTCGTTTCTTAACAAAAATAATATTTGTTCATTAATGTAGTCTTTAACGGGAGGGATAGTACCTGAAGTGTTTTTTTCGAATGCCTATTTTTTAAATATTGGTTCATGGGAGAATTAAAGCGGCCATAGTTTCTGTAAATGCCTTTGCTTTAAGCCGTAGTCAATCACAATACTTTGGCATTTGTTCATACGATATTTATAAATGAAGTGCCAGTGAGACCAGAATATTTACGTATGGCTGTTTTAATATATACTAAACACAAATGTTGACGTATCACTAATTTAAATACAATCCAACCAAACATTAAATACTATGACTTTAACCTCTTTGACCCTTATCCGATTACCTGAGAGAAGGCGACACTCTTAATTTTTAATGCACACATTGTTGTTTTTTATTTTGGCAGTGGAGCGCCTCTTTTACATAGGGTGCTCATATTTGTAAGCTTATTTATGCGAATTATTTGTTGTATAACCTTTAAATTAGCTATTGAATTATAGATTCGTTAAAACTTTAAATATTTTGTAACAATTGAAATAAGGCTGGGATTATCTATGTGCTGTTATATATGTTCCAGACAGCGAGGACGAGATATGCCCCCCGTCTGCTATGGTAGCACTTTTGGACACTGCGGAGTCAAGGTAAACACAATTTGGATTTTGTATCATTAATCTGTATCATATTACAATCACTTCAATGTCTGCACTTTGCATGGCTCAAGAAATGTGTAACGTGCATTTGGCGCCTTGCCGTTGATTGCCAAGGAGAGAGAATTTTTGGGACGTGTAGGATTTATTAGTACCATTCACTTTTATTCTAAGAAAATGTAGGTACAATATCTTAAACATATTTGATCAGATTTACTGGATTTCATCAAATATAAGGCTGTTTGTAAGATGATATTGAGGCATGACCTAACAACAACATCGGAGGAATACAAACAATTAATATGACAACCTTTTAAATTACATGTTAAATTGTTTTATTCATATTAAATTAGTTCTTTCTCCACGCGACTTGACGGTTTAAAGAAAAGCGCCTACCAGTACACATAAGCTTATGAAGTTAACCAGCAATCCAATCCTTTTGATTTCGTTGTTTGTCAGTTGAATTCTGATCATATACTTGTAGAACAACATTAGTAGGTCTTTGTCAGTAACAAGGCTACACATGGCTTCTCACCCATTCTACACTCATCATTCATTCATATTCGCCTAAAAATACGCGTTGTTGCGACGGCGTCTTACAGAGAGATTAAGGAGGAGTATTTTGGTTAAATTAAATATTTTCTTAGCTTTACAATTAAGATGGATAATGTAGCGAAGTCAAAGGAAATTAGGATTTTGTTGTACACACTGCTGACTTGGTTCTAAAAGCGGGAAATCCGCAGTGGAATTTGTATTCGGAGGTAGATGTACACTATCGTGCGGCTGATTAACTAACCTATTGTGCACTTTTTGTTAAAAGCACCAAATTTGGCACAGAGTTAGACCGATGTAATATGAACAAATTTAGATGTGGAGCAATTGGCCAACCACCCCTGGTGGCCGTGGCGGCCATTTTAAAAAATTGTATCGTGGTTCGAACCTTAAAATTTTCTTATGTAAACATAGGCAAATTATATATCATATTAAAGCTCTCATTGAAAGAAACATGTTGGCGATGATCATAATTCACTTACCTTTATGCATTTCAAAATGGCGGCCATTCTTGTGTAAAATATTGCCAGTTATGGAATACCCTGCCAACAGCAAAAAACGTTATTTTCCCCTATGAAATGCATGTTAATTTGCATAATACTTGCAAGTATTCCGTGTCCACAGTCATTTAATGTGTTATGTACAGTCTAAAAAAAACTAAAAGAGATAAATTAGAAAGTTGATAGATTTTACAAGACCTTTTAAATGATGTGTTACCTTTTTTTAAATACGTTACCATTTGAATTAATGGAATTTTGGGCATATAGACTCAGCATTTTAAAAAATATATTTAATTTACATTTTGATTTTTTCAAGAAAGCCTATAATGTAGCGTAGCCTACCAGAGTAAAGCTGAGTTGATCACGAGTAAAAAATTTAAATCGGAAAAATATACAAGTTATGGTTTAGAAAGTATAGGGTATTCCGTAACTGGCAATATTTTACACAGTAATGGCCGCCATTTTGAAACGGTAAAGGCAAGTGAATTCTGTTTTTGCCAAAGTATTTCTTTCAATGGGACCTTTAAAATGATGTGTAATTTGCCTATGTTTATATAAGAAAATTTTTAGATTCGAACCACGATTCGAACATTTTGGAAAATGGCCGCCAGGGGTGGTTGGCCGATGGCTCCACATCTAAATTTGTTCATATTACATCGGTCTAACTGTGTGCCAAATTTGGTGCTTTTATCAAAAGTGCACAATGTGATGAAATATCCTAGCTAATCAGCCGCACTACTAAGAGACTAATTGATTTCAGACATATAGATGTCACCAAATTATACTGCCTTTTGTAATCTAGGCTATTTAAAATTGGCCCCTTAAGTCGCAACACTTCAGCAAAAGAGTCATGCCCACTAAAGAGACTTATCAACAAAGAAATTCAGCACTTTAGTTCTTATCACTACTTGCTGATCTGGCTACATTGCTTTACTTCATTACAATATTTACAAATGTTCCAGCTTATGTTTTGCACTCAGTTTACATAAAGATAATCTTTCCGTTTGCGTTGGAATTCCTTGCGTTAGTTAGATTAGATATCGCAATGTTATGCATAGCTTAACTAGAGTTTGTATGCTACATTTCTTGTTTGCTCTGCGCTATTATATTAATGAAATCCACTTGCAGTATAAGGACATTTGTTGGTATACAAAGCAATTGCCTTACATAAAATCATACGACAGCTTATAATGTTAAAAATTATAAATTTACTGTTACTTTTTGTAATTGAACATTGCATAATAACCAGTGTCGATGCTGGTGTACCACCTGTGTTTTAGTATAATCAATGGTTTTATACATGTTCAGCAAATCATTCGATCACTCAATCTTGTTCACTCTGGCCTTAGACCTTATCTTCCTATGTTGGAGCCCAGACATCTGTTATGTATATAGTAGTCTTAATATTTTAATGTGAAAAGATACTTTTTCTTCAACCACGCCTAAAGTGATGCTGTACAATCTAAAACAAATCGTAAATCAGCCGTTTGCTGTTTAGCGAGCGAAAAAGTACTTTTCGCTCGCTGCGCCTTACTTTTCAACAGGCTGAAGCGATAAACAGCTGATTGATTGTTGCTTTGGATCAAGCTTATCGACTCGGTGTTTATAACTTAAATCTCGTGAATTAGCCAAACTGGATGAAAGTGATTTTTTTGTGTGGTATCAAAAATTGCAGTTTTAGTAAAAATTGTGTTGTAAAAATTCTCAATTTTCACAATTTTGTCGGAAAAATTACCGCGCTCCTATACAGTCGTATACGTTGCGCGGTAACAGTATCCGCTCAAGCCATAACGACTTACTTTACGCTCTTAATACTTGAATAACCGTGTTTGACTGCGAAAAATGCGATTTTAATCTAATCCCTACCAAGATTATTGCTGTTTGATCTGGATTAGGAAACGCCAACAGAGCCGCCAGGCACGTCTTGATCCCTAGCAGGACTCTTCATCTGTATCGTAGTGAGTTTCGCAGCTGGTAGTCAAGGTGTTGTGTAGTTTACAATTGTAATGTGTACTAGCATAGAAGTACTGTAGTAAAGCGATGGTGATCGAAAATTATAGTTTTCTGTCAAATTAAATCACCTTCCTCTCTCGTATCTTTCCCACTCGTTACCTACATGCTAATTATGCAGAATGTTGTGTGCGCTGTTCGCTTGTCAGATTCGTCAATTAAACTGCACTCAAGTTAACTGCGCTTATAATTTTGCTGACAGTGCTATGCAGTTTTATTTTGCTTTTGTTAGTCGTAAAGCATACTTACAGTTATTTTTTCAACAACAAAATATTTGTCTTCTTATAAGATCGCTCTTTCTGGTTTTGTTTGTTTTTTCGCCCGACTGTGGGCGATGTCGGACGATAGCTAAGGTCGACTTAAGCGACGATAGCTTAAGGTCGTGGGTGTAGCGGTAGCTAAGGTCGACTTGCACACCAAACTCCACATCTGTGAATTTGAGTCACTGCAATGGTGAATATGTGACGCAGGTTCAAGCTCGAGTGCATCGCATGCGTTGTTGTGGTTGTGGCTGGTGTATCGGTCGGTGTTTTCTCAGTAACCAAACCCCGCTCAGACAGTCCTACTTGTTCACCGCCGTGTCGCTGGAATGGAAAGTTGCTGGACTTCCTCCGATATCGCCAACGCACGTCCTTGACCTTGAAATTGATAACAGGAGACCTTGCCGCTCCTTCACAAACTTTCGGAATCTATTGGGTGTCTTTTTAAACTGAAACCAGTTGTTTTGAAATTGAGGAGGCCTACTGTTAACAATGCGTAGTACCAAAGATTCTAGAATCCTATACACTGAAAACTTTTAGGCCAGATGTAATACAGTTCGGTTCACGTTGCTTGGCACCTGGGAAAGGCGAGAAACTACTTAAACTTATCGTAAATAAAAGTAGACATTAACAGTAACAACCAAAACAAATGTTTTAAAATTAAATAAGTGATTTTTGCTTTTTGTTGACAAAAGTAGATTGTAACACGAACGGTACTAAGCCAAACAGAGGCGAAAAGAATTCCAGAACATACGCTAAACAGATGCCAAGCACTTAGACCCGAACTGTACGTAAATTATGTATTATTGTAATAGAAAACTCAGGAGTAAAACATTAAACCGGTACTGTATATGTGGCTGCCGTATGTGGTACTTATATCAGGCACAACAAATAGAATAAATAAAATTAAAGTACAGTAAATCGCAATGAATACATAACATAAATAAATAAAATAAACAGTTATATAAATATAAACTGTTAAACGTACGTGTTTGCGGTCTGCAGTAAAATACGTGTTTAATATGTTATCGACATTGTTATTACTACAGTATTATCATGCTCATATTCCTTGCTGGTGTAATCTGACTGTTTTTTCGGGGATTCGGTGTTTCAGTTTGCAATTCAAATAATATTTTAGAGATGTAGATGCGCTCATTTTACGTTGAATTATACGCTTAGGACGACATATAAGACGCATAAAAAAAAACAAAAAAAAACAAACCAAACAAAAAACAAACCAATATATATATATATATATATATAGAGAGAGAGAGACATATATATATATATATATATATATATATATATATATATGTGTTTGCACTCTAGCGGTCGCAATTGTCTATGGTAACAGTAATGTTAGTTTATACACTGGTAACTAACATATATACGCTTTGCAGTTAGATTATCATGGTATCAAGGATTTAGTCCATAACAGTAATGGTAGTTTATACACTGGTAACTGACATATATACGCTTTGCAGTTAGATTATCGTGGTATCAAGGATTTAGTCCATAACAGTAATGGTAGTTTATACACTGGTAACTGACATATATACGCTTTGCAGTTAGATTGTCATGGTATCAAGGATTTAGTTCATTGTGAGGGATTTCCAGTGCTATTGTTTCTTTTCACGCTTTGCTCGGAATGACTCAGCCTAGCTGGGTTTGGAAATCCAGGGGTCGTGGTTTAACTCGATTTACTTGTTCCCATACGGTGGAAACAAATCCCTCTCGATTTATTCGGTCTATCGTGTGTCAATTTTATTCTTCAACGTATGAAAAAAAAAAACAATAGGGTAACTCAGGAGGGCGGTTTCGAAATCAAATTTCGTCAAATGTGCCTCATCATCGCTACCCTATGTTGAATTAAATTTTGAATCCTCAACGGTCGGGACGTGTAAATCGCTCAATGCCTCTTCCGCTATCTTCAGCCGGGACGCCCCAATAACCTTGGCTGCCGGAATTAGGATATATAGCCTGCGCAGCTAATCAGGATGCTGAATACACTTCGAGCAACCTAGGATGGGGTTTGACGGGTTGAAGGGATGTACGGTACGCACCAAAATTTCATCAATGTCACTAAACCCCTTGATCGATATCCTAAAACCTGGGAAACCAAGAAAAGGGTGACCGGTATTAGGACAAATAGCTTGTACGGCTAAACAGGATGCTGAGTATCCCTCTAGCAACCAGGATACGTGTAGACGGGTCGTAAGGAATGTTTAATGCGCTCAAAACATGTTCACCTATCGATTAAAACCCTTATCACTATCCTAAGCCTATAAAACCAAGAAAACGGGTGGCCGGTATTAGGATAGATAGCCTGTACGGCTAAAGAGGATGCTGAGTGTACTTCTAGCAACCAGGATAGGTGTAGGCGGGTCGTAAGGAACGCTTAATACGCTCTAACAGTTCAAATGTCACTAAACACTTCGATCGCTCTCCTTAAAACTCATGAAAACCAATAGAACGGATGGCTACTATACCCAGAATGCTTTAAATATGGACTAATGCCTTTATTACTATCCTAAAGCCGATCTAAACCGAGAAAACGGGTGGCCGGTATTAGAATAGATAGCCTGTACGGCTAACTGGGATGCTGAATATACTTCTAGTAACCAGGATAGGTGTGGATAGGTCGTAAGGAAAGTATAGTACTCCTAAATATTAATTTACCTGTGAAACACCTCCATCGCTATCCTAAAACCTACAAAAACCAAGAAACGAGTGGCCGGTATTAGGATAGATAGCCTGTACGGCTAAATGGGATGCTGAATATACTTCTAGCAACCAGGATAGGTGGTGATGGGTTAAAGGATACTTCAGAGACACGTTACACAATGCAATATTATCTTTATCTAGGCTAGGATTTATTTACTGTTCGATTTGGGTTGTACTAAAAATATAGTTAGGCATACTCGCTAAAACAAAGCTCTCGGGGTTCGCTGTCACCCAAACGATCGTTCTATCACGGGCTAAACAACTTTTGAACGGTATAGTTGTATGAACTTTATAGGCCTAAGACATCATGAGGGTCGGAACGCAACAGTGAAATAACAAGTCCAGGAACACTATTATTATTGTCACCAATAAATTACTACACTTCTCTCAATATGTGTATAAACAATGGCTCACCTGGTATAGGCTGTACCTAAATCCCAGAACAAGGATGCAACATAACCTCAATTGCAATAATACATATTAAGCAATCTATTAACAGTGTAGCAATCAATCAATAAATAACCAGTAAATAAATCAGCAGGGCAATAGCCTAGGGCGATCAGTACATTTATAAAACTCTCAATCAGTGGCTATTAATAGCAAATACTGTAATAGCCTCTCACCACTACAATGGCAATGAACAAAGTAAATTTATCTAGTCAAATTAACTTTCTGAGCTGTTATCAATCTTATAATTTTACCAAGTTGGCAATGACATTTTATTCCAATTCGAAAATATATAAATTCAATTGTTTACTCAAAATAATAATCGGGTAATAATTGTTACCAATGACTCTCAAGCCTAACGATCGTATACTGCACTCTTATCACAATGCAAGCATCAAGTCGGTATAGCACAGTACTTACTTCGGGAGACGAGTATCCAAGCGGAAATCACAGGCACAACTGGCTGGCTGGCGGCGGCTCGCTTGGTTTTGATACCTGTCTCGGCCTGTCATGCGCAGAAACCCGTTTCTACAGTTGGATCGAGACACGGCGGCGGCAACATCTGGTCCCGCGCTAACTGCCTCGGCCTTGGTTACTGTTAGAACCTAACCTCAAAACTAACTTTCTGCCGCCCGAGATTACTAGCAATGATGGAAAATAAATAAAACTAACTCTTTGGAGAAAGAAATTAACTTCAATCTTCCTTAATAACATTTAAAAAAAACTGGGGTGTAAAAATTGAACCCTTACACCATAACAGTAATGGTAGTTTATACACTGGTAACTGACATATATACGCTTTGCAGTTAGATTATCATGGTATCAAGGATTTAGTTCATAACAGTAATGTTAGTTTATACACTGGTAACTGTAATATATACAGCCGCATGTGTAACTCACTCACTCACTCACTCACTCACTCACTCACTCACTCACTGAGGTATACGAATTCTAGACCACTTCTAGACTAGTTAGAAACCTGAAATTTTGCATGCAGGTAGCTTATGGCTTGTAACCACCAGAAAAATTGCCAAAACTGACAATTTTTTATCTTAACCCCCCTAAAAAAAATATTTAAAACCCCCCAAAAAGGCTTATTTTAAAATTACAGTTTTTGAGCTCTAGCGGCCGAACGAATTGATCTATCGAAAAACAGACACCAGCATGTGCCACGGATTTTGCAAGATCTAAAACTTTGTTCCTATGACATTTTGTCGTATCTCGCTACCTTCACCCTCACCCACGCTACAGCAACCTGCGTACGCAACAGGCGGGTGGCTGTCAATTGTTGAGACCCATCTCTTCATATCCTTTACATGCGCTCGTGTGGTACATCTCCCGCTCGCGTCCTGAAGTTCGTAAATATTCGTGCCGGCCCTCCCTTTTACCTTATAAGGACCATCGTAACGCGCGGCCAACTTCGCCGCAAACGCATTTCCTGCAGAAGACAAATGGTGTTGCCTCAACCACACTTGATCTCCTGTCTTGTATCGCTCGTCTCGCCTTCGAAGGTTGTAGTATTTCGCCTGCTGCCGACTCGCTTTCTCCATGTTCGCTTTACATCGTTCGGATATTTTGAAAAACTGCTTCAGTCGTTTTTGATTCATGGCAGAGTGGTCAGGTTCACTCTCTTCCTCGTCGGTGGGGACTTCTAACGGGCCGTGTAACGCATTCGGCGTCCACAGCTCGCGCCCAAAGTTAAGCATCGCTGGTTTGAACCCAGTCGAGTCGTGCACCGCTGTGTTGATGGCGTATCTAAACTCGTCTAGATAAACATCCCATAATCGGTGATCGTCTTTTATGTATTGGGCTATCATGGTTTTGAGGACTCGGTTTGATCGCTCTACTGGATTTTCCTGAGGCGTATACGGCGCGGTTAGTTGTTGTTCGATTCCCCATCCGTGGAGTAAGTCACGCCATATTTTCGCTGTGAATTGGGATCCGTTGTCAGTGATAGCCACTTCAGGTGCCCCATACCTGAGCAGTATAATTTCTCGGAATGCGTTTGAGACAGCTAGGGCCGTTGCTGACCGCAGTGGCGCCAATTCCACCCACTTAGTGAAAACATTCTGTACCACCAACAGAAACCTTGCACCCTTCTTCGATCTAGGGAGAGGGCCAACCAAATCTGCTGTTACAGTGTACCAGGGTCCAGTAGGTTTTCGGAAAAACATTTTCCCCGCAGGTTTCTTCTGCTCTACCTTATGGGCTTGACATGTAATACATTTCCTGACATATGACTTTGTGTCTTTAAGCATTCCAGGCCAATAGTATCTTTGCTGCATTCGTTTAATCGTTTTCCGGGCCCCTAAGTGTCCTGCAGTCTCTACATCATGGTTCTGTTTAAGGACAATTTCTCGTTCAGCGATTGGTACACACAACTTCCATTGCAACGTCTCGTCAGTTAGATCGCTCCGTCTATTCACTTTTCGCTTCCATAATTTGTCGTTCCTAATCATAAGGTCGGCGAACTTCCAAGGGTTCCGTTTGACTTTAGAAAGCATCCTCTGGTGCCAATCCTTCCCGTCATCTTGCTGTGATTCGCCATCTTTTATCTCAAATGAACACGGGCTTGACGATGGCTCAATTACGCCTTCAGACAACATGCGATCTACCTCTTCATCGATGACCTGCTGCATTGCTGGATTCCTAGGATAGTATCGCTGTCTTACTGGCTCTTTGTTCTTAAGTTTTATTGTATGCTCGACCAAAGATGTTCGCCCAGCCATAGCGTCGAATTTTGGCAGTTCTGATTTCAACATTTCGTCAAGTTTCATAATCTGTGACGGACTAACTTCACGAATAGGCAAACTGGCTGGTGAAGTCTCGTTCGATTCAGAAGCCTTTGTTACGCAACTCACATCAGAGTTGTCCTTTATTTCATTCGAGCATTCGTGACGTATCGTTATCAAATTTAGCAACTCTATGATGTCCATGCCTAAGATAATTCGTGTATTCAAATTAGGGAGGTGCGCCATGGTTACTTCGTAGATGGAGCCCAGTATCTCGGCTGGTAAAATAAAAACTTTGTCTAGCAGAACTTCCGAGTTATCGGCCATAGATACTTTAAACTCTCTGTATTCAGGCTGGACCTTATCTTCCAAGAAACTAACAACTTCCTCATCGATCAGGGATATGACGGAACCAGTATCTATCAGGGCATCGTACTCTCGGCCAAATAGAGTGACTTTTACGTATGGTCGTGGGTCGGTCCTTTGCTTCCCTGAGCCCATGCTCTGGTTTCTCACGGTGCCTAACTGGAAAGGGGAGGTCGTTGCATTTGATAGGGCCTCGGACTCCGGCGACCTCCTTCTTCCGTTGTCCTCTTCTCGTTTCCCTGCCTCAAACAATCACACGAGGTCGTCCTGACACCAACCTTCTTACAATTGAAACACTTCAACACTCTTGGTTTCCTGCAGTCCTTATAAAGATGTCCGATCCTGTCGCAATTCCAACAAATCTTAGGGGCCGACCTCCTTCCCACCGCAGTGCTGCCATAACGCTCATGATTGCCAACTTTAGGCTCCCATCGTCCAGTTGGTCTATGATATTCTTTATTCTGATGTGGGACTTCTTCCCTGAAGTTGACCCTCTGAAAGCTCTTGTTAATATTCTCACAATTATCGGAGCGTTTTTCGAGGACTTGTGAGCCGTTTCCTGACACAATCGAGGTGTAGTAAGGTGCCTTATAGTTTGGCCTGCCCTTTCCTTGGAAGGCGGTTTCGGGTACTAGTGCTTGAGCCGGGCCTGGTGGGGGTCTATAGTTAATCCTTTCCCTCAAGCAAGCCTCGTACTCTTCGGCTACCTTTATCAGGCCGGGTAGATTTATAAAGTCTCGCCTTCTGACGTAAGTCTTGTAGTTCGGATGCATGTTGGTATATATCCGGTCTAACTTCTGGCTTTCTGAGAAACCTCCTCGCCGTCGAATTAACGTAGATATAGCCACCACATACTGTCTAAAAACTTCGCCATCTCCCTGAGTCCTCTTTCGCACTTCGTCGTCTAAGTGGAGCAGGTAGCCAGGAGGAAGGTACTGGATTTGAAAATCTCGCAGAAAGTCAGTGAATGCTGCCCAGAACTCTCGGTTGTTCCTGTACCATAGAAGTGCACTATCTTTCAACAATTCGGGTAACGCCTTAAGAATCTTCTCAGGCAGGACGTCATATGCCTCCATCAGCTCATGTAATCGTTCCAAAAAGGATATAGCGTCTGCATCTCTTTTTCCGTCAAAACGTAAATTCCATTTTCTGACCATATTACACAACGAGGCCGTACTCAAAAATTTATCAGCTTCTTCATCGCCAGGTAAAATACCCCTGTATATCCGCGATTCTCTTCGATGTTCTTCATCGTTTCGGGTATATCTGGAAGTATAATCCAGTGCGGACTGCTGTGGAGACACATACTCTCTCTCTGAAACTCGGTATTCAGATGGGTTACCGTATCGTGTATGCATTGGATAGTGATGTCTCCGCTCTTCCAAGGATACCTTCGGCAAAGTGTGTCTTCCGGGAAACTCTAACGTTGGACATGTATCGTAAGTTGTTAAATTAAACTTGGCAGTTGGAAGTCCACTTGACAGTGCTGTCCTTGAGGTCTTGGTCAAAAGACGTTTAACCTCATCAAAGTTTGCGTTTGGAGGCAAACCTAACATTTCTCGAATACTAGCCACTTCAAGCTCCAATGGTCTAATAATTTCCTCGCTATAGCTTCGAGCATCTTCGTCCGTCCCCTTTGAAGATTCCTTTCCAGGCTCAGTAGTTTGCGCTCTCGAAATTCCCTGTCTCACTAGTCGGACAAGCTCGGCCCTAAGTTGCTGGGTATTTCCTTCTACAGGTGCCCCTAGCCTAGTCAATTCGGTTTGTAATTGAGTTTTAGACAAATTATACACCCAACTAACTCGTACCTCTGATTCTGTTGTCGTGGAAAAAGTTGAGGTCAACACTGGTGCCGTCGTCGTAATCAAACTTTCAGTAGACACTACTGCTGAGGTGGTTGTTGCAGGAGTGGTTTTAGAGGTCGTTGTGGAAGGGCCTTTACCAGCGTCATCGTGCTCTATGATATGGAAGGCGAGAAGTAGTCTGAACGGTTTCAGAAAACGCTCTAGATGGTAAGTCATTGCCGTTGTCAAAATAAAATTATTCTCGAAGTTTTATTTTTTCCAAATATCGTACGTACACTACTTTCACAGTAGTCCCTGTTCGGGCGCCATAAATATGTGAGGGATTTCCAGTGCTATTGTTTCTTTTCACGCTTTGCTCGGAATGACTCAGCCTAGCTGGGTTTGGAAATCCAGGGGTCGTGGTTTAACTCGATTTACTTGTTCCCATACGGTGGAAACAAATCCCTCTCGATTTATTCGGTCTATCGTGTGTCAATTTTATTCTTCAACGTATGAAAAAAAAAACAATAGGGTAACTCAGGAGGGCGGTTTCGAAATCAAATTTCGTCAAATGTGCCTCATCATCGCTACCCTATGTTGAATTAAATTTTGAATCCTCAACGGTCGGGACGTGTAAATCGCTCAATGCCTCTTCCGCTATCTTCAGCCGGGACGCCCCAATAACCTTGGCTGCCGGAATTAGGATATATAGCCTGCGCAGCTAATCAGGATGCTGAATACACTTCGAGCAACCTAGGATGGGGTTTGACGGGTTGAAGGGATGTACGGTACGCACCAAAATTTCATCAATGTCACTAAACCCCTCGATCGATATCCTAAAACCTGGGAAACCAAGAAAAGGGTGACCGGTATTAGGACAGATAGCTTGTACGGCTAAACAGGATGCTGAGTATCCCTCTAGCAACCAGGATACGTGTAGACGGGTCGTAAGGAATGTTTAATGCGCTCAAAACATGTTCACCTATCGATTAAAACCCTTATCACTATCCTAAGCCTATAAAACCAAGAAAACGGGTGGCCGGTATTAGGATAGATAGCCTGTACGGCTAAAGAGGATGCTGAGTGTACTTCTAGCAACCAGGATAGGTGTAGGCGGGTCGTAAGGAACGCTTAATACGCTCGAACAGTTCAAATGTCACTAAACACTTCGATCGCTCTCCTTAAAACTCATGAAAACCAATAGAACGGATGGCTACTATACCCAGAATGCTTTAAATATGGACTAATGCCTTGATTACTATCCTAAAGCCGATCTAAACCGAGAAAACGGGTGGCCGGTATTAGAATAGATAGCCTGTACGGCTAACTGGGATGCTGAATATACTTCTAGCAACCAGGATAGGTGTGGATAGGTCGTAAGGAAAGTATAGTACTCCTAAATATTAATTTACCTGTGAAACACCTCCATCGCTATCCTAAAACCTACAAAAACCAAGAAACGAGTGGCCGGTATTAGGATAGATAGCCTGTACGGCTAAATGGGATGCTGAATATACTTCTAGCAACCAGGATAGGTGGTGATGGGTTAAAGGATACTTCAGAGACACGTTACACAATGCAATATTATCTTTATCTAGGCTAGGATTTATTTACTGTTCGATTTGGGTTGTACTAAAAATATAGTTAGGCATACTCGCTAAAACAAAGCTCTCGGGGTTCGCTGTCACCCAAACGATCGTTCTATCACGGGCTAAACAACTTTTGAACGGTATAGTTGTATGAACTTTATAGGCCTAAGACATCATGAGGGTCGGAACGCAACAGTGAAATAACAAGTCCAGGAACACTATTATTATTGTCACCAATAAATTACTACACTTCTCTCAATATGTGTATAAACAATGGCTCACCTGGTATAGGCTGTACCTAAATCCCAGAACAAGGATGCAACATAACCTCAATTGCAATAATACATATTAAGCAATCTATTAACAGTGTAGCAATCAATCAATAAATATCCAGTAAATAAATCAGCAGGGCAATAGCCTAGGGCGATCAGTACATTTATAAAACTCTCAATCAGTGGCTATTAATAGCAAATACTGTAATAGCCTCTCACCACTACAATGGCAATGAACAAAGTAAATTTATCTAGTCAAATTAACTTTCTGAGCTGTTATCAATCTTATAATTTTACCAAGTTGGCAATGACATTTTATTCCAATTCGAAAATATATAAATTCAATTGTTTACTCAAAATAATAATCGGGTAATAATTGTTACCAATGACTCTCAAGCCTAACGATCGTATACTGTACTCTTATCACAATGCAAGCATCAAGTCGGTATAGCACAGTACTTACTTCGGGAGACGAGTATCCAAGCGGAAATCACAGGCACAACTGGCTGGCTGGCGGCGGCTCGCTTGGTTTTGATACCTGTCTCGGCCTGTCATGCGCAGAAACCCGTTTCTACAGTTGGATCGAGACACGGCGGCGGCAACATCTGGTCCCGCGCTAACTGCCTCGGCCTTGGTTACTGTTAGAACCTAACCTCAAAACTAACTTTCTGCCGCCCGAGATTACTAGCAATGATGGAAAATAAATAAAACTAACTCTTTGGAGAAAGAAATTAACTTCAATCTTCCTTAATAACATTTAAAAAAAACTGGGGTGTAAAAATTGAACCCTTACACCATAACAGTAATGGTAGTTTATACACTGGTAACTGACATATATACGCTTTGCAGTTAGATTATCATGGTATCAAGGATTTAGTTCATAACAGTAATGTTAGTTTATACACTGGTAACTGTAATATATACAGCCGCATGTGTAACTCACTCACTCACTCACTCACTCACTCACTCACTCACTCACTCACTCACTCACTGAGGTATACGAATTCTAGACCACTTCTAGACTAGTTAGAAACCTGAAATTTTGCATGCAGGTAGCTTATGGCTTGTAACCACCAGAAAAATTGCCAAAACTGACAATTTTTTATCTTAACCCCCCTAAAAAAAATATTTAAAACCCCCCAAAAAGGCTTATTTTAAAATTACAGTTTTTGAGCTCTAGCGGCCGAACGAATTGATCTATCGAAAAACAGACACCAGCATGTGCCACGGATTTTGCAAGATCTAAAACTTTGTTCCTATGACATTTTGTCGTATCTCGCTACCTTCACCCTTAGGTAGCGCTAGATTTTTCAAATTTTAGGCAATTTTGACGGTTATTTTCGTGGTTTTTAATTTCCTATCACTTTAATTTAGTATATAAAGGCTTGATATTTGGCACTCAATATGTTTACGCATTACCCTTCACGAATTAGTTGATAAACTAACATGTTGTAATAAGTAAACACCTCAAAAAAATTAAAAACCCTAATTGTTCCATAAATGACAAACTGCATTATCGACCTACTCAGGTAATTCTAGACAAGCTATAAACGTGGAATTAGGCCTACATGTAGCTTGTCCATTAAAACCTCCAAAAAAATTGCAAAAAGGTATAATTTTTAATCAGAACCACATGAAAAAAATTAAAAATGGAGGGAAATTTGAATATGTCCAAAATAGTGCATTTTTTTGGGCTGTAGCGGCCGAACGGATTGTCCTATCGAGAAACGGAGACCACCACGACACACGGATTTTAGACGATCTACAACTTTGGTCCTATGTCTTTTTGTCGAATCTTGTCTCCTTCACCCTTAAGTAGCGCTAGATTTTTCAAATTTCGGCATATTTTCGAAATATTTTGGCCGTTTTTTATTGCCCATCACGTTAATATACTTGATGGAGGCCTAATATTGGGCACGCAGTATGTCTACATTACACTTAGTAAATAGCAGCAGAAATATGACCAGTTTTTATTAATTAAACCTGCCGAAAAATGAAAAACTCTAAATATCTTTAGATATGACCGTTTTCTTAGTATAAGTAGTGGTGTATTGGGGGTTCTGGCCAATTTATATTATTGGACATACACGTGACACCAATAATACTTGAGCTAGAGACGTGAGATTTGGCATGCATGTGCCTTGCACCTTTTCTTCCCAAATCCGATTATTTTTAGTTTGAACTATCTCAACAAAATAAATAATTGTGAATACAAAAATCAAAATGTAGTATTTCTTATTTGAGCTCTAGCGGCCGAACGGGTTGCCCTATTGAAAAACGAAGACCACCGCGTTCCACGGATTTTAGACGAACTACAACTTTTGTTCTATGACATTTTGCCGTATCTCACCCCCTTCACCCTTAGATAGCGCTAGATTTTTTAAATTTAAACTTTTTTCATATATTCGTGGTTTTTAATGGTTTGTCGCTCTAATACAGAACTTAGAGGCCTAATACTTATCAAACAGTATTCCTACATTACAATTAGTACCAAGCAATACTCCCACGCCCAGATCAAGTAACTTAAACACCCAAAAAATCAAAGTTTTATGAGCTCTTGTAGACTTTTCGTGTTTTTCGGGTGCATTTTTTATGTTGGCTCTGTTAAGGGTGAAATCCCTTATAAATCATGCCATATTTGTTGCAGAAGGCTTCTAGTTACCCAAAGTCTTAGCATTTCAGGTAACAACCGGTTACCGTTAACACGGTAGTCGTATTCCTTATGTGGTTCAAACGACGCCTTATAAAGGCTACATTATACATCAGTTAAGGGTATTAATTTGTTTTAAGCACTTAGGTTATACATAGAGGCTTACCATTTAACATACTACGTCTCCATGACAAGTAGTATTCAGAAACAGAATTTACATTAAACTGTGGCCAAACAGCGACCTGGGGGCGAAACCCCCCACAGGGATCTGGGGGCGGAGCCCCCAGCGAGCGAAGCGAGTTTTCAACGTGTTTCTTTGTTTGATCAAAACTGAGGTGTCTAAAGGTAATTACAATTTTACTATAAAACACAGACACAGTATAAAACTTATTTTGTTGTTTAATCATCGGAGGCCTAATATTGGGCATGCAGTATGTCTACATCACACTTAGTAAATAGCAGCAGAAATATAACCATTTTTACTACTTAAACCTGCCGGAAAGTCAAAAACTCTTAAAATCTATATATTTTTCAGTTTTCTAAGTTTAAGTAGTAAGGAAATGCCGGTTCTGGAACAATTGTTATTAAATAGAATGCACGTATCACCATTTCTACTTTAACTAGGATCGTGAGATATGGCATGCGTGTGCGTTGCACCTTTTCTTCCCAAATCCTACTATTTTTAGTTTGAACTATCTCAAAAGAAATAAATAATTGTGAATAAAAAAAAATCAAAATGTAATATTTTTTTTATTTGGGCTCTAGTGGCAGAACGGGCTTTCCTATCGAAAAACGAAGACCACCACGTGCCACGGATTTTAGACAAACTACAACTTTATTCATATGACATTTTGCCGTATCTCACCCCCTTCACCCTTAGGTAGCGCTAGATTTCTTAAATCTTTAGCAATTTTCCACCAAAACTTAGTGGTTTTTATTTATTTGACACTCAAAAATAGTACTTAGAGTCCTAATATTTGGCACGGAATATCTCTACATTACAGGAAGTATGTGACAGAAGTCGCATGACCAATTTGAATTGTTTGAACCCTAAACGATTTTGAAAATCCTCTACTTTTTTAGATTTCCCGGTGTTTTCATTGATATTTGGGCATGTTAGACTTACATAGTGGGTAAAAACCAGCACAAATTTGTTTTGATTAGTTGGACATGACCTATAGACACCACATGTATTATTATTATGGCATTTTATGACGGTGTATCCATCCACAACATTTAAAAATCGTTATTTACAGGTCATACTAAAAAATGTTTCAAAGTTATTCAATTATTTGAATAACTTAAATTATACCCGGAGACTGATTATACCACTAATATTATTATTTACCTGGTTTCGGTTTTATTTCCACGTAGTATTATATTAATAGTAGTAGTATTTCGGTTACATTTCCTAAAGTTAGGAGCTCCAGATTTGGCATTCATGTGCTTTGCACTTTCTAACCAAAGAGAAAATTCCTAAGCCTTACTTTTTCCAGTTTTACTACCTCAATAATAAAATAATGGCGGATAGAAACAATCGAAATCTAGTGTTGTTTAAACAGTTCCAACGGCCATACAGATGCTCTCATATTTAAATTTCTGAAGATTGGTCTGTTTTCTTAGTATGAGTCTTATGGGGGTTCTTGGCCACTTGATTTGAAGCCACTTAAAAATGAGGCCAAACAGCAACCTGGGGGCGAAGCCCCCAACAGGGGTCTGGGGGCGGAGCCCCCAGCGAGCGAAGCGAGTGGTAGTTTATACACTGGTAACTGGCATATATACGCTTTGCAGTTAGATTATCATGGTATCAAGGACTTAGTCCATAACAGTAATGGTAGTTTATACACTGGTAACTAACATATATACGCTTTGCAGTTAGATTATCATGGTATCAAGGATTTAGTTCATAACAGTAATGTTAGTTTATACACTGGTAACTGACATATATACGCTTTGCAGTTAGATTATCATGTTATCAAGGATTTAGTCCATAACAGTAATGGTAGTTTATACACTGGTAACTGACATATATACGCTTTGCAGTTAGATTATCATGGTATCAAGGACTTAGTCCATAACAGTAATGGTAGTTTATACACTGGTAACTAACATATATACGCTTTGCAGTTAGATTATCATGGTATCAAGGATTTAGTTCATAACAGTAATGTTAGTTTATACACTGGTAACTGACATATATACGCTTTGCAGTTAGATTATCATGGTATCAAGGATTTAGTTCATAACAGTAATGTTAGTTTATACACTGGTAATTGACATATATACGCTTTGCACTTAGATTATCATGGTATCAAGGACTTAGTCCATAACAGTAATGGTAGTTTATACACTGGTAACTAACATATATACGCTTTGCAGTTAGATTATCATGGTATCAAGGATTTAGTCCATAACGGTAATGGTAGTTTATACACTGGTAACTGACATATATACGCTTTGCAGTTAGATTATCATGTTATCAAGGATTTAGTCCATAACAATAATGGTAGTTTATACACTGGTAACTGACATATATACGCTTTGCAGTTAGATTATCATGGTATCAAGGATTTAGTTCATAACAGTAATGGTAGTTTATACACTGGTAACTGACATATATACGCTTTGCAGTTAGATTATCATGGTATCAAGGATTTAGTTCATAACAGTAATGGTAGTTTATACACTGGTAACTGACATATATACGCTTTGCAGTTAGATTATCATGGTACCAAGGATTTAGTTCATAACAGTAATGGTAGTTTATACACTGGTAACTGACATATATACGCTTTGCAGTTAGATTGTCATGGTATCAAGGATTTAGTTCATAACAGTAATGGTAGTTTATACACTGGTAACTGACATATATACGCTTTGCAGTTAGATTATCATGATATCAAGGATTTAGTTCATAACAGTAATGGTAGTTTATACACTGGTAACTGACATATATACGCTTTGCAGTTAGATTATCATGGTACCAAGGGTTTAGTTCATAACAGTAATGGTAGTTTATACACTGTCCAAGATATTGAGGCTTGATGCAGTATCATGCAGTGTTGCTTGTCTTTTACCATTTACCACTATACAACAACAAACCCATTTTAAACCAAAAAGATAAATAATATTAAATAGTTTTTAAAGTATTAAATTGTTATTGACTTGATTTTACTTTTTAAAAACGTATATATTTCCATATTCCCTGAAAGTGTTCCAGTCTAATGGAAACTAATTGAAGAAGAGTCTGAAGAAAAAAAATCAAAATCATGCTGATTATATTATGTTATAATAATGTCTACGTATAATGACAAATATTTATGTGCGTTTGAAGACCTCGTATTTATGTATGTTAATGTGAACAAATATTAAACTAATGCTAACATAAATACGTATTTACACATGTTTAATGTGAGTGTAACATTACACTATATGTCTCCATTGTTATTAGTGAATTTCCTTTGGAAAGTGAACTATTAGCATTACCCGCACGGTGAAACTTAAGCCCGGGACCACCAAAGAAGTCCCTAACGTGAGCCCCTGAACACGTTTTGGGGGGTCGTTCAAAATTATATATATATATATATATATGTATATATAGAGAGACATATATATATATATATATATATATATATATATATATATATATATATATATATATATATGTGTGTGTGTTTGCACTCTAGCGGTCGCAATTTTTGTCCGATTTACTTCAAATTTGGTAGGGACGTTCCTTTCTGTAATCACTTGGACAAGTTTGTTGGGCAAAACAATCGGAAAACTCTAAACCCCTTTTTTTGCGGATTAATCTTTCAAATTTTGAGTTGTTGGGCCCAAAATGGTCATAAAAGCTCCAGATGTAAAATAAATGCATGTAAAAAGATGGAAATTAAAGAGGCGAAAGTTTTAAGCCCTCTATCGTCATTCTAGCATAAATATTTACCGAGTTATTAAAGAAAATGTGTATCGACTAAACACAGTACGTTGTCTTATGGGGGTTTTACACGAGAAAAGCCTGTTATTCCTTTGTTAGAGTACTTTTTATCATCCCCAGCAACCTCACGCCTACTTTAAAGCCTGTCTGGACCTTCTCCTAACCTTATATTGGGCAAAATTGTATTCCCAGCTTCGCAAGTAAATGAAACCAGAAGTATCAGAACAGCCAAAAAAACAATGTTTTCAGATTTCAATAAAAATTGGACAAATGTATGTTTTTACACTGATTTTGAGTTTTAACAGTTTTTATGTGGAAATTAACTTCCCTCACGTCAGCGTGCTGCGTGCGAACTCGTTTTTTATCTATGATGCCGTTTCTATACGTATAATTTTCTGTACAAGCATAGAAAAATAAACCAGGTAAAAATACCTGGTTTATTTTTCTATGGTACAAGGATTGCATGAGTTTTTGTCAATTTTGGGGAAGTGAATGGTTTGTGCAATACGAGATTTGTCTTCACAGACAGTAAGTCAAATTCGGATTTTACTTTTAATAATGGAACGTTGAAAGATAATTTCGAATCTGTGAACCAGCGAACCAGCAACATTACTACAATTAGCAGTAAAGTCAACGCTCGTAAATACGGGAAACAAAACAAACCGCATCCGCTACTCGGCGCTCGGTGTCGACAGCGAATCGCAGCTGAAATAATCGGCGTCAGCTGACTTCCCGCGGCAAACTGTTTACTTCCGGTGCACCTAACAGCTGACAGCGGCTCGTTACTATTGGTTAATTGTTGGATGCTGCATTGTTTGATTAACGACCTGTCACGCCGGGCGGTCTTGGCGAAAACAATTAGTGGACTGGTGTTTTACTGTCAAAGGGAAAGCTTTGTTACAGGTTTCGATTGGGGGGGAGGGAAAAATGATCATGATTGTGATTACAGTGCTGTGACTTTATGCTGTAATGTATGCCCTCCAAATTATTAGGGTTTGGGGCAACTTCCCCCTTGCACCCCCCAAACTACGCATATATATCAATGGTTACCATATTCAAGTGATGAAGTTTGATCTTACGATACACTTTTTTTACTCCGCCCTACCCTATAATGGTGATTTAAATGTTCGTAAAGAATGCATTTTTTACTGTATAACTAGCACCTTTGATGATTAAGTATTTCTGAAGCATTGAACATACACAATAATTAAACCCGGTCAAAACAATGATCTCGCTTGTAACATGATTTAAATACATCAATACTGTAGTGTACATGTACTAATATTGTGTTTATTTACCCTCAAGATTAACTATATTGATTACATTTGACCTTGAACTTACATTTAATGTATTAAAATCTCATAATTTCGTCATAAAATAAAGTTTGTTAACAATAAATAGGTACCCTAGAACCAGTCCTGGTTTCTATTAAAACAGTAACTTATTTTTTTCACAGCTATTAATATTAATAAAAAAATAGAATAAAGAGGTCACAGGTTTTATAACGAAAAGCACATTTGACTTTGTACAGTGAATCCACACAAATTTATCACGCTGAAATAAAACAAATGTATTTCAAAGTAGATGCATATATGGATCTGGGTTGTCAAACCAGAAGTGACTCGGTTTTCCACGAAGCTGCGAACTGCAAGGCCATCGCCGCGCCGGTGGCTTGGTGAGTGACACGCTACCACCACCACGCTACCTGTCAAGCGGCACTGACTCATTCATTTGATTAATGTACCGGAGGGGAGGAGAACGTGAGCGTATGCGTAATGTGTGGCCTATCATCTTACAACCGTTCTGTTTACTGGAGTGGGCTGGTAAACATCCACTGGTTAATGTTGGCGAAAGATACGGCTAAATACAACTCCTGCTGACCCACAAACTCGACCATTAGTTATGCCACATGTAAACAAACACTAGGCTTTTCTGAGGTCAGACATATTACCCATTATAGAGCGCTCAGGTGTGATTTAGGCGATATCGACAATTACACTGCGTTGCTGTAAGCAGAGAAGTGGTTAGGCCTACCTAATTTCCAAAGAGGTATTTTTCACAGCAGATATGAAAGACTTTAGCATCACATTCTTAACAGAAATGTTAACTTGCAATAATACTGTAATTTTAAACGCCCTTTAAAAAGGAATGATAATTTTAAATGTAGTAGTGAACCTGTTGCTTTAAACCAAGCAAAGTATTTCCATATTGTGTATGATAATCTCTGCTTATAAATATGTTGATACTTTAAAACTGGGTTTATTTGTATACAGACTATTGTTTTAAGTACAATTGAATACAAACTGCTGATTATGTTATCGTTATGGGCAAAAACGAACTTTAAGAGCGGTCATTGCCCTTCAGAATGGCCATATCGAAAATTGTAACCACTTTTGCAGTCTGCACAACAACGGACGAGGCCATGTATTTTATACCGATATTGTCAAAATTGGTTCGGAAAAAACGTTGGAATTCTGTTAACAAAAATCGCCTTACCTTATTTTACAGATTATTTCAATAAACAGTGACGATTTTTAAAACTTCTATCCAACTCTAAAGTGTTCGCTCAAGGTACCTCAGTTTCGTTATCTGGAATTATTTCGCTAACCAGTTTTAGATTATACACCATTCACCTCTGTATCAGCGAAATACAAACAGCTACAGTCAGCGTAGCAGTGCTGCCAATCACTGATAAGAGCTGGCCTTGGGTTGTTGTCAGATGAGTGTTAAGGTGTGACTCAACGACTGTTTTGCAAGCAGAGTAAAAATAAACACACGTGTTTAACTCCGACACTTTGAGTACCTGAAGTGTTTAACTCTTCTGCTGAGAGTGAAGTATACTGTGGAACTGGGTTAACGGAAACACACAGTTAAATAAAATATTCCGTCACTCTTCCTCCTCTATCTTATAGCTCATACATGTTTTGTAGTACCATGTTATCGATAATTTAACACCATGCTACTTTCAAAACATTTGACTCAATTATACTATCGACATTACAAACTGTAATGACTAGTTTACTTTCGCATTCGACATTTCTCATTGAACTAAATTTAAGAGTTGAGTGTTCCCGTGATGCCGTTGTACATGCACTATATACCAGAGGGTCTGAGTTATTGATTTACACCAGGACTTTTGTTATTTTCCCGTGCACAGAGAAGAAAGAATTAAGTGAATTAATTGCAACTGCCACTGAGGCGTACGCTTACGCTACTACATTAAGTAAGGGTCTTCTAATTCTTTCTTTACTGTGCGTCAAGCCATTCTAAAAATGCACATGAATTTGTGATTTTCTGTAAAAAATGCATTTGATAGTTTGCTATGCAGTGATTTGTTTTACTTATATGTAAACACGATGTATTTATGCTTGACTAGCTGCCATCGTACCCGGTTTCACCCGGGAATAAAATCTGTGGTGTGTGCTGCATTCTGTGGTTAACCCGTGGAACTATTTACAATAATGATCAGCTGTTTGAATTTTCATCAGCTCAAACCAAAGTGAATGTATATAATAATAACAGTGGGTTGGAACTTTGATTCCCCGTTGGGTGGAGCCCTATGGGAATTTCAGAAAATCCTTTCTTAATGGTTTGCCTATGCTATGGAAAGAGTATACAAAAATGTATGTGCCAAATTTCGTGGCTGTAGGTATAAAGGTTTGGCCTGGGGGATGATTTTTCGTATTCATAGATATAGATAATTTGATAATAATTTTGACAGTTGTCTGGCTGATGTTGCAGTGAGAGGGAGAGGATGGAGGGGGACGCGGCGGCGCGGCAGCAGCGCATCTCCCGGTACAAAGAACAGCGCCGGCGGCAGTTGGCGGCGCAGTACGGGGCCCACGAGGGCGGCGCGGCGGCTGGGGGCGGTGTCAGCGTCAGGTCCACCCGGGCCAGCCGCCTCCGCTCCGCCGCCGCCGCTACCACCACCGCCACCGCCACCAACGCCACCAATGGCAACAGCTCGGGTGAGTGTCAGGGTGTGGGGAAAGACAGTGCCCCTGTCAAAATAAGGTGGTCAGAATTACGTACCTAGAAAAGAGAGGGTACTTATTTCTAAGGTGACCATATCTGTAGAAGTCTAAATCGGGACATAGATTGATTACCTGAAATCGGGGGGAGGGGGGAGAATAGGGGTGTGGAATACCCCTACAAAGATGGAGGGTTCGGGCGGCCCTCTCGGAAAGATTCTAGAAAATTATATATGAAATTGTGAGTTTTGGGCAGTTTTTGCCCAAATATTACTTGGTATTGTAATGACTGGTTACATGCACTTCATGTTTGTACTTTCAACTATGACTGGTCCTCTGTCCAGATATTGTTCATGAGAGTGAAAACTCTCTCCACTGGTGCATTGATACCAGGCATAGAGAATTGCTTAAAAAAGTGGTATATCAAGGTATTTTTGTTTTACTTTAAAGTTTTTGAATAATTGAACCCAACGCTGTTACGGGAGTTTTGTAATCGACATATTAAACAAAATATGTTGGCTTTATAAATCAATAAGTATTTGTTTTCATGTCAAACTAATAAAGTGGGACATTTGGCTGTCCCCACAGAAAATGTGGGGCATCCTATGCTAAACCGGGACTGTCCTGCCGAAAACGGGACGTCTGGTCACCTTAGGTATTTGTGTAATCAGGGATGGAAACAGTTCAGTATTTGTGTAAGAAGTACTCCAAAATTAATGAAAGTTCATTCCCATGATTAGGGCAACAAATGTTAGTAAGGCATTCTCACCATGTAAAATCATTTTGGTAAATTATTTTTTCTCACCCATGAAGAATCAATAATTTACCAAAATGTTGTCAATAAACAGACTGATGGCCACCCAGCTTGATTTTCAAAATATGTCACACTGCGGTTGTTAGGGTGGGATCGATTTTGTTTGTATATCATTGTATTTTGATGGGTTTTAGGTTATCCACCAAGTTAGTGGATAGAGCTTACAGATTACCCTTAACTAAATTGTAAAATTCGGTGTTTTTTTGGTATCAGAAAAGTTTCATTGTTTAGTGAAGTTTTAAAAGTCAACTATACAAATAAGTTTGGTAAAACCTCTGAAATGGAAAAAGACTAAAGATGTTTGGTCTGGAAGGAATATGTTACCCGTACTTGAAAAATTGAGCAGTTTAAGTGTAATAGCAGTCATCAATACTTTTAGGGTAAACAGTTGGGTTGTAATAGTGCTAGGGCGTACTTTTCCCACTCACCACCACCAGTTTTGTTATAAAATAAGGAGATAAACTGAAGAAGCTTTCAGAATGCACTATCAGAGTTTAGTGTGCACCCACATAGATGATATGGCCCATCAGGGAAAACTAGCTCTAATATTAAAACCTGATACTTCTGTAAAATTATAGATTAGTAGCTTATCAAAAGAACTTTGTAAAAGATATGTAATATCAGTCTGTCCTTGTTGCCAACCACAGGAAAGAAACCACAAACCACAATATGAAAGTAAGACACATTTAAAGCACTGTAGAGATGTTGAGAAACATATTTGTTCTGGGAGGAGGAATGATTTGATCATATTGATGTCTTCTAGGGGTAAAATCTATAGAGATCCTCTTTAATAAATTTGGGAAATAAATACAGTTAGTTAAATAAAAAAATACAACTAGTTAACAAATTAATCCTACTAATATTAAAAATGTGAAAGTTTGGATGTATGTATGGATATTTAGAGTTCCATCACGCATAAACTACTAGACCGATTTAGCTAATATTTTGCATGAACATAGCTTACATATCACATTAACCTTTATACCTGATAATATCCACATCCAACCTTAGGGCTCCTCCCCACGGGTCCTGCAAGTTCCAATGTGAATCTTATGGGAGGATATCATTTATAAAATTACCAGCTGTAGTTGTTTGTCATTAAGGGCAAAGGAAGTCAGATGGTAAAACTAAACAGAGATTTGGTAGTGCTGGTCAGGTTAATATTTTTAATGTCTCTTTTTGTCGCGAGTGAAGCCGTGGGTAACAGCTAGTCTCTCATATTCTGTAGAAATTTGAGAGTGTTTCTGGGCTATTAGGAGTGGCCAAAGGGGGTCTTATGCCCAAAAGGGAATAATAACATGTGATCAGCTCCAGTTTAATAAGACAAAATCTCCACTCCCTTTCTAATTAAGGGAGTATTCGGTTAATGCTTGCTGCTGCAGGCTGAACGGGTCTCAGTTCTTTGATGTTAGAAGATAGCTCCTTATAATAGTAAGTTTGGACTGGGAGGTCCAAATAAAAAAAATATTTTTAAATTAATCAGTTCCTTTTGTTAAAACAAACACAGGGTTCAGATGTTGATAAACTTAGTAAAGAAAAAGTTTTGGAGCATAGAGTTCTAAACAATATCTATTTTCAGACAAAGGATACAAAATCTAATTATTTATGCTAGCAGAAATTCCCTAGACTATACTGAACAGGAATCATTGTACAAAAATATAAAAAAACCTGATTGTTTTAAATATGGGGAAGGAAAATGCAGATTTAAGAAGAAAGTTTGTCACTTGGGAAGCCTAACATTTTGTTTTTGTTAGTAATAATGGTAAATGAGTGAAGAGGTATATTATATAGTACTTTCAAAATAAGTTCAAACAGGTAGAAGAATAACTTAATTGTTTATTTGTAAAGAAGGCTTATGTTTTATGAACAAGGGTTATGAAAAATAAAAGAACTGGAAATAAGTACCTGGTTGGGATATTCAGTTCTTTAGCCTTCAAACTAACATTTATTTGTATTCTATCAAAAATAAAGTGAGAGGTACAACAATTAATTACTAGACAAGCATGTAGAACCGGATTTGAACATATGGCAGCCACTTGTGTCACCATACCGATTTTCAGTTCAAGGCTCTGTCGTGTAGTAATCAGTTTATTCATTAACTGCCATAAGATTATGGTGAGTAATTAAGGAAAACATTAATAATATTAAGGGTATTACAAGACTAACAAATTTGTATTTTATTCCTTTTTACATTGAATCATCTCTAAAGACCATTATTTAAACAAATTTAAGAGAGAATTTGGTTGTTTTAGAAAACAAACTTAAGAGGGGGCTCCACTCACGAGACTTTTGGCTTTTGGCGTTTGTTTCCACCTGCTTCCCCCATAAGGCCAATGTTAACTTTCAAGTTCCATCCAGTAGTTATTTCTGATTAAATAGTTTTAAAGATTGTTAAGAATGTTGTACTAGTGATTTTCTAGCAATTTAAGTGAAAATATTTGGATTTTAGGTTTTAAAATTTGATAACAATTTATTTAATTTTTAGTTTTTTGAGGCAAATTATCATAAATAAAATAAATAAGAAACTTTGCCCACTGAAATCGCTTTTTAATTTTTTCTTCTTTAAAACAAGTCATAATTCAACAATATCTGACCACCCGTTTAGGCTAGATAGAACTTAAAGGATAACATTGCTCTTATGGGTTTTGAAATCTAAAAATGATAGCATATTTAACAAAATACAGTGAACAGAAGAAAGGGTTATATACATTCAATCCATGCTGTCTTTTTGTTGATACGTGGTGAGCTCATTGCATTGGTTTTGGCTTAACCGTATGAGTAGAACAGTAACCCCATTTTAAACCAATCAGATAACTTATATTAAACAGTTTTTAAATTATTAAAATCCCATTTTTGATATGATTTGACCCATTCTAATAAAAGCTTTATGGCGTCAAAATTTAAAAAATGTCTTTAAATATTGGTGACTGTTTTAATTTAAAATTAGTTATCTAGAGCTAGTTTGATGGCTCCTCACTGGAAGTCAAAATGTTTTGTTTTTGCTTTTTTATGAATTTCAGACTGATTGCTATTTGTATATTTTTTCTTTTTGAGAATGGTCCAAACCCTGATATGTTTTCTCTCCAAACATGTCATATTTTTATAGAACTTAATTTATTAATAGTCTAATGATAAATGTCAGCTGTACCCCAGTTTAAAACTGCACATTTCTAGATTTTGCTCAGGATCGATGCGGCATACCTGTGATTATGAGGCCAGCATCTAATTACATTTCCACCCAGTCAGTTTTGTTTAGTGTGTTTAATATTAGAAAAACCATAATTTAATTCTTAAATTTGTTGTTCTTTCGCTCTAGACTCTCCTGGGACCAAGTGTGTGGATGCTGTCAGAAGGCCTTCGACTTCTGAAAGGAAGGAAGTCAACGGCAGACTCGGACCCAGCCCCCTAGATACTAAAGAGGTAAACATTTGTTTTAGCCTAATTAAAAATGTTAAGCTCTAACCAAATTTCAAAAATAGAAGTATAAATTGATTTGATGTGCTTAGAATTGAATCATTCTTAATATATATCAGGTGCATATAACTGTACTTTAAACACTATAATTTTTGATAGATGCATATTTTAAAAATAACTGTATAAAAATGTCGTCAATTTCCAAATTATATTTTTGTGTGATATTTTCTGGTAAGATTTTGCTGTGGAGAAGCTGTATAAGTTAATATGCTCCAGTTTAGTAAGAAATAAACTTTTAAGGTAGCATTCCAATCATAAAGCCCAGTTTACATGCTACGATAAAACGTTACGATTTGTCTGCAACGACAAATCGTTGCATGCAAGATGGAACTTGTAAACTGGAAGTCGTTACGATTTGTCTGAGTTGGAGTCAGGTTGAAAGGTTGGTGCAAATTTCTACCAATTTCTGTAGATCGTAGTGACAAGACGTTGCATGTAATCGGTGACTCAGTCATCGTTGCCACCTGTAGCCTTCACTTGCTGATGTCACAACGTTTGTTGTAGTGCAGTTTTACTGTATTTGTCTTGTTAGTGAATTTCCTTTGGAAAGTGAACTATTAGCATGACCCGCACGGTGAAACTTAAGCCCGGGACCACCATAGAAGTTCCTAACGTGACCCCCTGAACACGTTTTGGGGGGTCATTCAAAATTTTTTATATATATATATGTATATATATATATATATATAAAATACACATAATTTAAAATTGTTTATATAGATATACATACATATATGTTTGCACTCTAGCGGTCGCATTTTTTGTCCGATTTACTTCAAATTTGGTAGGGACGTTCCTTTCTATAAATCTGTTGGACAAGTTCGTTGGGCAAAACAATCGGAAAACTCTAAACCCATTTTTTGGAGATTAATCTTTCAAATTTCGAGTTTTTGGGCCCAAAAAGGGTCATAAAAGCCCCAGATGTAAAATTAATGCATGTAAAAAGATGGGAATTAGAAAGGCGAAAGTTGTAAGCCCTCTCTCGTCATTCTAGCATAAATATTTACCGAGTTATTAAAGAAAATGTGTATCGGCTAAACACAGTACGTTGTCTTATGGGGGTTTTACACTAGAAAAGCCTGTTATTCCTTTGTTAGAGTACTTTTATTACCCCCAGCAACCTCACGCCTACTTTCAAGCCTGACTGGACCTTCTCCTAACCTTATAATGCGCAAAATTGTATTCCCAGCTTTGCAAGTAAATGAAACCAGGAGTATCAGAACAGCCAACAAATAATGTTTTCAGATTTCGATAAAAATTGGACAAATGTATGTTTTTACACTGATTTTGAGTTTTAAAAGTTTTTATGTGGAAATTCACTTCCCTCACATCAGCGTGCTGCGTGCGAACTCGTTTTTACTATTGATGGTATTGCTTGACTGTTGTAGTGTAGTTTTACTGTTAGTAGTTTTCGCTGCTTAACTCTTTTAACAACTCCAAACGAGATAATTTTGTACAGTAGCTGATGCCGACACCACTTACTTATAGAATTTCTTTTCCTCTTGACACTTGTTGCAAGACAAATAACGTACGCAGACCACAACAGTAACTCATCCATGGCATATAAGCAACCTCACAACACTATACATTAAACGGCAGTGGTTTGAGGCAAAGTTGGAGGAAAAGACGGAACGTGTGAATAGCACGCCCAACCTCCGACAAAACAGCCATGTGTCGTTGCAGACAAGTCGCTGTGTTTTATCGTATCGTGTAAACCCGCCTTAACACTTTTTTTCTACCTGCTTATCCTATAAGGCCAATGTCAACTTTCAAAGCCTGCCCCTCAACGGATTATTCGAAATCGTTGATTTATGGCTAATTTTAAAGAGCAAACAAATACCGAGCAATTTCGGTGAGTAAATGCTGACATCACAAGTAATACTCGTTCAATAACATTTTGGAATATTCAGTGTTTACAGATTTTTTAAGGGTGATATTTTTGTACTAAGAAAAATATCACCAGTGTGCGATTTGGCAGCTATGAAATCTGTATATTTCGTATTCATCCATTCTTACATTTGGATTGGTTATGTATGGCAGTACCGAGATGATAGAATTGGAACAGTCCGGACCCTCGCAGCGCCGTCCTTGCGCAGTAAAAATGTTTCACAGGGAACTGGCGCTGTCCCCCCACCCTTCAGCCGCGAGGACTACACCAGAGAGCCCGCCCTCGTTCCCACTCTAGAATTAACAATAGCAGTTCTGCCAATCTTCCAGCATCCAACGTAAAATTATGGGACCCTCAGAAAAAATCGTGTTGTGTACGGAAATTATACTAACCTAACCTAACCGCCGCAGCACGCTGTTTAAGTTTTTAGCCTAAACGTTTCCTCCCCCACAAGAAAATGTTTGATTTAATTTAGTACAGTCTTTTTTTATGAAACGCGGAAAAAATCTGGCTTATAAATAGATAGGCAGATAAACAAATGTTAACACAAACGTCTGGCTCTATACCTGCTATATCCCCGTGCGGAGAACGGGACATTTGCTAGTTTAACATATTGTGACTTTTGATGAATACAGATTATTGTTTGTTTCTTATTATATTTTAAAAGACAATTGGAATATCTTAGGCACCTCAATCCTTCATTGGTTCAGAAATAACGGAGGAGTTCTCTTAACAAAAATCGCCTTAGCGTATTAATATATAAGATTCTGGAAATGACAGGATTCGTGGTTTAAAATTGTCGTATTTTGGGAGTATACGACAATTCTGATGCTTATATCAGTTGGTAGAACTGCTGTTGTTATGTATGGAGTGGGAACGAGGGCGTGGCTCCCTTGTGTAGTACTCGCGGCTGCGGGGTGGGGGACAGCTCCAGTTCCACGCCAAGCATTTTTACTGCGCGAGAACGGCGCTGCGGGAGGTCCTGACTGTTCCAATTCTGTGCTCCCGCACTCCCTCCAATGACAATTTAAACAACATTTTAGTTTTTCAAAAAAAGCTCTATGGATAATGTTGAAATTAAATTGGCTCGAATCAGCCAAGAACATTTTCCAGTATTGGGAATCATGACTGTTTTTACCTTATACATTTTTGAACTGATTATAGCAGTTAAAAGGAACTCAAATGACCTATGCTTATTGGGGTCTTATCACAACCATAACACCAGGCATAGGAATAATTTTAGTTACAACAGACACAAATTAAAATTCCATGAGAAAAAGCCATGTTATGCGGGTATCAGGTATTTTAATGTCTTGCCCGCTGAATTAAAAATATTTCAGATTTTGATCAATTTAAAAACAAGTTAAAGAAATTTATGATTTGTAAATCTTTATATTCTTTGGAGGAGTTTTGTGAATAGTTAATGTAATTATAAGAAACTGTGCAGTAAATAACAATGTTATTAAATGATGTACCTTAGTATTAAGTTACAAAGCTTGTATTGATTACGCTATTATTGACAACATTCTGTACCATTGTATTGCAATGAATAAAGATGATTTGATATATTTGTGATATCAAAATTCTACTCATTAAAATTGCTATGTATTTTATTTTCTTTCAAATTAATCATAAATCAATGTTCATTTTGTTTTGTCTGTAAACATAAATCAACAGGGCTGTCCAGTTGAGGTGGGATGGGTTTTTAAAGTTATCACTAGCCTTATGGGAGAAGCAGGTGACTGATGCCTCTTCTTAATATGGTGCGAGGTGGAGCTTGATGTATATCCTGATATGGAGGGGGCTTAAATGACTTGGATTGAATGATTATTATTCATAGACAATTGTATGTAAGGTAATGTCTTGACGTAGTATTCCTTGTAAAACTGGCTCCATAGTGACGGGCAGAGACTAAAAACACAATAAATTTAAATGGGAAGAAAAAATGTAATTATGATTGAGGTTTTCCTTTATATTATATACTGTTAAATAACTTAATTTGATCCGACATTGTGTTTATTGACAATATACAGTTGATGATACATTTGTCCTTGCAAATTATCTGAGGTGTTTTCAATGCACTCAAAAAAATTTTACTTCACCATAACATGAGCAACGTCAGTCTATAAGACACTGCATAAAACATTGCACCTACTGGGACCCAGGGCTTGTGCTGGGACAGCCAGATAAGGTGCTGACCTTGGAGCCTAAGGTGGCCAGGCAAGGTGAAGGTGCAACTTGACTCCTTGTAAGGTGTGTCTGTAGTTTGCCTGTCTCTGGTTCACATCTGCTTGCGGGATTTAGTTTTTGTTTCGGTCTTGAAATTTTGATTTATTTACTTCCTAATTATTATTAGTGAATTTCCTGTGGAAAGTGAACTATTAGCATGACCCGCATGGTGAAACTTAAGCCCGGGACCACCATAGAAGTTCCCAACGTGACCCCCTGAACACGTTTTGGGGGGTCCTTCAAAATTTATATATAGATATATGTATATAGACATATATATGTGTTTGTACTCTAGCGGTCACATTTTTTGTCCGATTTACTTAAAATTTGGTAGGGACGTTCCTTTCTGTAATCAGTTGGACAAGTTCGTTGGGCAAAACAATCGGAAAACTCTAAACCCCTTTTTGGGGATTAATCTTTCAAATTTCGAGTTTTTGGGCCCAAAAAGGGTCAGAAGAGCCCTGTATGTAAAATTAATGCATCTAAAAAGATGAGAGTTAGTAAGGTGAAAGTTTTAAGCCCTCTCTCGTCATTCTAGCGTACATATTTACCGAGTCATTAAAGAAAATGTGTTTTGACTAAACACAGTACGTTGTCTTATGGGGGTTTTACACTAGGAAAGCCTGTTATTCCTCTGTTAGAGTACTTTTATCATCCCCAGCAAATCTCATGCCTACTTTCAAGCCTGTAACCTTCTCCTAACATTATAATGCGTAAAATTGTATTCCCAGTTTTGCAGGTAAATGAAACCAGGAGCATCAGAACAGCCAAAAAATCACTGTTTTCAGATTTTAATAAAAATTGGAATAAGTGTATGTTTTTACACTGATTTTGAGTTTTAAAAGTTTTTATGTGGAAATTCACTTTATTCACGTCAGCGTGCTGCGTGCAAACTCGTTTACAAATTTACACAGTGGCATTTACATTTTCTTTTGTTAAATATGGAGTTTTAATTCATTAATCTAAATTGAAAAGATGCTCTTTTGGTTAAACTTGTTTATTTATTTAGAAACATAAAACATAAAATAAAAGAACCTTTAAATTAAGACTAAGAAAACCATCATATTGGATTTATATTTGTTATCAATTGTATTGAATTAAATTTAGACTCTGTGGTTGAGTTGGAATAGTAAGACAATTTATTGTTTAATCTGCAAGTGGAGTCCCTAGTAGCAGACCCACTGACATTTATGTTAATGTTCCACTGCTATTCTAAATAATAAAGTAAATTCACATGCAACATTCCGTGTTGAGACCCGGGCACTCTCTAGGGAACATATTTATAAACATTGTTTTAAGCAATCACCTGATTAAATAAGTTAACTATTAAAAAAATATCATTAACTCAACACTCTTACAGAGTTGTATTTTATCAATTAAATTAATTACGAAACTTACTAACGGTGAATGAGTGAGTTTTGAGTAAGGTTTCGCTGTTAATTCCAACGCCCTGAGGATGGAGATATCTGAAGATGGAAGTGTAATTTATCCGAAACGTCGGCCACCAACTTCGTCGACATCTACACGGACAAACCTGGAAATAAACTACAAGAGTGTATCTTCGGACCGTGGAAGCCTACACGAAAAAACTCTTACAGAGATCCTATTTTTATAACACCAACTATAGTTACACCATTTGTTAATATGTCACGTGAATGCTTTTAATTACTATCATAGTTGTAAAATTGAAAACTAATTTGTTGGCAACTGCTATAATTTTTTGTGTGTTTCACCTTGATATTACATTAACTGATAACTCGGTCTCACAGACCAATCCATTTGCTATCAATGCTAAGTAGCTCCTACACCAACTGAAACCCTGGGCCTCACAGACCGTTCTGGAAGTATCTTTCACACCAATCAAAATTTACAAAACAAACAATAACCATGTTGTAATTGTAAGAATTATAAATATAGAGCTAAAACTGATTTCTATAGACCTTAGAATTATTAAGAGCAACATATTATAAAAAATGCATATAGCCCTACTATGGTTTTCATTGGAGAACTGTATTGAAGAGACATTTCTCCTGGTCTCGGATACCCATCAGCATTGTACTGATTCCAACAAAGCTATATACGGGAATTATGCTATACTAGGGGAATTTTATTGATTGGATGTAAAGAACACAAAACTTTCTTTCCTTAAAGAGTTTAAAACCACAATCTATTAAAATGTTTTATTAATTTTAACAGCCGAGGTATAGTGGACGTTTTACTCAACATTCCTGAAACATTGTTAAGGTTTCTTAACTGGACAGTTACAAATACAATAATAAATCAGTTAATATTTTTCTCATCACTCAACACAAACTTGAACCATTTCGTTTGTTGAATAAGAGCAACTTTAAATTTGCAACTGGAACCGACCAGTTGATGAAAGATCCAAAACAAAACGTTGCCGTTCATCCCACAACATTCCAGAGAGGTGAGATGAGAGGCTGACATTCCAGAGAGGTGAGATGAGAGGCTGTAGGAAGAGTGAGGTTTTCAAGGTCACAGCCTGCTCATGACCTCTACAGAAGGTCGTAGCTTTCACTGCAACTGGCACTAACAATATAGCAGCGTATAATTGCGAGATAATTACACTTATTTGTATTATAACTGTGATTATGTTGATTGGATTTGTTAAGCAGCATTGTTGCATGCTCTCGCTGATTTTGGAATAAAATTGGTATACAATTGTGAATGGAAAGTGATGACTAGAATACAAACATAATCATAATCTAAAATTAACAAATTTTGGTTCATGATCAGTTTTGGGTAGGTGTGGTTACTGAATGCGGGGTCCCATAGTTGAATACTATCCTAGTATTACTTTATTCATTGTTTGCCAGCCATAGGTATAAATTTAATACGTACATACGTGTAGTTAACTAAAAAAATGATAAGAGGCAGTTTTTAAAGAAGCAGTTTTAATTTATTACCAAATATACGCAAGAAGTTATAAATAATTTTAATTATGGAAATAGTTGTGTTAAGTATTCTTAACAGCATTTAAATGGTTTAACTTAAAATAACCATAAGTCAAGTAGCTATTAATGTAGCAAAACTAAAGTGTAACTGACTCTAGAAAAAATCTTGGCAGAAAATTATTTGTTTATTCTTGTTACATAGAAAAAGAAACAAAGTATAATACCCCCGTCGCAGCACACCTGCGTACTCAGCGAATTTACAATGCATATATATATATATATATATATATATATATATATATATATATATATATATATATATATATGGGTCTCACTACTACCTAGAGCCACTTTCCAAGTTTCACAAAAATACATTCATTAATAAGTGATATATAGCATTTTATTTATTCTATATAAGAATAACATTATAATTGAGTACGCAGATTTGCTCCAACAAGGAAGATAAGAAATGTGTCTTTTTGCAATTATCAATATAACACAATCAGGTGAAGCTACATACCAAGTTTTATTAATAATTTAGGTTCATAACTAGGGGAGATATAAAATTTTACTTATTCTCCATATGAATAACATGGGGTCCGAGTATGCAGGTTTGCTGCTACCGGGAAAAATCAACAAAAAACATTTTTTGTGTGCTGATATCAATATACCACAACTAGTTGAAGCCACATACCAAGTTTCATCAATGTACATACATAAATAATCAAAATATAACATTTTATTTATTCTCCATAAGGATAACCTTTTGGACAACGTACTGTGTTTAGCACTTTGAATATCACTGCAACGGTTGGACGTAAAACAACAATTAGAACGCCAAAATGATTGTTTTATAGAGATTAACTGATTGGTAGAAATAAATGTGGAGTTTTTAGTGAAATTATCTGAGGAAAGTCTAAAAACCGTATTCCTATAAGATTAACATGGGAAATTTTATGGACACATTTTTTGACTTTTCTCCACAACCACTAAACCTAGCTTAATGGTTCAAAATACTAAATTGTTTGTTTTTTAATCTCTTTAAAATGGCTACAACCAAAATCTAGTGTTTTTAAAATTTTAGGATAAAAAGTAAAAAAAAAACTGATTTTTGGATAATTTTAAACCCCCATAAAACCCCCTTCCCATAGACCAATTGATCTGGTCTTTGACCTTATAGTCATAAATGTTACTCTCCACATTTGTGCCAAATTTCATCAAAATCGGGCACTTCTTTCAAAAGTTATCGCGGTAACGGACATATATATATATATATATATATATATATATATATATATATATATATATATATATATATAAACATATATATAAATTTGAACGAATAGTGTTTTTGGCGTCTGGGGACCTCAAAACAAAAAGTTATCATGGTCTCGGGCTTAAGTCTTACCATGCCACCTACGGTAATAGCTTCTTCCCTGTAGGGGAAATTCGCTAGAAGGATGATGTAAAACAGAAAAACAACCTGAGGACTAGAAGAAAGCAATACCTTAGCCTCAAGATTTGAATCTTGTTAATTTCCACCAGATAATTCAATACCCGAATGAAGAAAGGCTGTTATCATTCATCTAATTTATCTGCATTTAAACAGACACAGAAGTAAAAAACAGAAATATTTATATATAACAAATCGAAAATATGAGATTAAATCATTTATATAACCCTGCTTCTGCAATATTTTACCCTATTTCATTTCCTAATCCCATGCTCCGAAGGATTCATTAGAACCAGTGAGGTACGTGTGCAAGAGAAAACAATCAAGGACATTCCTGGAAGTCACGTCTATTGTTAGTGTTTTACTTTTACAGTGGAAACAAATCATTCTGAGGAGACGTTTACGAGGGGAGATTTCCACTGTAGTTCATACTTATCGACTTTTACTTGGAAGCTGTATAAAAATACTGAATTACCGGTTTGTGGTTTTTCAAGATTTATTAATCATTAATGTGTTAATAACTACATTGGTCATCAGCAAGACTGCTCTTTTTGGGTTTTCGGTAGTAAGTAATCTTTTGTGTCATTCTTTGCAAATACAGATCACTGTGTTTAGAGTTAAAACCCAGTTAGTTTGCCACGTCAAAGCTGAGGTACAATTTATCTACTGAGTTTGTTTACACTTTTTGGATAAGTATCTGAAGCTTTGCTTCAAAAATGCCAGTCAGTTTGTTAAAAAGTATGTCTGAATTACTTTTTAATATGTCCCTTCACCATGGTGAGCATATTTGCTTTGGATTTGCTAGCTACCTCTTTTCTGCTATGTAGAGCCACTGCAGTTGTTATTATAACTGAATGTTCCTCCAGGTTGCGTTATTTGTGATATATATATTTATCACTAAGAAAGCAAACAGTTTTGAAAAGCTGCTTATTAATTTTGTGTTTTTTACCTAGTAGCTCTGCTAGTTATTTATTTTGTTTGTTAATTTTTTTATTCACAGTTGATTTTTTGAAATGTTTCCGCTCTGGATAGAATCTTTATTCTCTGATTCTATTTCACATTCCGACCGAATTTGGTAGAGGATGGGTACAACCCAAAAAAAAAGCTTATTCTTGTTCCTATGAGACTCGGCCCCACTGGCTTTCAAAGTTTCCATGTTTTGCACCAATATAGAGTGTAAATTAATACACTATAATATTTTATAGGCCTTTCTCCCATTGCGAAATACTTAAGGGTTCTGCCCATAATGACTCCTTATTATTTTATTTAACAGCAAGTATTTACTGGGCCGATTTAGGATAATTTGTTAGGAGGGGAAGTTATACACCACAGTAAAACATTTAAAATTATCATATTACAACCAAACATAAAAATATATTGTACTCTTATTTTATTCTTTAAAATGAGTAAGGTTTGCAACTATTATCTAAATACCCCCGTCACAGCAAACCTGCATACTCAGCGAATTTCCAATGCATATGTATGTGACTCACTACTACATAGAGCTATTTACCAAGTTTCACAAAAATACATCCATAAACAAGTGATATATAGCATTTCATTTATTCTCCATAAGAATAACATTAGGGTTGAGGACGCAGGTTTGCTGCAACGAGGAAGATAAGTAATGTGTTTTGTTGCAATTATCAATACAACTGAACAAGGTGAAGCTACATACCAAGTTCTCTTAATGTAGGTTCATAATTAAGGGAGATATACAACTTTACTTATTCTCCATATGAATAACATGGTGGCCGAGTATACAGGTTTGCTGCTACAGGGACTATCAACAAAAAACTTGTTTTTCGTTCTAATATCAATATACCACAACTAGTTGAAGCCCCATACCAAGTTTCATCAATATACATTCATAAATAATCGAGAATTTTATTTATTCTCCATAAGGATAACATTGGACAACGTACTGCGTTTAGCAATTTGAATATCTCTGCAACGGTTGGACGTAGAACAACGATTAAAACACCAAAATGTTTGTTTTCTTGAGCTAACCACATTAATAAACAGAAATGTGAAGTTTTTAGAAAAACTATCTGAGAAAAATCTAAAAACCTTTATCCTATAAGATTAACATGGGACACTTTTTTTGGATTTTCTCCGCAACCACTTAACCTAGGTTAATGATTCAAAATACTAAATTATTTGTATTATTTGTTTTTTTAAGCTCTATAAAATGGCTATAACCAAAATTGAGCGTTTTTAACATTTTGGGGTCAAATTTGCAAAAAACCGATTTTTGGAAAATTGTAAACCCCCATAAAACCCCCTTCCCATAGTGCGATCGATCTGGTTTTCGAACTTAAAGTCATAAATGCTACTCTTCACATTTGTGCCAAATTTCATCAAAATCAAAATCTTTTTGTTTATTTCAAAAGTTATCGCGGCAACGGACACATATATATATACATATATATACATATATATAAATTTGAACGAATAGTGTTTTTGGCATCTGGGGACCTCAGAACGAAAAGTTATCATGGTCTCGGGCTTAAGTCTTACCATGCCACCTACTGTAATAGCTTCTTCCCTATAGAGGAAATTCGCTAAAAGATGACAAAACTATTTCCTCCAAATGTTGGAATTAATTAATTTATGGATTATAAAATATGTTCAACGTATCCCCAGGAAAAATATAGTTTTCTATAGAATCTTATTTGAAAAAAAAACATTGGGGAAATGGATTTGTAAATGAGGAACTGTGAGGATAAGTACGATAGGCATTTTCAATAAGCTGACTGGCTTTTCGAGCAAAGCTCGGTCCCCCGGGTGATTGTACCAATGTAATCAACTTTTCAAACAACGTTGTTCTGTGATCAGGAGCAAAGCCTGCCGTGTCGGGCAACTAGAATTACTTTGATAATTTACTGTTTTCTGGTGGCTGTTTTTAACAGTTGTTATGATTTGTTACTTTCAATATTCCATAACCAGAATGGAATTTTAAATTTTGTAATTTAATTTTTTAACATTTTTTCTTCCGCTTTTTGAAACAAGAGTGTAAGATAGCAAACACACAAAAATACAACCTTTTCTAATTTTTAAGTATGAGATAAGGTTCAAACAAGCTTCTAATTACATTAACCAATGTTGGCAGAAATTTTAATTTTAAATTTGATAGTTAATATAACTGATGTAGACAATCAAAACTTTTTGATCCCAGTTGGCAAAGTCATGGAGATTTCACAAACACATGCTATAACAATAGGTATGATCATGAGAGTTATTCATTTTATTAAATGCATATAAGTAAATTTAATCTACAATTAAATACTAAACACTTGAAAAACGTCAAACTTTCAGTTAATATTTAGCTGAGTCTTGAATACGGCTGAGTCTTTAACCTACTGAGGACTGAAAAACATTTATATATTGAGGTGTATTTTTACCACATTCAAATAATACAAATATATTTTCATGACTGTCAATATGAGTTGACATGCATTATTATTTTAAAAGTGTAAAATAATTGTTGACATATTTTCTATTATCACAACAACTCAAATAATTACGGTATTAACTTAACTTTAATAGTTGTTTCAAACAACTCTGAAAGCTCATTTTATCTAAATGACGTCAGCTCCTTGACAATAAAGTCACATCGGTTACGGTTTCCCGTTTTCACGTCAGTCATTACTTATCTTTGCAGTACAGATTGAGTTCATTCAGTGTTCAATTTATAAGATGTCAAGTTCAGCTATTCAATCGGAGATATTTACGTTTGTTGTTCCTACAGTTTTAATACTATGGGTGCTAGTGCTAGTGCGTGTGACGAAACCGCTACAATAATATTGAAACCTGTCTCAACTAATTTTAAAACTGAAAGAAATGATGTGTTAAGATTGTTAGTAGAACAAAAAGAAAATATTTTAAGTGAGCTCAGTGAAAATATCAAAACATTTTCTGGTGTTCAGTGGTATATTGCATCGGAAGTGGAGTTTAGTAAATTGATCGATCAACAGTGTGTTTCAAGTGGCCGATATTATGAAGGAAAACCAAGGTTAAGTTTGATCTGTGATAATTTAGAACGACAGTTTTTTGAGTGTGTAAATGATATTTTGGAAATGACAGAACAAGATGCATTTAATGAAAGTGGATGGATACTTCAGAATGTACGGCAGATTGATCTTGTCATGGTAAAGTACCAAATACAGTTGAATTGTTTGAATACTCAGGTTCTAAAATAGTTATTCATATTGTTCCACCCAATTCACATGTCTGCTGATCAAGTGGGTACTTTTTATAAGGACAACAACCCCTTTTCATTGTTACTGTCAAATTTACTTCAGTGTTATTTACAGAGATCTTATAGTTGTATTTGAGTTTAAAAAATCTTGGGACAAAAGACTGATGGATGTTGAGAGCTGTACCGATAGTTTTAATGGTTTAGATAAGAAGTTAATGATAAGCGGTACAATGGCCTTGCCACTGCTTAGTAAGAATGCACTTGCTCGGACTGGTTCGACTACAGTGAATCATCTGAAGTAATTTTTTTTATAAAACTTTCTTGATTTTACTATAATCTGAGTTGGATTGGAAGTTTTAGATCAAGTAAAAGTAAGTTTTTAACTCAAACATACAACACAAAACCTCTGTCAGTCAACAAACAATTCATACCTAACTTCCGAGTAGGTATACAGTAGAAATTTGATATTTCATTGCGAGCTTCCGAGGTAGGTATACAATAGAAATTTTACATGAATATCCCATTTGAGGTAAATGAAATAAACAGTATCAAGAAACTGACACATAGATACTTTCTTCCTTCTAGCCCAATTTTAACCAGTAAATTACTTTGTAATTACTAAATAATGAGTATAAACAGCACAGTTGTACAATTTGCTATAGACAATTTTCGAATACATTTTTTCAGAAATATTCACACAAGTCCTTTCTTTTAGAGCACTATAGTTATTTGCTACGCACAGAGATAGGTCGCAACATTCAAAATGTCCTCTGTCAATGTTAACTTAACCAACATACCAAGTTTTAATTAAATTGTTCAGTAAATAAGAGAAAAAGGATAAATTGTTTATTCCTCATAAGAATAACATTGAACAACATACTGTGTTTAGCGAAAATACCGGTTAGTGAAAACTTAAATTTTTTAGTCGTAGTATAAATTATTGATTCTAATTTATTTTGCTTTTTAGCTTTTACTTTCTCTCCTTATACATAGTATATGGAGAAAGTATTGTTTTCGCCAAAATTTTCGAATTTGAGTTGTTAGTGGAAATATTCGCTTTGGTGTTCCCTGAACCCAAAAAAGTGATTTTTACGTGGTGTCTGTCTGTCTGGATGTGTACAGAGCTAGAGCCCTAACCAATGGTCCGATTTTTTAGAAATTTGGTATGTAGGTACTAATCCACAATATCTCCAGGCGTTTTTTTCATTTTTTTACATTTTTGATTTGTATAGTAATTATCCCCCAAAACCGCCAAAGAACATAAAAAATCAAAATTTCTCAAAAATAGCTTTAACGATTTTAATTAAACTTTATTCGTTTGTAGAGCTTTAGTTTTATAACAAAATGACACTCCCGCATTTCTGTAAAAATTTGGGTTCAGATATGACAGGATTTAAAATATCCAAAACTCAGTTTTTTGATTTTTCATAAAATAACATAAATATAGAAAAAAAACATTACTATTCACCATTAAAAAAAGCTCAAAAACTAAATAATTTAGTATTTTTAATTACTATTCTACAATTGCTGGTTGCGGAGAGAATTTAAATTTAAATTTTGCGGTAAACGCATTATGTTGTCCAATGTTATTCTTAAAGGGAATACAAATATTACTATTTCTCTCTTATTTACTGATCAATTTTGTTCAAACTTGATATGCTTGTCAAGTTAGCATTGACCAACAGAGGAAATTAGAAATATGTTGCCCCTTAATAACCCTGGGGGTAATAGGGGGAATTTCCCCTCTTAAAACGTGTGTAGCAATGGATTCCATAGTGCCTCCAAAACAGGAATTTGGGTGGATGTTTTTGAAAACAACTTGTTTGCAAGATTTTCTGTAGATTCAACCGTGATTGTATTCTATATTTAGTAAATAAAAAGTAATTTATTCATTTAAGTTAGGCTAAAAGGGAGAAAGTATGTGTTAGTTTCCTTATACCATTTATTTTAATGGTGATAATTTTACTTAAAACTGTTTAGTTTTATGACAAATTTAAAAGAATTGAATTTTGGGATCTTTGATCTTTTAATCCTTACAATTTCTGAACCCTAATTTGTCCAGATATACAGATTATTCCCGTAGCAGCAAACCTACGTACTCAGCCCCCATGTTATTCTTATGGAGAATAAGTAAAATGTAACGTCTTTTTTAATTATGAACATAAATAAATACAACTTGGTATGTGGCTTCACCTTGTTGAGTTATATTGATATTTGTATGAAAACCCATATTTTGTGTTCCTTCTTGCAGTGAACCTGCTTACTCAGCCCCCATAATAATTTTATGGAGAATAATTAAAAAGGTTATATGTCGCTTATTTATGAATATATTTTATGAACCTTGGTATGCGGCTTTATGTACATAAATTTATTATTATGCATCGGAAATCCGCTGAGTACGCAGGTTTGCTGCGACGGGGTTATTGTACTTTAACGAGAACTTTTTTGTGATTTTGTGTGACCTGACAAAGTGTTCTACAGTTAAATTCAGGTGAGTGGTGCCTTCCAAAAAAACAAGTCTTCTAATATACATAGTGTAAAAAGTAAACACAGGGAGACCTTCCCCTGTTTTTAGAGATCTTCCTGCATCAAAAAGCAATACAAACTTTTATTTTGCATTAATTCCTTTTTCTGTTCTGTTCCAGAAGAGTCCACTGCTGTCGGACAATTCATCATCCTCTGGCCCTCGTAGGGAGAGAGACAAGAGCGCTAAGCGCAAGTCCTACTTGAACCGATCTTTGAATGCTGAGCCTGTCCACGGTAAGTTTCTGTAGATTATAGGTGTTAATGGTATAAACAACAGTATTATCTAATTGTAGCTGATTACTGCAGCAATATCTAATTTAGGTCACTCCAGTAAATTGCTTAAAGTTGACTGTGAGTGCTTTTATCACTGGGTAAAATGGTTGCGTTTTAGGCTGTGGTCACATTCTTGATTTAATTAATTAATATTTTATTGTTAAAATTCACCTATATATCTTTTAAATATTCAGTATCTTGTTCTTTTTTGTTTACAATTTTTGCATAAAATAAAAATTTAATGAAACATCCTTCCTTTAGGCAGTAGTTTGCTTGTTCAGCACACTTTATCTTCTAGCAACTCCGAGGTTTGAGGAATATTAACATCTGAGGTCTGCCACAGTTTAACTTGTTCAAGTTTCAGTATTATTTCAAGTTCTGTAAGATAATATTAAGTGGAATAATTACAATGCTTTCCTGTAAGTACATTTTTTAAAATTTGATCTCGCAATCTAAATTTTTGAGTACCAGAAAATTTAGCGAGCACCTTGGCTTGCGGCACAGTAGTGTGGTGTAGTGGACAGTACTTTCATTTTCCGCTACCTATTATAAATGTGTTTTATTTAGATAGTAATGCTGTGAAGCGGGCTCATTTAAGCTGTAAGTTCGCCTTGCTAGGAAACATAAAAATGCAGAGGCATTATGCTCAGAGGCAAGGCATAATTTTGTATTATAAAACTTCCCTCTTAGTAACGTAAAGGGCGAGTAAGATTTTAAAATTGAAATCAGAATGCTTCAAAATCTTCACAGACTGTTCTAGACATTATTGAAGTCAGTTGTTAAGCTCTATTACTGTACGTGTTTATTATCCAAGATGGAGAAGGTAATAACAGGGTGCGTTTAGACAAGTGTGCTAGTTGTGTTGCTAAATGTGCGTGAAATGAGTAATTTGAATGCTGCTGAGCACATGTTGAGAGCTGCTTAATTGCTAGAGGCCTGTGGAGGCTCAAATTGTACGACTGTGATGACTTAGCCGGCTGACTGCATTATGAGGTTGTGATTCAAATCAAGGGCGGTTCCAGGACTGATTTTCGGGAGAAGCCATACTGCTTAAGGTTAAAGTTACTTTCGGTCTTAAGAGTCTGCAAGGATGGTGTTAATGAGCTCATTGAAAAATGCAATAATTACTGCTGTAATTGATATTCAAATTTTATTCAGAGCAGAACCCAAAGTAAGGAGAAACCCATTGGCCTACCCCGGGAATTATTTTATATTTTATGAAGCAAATATAAAACATCATAATATACTATTTAAAAAATATAGCATATTATTATGTATATGAATCGAATATAAAGTTTGCATGAGGCCTAAGAAGTAAGGCAATAAATAAAACTAAGAAGTTGTAATATTAATGTTCTTAATTGTAAACTGGTTTCTTGAAAGAAAAAATATTGTTGAAGAAACAAGTTTTATTAATATAGCTTACAATAAAATAACTGTTAAATTGTAAGAACTGCCAAATTGTGTCTACACGTCATTATAAAACAAAGTCAAGTTGTCTGGCACCCTTTTTCGCAAATTTTTAAATGATTTGACCTGTGTTCACTTCAAGGGCTCTGTGAACGAGAAACAAGCAAAGACCCGTGAGCCGTGTTTCTCCCATTCTTGCCCTTACCCAAGTCTTAACTCCTCTTTAATGTTGAGAAGGTTAAGCCTAAAAACCATTTTACCAACCAGTTCGCGCCTATACTGTGAGTGGGGTACAGACTGGCGAGTGGCGGGAGGCGCCGAGGCGACCCTTTCGATGCAGGAAAAAGGACTAGGCCTATGCGCATGCGCCAGAAATGGACGTCTTTTGTTCTTTTGTTTGTGTTCTACAAGTAAAATAACGACTTGTTCAGTTCAATTTATAACTACTCACTCACTCACTAATCGCTTTCTTAGAAGGCAAAGAAAGAGTGCTGGTACAGTACAAACCAAGTGGTAAATAAAAATTGTTGTTTGAAGTTCTGAGATGCATAAAGATGGAAAATAACAAGTTTATTTGCCCTATCTGTGAAAAGAGGACAAGCTGTAAAAGCAATTTAAACAGTCACGTGACAAATTTCCTGGGAGGAGGAGGGTTAGGTTGTATTGTGTCGATGTACGAGCGTTCCGAAACCTTTATAGTCATGTGAAACCTGGTATGATAATTGCTGTGTGGTTTATGCCTTAAAATTAATTGGATGAATGAAGTGAGTCCATATACTCAACAACAAATTTCATTCCAATTTGTTTGTGTTTTGGTCGCATAACTCAAGAATGCTTTAGTATATTACAGTTATAAATTTGGCACACGAATTCTTTGCTTTGATTTTTAGGTCAAATTCGTTAACTGGCCTATCCACTTACACCGTTTCCGTATGGTGGCCCTTTGAAATTGGTAAAATAATATAACTCCTTTACTGTATGTCCGATTAAAAATCTGATTGAACCATCGGATTCCACGCAAAACTTTACTTTAGAAAATATTTTAACCACCTTTTTACGACCCTCCGTTGTATCATCATTAATAGGCCCTAATATAAATTCTGGTCCTTTATATAAATTTTGGTGTTGTCTATCAAGTATCAGGAGAGCATATATTATTAGGTTCTTTATTAGGTTTATTTCACAAACGATTAGTTACATCATAAATAACAAAATTATTTTTTTCCAGTGTTTGTCTAACTAGTTTAACGTAGGAAATTTTGTTTCCATTTCAGCGGGATTCGGTACAAATCTCTTTGTATAATTTAAATATTTTGTTCGGTTTTGCGCTTATTCATTTTACACATTCTCTTTGGCAGTCTTTTGAAATTGCTTACAGAATATGACTCTGTTACCGTTGACAACATTGTAATTGTGATCAAACATTGGAGTTATCGGTACTCTTATGCCACCCACTCTGACCATGTTATAACAAATTGTAATTGCAATGAATGTATTAACATTTGTAATCACTTTTACATGGATTATATTGCAAGTAAAATATGTATTTTAGGTTATTATTTGTAAATCAAATCTTTGTTACATCCTCTTACGTGAAGAATGACCGTTCACCTACAGTTAATTTTACAATGTCCAGTGCAAGTTGCAATGCTTGACAACTAATAAATATTTTCTTGCTTATCAACAGAAAACAGATTACAAAATATCAAAATATAACTATTATTAAAATGGCATAGCTATACAGATTTATGTTTTGAAAGACATAGGCCTATTTACTGCCAAAGAAATTTAAAATAAGTCATCAATCAATGTTCTCTATAAAATAAAAATTGAGGCTAAACGAACAAAATATAATTATACTTTCGTTTAATAACTTCCTAAATTTTTGTATGCATCTGTGGTGCACCTCTATTAAAATGCGTGGGAATGGTACTATTGAGTTGAGTGTTGGTTGGTGTTGCATCAGTATGGGTCCAGTTCGAGCTCAAATCATTCACGAATCAGTAATCTGACTTATAGAACAGAATGAAAGGATCAATAGTCGTTCATTTTTGGTGCATGCGCAAAGGCCTAGTCCGTGTTCCTGTGACGAAAGGGTCGCGACGGGCGAGAGAGAGAGGAGAATTTCAAGATGGAGGAATAGAAACTGCCAGTGTTTTGATGGTTTGTTTAATAGGAAATGATCACTAGTTCATAAAAGTTGTATTAGTCCACTTAATTTCAGTTAGAAAAAAATATATTTTCCAAAATCTCGGGGGGGGCCATGGCCCCCATGGCCCCTTCTCTGGAACCGCCCTTGATTCAAATAAAGAAAATGGGTAAGCCAATTAATCTGCCCGTTTATAAAGAATCTTTTATCCATAGTTTAAACAATATACCATTTTTATCCAAGTGAATTATAATAAGAGGGTTGGGGGGTTTAATTTAAAAATTTTTTTGTGTTGGAAATCCTTAAGAGTTTATAAGCGTTTATAAGTTTTACGATGACTAATTTATTATTATAAGTTGTATTTTTTTATTTGTAGTTTTAGCGAATTTACCCTATAGGGAAGAAGCTATTATTGTAGTCGGCATGGTAAGACCTAGGCCCGGGACCATGATAACTTTTCTTTTTGAGGCCCTCACATGCCAAAAATACCATTCGTTCAAATTTATATGTAGGTGTCCGTAGGCACGATAACTTTTGTAAAAATGGTCTGATCTTGATTAAATTTGGTATAACCGTAAAAAGCAACATTTATATTCATGAGTTTGAAAACCAGACAGATTGCAACATTATAAGGGGAGATTTGGAGGGATTTTGTACCCCAAACATTTTTTTAAAAACTTGTACATATTATTAGTTTTAAACCCTAATTTTGGTTTACACCATTAAATTCATTCAGATTAAAAAAACAAACAATTTGGTATTTTGACCATCATTCTACGTCAATTGGTTACCGATATTTAAAAGTGCTAAACACAGTACATTGTCCAATGTTAATTTTACGGAGAATAAGTAAAATTGTATATCTTGCTTATTAATGAACATATATTAATGAAACTTGGTATGTGGCTTTATATGGATGGGGTTTAGTGATATTTGCATACAAAACCCATTTTTTGTGGTCTCCATGGCAGCAAACCTGCGTACTCAGCAGCTATAATGTTATTCTTAAGGAGAATAATCAAAATGGTATGTATCGCTTATTTATGAATGTATATTGATGAAACTTGGTCACCTAGTTGAGTTATATTGATATTTTCATGAAAATCCATATTTTGTGTTCCTTTTTGCAGCAAACCTGCGTACTCATCCCCAATGTTATTCTTATAGAGAATAATTCAAATTTTATATATCACTTATTTCTGAATATAATTTTATGAAACTTGGTTTGGGCTTTTTATAGTATGAAGACATATATTATGCAATAGAAATTCGATGAGTACTCAGGTTTGCTGCGACGAGGGTATTTTATTATATCTTAAGTTTAGTATTTTAAGGACATATTACAAGTCACCTATTCATTTACAGATATCATAGTATATTTTGTAATATATATGAATGTAACGTGATAATAAATATCTTGAATCTTGAACCTTCTCTAATCAACATTAATATACTCTCTCTTAATTTATTCTTTATTGAATCAGTTATAGTAATGAATGTAAATGATTATTAAAATCAATTGTTTAATAGTGGTCATGTTTTTAAAAAGCAATGTAAAAGTAATAATTATGTTTTTTTTGTAATTGATTTTATATTTATTCATTGATAATAGGATTCATTGAACTGTTTACTAAAGGTAACCATACTTTTTTAATAGATATTTTACACATTACTATATAGACTATTATTAAAATACTGACAGTAATTATTAGTTTAGTTTATCCACACACAGCTCACTATGCTACATCATTGTGACATTCATGCATTCTTAGTGTTTCTTCTTATACAAAATTATTTAAAAAAGCAATATATATTCATGTTCTCTAATAACTATCCTAATATGCTTCCCTGACCCTAAAACTTACAAGGATAGTTTGTATATTGATGGCGGTACGAGTAACTAGATCTAGGTTATGGAGTACTGTAAGTAGGGCAAATACCACGGCTGGAGTGGGTAGTTGGTTGTCATAGTGTGATAGGTGGGGGGAGGGGTGGGGGTGGCTGAAACGGGGAACTGGGGGGTGAGAATGGGAGAATAAGGGGTAGATCGGGAGTGGGGGACCACTGTTTTCTTATACTTTAGTCTCTTTGTGCTTCCATATATGTTGCCATCCTTCTTACAGAATAAAATAGGAATCTGGGCCATGGTTTGCTGTTTGTTTGGTTAGGTTTTAGCTAATTCGAAATTATAGAACAATTTTAGTATGGAGTAGAAGTGGTTATAAGTGGTTATAGTTGTAATAATACTGCTTGTAAAATTATAATTTTATGGCAATATTTCTGAATTATTTTTATAATATAGTATTTAGTTACCTATAATTATTTTAGTTTTTATTTGTTGGGTTGTGGCATATTTTGAGATGCAATGTGTAACAAATAAAGCAAGCAATAATTAGGTTGCTACTGCTTATGCGCACCAAAGTGTCTGACTGAAGTAAACTTCTGTTCAAATGGGGTACTTGTATAAATATGACATGTTAGGAAATGGTATTTCTAAATTGAAAGTGGTTGGAATCTGGATAGGGGCCAGAGGTACTAACTTTTTTTTCATTTATTTTTTCAAACGGTTTTGGAAAAAGGTCTTCTGATTAACATTTTGAAGACAATTTCAATAACATAAGCAAGATACTCAGTAAATTTACTGTTAGATCTTGTATAAGGTTATTAATAAAAAAAAACAGCAAAACTAATTTCAACCTTTGTTATATCTACCTGAATTTTATAAGGTTGTTATTGAATTATCTTTATATAATAAAACAACAACAACTAAATTTAAATAACAACTATATAAATGATGTTTATCAATGTTTTATTAATATATACATCATAAGCTTAATGATGATCTGCAAAATAGCAGAAAGGCTAAAAGTTGCAAGAGAATTCTCTCTATTCCCCTCATAACCCTTGAAAATTTGCAGGTTATTGATTCATAAAATTTCATTTTAGAAAGAAAAAAGATGTTCTTGCTTGTAACTATGTTGCTAAAATTACAATTTTTAGCATCCTCATGGGTTGTTGATGAATTGAAACAACAGGGTTGAACTAAACAATCACAACTTTAACAACCTATATCAACTCACTACTTTCTAAAGCTGAAAATTTGGCCAGTTAAAAGTTAGTATGAAGGTTTAAGGGAGAGTAAGTGTATCTGCCACAAAATGTGTTTTGTACACCGTTCAAGAGAGGGAACAAGCGACCTTGGTTACAAACTCATACTGATACTGAGCCTTACAATTATATTCTGTGGAAATTTTTTCTGAAATTAAAGTAAAATTCAATCAAAATTTCCCCATGAATTTTTTCCATTGTTTGAGTTTCTAACGACCTTCTTCGACATCGCAATCAATCAAATTGATCATCCGGTATGTGAAGTGTTTACCAGACAGCACTCGATATCGCAAATTGGAACTGGGTTATGAGACTGGGGGGTGGGTATCCATAGCATTAGGGTGGGATGAATGTCAGAATGGGGGTAGAGATGTGGACTGAGAGAGAGAGAGAGAGAGAGAGAAAGGTCGGGAGGGGATTTAGAGAGGCATTAATTGAATGTAGCTTCTTCATTGATGTGTTTGGATCCCCCTGGCTGGCTCTTTAACCCCATCTCTTCTCCCCTCGCTTTGTACAAACCATGCTTTTAACATTATAACCAGTTATTCACTTCCACCATTTGGTATTTGCCTTGTTTGATTAAAAAAAATAATTTCTATATACCGCTATCAGCAGGCGTGGAGACAGGGGGGAGGTCATGAACCCCCCTAAAACCTCAGACCTTCTTGTATTTTACCCATTTTTCACTGTAAAGGTTTATGGTATTTTGACCATTTATATATTTGTTTTCACTCATGACCCCCCCTAAAACTATAGTCTGTATCCGCCCCTGGCTATCAGTGTGGTCGGGAGGGTGCTCCTGTACAGGAAAATTCCTGAAATCCTGGAAACGTTTGTGATTTGAGAACAATGTAGTAAGAAATGCAATTTGAGGATGGTAGTTAAGGTAAGGTTAATGTTATGTAATAAACCATGACTTAGAACCGTACAAAATTAATTTACATTGTCATTTCACTTACTCTCATTGGTCGTGATGATGACTGGTGTGACTACTCAATACAGATTGTACCGGTACAGAGTAACTTCTACCATCCTGCATGTATATAACAATTAACTATTCTAAGAACCTGTAGCATGCTCATTAATAAATTGTTTGTAGCGTTAGTTACTCAACCTATTTAAATAATAAATTGTTTGTAGCGTTAGTTACTCAACCTATTTAAATAGTAGGTGGTATCTTGGATTACATAGCGCTTTCTATAAATCTCTGTGTTTTATCTTATTAAGCAACCAACCCTCAGAAAAAATAGTTTTCTTAGTCTCGGTTTTGAATACTAAACAGTAATTACAATTACCATTCTTTACTATTAAAAAGCTACACGAATGCGGTTTAACTATTGCAATTCTCTTTCATCGCTGGGAAAGCCTTCAATTATGCAGATTCTAATGATTGCCATTTTTTACCAAGTGGTGATGCTAATGCAATGAAAGAAGTGGGTTGGAATGAGGCTTTAGCCACGCGCCGTTACCCGTCTTTACATCTGTCTGGTAATTTGCAGCTTCTTTTGATGCTTGTTAAAATCTTGTAACCTTCAGCGAACAATGATTTTATTTATAATTTCTTATAAAGCTGGCCTATAGAATGTTTTTAAAACTTGGAACTACATAGATAAAACTAACATTTGGATGGTTCTAAACAAAAATTGCTCAGTGAAAAATAATTTTGTGAAATAAATTGGATTACAATTGTAAATGAAATGTTGACCTTAAGGAGACTTGTTCCTAAACTAGCATTTGACTTTCAAAGTTGTATTCAGGTTGTAAAGTATTAATAAATGGTTTTAACACTTGTGCAAATCCTATTGCTACATGGTAATGAAAACTGGAAGCGAATTCATCCAACTCTTAAAAATGGCAATAAGTGTCACAAATTTTGCTTTTTGTCAAGAGTTACCGAACATGCTAGGAAATATTTGTGACTTAGCAAACAAATTTCACTCAGTAAAGGAAGGGCCCCCTGAATGTAGTTTGATTCCATTTTATAGTGGAGGGTAAACTTAAATAAAAGTGAAAGGTAAAATAAATTTACATGAGATACTTGAAGCTTTCACTGCTGTCAGGATCTCGAAGAGTACTTATAGAGTTACAGTATTCTTCAGGTTAGATCTTTCGATGGCTTGAATAAATAAATATATATTACGTTCCCATTTAGAGTATCATGTATCATACATTAAAAACCAAAACTCAGAGGAAGTTTACAATAAAAATCCAACTCATAATTTTAGAGACAATTTATTTTGGTAATTTATTCTTCGACAGACATTTTTTTGACCAGCTTGTGAGTAATATAACATATTAATTTTTGTAAGAAATAACATTTTAATTTTGATTAAGTAGTACCATAGATTAAGCATACTCCTAAGGAATATGCTTAATCTATGGTAGTACTCACTACTAGCTGCTCTTCCTTTTAGAAATATACATTTCCTTTCAGTTTGATTGAGTGTTACATTGATAGTTAATACAGTGGTGTTAATGAGTGGTTTTATTTTTGCCAGTAAAAAATCATGCATACTAGGCACCCTTTATGTATAAAAAACGTAAAAATTATACTTGGCGTATTGTTATGGTTATAAAAATATATTATTATTATAAACAAATATGAAGTGACTTTAAAAATTGTCTTCAGAGCTTCCATATTATATAGCAATATGGAAAATTAGTTTATACATTTTATTTCCCGTAAGATAGATCAGGTCTGCACCCCAAACTTCTACAATGAAAAATTACATTTTGAAGCTTAAATACAAACTACACACATCCATCCAGAAAGTCAAATACCCCCGTCGCAGCAAACCTGCGTACTCAGCGAATTTCCAATGCAAAATATATGTCTCAATACCACATAAAGCCGAATACCAAGATTCATAAAAATATATTCACAAATAAGCGATACATCAAATTTTAATTATTATCCATAAGAATAACATTGGGAATGAGTACGCAGGTTTGCTGCAACAACGAAAAAAAAATGGGTTTTTATGCTAATATCAATATAACTCAACTAGGTGAAGTCGTATACCAGTTTTTATTCATTAATGTTCATAATTAAGGGAGACAGAGCATTTAATTATTCTCCATAAGAATAACATGGGGGCTGAGTACGCAGGTTTGCTGCTACGGGAGCCTTTGGTAAAAAATGTTTGTTGAGCAAATATTAATAGACCACAACGAGATGAAGCTGTATACTAAGTTTCGTCAGTATACGTTCACAATTAAGCGAGATATAAAAATGTTCTTTTCCTCCATAAGAATAACATTAGACAACGTACTGTGTTTAGCACTTTAAATATCTCGGTAACCAATTGACGTAGAGGAATGATCAAAATATCAAATTGTGTGTTTTTTTAAGCTGAATCCAATGGTGAAAACTAAAATTTGACTATTTCAAAAATTATGTGTAAACAATTCAAAATACCCCCGTAGCAGCAAACCTGCATACTCAGCGAATTTCCAATGCATATATATGTATCTTAATACCACATAAAGCCACATACCAAGTTTCATCAATATACATTCAAAAATAAACGATTTATGACATTTTAATTATTCTCCATAAGAATAACATGGCGGCTGAGTATGCAGGTTTGCTGAAGGAAGGAAAACAAAAAATGGGGTTTTATACAGATATCAATATAACTCATTTAGGTAAAGCCACGTACCAAATTTCATTAATTTATTTTCATAATTAAGGGAGATAACACGTTACTTATTCTCCATAAGAATAACATGGGGCTGAGTATGGAGGTTTGCTGCTACGGGAGCCTTTGGCAAAAAATTGTTTTTTTGAGCAAATATCAATGGTCCACAACCAGATGAAGCCGTATACCTAGTTTTGTCAGTATACGTTCATAAATAAGCGAGATATAAAATTTTTCTTTTCCTCCATAAGAATAACATTAGACAACGTACTGTGTTTAGCACTTTCAATATCTCGGTAACCAATTGACGTAGAGAAATGATCAAAATACCAAATTGTGTGTTTTTTTAAGCTGAATCCAATGGTAAAAACTAAAATTTGACTTTTTCCAAAATTATATGTAAAAAATTCAAAAAACCCATTTTTGGGGTACAAAACCCCCCCAAAATACCCCTTCGGATAAAGCGATCTGGCTGGTTTTCGAACTTAAAGTCATAAATGTTACTTTACACGTTTATACCAAATTTCATCAAAATCGGATAATTTTTACGAGAGTTATCGTGCTCACGGACACATATATATATATATATATATATATATATATATATATATATATATATATATATACAGTTTCGAACGAATGGTGTTTTTGGGGTCTGGGGACCTCAAAACGAAAAGTTATCATGGTCCCGGGCCTAGGTCTTACCATGCCGACTACGGTAATAGCTTCTTCCCTATAGGGGAAATTCGCTAATATAGGGGAAATTCGCTAAAAACCATTTTTGGGGTACAAAACCCCCGAAAAATACCCCCTAAGGTAGAGCGATATGGCTGGTTTTCGAAATTAGTCATAAATGTTGCTTTACACGTTTATACCAAATTTCATCAAAATCGGACCTTTTTTATGAGAGTTATCGCACCCACGGACGCACACACACACACACACACACACACACACACACACACACACATATATATATATATATATATATATACATAGTTTTGAACGAATGGTGTTTTTGGGGTCTGGGGACCTCAAAACGAAAAGTTATCATGGTCCCGGGCCTAGGTCTTACCATGCTGACTACGGTAATAGCTTCTTCCCTATAGGTGAAATTCGCTAAATTAAGTGATACTTATTTTAAATCTATTTTCTCAAGATTAATACATGTATCAAGTTCAAATAAATGTTTATAAATAATTATTACAAGCAATAAATGTATATACTTGACAAAGAGAGAAAGGATTTGAGATATTTTTATGGATTGTGGCTCTGCGGTTCAAGGTAATATTGTATAACCAGTGCAGCAATTGGGAAGCCATTTTCGTGCAGAGAAGTCAAGAAAAAGGTCAGTTTTACTTTGACACGTACAATGGAGTTTGACAGCTGTCTTGGTTTATATAATAGGAGAGTTTTGCAACTTAATTCACATAAGTGTTTGTGTGAAAATGCAATTCATATCTGAAATCTTCAGTAGTAATGTTGGCTAGGTAAATAACCAGTTTGGGTAGAGTATTCATAATTATTCTTATCCTTGAGTTTTCGCTGCATTTAAGTATATAAAATTTTACCACTTGGTTCAATTTTTCTTCAAGAGTTTTCTTTATAATTTTGTGGAGCGTAGAATTTGTTTATTTCGTATGAATTGAATTTAGTATATATAATATAGGGCTCAAGAGATTTACGAGTGCCAGCAGATGAGTTACACAAATTGTCACTTTTTTAAATGTATAAGACTAGTGGCTTGAAGGTCCAAAAGCCCCTAACCTTCAAGTAGGAACACATGTAATTTCGTAAACAAAGTTCACACTTCATCACATGTTTTAATGTAAACAAAGCAGACTTTATTAAATCCCCATGCTTTTCTTATGGGGGATGTTTTACGTTACTTCTCATTTGTTGGTAACATTTTGGAAATACTGCTATTTTTCCCGAGTCCCTGGGATCAAGACCTTTATTTTGAGCCATCTCCCATCATTCTGCGATTTGCCAAACTGCCACAATTTTGACTTACAAATTTCGATTACAGAATCATTGTATTAAAATAAGTACCGGGAGGCCGAGCTTTGCTCGGGGGAAGGCCAGTCAGTTTGTTTAGGTGACTTGAAGTAATATTTCACCACTTCCCCCTACTGATAATCAGATTTGTATAACTCGTTTGCCTCTTTTCTACATTTTTAAGGTCACTCCAGTTGTTATTTATAGCTCAATGTCCTTTTGATTTATTTTACTACTCTATTTAACTAATCTTCACTCAAATCTTTTAATCTCTGCTCTCAGGAAACCACATGTTAATAATCATCATATACAACATGAGTATTACTTTGACAGTTCCCTGGTTATTATGAACATCTGTTACAATTCTTTTATTTTGGTTTGAAACTCCATAAGCCCAATGTTATTTTTTTTAATTTTTAATTTTAGTTTTTTATTTGATTTTTCCTGGGGTTGACCTGTCTAGAACTTATTTTTATCCCAGAAATTAGTTATTTCGAACATTTGAAGGAAATCGTTGGAGCCGTTTTTGAAATCCGTGTCGCAAGCAAGCAAGCGAGCGAGCGAGCAAGCAAGCAAGCAAGCAAGCAAGCAAGCAAGCAAGCAAGCAAACCTTACTCATATTAGAGTATAGGATAAGGTGATTTTTGTGGAGAAGATGGCCTAACTACTGGGTCGATTCTGATGATTTATGTGTCGTTTGAAAGCCCTTAACGTCTTGATGTGCCTTTTGGGGATCTCAAGTCAGTGTGTGGAACCAGAAACCTTTGGGAAGCCCTCAGAATACGATTTTGGCCCATTTAAATAACATTGGACAGTAAAATCAAAACAAAAGAAGCAGAACAGCTGGGATTAAAGATACAAGCATATGGTTTGCTAGTTATATATAAAGATATTAATAATTTAAAAATTATTAACAATTGTTGCACCCTGGTATTTGATTATTTTTAAAATTTCTATGGTTGGTGAAGTTTCATGTGCTTAAGGCCACGCTCCCCCGTCGGTCATATTGGATTGATTCTCCATAAGCGCAATACTAACTAAACATCTATTTAGGGCCCACATTCTTATTTCATTTTCAATCTGATTCAAGTAATTTTTGGTTGACTACTCAAAATAAAGTAAAAAGTGATTTTTGCGAGTAATAATTCGTGTAAGTATTACAAATTACCAGAAAAATTGTCAAACTTAAAAAAAATTACATTTTTTATTAAATATTATAATTAATTTTCAAAATATCTCCAACAATAATCACCCGCGATAAGAATATCTTTCAATTGACACCAAAATCAAAATTGTATCTCGAGAGAGAAGCGAAAAATTGGGGCCTGAACTTTCTAATGAGCGATAAAACCAATGTGGCCGACAGGGTAGCGTGGCCTTAAAGGTTGAAGTAATAGAATGTCCATGTAATGTTGAACACTTAAATCTTATTGTGTTAATTTATTTGTAGAATTAACAAGGACATGAGTAAACTACCAATCGTATAATTTGTATAACAAAATCAGAAGTACCCAAGAATTTATTAATTTTGGTTGTATACACCCAGTTTTAATATCCTACTATTTAAAATCACTAATCATAATTATCTTTCAGTCAATCTACTACGCAGACTCGCTAGAGATAAAACCAGTGTTATTTCAATCCTTGCTATTGGATTAATTTTTAATCAGTGCCTGCAATTCAACTAGAGCAATTTATATTCATCTTGGTGTTGCATATTGCATATCTGCAAACGAAGGCGTCCTAGTGTTGTTTTACTATTTATTGTGTAGATAATTTCTAATTTCGAGTAAGTGTTTTTTTTGTGGAAAAACTCATCTATGTCAATAATAGTTAGGAGGGCCTACAGTAAGTTTTCCAAAAAATAGTTTGACAATTTTTCTTTCGATTTTTAGGACGGTTCATAAAGAGTAAGATGTTGTGATTTAAATACTGTACCCGATCTTTGATATGTTAATTATCTGTTTAACATACGATATTGACATGATAATCCTATATTATCCTACATCCTATACTCTAGTATGAGTAAGGTTTGCTTGCTTGTATGCTTGCTTGCAACTCTGATCTCAAAAACGGCTCCAACGATTTCTTTTAAAAGTTGTAATATTTAGTCCGATTATCGAAAGTAAGTGACTGGTTTCGCTCGCGTGGCGACCAAACATTATATTTCATAATCTCGTGGAAACGTAAAACATACTGTTAGAAATTTCCAATAAACGTTATTTAAATCGTCAGTTAAACACGTTTATAGCAGATTTTTCAAATATTTTCTAATTTATTCCGATAAGTAAATATTGAAGTTACATAAAAAAAACATTAATTACAATTTAAAATGTCTCATTTTTTTTATTTATTTTTTAATATAACTATCCATATAAACTCATAGGAATGATATAGAAAATATTTGAAAATGTGCTATAAGGCCTAGACGTGTTTACCTATCAATTTAAATAACGTTTATTGGAAATTTCTAAGCACGTGTTATACGTTTCCACGAGGTTATGAAATAGTGTTCGGTCTCTGCGCGGCCGCTCCGCTAGTCACGTTCTTTGGATAATCGGACTATACTCATTTCTGGGTTTAAATTAAGTTCTAGTTGGGTCTCGTCCCCCAGAAAATGTAATAAGTAAATAAATTTCCTTGTTCAAAATACTGGGTGACGCGTGGAACACGACATGTTTCATAGCAACTGCTACATCTTCAGGTGATCCTCTATAGTAGATTCATCATTAGAATTTAAAATCAGAACTCAAAACACAAACAAATATACGAAAAACAGTCACAATACACTTACAAATTCTTGGTATCGGAATACGATAACACATTGATACGGTCGCGGTGCGTATACGATGTGGCAGTTGCCACGAAACATGTAGTGTTCCACACCTCTCCAAGGATTTTGAACAAGGTAATACCTACATTTTAAATTGATACATCAACATAAATTAGTAGGATAAATGAATTCAAATACATTTCACAACTCCTTATAAGGTCTGTATCCATTGGTAACGTCGGCTGTCCGCTATCACCGAGCCGCCCCGAATACTCCCGACCGTTGGCGGATGCACATGAACACACTTTGTTACACATATTGTGTCTTTGATACACATGTAACATGACCTTGTTACAAATACCACTCACGTGACCTATTTTCTACCGAGTACAAACAGTTTCTGTAAAAACATTCAACATTTGCTATTACTTCTCGCATGACTCCATTACGTTTTGCAAACACCAGCTTCTAGCAGGAGCATTTGTGTACTGTCTGCCCCATTAGTTCGTGATCGTGTTGTTTATTCACTCCGATGCAGTATAACGGAATCCCTTGACGTTGAAGACCCAGAGTTTATTATAATCACTGGCGACCGGGACGCGGCACGCGATGGACAATCGATGATACGATATTCCCGCCTCGTACCGCGGCCTTCCGCTTCCTTTGTATCTTCCTGGTAGCAAGTGCGATACGATATATCGAAATCGAATGTCTTATCGAGTCGGTGTAACGCGATTCGGTAGTCACGTCAATACTATAATTAATTCGCATTTCTGTCTGTGGCTCCGTACGTCCGTCCGTCCGCTCTGTGCGTCCGTCCGTCTGCGGCTGTTTCTCGAGCTGTAATCCGCTCCCAAGATATGAAAAGATATTTTTTAGGGGTAATCGAGGTCGGGGAAGCTGCACGTGTCGTTTTTTCTTTTCTTGAAAAGCAACCTTATTTGAGTTACGGTTGCTTAAAGTTTTATGTTTTTGGGCTATTTTAGCATATTTTAGCGGAGCCGGGAGTATTCAGCTGTGGATTTCACTTTCTACAAGCTTTGTTCCTGAAACAGCTGATTATTTCCTGCGGTCGCGATAGCCGCCACTACTAGTATAGTATTCAATTTCGCAATGTAAAAGTTACAAAAGAATATCGCGCCGTATTCACACCGTGCGTGTTCAAAATATGGCTTCTGCCCCTTTAATATTTTCTTTCACTTTGTTCTTTTCCGTAGTCGTGAGGAAGAAAGAAACGTCATTGTTCTTCTTGTGATAGTGTAATTTTTTGTCATGTTTCTGCATTTGTGAACGCAATGTTTTAGAAGATTTTACCTTGTTAGGGCCTTTTTTGGATGGAAGAATGAAAAGATTGTTTTCTTGAATACAAAATGAACGGTAAGATGTGTACATTTTTCAAATATCGCCTCGCAACACCGTAGCGTCCCTACCGCATCGCGATATGTATATCGATACTGCTCGGTTCTTATTCGGAGCTGGGAGTGCAAATTCGGAGGTGGATGAGTTCAGAAGTTTTTGCGATTGGGTATTCTCGAGTCTGCGATATTTCCGTGCGCGCTTTTTTGTGTCAAGGATTTTAAAAACTAATTGGTTAGACGAATGTGTTGTTCTTTATCGCTTTACATTGTTAAACATTGTATAAATTATTTGTTACTAAACATATTATATATAATAGCTCCGGGGCAGTTGTCCCCCTTGCCTCCCCCACCCCATAGTACGGCCCTTTATATTAGTGGTAAAAGGTAAAACTGATACGATTAGATTTCGTAGAATCTGTAAATTGGATATATATCATACAATTAAAGAATCAAACAATATATTTAAGAGGTTTCTTGGATTCGTGTAAAGCAAATTATAAAACCGTACTTGAATTACCTCGGTTATTACGTAAGGCTTTACTGACATTATTAAAATTAAATGTCATATTAAGTTTTCCAACTATCACATGGCACGTGGTATCTTGTGGTAAATTAAACTGGATTTCTTGCCATTTCCCGAATTCTCCCGAAATAATTCCCGAATAATTAGATTTGTGTCTGTTACTTCAGTATCTTGAATGTCAACCCGCCTAGTGCTAATTGCAATGACTTATTTATTATATACTGTATTTAAATTTGTTAAACACTATTTGCAATAACTAAGCAAATTCACACTCTTGAGTTCGGAAAAAAATAGGAAAAATGTGATAGTTGTTAATTTTATTGTTATTGATGTGAACGTGTAAGTCAGCATTGGAATACAATTAACAAATTGAAATGTTGTTGCAGCACACATACTTTGTATTAAAGCGTTATTCCGTAGCCGCATGTAAACACGGCTGTGGTTTACACAGGTGTACGTTATATCTGCTTCCTGGCTAAACTCCGGATAAGATTAAGAGTTGGCTTGAGAAAGCCTATAGCAGCGCACTAAAGGATTGACATGTTACCTCCCCTGAAAGGTACTTTGAGAGTGAAAAGGCGTTTTGTGAATTTGATACATTTTTGTACGGACAGACAAACGTTGATTACGCTTCAACTACTATCTGCACAGTCACACTGCCAGTGTAACTTATACATCTCAAGTGTGCCAAACCTGATACACTCCGGGAGGTTACATTCGGCGTGACACGTGTATTGTGACGCTGTCACACTCTGCTGCCTGGAGCGGCGCGATCGTATGACAGTCGGTGCGGCCCCGGCGTTACGTCTATGTAACGTCACGCTTTATATTGACGCACAAACGGACTTTGCACTGTAGCAGTTAGTACGGCTTCTGCCCCGGGCCCTGGACATCAGTATTGTGGCGCCTGCCTGTGCGATGCTGAGTGTTGAGAGCGGTTATTTAATTGAACGGTTTCAGTTGGAATTGAATAAGTTTTGAATCGGATTAAAAATAAGTAGTACTTTTACTGGAGTGTTCCAATTTTGTATAGATTTTATGTAGATTTTGGAAATTAATTTTTGAGTCTGGGTTACTCATATTGATTCAGAGTTCCGTGCATGTGACTGCGTTTTTTTTAATATATATAAAAATAGACTGTTGTTACAAAAGAAAACGATAAGAAAAATATGTGTACGCTCTTTAATTTACAGTTCACGCTTTCTTTTGGCCAACAGTAATAATAAATTTGTAATTTTCCCGTAATTTAAACTGTTTGGTAGCTTTATGAATTTTTAAGAGCATTTCACGATAGGTCTAGTAAAAAGTACGGAAATATTTACTTTCTTTTGTGTAAAAAGATGAGAGTTTTTTAAACTCAATCTAATTTGTACTGTATCTAAATCTTGATAAATTCTCAGCTGTGGTAATAAACACGTTTGCCCTCGAAAGTTCGAGGAAGACCGAGTGTTTGGGTTGTTTGCTATTTGGATATTTGGATATTTGGATAGTGTCGGTCAGTGTCAAAGTGCAGTCGAAGTGGATGTGATAGTGACAGCGTTGGTACTGGGCAGCATTATACAATAGAGACAGTCACATATGTGAGAATGCCTCGACATAAGAGGAGCAAGAGTGAGTTAAATAGATAATGTCATTAGTTATATATATATATATATATATATATATATATATATATCTAGTTTAGTGTTTTTAGTTATATACGTTTTTGAACTAACAGCACCACGTGAGAATCGGTTTGTAAGAAGTCAAATTTGACAATGAAAACATTTGTTGAGTCTTCGTTGTCAATTTACACTATAAAAAGAAGAACAATTATTTTGAAATTTGTAATATGGTCTGAATATTTTTTGTCCGATAGTAAACGTGTTTAATTTTAATGAAACAACGCTTTATTATAGTTAAAACGTGTATTATAAAATATATTTAAATCTTCGTTCGTCCTTTTGTACAATGAGAGTGAACGTACACCTTGTTTAAGATGTGAAAGTTACTGATTAGTGAGATTAAAAATAGTATTTCATGATGAAGTTTAAAGATGAAATTTAAACGCGTGTTAACTAGCGTTGATTTTTATCACTATGGTTATTTCTTATTATAGAAGACTCCAGATAATCAGAATCGGGTGTACAGAATCAATTTTTAATTTTAATTTGGCGGAAAACGCAGTACATTGTCCTATATTATTCTTATGGGGGATACCAAAATTACCATTTCTCTCTTAGTTACTGATCGGTTTCAATAAAACCTGGATATGTAGGTAAAGTTAGCATTGACCAACAGGATATTCGAAATATGTTGCCCCTTAATCTTGGGGGGGGGATGAGGGCGCATTTCTCCTCTTAAAACCAGCGCGTGTAGCAAAGGATTCTTTAGTGCCTCCAATAAATGGATTAGGGTAGATATTTCTGAAAACCAGTTATTAGATTTTCTGTTCATGGTACCGTACTTGTTTATTCTATATTGAATGAATATAAGGTACGTTATTTATTATGATTGGACTAAAAGGGAGAAAGTATGTGTCAGTTTCCTGATACCGTTTATTTTGATGTTGTCTTATATAATCCTAAGAACTTATTGTTTTTGTCGTTTTATTTTTTACATATGTAGTCAGTTCAATTAAATGCATTATTTCCGATTACGCGATATAGTGCAATAACTCTTTAACGCTATCGGAGCGGAAGCTTATCAGGGTCGTGGAATGTGTGATTTACAATCCTGACCCGAAACGAAAGATTACCCCAATAAAGAAGACTAGATTTTATCGTAAACTCCCACAAATGAGCATATTGCTTTGTTGTAGTTCTGGACTGTGGTTTCCGATTTGTGGAGGTGTTCAGGGTAAAGAGCTATAATAATTTTAGCCGTCGTAAAATTGAAAGTTTGATTTAGGGTTTATAACTGTTTAAACACCTATTTGTTGATAGTGTAGTAGTCGCAAACTTTTAGAGGGTCAAATTTGTGGTCGATGTGAGGGCATTGTAAAGTTAGTTTTACTGTATTTACATTGTCTAATTACACACTTGATACAAATAAATAGAACACGTAAAGCAAATTTGAAAACTTTGTAGTGTATAATCTGTTTATACACATAATGTTATTGATGTATAATATATGAAAGTATTTTATTCGGTGTTAGGAAAGATTCGTAGTTAGTTATAATAAAGTTGTTGGCAGTTTCATACTTATTGCTTAACTTTTTATTTTGTCCTACATACTTAGGTTTTGAAGCCACTTTGGATATCTTCATTGATAGAAAGGTTATTATAAAAGGTGACATCGAGAGGTATAGGAAAAAATAAAAAGTTGGAGTCAATGAGAAGTTGCAAAACACTTTATTATTAATATTACTGGCTTACATAAACTTGAAAAATTTACATTTTTAGTGTTTAGCCTACTTGAACCTAGGACACTAAAGTTTCAATCAGATTATCTTTTGGTATTGGTATTGACATAGCTTTTACAACTTCAAAAATATGCAATACATACAACAACATACATACAATACATACATGCAATACAACTTCAAAAAAACATGTTCAGTTAATATGAACAGATTTATAGACGGATAAAAGTAATTATGTTTGCATTTGTTAATATAATATTGTTGATAAGAAACATTTAAATTACTGTCAAAATATAGAACAAGTGAGCTAGGGCAGGGAACAATAAAGCTTAATAATTCTGGCTAGTTTGAACAAATGCAGTTTAATCATTTTTTTCCTACACACCTCAATAAAATAATATACTTATTACATTCTAGATAAAAACAACATAATTACACAGATCTGCCAGTGCAGCCCATTTAATCTGGAATAAACTAGACACCAATTATACATGTGCCGATTAATAAGCGGTTTTCGCACCCCATGTTAGTGCATGTTTGCCGCATGACCATAGAAAGTGATTAGAGCCATCGACCACCAGCGTAGGCGCTTGACGCCCGTAGACCTTGGTAGAACGAGGCGAGAACACGAATTTGCATCTTTATTTGGCCGCGTCGCATAACTAGCGTAATAAACGGCAAACAACTGGTGTGAATAGCAGAAGGACCCGTCCTTGCCTTGGATGCCAGCTCTCTCCTAATTTGGTCACGAGATTATGCCCAGTGATAGTCGCCATGGTGAGATGGAGATGACTGGACGATTCAATTCTCTATGGAATGATCAGTTTATTGTACTGTGGCGCTGCGAGCGGGACCAAACGGTACTACCAGTTGTCAGTTTGAACAGCTGATTCGCATTGCCGCCTTTCTTGTTTGTGTTTTGTTTGAGGTTATGTTGTTCAAATCATGAAATCCTTGTTCTCAACGTGAAATTGCGTCAGTTTGACTAAAAGAAAGTTTATTTATACAGGTGGTTCATTTTGAACTATGTTACGATTTAAAGTGAATGCCACATACCTAATGTTGAATTTCGATCAGGAATATAATCTATCATCTTTAAATTTCGTGAAGGAAAAATGCTGTTCTAAAAAAGGTACCATAATACATAAAGAAGGTTTATTATTATCACCAAATACCAATATATATGAGTTCAGTTACTAATGGAATAGGTAGGCCTTCCCTATACCTATGTGAAAAGTAGTATCCAATCATTGTATCAGTTTAAAACAGGTCCGTTAAAAAAATAATAATTTACAATGTAAATTTTGGCTTTGACTTATTACAAATAATTTTTCCAGTCTGAAGTTTTAACCAGCAATGGCTGGAGCTACCTAATTTAAGTTTTACACATCAACTAGGCTAATTTTAATTTTAAAGCTGTTTCAGGGGCAACTGTTTGAAAATTATTAACTGAGTTTAGCAATTGCATTGGTTGGTACTAGTGCCTGTAAAACCTCTAAAATCGGAATCATTTCAGTTCTAGGGGAACCATTACCCCCCCAACCCGAAAAGGGGTATATTAACCCGAAAAAGTGCCAGACCTTTTAATTTTCCGTCAAAAAGTGCTAGGGAAGCCAAGAGGTTGGGTTGTAGTGCAAGAGAATAACAACTATGCTACCGGGTAGGACAAATTTCAGTTTTCCACTCAAAAGTGATACGGAACGATAACATAGGTTTTATAGTTTCAATGTTTTAAAATAACAACCGTGTCAACTGATTCATCCATTCAAATCAACAGTATCAAAATTAGACACAGAATGATGCCTTGTTTCGTAGAACTCTACAGTAGATATGTGCACACAATATGTCATTTAATAGCACAAAAAGGGTTAATTAAGTAAAACAACCCCAACCTAAATTAACACAATTTAATTTATATTTAACCTGAGGTGAATTGCTTTGGAATATATGATTAAGTTAGTAAAATGTCCATATTTATTCTGTAGGCTACTATACATTGCACAAGAAATGAATTCATTTTATAAGGATACTCTAGGCCTATAGAAAAGAAAAAAGCTTGTTTTAGGAGCAACTAAAATATAATTTTAGTGACCGATCCCTATAGAAGGAACCAATATAACTTCAACAGTTTGGCCATTTAATGCCAGCCAAAGTTTATTCATGTTTTTGTGTATATATTCATGAAGTCGTGTTTGTTCCAGAAGATGCAGGCCGGAGGCGGCGCAGTCTGGTGTTGTCCAGTCCCGCCCCCCGCTCCCCGCCTGTCACTGCCGCCCCCGCTGCTCCCGCCTCTGCCCCCGAGACTGACAGCCCCCGCCACATCCCCGGTAGGGGCTTCAAGAGGACCACACCACCCAGGGACTCCCCCCGACACAGACCTCGGTCGAGGTAAGTCAACTCCCTGAATCTGGAAGTAGCCGATTGCTAGAATGGCACCCTGTCTAGAATTAAAACACTGCGTTCGGGTATGAGCAGACTTTCTCAGTCTGTGATTGAGTTAAAGGTGTTGTCGGAGCTGGTTCTTGGCCACTAGGTACCCTAGTGGGTTCAGCTCCTAAGCCTGCCTCTTCGCAGGAAACTCCAAGGGCTCAGTCATGAGGTTTGGTCTTAAGGGTAGATGAAGGCCATTGGGAGTTGAGTGCCAAGCCCCACCAATCCCGGCTTCATGGCGGGAGTGTGGCTGATGTGGTGGATCCAGCGTTTGGTATCAGCTTTGGTGGGTTATGTGGTTGCTAAGTGGACAAAGCCGGGGGGGGGGGGTTAATGGTCTGGGTAAGGTACCAGGTAAGGAAAGCATTGGCTTTGGCTGTACATGCGACTACATAATGGAATGGTCCAATGACATAATCGTATCAGTTAGCTTGCTGTGTCTAGATAAATTTTAATGTGACCTGGAAATAGGACTGTGATTCATGGCATGTTCTTGTAAGCATAGGTGCAGACTAGATAAACATTAGAAATGTAAAGGCGAATGGGGCAAGCTTGAATTGTTATCAGATTTTTTCTTATTTTAATTTGTACGTCTCCAACAAATACATTGACAGGAATGTGTCACAATAATTGCTTCAAATTTGACTCAGCAAATATTAAATTTGATGTCCTTAATTTTAAAGTAGTGTTTCACTCTAGGCCCCTATATTGTAAGTAAATCTGTCTTGTGGTTAAAGTATAAGGATGTAGGCCCTATCTTGTTTGTAAACTTTTAAAGCCAGTAAAACATAATTGAAAAGGGTTGTGTAAATAAGCTAGCAAATTATCTAACTTGCTATCAAGATCTGGGTAAATGTCAGACACAACTTGGTTGAGTCTTTGTTAAAGAAGCCAATCTCGAGTTACTCTTTCCATCCCCCCTCTATTCTCCCCTATCACTTTTCACTGCCTTCTTAAATTGTTTGCTATCTCATTTAACAACAGTATATTCACAACTTGTATTGCCTAGAGTGTAAGCTATTTTTATGTTTCATAACAGGGACAAAGTTTATGTGGGATTTTTATAATCTGAATCCAAAATGTTTCTCTGACACAATGTAAACAATATGTCATAGTTTTAGGATTTAACAAATGTAGCTGGCTGAGAATAGAGTATTTTATTGGATTTGGCTAGGATGAAATAAAGTGTAATTTATGTTCATTTTTGACGAAATTTTTAAAACTATATTTTTACATTTCCTACCTTTTGTATCATCCCATTCTACTGAACATCTGTTTATTAATTTCACAATCTATTAAAGCAATCACAATTTTCAATGTGTAGTTAAAAACATTAAGCATTTTACAATTCACCTGGAATAATACAATTATGATACACAGATTCCAGACTTGTAAACAGTGTGTTTGTTCGGTGCACACCTTATCACCCGTTTCTATTCACTAGTTAGTTATGATGATAACATGTAACATGTGCCGGCTGGTCGTTGAGTTTAAATGTTAAGGCAAGTGAGAGAGATGTCAAACTATTGTGGTTCATTTAGGAATGTCCTGTGAGTCCTCAATGTTTTTCACTTCTATTCCAAACTGCTGTAGTGAAATAGGTATAAGCATTGACACTCTAGTATAAGCTATAGGCACTTAAGTCAATGGTATAAGTATATCATTCCCTCTACTATTTAGATGAATCTTAAATTTAGATTGCTTAGTTTTTTCCACGGAATTGCACAATTTTGATTGATTTCACTGATTATTTTCTTGATCAATTATTTCCACACAAGGATTTTTTATTTCAAATACCTAGAAATTAAAATTATATTAGGTTATTTAAGTAATAATAACCAATTCCTAAGAGGAGGCAAAAGTACATCTAATTATTATTTTCTTTTAACAATTGTTCGTCACTTAACTTTGTTGATAAACATTGGCTGACATCACAACATACTCTTACCTAGTTTTAATACTTATTATATGTCTGTGCTAAACACTTATGACAGATTGATTTACCATACTTTTAGAGACAATTTTCTGTTTTGTATAAAAGTAAATAATCACTTTTGATGTTTTAAATGTGATAATAACCAAAATTCAATCTGTAAAATACTAGCTGACCCGTTGCAGCTTCGCCCGCGTAAACTATGATAGTTGTGTGTGCTGCATTCTGCGGTTAGCTTGTGGAACTACTACAAACCAACATCAGGTGTTTGAACTTCCATCAGCTCAAACCAAAGTGAATGTCCATAGTGAATTTATGAAAACTGAGACCCAGCACAGGAACACCGGGGGAATTTCATAATACAGTTTCTTAGCAAGCACCTAGGGCCAAAGAGGAACCTAACTATATCAAATTTCAACTCTGTAGGCCTTATAGTTATGGAAATTTCGTGATAGGCCAGTTAGTCAGTCAGTCAGTGGTATTTGAATTTGATATATTAAGGTAAATCTTAAATACTTTAAAACTACTTGGAATGACTGATTCCAGACCTCATTCTGTCTGAAAATTATGCATGCAATGCTTGTGACAGCAATTCTTAAGAAATAACTAGTCATAACATAGTAGGCCAGTTATTTAAGAAGTTATTGCAGACATTTGCCATCACTGAGTGAGAAAATCAAGTTTTGATGTTTTGGGATAAGATTACAGATCCCAAAGCATCGTGAAACTTGTTTTAGCGAATTTCCCCTATAGGGAAGAAGCTATTACCGTAGTCGACATCGTAAGACCTAGGCCCGGGACCATGATAACTTTTAGTTTCGAGGTCCCCAGACCCCAAAAACACCATTCGTTCAAAACTGTATATATATATAATATCTATATATATGTGTGTCCGTGGGTGCGATAACTCTTGTAAAAATGGTCCGATTTTGATGAAATTTGACACAAACATGTAAAGCAACATTTATGACTTTAAGTTCGAAAACCAGCCAGATCGGTTTATCCAAAGGGGTATTTTGGGGGGGTTTTGTACCCCAAAAATGTCTTTTTAGCGAATTTCCCCTATAGGGAAGAAGCTATTACCGTAGGTCTCATGGTAAGATTTAAGTCCGAGACCATGACAGATTTTTTTTTTAGGTCCCCAGGTGACTAAAACACTATTCGCTCAAATTTATATAGATATAAATATATGATATATGATATATAAGATATATGTATATATGTCCGTGAATGCGATAACTTGAGTAAAAAACGTCCGATTTCGATGAAATTTGGCTCAAATGTGTAAAGTGACATTTATGACTTTAAGTTCGAAAACCAGAAAAATCGGGCCATGGTAAGGGGAGTTTATGGGGGTTTTAAATTTTCCAAAAATCAGTTTTTTGCATTTTTTGCCCTAAAATTTTTAAAACACTTAATTTTGGTTTAGACCATGTTATAGAGCTTAAAAAAACAAATAATATGGTATGTTGAATTATTAAGCTAGGTTAAGTGGTTGCGGAGAAAATAAAAAAAAACCTGCTCATAAAATCTCCTATGTTAATCTTATGGGAAAAAGGTTTTTGGCTTTTCCTAAGTTAATTTTAATGTAAACTTCACATTTGATTTTACCAATCAACTCAGCTCCACAAAACAATCATTTTGGTGTTTAAATTGTGATTCTACGTCCAACCGTTGCAGAGATATTAAAAGTGCTAACTAAACACAGTACGTTGTCCAATGTTATCCTTATGGAGAATAAATAAAATTTGATATATCCATTATTAATGAATGTATATTGATGAAACTTGGCACGTGGGGTCACAAAGTACTGGTATATTGATATTTGCACAAAAAATTGATTTTTTGTTGATTATCCCCGTAGCAGCGAACCTGCTTACTCAGCCCCCATGTTATTCTTATGGAGAATAAGTAAAATGTAATGACTCCCTTAATTATGAACATAAATTAATAAAACTTGGTATGTGGCTTCACCTTGTTGAGTTATATTGATATTTGCATAAAAACCCATTTTTTTAGTTTCTTGTTGCAGCAAACCTGCTTACTCATCTCCCATGTTATTCTTATGGAGAATAATTAAAATGTTATATAGTGCTTACTTATGATTGAATATTGATTAAACTTGGTATGTGGCTTCACCTAGTTAAATTATATTTATATTTGCATAAAAACCAATTGTTTGTGTTCCTTGTTTCAGCAAACCTATGTACTCATCATCAATGCTATTTTTATGGAGAATAATTAAAATTGTATATATCGCTATATATGTATATATGAATATATTTTTATGAAACTTGGTATGCGGCTTTATATGGTATTAAGACATATATTATGCATTGGAAATTCGCTGAGTACGCAGGTTTGCTGCGACGGGGGTATTCTTTTTTACATTTGTTCCATATAATATTTTAGTAAATCCAATTTTTGTTTCCACCATTAAATTCAGCTAAAAAACAAACAATTTGGTGTTTTGATCATTGCTCTACGTCAATTGGTTACAGAGATATTGAAAGTGCTAAACACAGTACGTTGTCCAATGTTATCCTTATGGAGAAAAAGAAAAATTGTATATCTTGCTTATTTATCAAATTATTCTGACGAAACTTGGTATATTGCTTCATACCGTTGTTGTCTATTGATATTTTCACGAAAAACCATTTTTTGCTGATAGTTCCCGTAGCAGCAAACCGGCGTACTCAATGTTATCTTCCTTAATTATGAACATAAATTAATAAAATTTGGTAGCCTATGTGGCTTCATCTAGTTTTGTTATAGCAAAATTCACATAGAAACCCATTTTTTGTGTACCTTGTTTCAGCAAACCTGCATCCTCAGACACCATGTTATTCTTATGGAGAATAGTAAAAATGTCATACATTTTTTTTTATAAATGCATATAGATGAAACTTGGTATGTGGCCTTAAGTGGTATTAAGATGCATATAAATGCAATGGAAATTCACTGAGCATGCAGGTTTGCTGCTACGGGGGTATTTCTCATTCAGTAATGGCAAATATACGCAATAACTTCTTAAAAAATACAAATTCATCATCACTAACAATGAATTTTAAACAAATAATAGTAGTTCTATGGAAAAGTAAAATATTTGACGTCAAGCAATTATAAAATAAATAAACAAATCATAGTAGGTAAGAAACTTTCATGATTAATCTTATCTACATTTTGTTCATCAATCAATAGCTTTTTACTAAATTTTTATTCAAACAAAGTAATAAATCTTTATTGGTTCCAGTTCAACCGTACTAGAGCCTGTGGCGCCAGTAGTCCCTGTACCAAGTGAAGTCCTGCCACCAGTCAATGGCCAGCCCCTCAGTCCCCCCTCCCCCGCCCCCCCTCCTGTGGCCTCTCCTCCCCTCCCCGATGTGGTCCTGCCATCAGCCCCTGCCACTGGCATTGCCTCGGCTATGCCCTCATCCATTCTCAAGAAGAAAAGTCTCGATGAGACCAACAGTCCGTCTGCAATAGCTGCGGGGAAACCGGTGTCTATATTGAAGAGGAAAACATCACAAGAGGAAGGTAGGCTTGGTGGGAGTACAGTCTGTTACTGGTACTATAGATTGGAATTTTATTATATCAATTTAAGTATAACCCTGTTTACATCATCAGCAATAATTTTTAGATTTTTCTCAATCAAGCTATTTCGATAATGTGGCAAACATTTTGCACACATTGGAAATTGTCTTTTCAAGCAATAAAAAGATAAAATTGCTCATTTTACATTAAAGCTAATGAGTGTGACATTTTTATTAGTGATAGCGGTGTTACACTTTTAATTACCTCCGAGTATGTAAATTTGTTCACTGGTGTGAGCATTCTCTACGTCTGCATAGTAGAAAGTTAGAGGAAATGAATGAGAACAGTTTTGATTTTGGTTTCAAATTGATTTGATTAGAGTAAGCATTTTTTCTCTGAAAGTAACTGATTACGAGACTAATCAGTTTGTCAAATTTGTTTAGGTCCATCCACAATTTCTCAACCAGTGACTTTTTCCCCGTCTGTCATAGAGCCATCCTCATCACGTCGTCAAGGTAATCACAAAGTGAATGTATGCTGAATATGGGTTTAGATAAAAAAACAAAAATCATACAAAGGTATGAGTTTGTTTAGCCATTATACCATTTTGACACAGAAAATACTCGAATTATTTACATTTTAACCGTGTATATCTTGATAGCACGGCTTGGCTCAAACCTCATCTCACATCTCTTAGTATCTCGCTTTTTTTGTTGACACCCTAATGTACAAGACTCATTGTTTAAATACAGATTTAACAGTTGATCAGAGACTCAATAACCTAGAACCCTTGTTGCTTAGTTTGGGCGCCATTGCTCTGACTGGCCCAGTAGGGAAAAGATTTGTATTAAATTATCCAAGTCAAATTATCAATGGTTTTTTTAGCCCCTACCACTCATTAAAAAAAGCAAAGAAAAAACTGCAGAATGCTATAACTTGTAATTAATACATGGTAATAATCCTGTTAGAGGCCAAATGCGTGTTTACGTAATGTATTGAAAATTGATGAGTCTCATTAAAATTAAATTTGATCACCAACATTCTCTTTGGAATTAGAATATTACATTTTGATTCTACAGCCATTGCTCAGTCATCTCTGTCTGTGCTTTATCTTTATCAAGCCTCTCAAACTTATCACCGCGTCAGATTAGGTATGAGAGGTTTTCCTTGTGACATGCAGTGTGTTTGGATTTATCACTGACTAACCTATTCGCAGGTATCCTGAAGAAGCACCGGAGCCTGGACGATGGTGGGGGCATGATGGTGCGGCGGAGCGCCTCCCCTGACAAGCCCATACTGAAGCATCAGCGGCGGAGCTCACTGGAGGAGGTGCGGAGACGCACGCAGAGTCCGGAGCCCACCAGCATACTCAAGCGCAAGACCAGCAGGGATGAGGTGGGTGATAGTTTAGCTGGGGGTAGTCAGCAAGTTTGGTTTGTATAGAAAATCAAGGGTGGTTGTTCGGGAAATTTGGAACGAATTGAGAAAAAAATGAGGAGTTGCTTATTCTCAAACCATTGAAAAAAGTGGGATAAACAAGTAGGGATGGGCGGGGTTTGATATTTAGGTCGTGGCGGGACAGTATGGGACGTTTTCCCCTCAGATTATGAATTAAGATTACGTGTCACAATTAAAACATTACATAAAGGTACAAAACATACACTTAACAAGTAATTTTTACACTTAAGAAATAGGTACACCATTATACAAACATCACAGATCTTATCTTAAATCTATGCAATGGTCCAGTCCATGCTTCTTCAGGTAACTTGTTAAACATTTTAAGCTTCATAATGATATGACTGCTGTTAGTTTTTTCTAATTTCACTGAGGCAGTTCTAACAAGTGATTTTGTCTAGTAGGATATTTATGTACTTCTTGTCTCACTTTAAAACAATCAAGATTTTCTTTGATATTAACTAGACAACAATATATATATATATATATATATATATATATATATATATATATATATATATATATATATATATATATATATGTATGTGGATTTATATAAACTGGGAAGGGTCATTATTTGTAACTCTCTGAAAATTGGCATACATGACTCCCATGCTGGTACTTTTTAGTGAATTTCCTATGGAAAGTGAACTATTAGCATGACCCGCATGGTGAAACTTAAGCCCGGGACCGCCATAGAAGTTCTTAACGTGACCCCCTGATTACGTTTTGGGGGGTCGTTCAAATTAGCGAATTTCCCCTATAGGGAAGAAGCTATTACCGTAGTCGGCATGGTAAGACCTAGGCCCGGGACCATGATAACTTTTTGTTTTGAGGTCCCCAGACCCCAAAAACACCATTCGTTCAAAACTGTATATATATATATATATATATAAATTACGAAACTATATAAGGGTACTTTGTTCTCATAATGATAGTAAAATTAATCTCTATATATATATATATATATATATATATGTGTGTGTGTGTGTGTCCGTGGGTGCGATAACTCTCGTAAAAATGGTCCGATTTTGATGAAATTTGGTACAAACGTGTAAAGCAGCATTTATGACTTTAAGTTCGAAAACCAGACGGATCGAGCTATCCGAAGGGGTATTTTGGGGGGGGTTTGTACCCCAAAAATGGGTTTTTTGAGTTTTTTACATACAATTTTTGAAAAAGTAAAATTTCATTTTTAACCATTGGAATCAGTTTAAAAAGACGCACAATTTGATGTTTTAATCATTGCTCTACGTCAATTGGTTACTGAGATATTGAAAGTGCTAAACACAGTACGTTGTCCAATGTTATTCTTATGGAGGATGAGAAAAATTGTATATCTCGCTTATTTATAATCTTATCCTGACGAAACTTGGTATATTGCTTCATTTCATTGTGGTCTATTGATATTTGCACAAAAACCCATTTTTTGGCCGATAGCTCCCGTAGCAGCAAACCTGCATACTCAGCCCCATGTTATTCTTATGGAGAATAATTAACGTATTATCTCCTTTAATTATGAACATAAATTAATAGAACTTGGTATGTAGCTTTATTTAGTTGAGTTATATTGATATTTGTATAAAAACCCATTTTTAGTGTTCCTTATTTCAGCAAACCTGCATACTCAGCCGCCATGTTATTCTTATGGAGAATAATTAAAATGTCATAAATTGTTTATTTATGAATGTATATTGATGAAACTTGGTATATAGCTTTATGTGGTATTAAGATAATATTATATGCATTGGAAATTCGCTGAGTATGCAGGTTTGCTGCTACGGGGGTATTTTTTGTATATATATATATATCATTTACAGCGAAAGCCCATTGGTAAGCGAAAGCCCGGGATGGAATTTATATATATGTGTTTGCACTCTAGCGGTCACATTTTTTGTCCGATTTACTTCAAATTTGGTAGGGACGTTCCTTTCTATAATCAGTTGAACAAGTTCGTTGGGCAACACAATCTGAAAACTCTAAATCCCTGTTTTGGGGAGAAGTCTTTTAAATTTTGAGTTTTTGGGCCCAAAAATGTCAGAAAAGCCCAGGATATAACATTAATGCATGTACAAAGATGGGAATTAGTGAGGCGAAAGTTTTAAGCCCTCTCTCATCATTCTATCATAAATATTTACAAAGTTATTAAAGAAATTGTGTATCGACTAAACAGTACATTGCCTTATGGGGGTTTTACATTAGAAAAGCCTGTTATTCATTTGTTGGTGTCATTTTCTCATCTCCAGTAACCTCACGCCTATTTTCAAGCCTGACTGGACCCTCTCCTAACCTTATAATGTGCCAAATCGTATTCCCAGCATTGCAGGTAAATAAAACCAGGAACATCAGAACAGCCAAAAAAATCAATATTTTCAGATTTCAATCAAAATTGGAATAAATGTTTGTTTTTACACTGATTTTGAGTTTTAAAAGTTTGTTATGTGGAAATTCACTTCCCTCACATCAGCGTGCTGTGTGCGAACTCGTTATAATTCTTAGAGTTTTTTTTTGCCATATAAATGCTTTCTTAGAACTACAACTGTTGCCCCATAATGTTATGCCATACCGTAAGTGTGATTGGGAAAAGGCATAGTAAGCTTTTACCAACATATTAATTGTTACACAGTTTCTGATGTTTCTTAATATATAGGTAACCCTTAATAATCTTTTATACACAGTTGTTCATTATGATGGTCCCAATGAAGCGAGCACGCTAACCACTGTGGTACCCAGCCAACTATATAATTTTCCATTATTGTAATTTTGAAAAATGGACCAGACTTACTATTGAAGGAAATAAAACATTTTTGATTTGGATCGTAAGTATTAAATTGACGTTAACACCAAACACATAATTTATTTTTTACCAACAATAATACTAATGTCGATTGGTCTAAAATTACAATAGTTACCAAAATAGGCCTACAGTAGAGTTTTACGAACTCGACCCTCCGGGAAAATCGACGCCTTCGTTTTACCATACGCATTAGCGCGCCAGCACTCGGCCTTACCTCACACGCTTCCGTTGTTTTGGTATTTCTTAGAAAATTGAACATTTCCCTATCTGTCAGTGGTTTTAAGTACATCATTGTAAGGTTAATAGTTTTTATATGTTTTGTAATAGCACAATAGCACAGTACTGTAATGTGTTAAAATATGATCTAATATACAATTTAAAACTATAGTTTTCCTTATTTCCCCCCACTGTAATCCGGGAAACTCGACATTCACCAAACTTGACAGTGTCTTAAGTCCACATTGTATCGAGTTTTTGAGTCTCGACTGTAAATTCAATCAATCATTGAACAGTTTAAACTAACATAAATTGTGTTCACTTTAAAAAGATCTGCGCGAATATAAACTGGAAATGCCTGAAGTCAATCGATTGTTAGTCTTAACAGTTAAGATCGATTGGTTGGCCTGTACATGGATACTGGCGGGTGCCCAAAGCCTGACCTTAGTGGACGCTATTCATAGCTGTTAAGTCGGCAAACTGTTACTGTTTACAGTTCAACCTCCTTCCCCTCCTGTCTCTCCCATTGAACACAACGTAAACTTCAATATTTATTGTTTTGCCCCCAAGTCTAAAATTAGTTTGTATTATGTCTCAACCTTTTGGTTTGGAAGTCCTTCGACATTTTTGACTGGTAAAATTAAAAATATTTTGTTTTTATATTAGTTGTTAATTAAAATTAATTTTGTAAAAACTATCTGTGCAAGCTATGCCAATAGATCTACATGGAGGTTACCAAAGTAAAAGTTGAAAATTCATTACAATGGCAAAACTAATACAATGGTAAGAACAGGCTGGGTAGGGTAGTGGTTAGGGTACTCGCTTCAAAACTTAAGTTTAACCAAATTAATGATGTGCAAGATCTGAACATGTTGAAAAGGGTTAATTCTAACCCAGGTGCCAGCTGCTGCACCAAAAACAAAAGCAATTTGTTTACTTGAGGTTTCAGAATTGGTAATTAATTAATTTGACACCTCAAATATCAGAGTTATTACCAGGGTCGTACTCAGGGGGGGGCAACTGCCCCGGGGCCCGGGCCTGTCGGGGTAACTGCCCAGGGGCCTGGGGCCGTCGAGGGAAGGGTGGCCCATTGGGGCTGGTGTCTATAAAAAGGTCACCAACTTGTTTGGTCAACTTGTTGTCTGGACGGCAACAAGGGCCCACATCACCAGGCCTGCCCAGGGGCCCGTGAAAGCTGAGTACGACCCTGGTTATTACTATAAATAGCAAATAGGCTATTGATAAAATTTGGCATTTATAAAAACATAAAAGTAAAATAACTATTTAAGAGGACGTTGGAGTCAGAAGAAATATCGTCGCTGACCCTAGCGCTACGAGCTATTTCAATGTTAATATGCACAAAACATGTCTTTACTGAAAAGCATATTTTTTTGTTACTGTTTGACCTATTGATTTGGAATAAATTTGGTTTGAATCTTTATAAAGTTTTGATTAGTGTTTGCTGGGAGTTTTATTTTTTAATGACTAGGAAAACTACATAATATGTATCAAAATATAGACTTTAAATTACTATATTTTTGGAAATGTATTATTTTATTTAGAAAATAGCGAGCAAACCACCTGCGTCTTCAAAATGCCTTTAATTTGAGATATCTTTCATAATCGTACGTTGATAAATAAGCGAGATATATGGTTTTAAGTTTAACATTGTTCTTATGGAGGTAAAATCCAACATGGCCGCTCTCCAACATTAAGATTAACATTTTACGTACTTTGGTGGATCCCAAAGAGTAGTTATCTTTCAAGTTACTGAAGGGAAAACCTGAAGGAAAATATATTTTTATTTTTCACCCCGAAAGTCCTAAAAAATAAGTTCTAGCAGGTAAAAATAAATCTAGAATCCATTTTTAATAAGGAAAATCCTCTCTTTGAGAATATAAATTTCAATTTGTTGTAGATATAGATAGACCTGATTGTACTGGAGTATCACATTGTATGAAGAAGCTTACATTGCACTGTCTAGAAGTCTATGAACAAGCAAGAGATAATGTGGTGAACTACTCCGAGCCTTAAGAATTCTTACCTCCTTGCCTCAAATAATGCAAAATAAAATATTGAATTGTCCCAACAACTTTAGTTAGACCATGAATTGAATGGGTCATTGGGATATAGGATCAATAATGTGTATTTCATTCCTCATATATTACTCACACCTATTTAAATTTGAATATAAAATTTTCAACATTGAAAAATGTAAATCATACATTCAGTCTTTATTAACAGTAAAATTAAAATTCGTAAAATTACATGGATACGGTATAGTAAGATCATGTAAACTTAAATTGCAATTTTTGGAGGTTTAATACAAATTTGACTCTACATTTACATTCAAATTTTGTTATAGGCAGTGGACTATTCCTCTACATGCGAACCTCAAGGGATTCTAAAACGCAAAACTTCAAGTTCCTCCGGACTTGTTCACGTAACGATAGCCGACTCTGTGATCATGGCAGTCGCTGGGGAAGATTCTTTAACTGAGGATCACGTCCGTCCGATTTTAAAAAAGAAGACGAGCGTAAGCGAAGAACCTTACCAGTCTCAAGACAGTTCGACAACAGCGTCATCTGATGGTCCAAAACCAATTTTGAAAAAGAAATCCAGCTCAGAAACCGAGGAAAGTGAGGACAAACCGATGAAACCGATTTTGAAATCGAGGAGTTCCAGCAGGGTTTCAGAAGGTAGAAGCAGTTTTACCGGTCTCGAGACACAGCTGAATGGAATCACAACCGAAGCGGAAGCAGAGCCCTCTGCGCTCTCAGTGCGATCTGAGAGCTCCCCAGAGAGGTCTGTGATGAGGAGGATTGTGCGGACCGACTCGGAGACCGCTGCTAAACGGAGGTCCCTCGACAGCTGGGTGCGGTTCAGAGAAGACTGTGAACGGGCCAACGATCATCCTCCGAGGGTCAGAGCTTCGTGGAGTGTCGCCGAGAGGATCTTGAACATGGAGAGCTTCTTGGCGAACGAAGCTGCTCAGAGGCCAAGGTCTCTTTCGCCTGGGACTGAAAACAAAGGAGCCGTTCCGAAGAGAACGAGAGATGGAGAACGATGGAGAACTCAGCCTATCACTGTCCAGGAACTGAGCGATAGTCGCAGGTTAGTTATGTATTGAATGTGGTGCAATTTGGTGTAATATAAAACATCCTCTTCTTCTCCCTACATTTTTAAAGTTTGTAGATTCAAAATAATATTTAAACAAATCTAAAAATTATTGCACATACGTTTTAAATAACTAGCAGGCACAGTCAAATTATTATGTGTTATCAAATTGTTTACTTACATCTTCAAAATATTTTCCATTTTTTTTTGGAACTTCACTATCAAAATGTTTACAGCCAAAATGAGTTAAAAGTTGTTGTTTGAGGTTCACATAGACCTAACAGTTTAATTTAAAGTTAAGTTTTTAGCGAATTTCCCCTATAGGGAAGAAGCTATTACCGTAGGTGGCATGGTAAGACTTAAGCCCGAGACCATGATAACATTTTGTTTTGAGGTCCCCAGATGCCAAAAACACTATTCGTTCAAATTTATACATATTTGAAAGAAGCACCCTATTTTGATGAAATTTGGCACAAATGTGGAGAGTAACATTTCTGACTTTAAGTTCGAAAACCAGATTGATCGGTCTATGGGAAGGGGGTTTTATGGGGGTTTAAAATTTTCCAAAAATCAGTTTTTTTTAACTTTTTACCCTAAAATTTTAAAAACACTAGATTTTAGTTATAGCCATTTTATAGAGCTTAAAAAACAAACAATTTAGTATACGGGGAATACTGTTTTTAGGTTTTCCTCTGATAATTTCACTAAAAACTCCACATTTCTTTCGACCAATCAGTTTAGCTCTACAAAACAATCATTTTGGCGTTTTAATTGTTGTTTTACGTCCAACCGTTGCAGTGATATTCAAAGTGCTAAACACAGTACATTGTCCAATGTTATCCTTATGGATAATAAATAAAATGTTATATTTTGATTATTTATGTATGTATATTGATGAAACTTGGTATGTGGCTTGAACTAGTTGTGGTATATTGATATTAGCACAAACAAGTTTTTTGTTTATTTTCCCGGTAGCAGCAAACCTGCATACTCGGCCTCCATGTTATTCATATGGATAATAAGTAAAGTTTTATATCCCCCTTAGTTATGAACCTAAATTAATAAAACTTGGTATGTAGCTTCACCTGGTTGAGTTAAATTGATAATTGCAAAAAAACACATTTATTATCTTCCTTGTTGCAGCAAACCTGCGTACTCAGCCCTAATGTTATTCTTATGGAGAATAAATAAAATGCTATGTACACTTATTTATTAATGCATTTTTGTGAAACTTGGTAAGTGGCTCTAGCTAGTAGTGATACCCATATATATGCACTGGAAATTCGCTGAGTATGCAGGTTTGCTGCGATGGGGTATTTTAATTTCATATTGAAGGGAATTATTGAAATGAACAATGTAAAATCATGTTCAACCAGCATCATGAACAATGAACAATGAATCAATGTTAAATAATGTTCACCAGCTAAATTATTTATTGATATTCAAATCACTTTTCAGCTAAACTAATCATACCTTATAGTAATTTGATTTAAATAATTTCCCTCGTAAACTATTCTTAAAGGACCTTTGCGTATACTTCATTACACTAATAGGCAAGCACAATTATTGTCGTATGCTTTTCTCAGCGTGTCTGCATAGGATAGGAGAAAGTAGTAAAGTGTGTGGGGGTCAGGGATACACCCCTCAGGCTTCCAAAGATTCAATGTAAATCTAATGGAAGGACATTAATTGATTGAATTGTATAGTTGATAGCTGTGATATAGTAACACATGATGGCACAACAGCAAGAAAAGATGTTTGAAGCATAATACAAATAAAAATACTACTGACTACTGGAAGAAAAACCAGTAAATTAAAAAAAAAATAACCTGGAAATTTAATCTGTTTACTGGTTTTAATCTCTAATGGAACATAAATTTTCTTCATAGCCAGCAGTAAAGTGGTAAATAAATAAAAGGTATATATCATAATTCCACTTACTTGGAAAAAAATAACATGTTGGTATGGTCAAATTGTATTGGCAGCCAATGAGAATGAGTTTATGATCAATACAGAATGGTATAGCTATTTGTTCTTTTTCAATAATTCTATGGAATGAAAGAGAACTATTATTTACATGCACCGCCTATGGTACACGAAGAATTAAATTATTTTTGGTTGAATTTTAACCTCTGGGCGATCGCTAGTTAGTAGTAATGTACGTGATGCAAATAATACGGAGAACCGAAATTTGACAACTTTTTGACTGTACTTTACTCATACACGAAACACAACAACGATCTTCACGGTTTCAACAGGTCAGAGGCTCTCGGACACCTGTTATATCACGTTGGATCCTCGCCAGAAAGTCTAGCTACGGTCTTCGCCTTCTGTTATTGTCTCGAGTCGCAAATGGATAAAATGACAGACTCTGTCGCAGGGAAATCCGCCAGTCGCTAATTTGTGCGGTTGCCAAAAGTTATTTCCGTCCAGCACTAGAAACTGGGTCTTCCACTCGCAGTGGAGCTGTGGTGCTGGGTTCGTTTAATGTGTCGGGAGGGTATGACTACGTTTGCTAAACGGCTGTGTTGATATTCTTCGATTTATAGAGGTGTTATCTTCTTAAGGGTGTGTTTATTTGAATCTTAAGTCTTGTTATTTTGGCTACCTTTAATTCAAAATGCAAGTTTGGTGGATATCGGAGTACTTTAAAATAATCATTGATCCAATAAAATAAAATTTTTCATGAAGTTCACAGTTGAAAATTTAAATAAATTATTAAAAATACCCATTTTTATATTTTGAAAGTTTTATTTCAAAAGAAATTGGGTAAATAAATATTTAATTAAAGTAAGTTGAAGACCATTACTATTGCTTATAGTTGTAATGTCAATTTTATTCATTCAAGAGAGTTGTTGATTACCTATATTCTTAATCATGTGACATAACCTTGACCAAGAAAGATTAATCCTACTAATATTATAATGATATATAGTGACCAGGCTATATTATTTTTCTCTTTGTGTATATAATAAAAAATCCGTTTTTGAAGACCACTTGTGCGTGAAAGTAATTGATTCAACTAGTAGTTTCCTTTATGTTGTGTGCTATTGCTTTATTTTAAGATTTTACATAAAACTTTGAAACAATAAGGCTTTTTTGTTTCATGATTTACCCCCAATATTATATATACTATAACGCGCGTCTAGGTGTTCAGATGTGCAAACTGGCTTTAGATGTTCGATTTAGGCCCCATGGGACTTCCAAGTCCCCATGTTATTCTTATAAATAAGAGGTTTATTTGGTTTATGTCACATGTGTTTCTTCTTAATTCAATTTAATTAAATAAACAGCTCTTATAAGGATTACATTTATGGCAACACTGTTATAGGGTTGTTTACTATTTAACTATTTCCTATTTTCGCTTCTCAAAACGGGTTGCTGCTCACAGGAAATTCTAGTTAGCCATAAACTGTGAGGAAAAATATTTCACATTGTATTCAATGCTAATATGATAGGTCTTTAGTCCTTTGTTTTCTTATCTATTGCATTAAATTTCTTACTGGAGTTTGATCTAGTTTCACCCAATGTTATCCAATACATCAGCACATTAAATCAAAATTGAACTAATTTTTAGATAAAAAAAACTGAATTGGAACTTTAAACTTGAAATATGTAACTGAAATATTGTTTACTGGATTATAGCAATCTTCTTAACAAACCTTACTTACATAAGTGGTTAATTTTACCTTCACATTTTTACCTCGTATTTTCAACTGTCTTAGTCATGTTTTTTTTTTATATACTCATACACAAATCGCTATACTATTTTAGGGAGTATAATGGCTATCATCGATGTTTAAAAAAATTTTGATTCAGTTTTACTCAAAATTTTAAAAATCACCTAAAAACTACAATTCCATCAATGAACCGCTAGAATGCCACCCTGTTGTCATATTTTCTGAGACCCAGGATTTATCAAATGAAAATCATCTACTCTGGTTCCATTAACACAGTGATAAAACCCAATTTCGCTGCAAGAGTAAAAGTAAACAAAAAATATGAAATATGAATAGTAAATATAGAATAAACAACTCTGAATTGAACTTTGCTGACACTTTTATACAGTCTTATAAAATCTATTCCCATTCAGCATGGAATTTGTGTTCCTTACTACTTGTAAATTTCAATCCAAAAACCTAAAATTAGTTAGGAATAGTTGTCTGCTTTGTTTACAAAAACAACCTTAAATCTACTCAGCTGTCGTATTGAATTTGGATGCAAAGTAGGGAACACATGGCTCGGTAAACAAAATGATTGAAAATAAAATATGACCAAATAAAACAGTGTTCTTTGCCAATTACAAACTTATAACTAAATAAATGTAGGATATCGTATTTTTTCCATCATCCTGTCATAGGTGGTTCCTTATAAATGGGGATGTCGAAAAAAGGCCAAAAAACAGTGTTTTTTGCCAATTGCAAACTTATTACTGAGTAAATTTATGATATCGTATTTTTTTCATCATCCTGGGCCTAAGGGACATCTTTTGACACCAACCCGGCCTCTCTACGTTCAGTAGTTTACTCGGAATAGGTGGTTACACGTTGCCTTGTACACACTTTTATTAAATAAGATAAATAAAATAAAACTTTATTTTTCGTTTACTGGTAACTTTTTAGAAATACTGCTATTTCCTCCGAGTCCCTGAGATCAAGATCTTTCAAGAAAGAAAGACGTTTACGAACTAAAAACCCTTGATAAACATACCTGCGATAGTCTCAAAATTAATTGTGATTCAACTTTTAGATTTGTGCTTAATTCTCTTTTCTAATCTACACTGTGATTTGATACCTACCTAATTTCAAATTTTCACAACTTTGTTTGTTTGCAGCTGGTCTCGAGAACAGCCTGAAATGTCTCGCAGTGAGAGAGATAGGGAGAATGGTTCAGCCATCGGAGCGAGCGAGAGGGAGGATGCGGAGAGGGAGGATGCAGAGAGGGAAGAGGGTGAGAGGGAGGAGGGGGAGGAAGGTCGGCGGAGACTGGCCCGCAGCAACAGCGTGTCTGCGCGCGCGAGCATGTTCGAGGCACTTAGACAACAGCGGGAGGAAACTCAGCTGAAGAAGGTTCAGAAAGGTAATTTATTGGCTTTTTATGTGTTAATGATGAAGCCTCCAATGCTTAGTGATTATCAGTTTTACAATTTAAAAGTGGTTTTGTTGTGGTTTTTAATTTTTGTTTTGGAACTAAAGTGCTTATGAATTCTGTTTGTGGCATTCTCTAGGGCATCCCCCGAATAATTTTAATTCATTTATTGTTTAAACCCGTACTGTACACTAAAGTTTGTAACCATGTTAGAATTGTAATTATTAAGTAGGGGTGTGCGAGTACTCGAAACTTTGAGTTTTCGGCTGAGTATTTCATTACTCGAACTCGACTCGAAGTTTTTAAAGTACTCGAAAGTTCAAGCGAGTATTTCCTGCCGATTTCCGGGCGAACGCTATCGATTGTGACCAGCCAAATCGCATCTTAACGGCCAAAAAAGGCAACCGTATCACGTAAAATCGGCCGAGAATGACAACCGGACCGCTTAATTTCGGCCGCAATTGACGACGGAAAACATAATATCGCCCGAAAATGACGACGATATACATAATTTCGGCAAAAGTGATGACCGGGCCACTTAATATCGGCCGTGACTAACGATTTTGTCATCTAATATTGATTATAAGCTATGTCTGGACCAGGTGATATTGGCCAAATGACGATTGGACCGTGTTTTATCTGCCGCAAATGAATGTCAAACTGTGTTTTGTTTGTCAATTCGTAATCCAGTTTGATTGTACTGGCCAAAACTTAGTATTGCTACTCATGAATTACCGGTAGTTAGAAACCATGTTTAGATTATCAAATCTGGAGTGGTATCCAAATCCCATTACACTATTTGAAACTACCATCTGATGGCTAATACTCGCTGGAAAATACTCGATACTCTAAAATAATTGGCACTACTTGATTCGACTCAACTCGATTAAAAAAATCACTACTTGCACACCCCTATTATTAAGATACAGTCTAAAAACTAAAAATTATATTTTCAATAGACATACAGTTTTGAAATAATACCTTTTGTTTTTAACCTAAACTAATCCATGCTATAGGATTGTTGGCAATGTTCCATAAATTGATTAACACCTTAGACAGTTGTGTTTTGGGTCATGGGTGCGAGACCCAGTTCTGGAAAGTAAATTTTACCAGTACTTACTTGTACTGTAACGGTTCACCCCTAGCTTTGATAGATATGCTCCATGCACGGGCCTGTGGTAGATGTAGTTTGTTAAAGTAAGGTAAAAATAGGCCACCAACATGTAAGAAGAGGTGCGACTTATCCAACGTCTGCTCTGTTATTCAGTATAACCTCTATTATTATTAACCAATAACCTTAAATATAGCTCCTGTAGCTGGTTTAAACTTGGTTCGTATTATTATTTGTTACAGGAAGTGCTTCTCGCAGAGTTAAACTAGATCCTTCAAGGTTCCAAACGCAGCCTGTGACGCAAGATGAAGTTGAGGAGGCCAAGCGAGCAAATGAGGCTTCGAAATCGTCATCAGGTAAAATAAAAACTTTCTTTCACATTCCTCACACAAGCATGGTTGTTCTGTTTTCTGTCACATTTTTTAAAGCACTGGTGTCCGATTGAAAATCACTGGAGTATTTTTCACGGATTGCGGGTTTTGATTTTTTCTGATGATTATTTAACAAATTTTCCTCTTAAGGTTTTTTTAAATTTAAATTTTGTAAGATGTATATTATTGTATTGCTTATCTACTTTGTATATTACGCTCAAGATTTAGTTATTGGAGTGTCCTCCATTTCTGTAAATCTTTAGTTGGTAAAGGACATAATTTAGGTTCTTGAGATGTTTTCATAAATTGTTTTTAAATAATAAATTACATTTTAATTCAAAATATATGGCAAAAACTTGTTGGATATCACCACCTGAAATTTTCTGATATTATTTTTTAATGTTTAGTATTACTTATTTCTGGAGAAACAAACTTTCCTTTATTTCCTGTATATATTTAGTGTTAAGTTGAAAGTGTTTTTTCACCTAACTTTTGCTATTTTTTACGAATCAGTTTTATTTTATTCAAAGCTTCAGTGCCAGCTAAAAAGGAAGAAGCATTGTTAAAATTAAGATGGCCATTCTTAGAAATATAATATAGATAAGTAATTATCATTTCCTTTCAGTACCCGTGGTAAAAGCCATTTATCTGATTTTTTCACTGCCTCAGGATTTATTTTTTTCTTTAGTTCCTAGATCACATGTTAAGTTAAAATTAATTAAAGGTTACGAGTCAAGTGATTCTTTAAATCTAGTAAAAATTGTCTCGAAACAAGTTGTTTAGTATTTTCTATCTTGAAAAGTTTAAAATTAACAGTCAAGTATTTAAATTTGATTACTGAAAAGCTTCGGAGCAAAAAGAAGATTTTAATACATAGAGTATTTAAGTTTTGATATGTAGCAAATAGTGATGGTCAAAACCAGAAATTTCGAATCTCGAAACCGAAACCGAAACTTACAAAATCGAATCTCGAATCTCGAAACTCAAATCGTGAAACCCTATTTACTTGCCTGGGTATGGTTATGAAAAATAAATCCAGTTACTCCAAATAAACCAGTTAACTTAATGCCATTTTCGAAGTATCCTAGAAAAATATTAGTTTCAGAACTACTAGTGAACCAATTATTTGTAGCTTAATTATAAACTTTGGTTAGAGTTGTTCTTTCACAAATAAAAAATCAATAATCCACAAAAGGTGAATGTAGACGACCGATGACAGTAGGCTTTTGACCTTCACATTATTAATCAACACTCGGGCGTGATTTCTGTTAAAAAAACAACAATGACACAAAAAATCTCGGCAGTTTTGAGTTTTGATTCTCGAAACTCACCGATCGAATCTCGAAACCGAAACTTTTCCAAAGTTTTGGTGGTTTTGAGATTCGAGTTTTGGTTTTGACACATCACTAGTAGCAAATTAACTCGGCGAGTTTAAAAATTATTTTGGATACCAAAGTTAAAATAAAAAAAAATATTATTTGAGATGTAATCTATCATGGATTAAACACTTGTGATTGCATGCATTTTGATTGCCAGGACTAAAGTAAATGCAAAGTTAAGGAATTTGAGTTTCTTGTGAATTTTGTACGCACCACATACTCTGCACCCTTTTTAATATAAGTTTTTTACTTCTGGTATTTGCAACCCTACATTTTTAAAATTTAAATGTCACTTTTTATGAGCCATTTGGTTGATTTTATGGTTCTACATTAACAGAATCTCTGTGTATCATTCTGATCCCCAATTAATTAGGAAAATTGGAGTCCTACAGGACAGAAGTAAAGTGTACAATTCTTTCTGCTAGAGGCATTATTCTTTGAAGTCTAGTCAACCAATTAGTAGTTTTTTGCAGCGGTTAGTTTAGGTTAATACACAAATTTTACTATGTTGATATTGCAGTACTCATTATTGAAATCCCACCTTTCAAAATTTTGAGGTTGGTATCTTATTATTCTTGGAATCGTACACTTAACTTCTCTTTCCATACGTATTAAACAACGAGGATGGCCATCTTTTATTCTCGCATGAGCTTCCCTATGTTGTGGCTGACTGGATGTTGTGTAAAGCCGAAGACGAAGATCCAAACGACCCCAGCAAGCTGAGTTTGGCCGAAAGAGTGAAGCTGTTCAATGAAAAAATGGTCACATCTCGCTTCAACGCGCGAACTCAGCGGCACAAAACACAGCCCGTCACACCCGAGGAGGTTGAAACCGCTCAAAAACTCTCTCCGATGGCTCGATCGGCTTCTTCTGTTCTAGGTGTGAATCAGAACTGATTGTTTTGATGAACATACGCATGTTTTTACCGCATGTTGCATGTTTAGCACCCAAGTAGTGGATGTTGTAGTGGTGTGTTGTTTAGCATTGATTTATTTTGATTTTCTGTTGTGTTAACCAGTGTAAATACCTTCCTTGTTAAGAAATATTTATGCTTAAGATCGGAAGGGGTCTCTACCTTGAAAAAGTCCTTGATATGTTTTGCTGGAGCCGCGCCGTTTTATCGCAGATTCTTATGAGAGTTGAAGCATAAAAATACAATTACACTTTCATGTACAACAGTGGTTTACTTACCACCCCGATGGTGTTTGAAAACTGTTAATGTCTTGTTGTAGAACAAACAACAATCTAGTGGAACTCGGAAATACTCTTAGGGGGACTGGAAAAAACAACTCTTTTAAAGTCAGTTTATTTAACATAAGCATAAAGAGACATTTGAAAAAAACTAATTTAAAAACATTTTGAAAAAATATTGCAGGTTCCACTACATTAGATGTACCTTAGCTAAATACATGCTACTAACACCCAGCAGATTAGATGTTAATTTGCTACTAGTGATGTGTAAAAAGGACCTTAGCTGATATGATGTAGGGGCGGCAAGGCAGTGTAGTGTCTCCTTAAAACTTAACCTTGGACATCATGTTTTACAATTTGAAATGATTCAGTTTTGTCCTCAGTTCTGTACTCTTCAATCAGGTACTAACTAGTTGCAGTAATTTGAAATTATATTTTCATTTTATCGAAGGCATATTGATTAATACAAACGTGTGGTCAATCGATTCATTTTTTACTGACAGGTGAATATTTTGAAGTAAAAGCCTAATCAAAGCTCTTCATTTTCAGTTGTCTCCACTAAAATCTCCTTTGCATGTTCAAAATTTCTTCGGTAACAATTTAAAATTGTATAGTTCAATTAAATTTCTACTATGTAATTTCAACTTCGTTTCTAGAGTTTTGAATCAAGTTGTAATATAATACTCTGCGAATTAAGTAAGTGTGTGAGGGAGCTGATTTTGTTTATCGAATCCTGTTGGACAGAGTTTTCTAACTTTGTTTTGGGTTTACAGTTTTCTAGAGACCGTTGTTATAATTGGTAGGATCTATTTCATTTTACATTAGGAACCATACTGTAAAATTCTTCACAAGAAAGGAGTGAACCGCAGAGGGCAGAATATGAGAACCCGAGATTAGACTTCCACTAGATTTCCCCTTCTCGGATGTTGTTGAATACAGGCAGGGCAGTCACTAGAAGTGTCTGGTGAGTCTCCTCTCTGTGTTTGACTAAATCATTTGGAAAGGAAGTATGATAGAAGACAATACTCAAGTTCACCTCTACCACATCCTAGTTTGCACTTTAGTATAACATATAACTTTAGATAATCGCAAAGAAAATTTAATTTTTTCGGACCGGTACTCATGAACCTTTAATAAAGGTTAAGAGGACGCTCCAGTCACGCAACAATTCTCCTTTCTACCTGCTTTTCCTATAAGGCCAATGTTAACTTTCAAAGCCTGTCTCCTCTCAACGTATTATCCGAATCATTGATTTATGGTTTATTTCAAAAAACAAAAAAAATGTAATGATTTCAGTGAGCTTAATTTCAATATCACAGTCAGTTCACCGAAACACAAATTAGTAATATAGATTTTCTTATCTTGTATAACGATCATTATGTCGGATGAAGTAAATCTATTATCCTATTGAGGAGGGATGGACTTAAAATCTTAGCATTGTTTGTATGGGGAAGCAGGTAAAAGCGCCTCATGTTTCATGACTGGATCCCACTGTTAATTTAAATTTATTTAAATAGAATTCTGTCAGAATAAATTTATCTTATGAAGTTCCCAGCAAACCCAGTTAATCAGTATTAGTTATTATAAATCAACAATATATTGTGTACATTATTTCATTTTATGTAGCACCAGTTCTTAAACAGTTTATTTTTTTATTAAAAATAAAATAGTTACTACACATGAGTTGTGTAAAAGGACGTTAACTTGTAATCATATTTTTTGTAACTTAAACAAACCAAACATTTATTTATATATTTTTTTTACAACACATTTATTTTAAACAAACCTATAAAAGCATCAGGAGTGTCTGCTAACCAGATTAGAGATGAACACTTCAGTTGACTGCATGCAGTCAAGAAATGTGTTAGCATTCTAAATGATCTTATTACAGAATACACTTCCAAAGACAGTATATAATAAGATATAGTCATTGACTATATATATGCTGAAGGAGACATCCCGTCTATATGGCCCAGCTGTCCCAATTTTAGTGGTTGCCAGAATTTGAAGTGGACGTAGTTTGATTAGGTTACCAACAGATTGTGCTGCTGTCAACTATTTATTTAGTTATTTACGTTAACTTGTAAAATATCAACTTATGTTTGCTTCCTAACACACCAAGTATTGTATTATCACCTCCTAACAGGATAAGTAATAGTTGACAGAAGTTTACTCTGTTGGTGATTAGTGAGAACTACGTCCTCTTTGAACCCTGGCACACAAAAAACTAGGGACAGATTTTACAATAGCAATGAGAAGTCTACTTCAGTATTTATAGTCAAGATATAGCGCTTTAAATAAACGTAAATAATTACATTATTTAACAAATATTTTATTTGACTTTTTTAACATTCATGATTGTTTTTCCTTAACTGGTTTGCCAAATGACTTGAGTTAATAATACTTCTTTGTCCAATTAAGTGTTGTACTTGTGTTTGTGTGTGATTTTTTGACTAATCTAAAAGGTGAATAGTAAATATTAATATTTAAATAACAAAATGTGGTATCAGCAGTATGAATATTGATCGGTGTCCTGAAGCTACTGACAGTTAGATTACAACAAACTTCAAGTTGACTCTATAGAAAAAAATAGATGTAGAGATTTACACCAGCAAAATTAGAATGCATTTTAGAAATTCATGCCTGTAAGCTAAAATTAGCGTAGGGAACAATTTAAATTGTTATATTTTCATACTGTGAAGTTTTAAGTAAGCTGTGACTAATAAGTTGTTGACAAAACATATTCTAGCCTTAAGATATATTTTGGACAGTTTAAGCATGCAGAAAAGGTGACAAAAAGGGTCAGAAATAGCAAGTATTAGTCAATAAACACCCGAAGGGGGAGGGGTCTTGCAGCAGTACTCCATAGATCAAAATTAAGTTTGATGGTCCTTTCAATCAGGGCTACCTTTGAATTGGAAGGTTCAAAAATATGATTTATATGCTTCTTTTACCTATAAAGGGTGTTATAAAAAGTGAACTGGATTAGCATATTACTTGTTATTACTTATGGGATGTAATAAAAGACGTCTTTGAACACTTACAAATATATTTACACTTAAACTGTATTCACATAACAGACGGTAAACATACAGAAATTACAGAACCAAAATGGCGTCCCTGCTTCCGGTAATCAATACGATATAAGCAGGGATGACATTTTGGTTCTGTCATTTCTCTCATTGGTCTGATGATGACTGGTGTGACTGATCGAAATCGATAGCCTTGTACCATCTGTTATATATGTTTACCGTCTGTTATGTGAATACAGTTTAAGTGTAAATATATTTTAAGTGTTGTAAGACGTCTTTCATTACATCCCGTCAGTCTGTTAGTTACATAATTTCCTGTAAAAAAGTTGCTATAATGATGTCCTAAAATGCTCTATTTCCCGTGTAGCTGCCATTTAGTTTGTTCACAAAATAATTTTTATCTCTAGAACAGTTTGACCGATTTATATCAATTTTATTATGACTCTTTACTTGATCAAGACCTGGAGTTATGTCATTGTGTTTTATTACATACCAAAAAATTTAGACAGTAGACCCTCTGTAGTTCGGTGCTCCAAACCAGTCCTCCAGTAGTCCGGCAGCATCTGGGTGGCCGTGGAAGGGAAATCAAGTTGTAAAAAATGCCAACATCTTTAAAAAAATCTAAAAACTTGTTGCTCAAAGCTACTGATAAATAGCTTCCGGTCGCTCAGTTGCATTGTAGTTCACCCGCCAGCCTATGCCATTGATGCCCTTATGACAATTCAATACATAAAATATGAATGGTTTATTGATAAAATATTAGTTGAATTCAGACGTGTTCTTAGTTTTGGTCTCCCATCAATCTGGTGTTTTCACAAATTCGGCACCAACCCAGTCTGATATCTGCCAGATTAATTAGGGTCTGCTGTATTTATTTTTTACCAGTACTACCACATCTATGCAGCTGTGCTGGCTAACACATTAGGATTCTCTAAGGTAGCAATCAACTCGGGTAGCAAACCCTCTATGACCTCTTAGCATATCCCCTTTTAAACGATATTAGTATAGATGATGATTTTATCTCCAAGATACATTACAACTACTTGAAACATTTTCGGTATACAATTTGTAGGTTTTATTTACTCATTTGAAAAGTTAACAGACCATGAATATAAATACTTACTGACCTTCTCATCTCAAATAATCCACTAAATTACAAAGTATTGTTTAGTAGGCCGGTGCTTGAATAGCTCCAAATCATTTTTGTTTGTCTTGAACACATTTTAAAAATAAGTCAGAAACTTTTGGACATAAGCCCTGTAAAATTAGATTGGTAGAGTGAATTACTCAAATATATATTAGAACTTCCTTACTATATTTTCTTGTTTTGTTTTAGTTTGCGCAGAACAGAAAATAAGACATTCAAATTTTTGTGTGAAACCTTAAAAGTTGTGTTTCAGATTTTGGATTGAAATAAAATTCAGCAGACAAACATTTTGGTTGTTCTCTCTCAACTTTGTCGAAATACATCACAAATAAGAGACAAACGGTTTTTTCTGTTTTAAAGCTAAAAAGTGTAGGTTGGTAAAGTAATTGAATAAATTGACCTTACTATCATTTACTGTTTATTTAACTATTGTAGTTAACATGTATATTTTTTTGATTTTTTAAACATATGGATGTGCTTTATGAACAGAATGTCCTCTAATCCAGTTCCATATTCAAACAGTTGTAACTAAATTAAACTGGTCTTTTCTTTTGCAGTTTCTGGGATCCTGAAGAATTTATCAGAGAAAAATCTCGGACCAAAACCAAAAGCTTCTTCAGAAAGTGATGAAGAATCAATAAAGGAGCCCTCTTCCCCCCTGAAGCGAGGGATTCTAAAGTCACCATCTCGAAACCCTAAACCAGAGATTGTAGAGGATAGTGAGTCCTGCCTTAAAAGTGTTTTAAAGAAGGAAAACAAAATATCCGAGCCTGATAGGAGAAGTAAGGATTTACACTCGATACTAAAAGTGTCCAAGGATAAAGAAAGTTCCTCTAGCGAAGAAACAGAATCGGATAGCGAAGACGATAAACCTAACGCCAATTCAGACTTAATAGATTTACTGCATAAAGTCGAAGCCCAAGCCAGGGGCGAAAGAAAAGCGAATGCTTCGCCTGAACGGAGGAAATCACTGGTAATAAACAACAACAAAAAGCCGGACGAATCGGATAAATTGATGAATCTGAAGAATCTTGATCAGGGGAAGGAGAATTACGATGTGACACGAAGGTTTCGGAGGAAAAAGGAGAGCGGGGATTTGTCTGGTGAAGACAGTTCTTCGTCTGGGGGCAGAGAAGTGAAGAAGATTATCGGAAATGAAGCAATCGCAAGGAGGAGACAGGCTGGACTGGCCAGAGAGGCTGCTGAAAGGTAGGGAACAACTCTATTTTAAATTTATATATATTTGTATATATTTATTCATTTAAAAATATTCGTATTATTTATTCATATGTCGATTTTACAATAGATACTCTTAGCGTTTCAACTGAGCATGATAACAATCAAAAGTGAACCAAGGTCATCCTTTTAGACAGTTAAGGAAAGCTCAAAAATTTAAGCTTGTCTAATGAACAATTAAGGAGGCAAGCTCTTCCTGCAATACACAGACAGTTACTTGAAATGATTTTGCTAAAGTTTAATTGGGGTCCCTCATGTGCAAGTGTTTATATAACAATCTCATAAACGGCTTAAGGTTAGGTTTGCAAAGGAAAAGCACTTGGCTTGGGAGTTTCATTGAGAAAAGGTGGGATACACAGCTAACTCACCTGAAGAAACTGGTTCAGATGAGCACAGCAACAAAGAAAGTATTTTGACACACATATTACATAATATTTCGTCTCCATTTGAGACTTCTTCAGATGTAGAGAGAGACTGTCTCTCTACATCTGAAGAAGTCTCAAATGGAGACGAAATATTATGTAATATGTGTGTAAAAATACTTTCTTTGTTGCTGTGCTCATCTGAACCAGTTTCTTCAGGTGAGTTAGCTGTGTATCCCACCTTTTCTCAATGAAACTCCATAAACGGCTTAAGGTGTTTCATTCCAATTTTGAAAGCAGCTGGTTACTATAGGATTAAAATGAATAGCAAACCCAGCAAAAACTAAGTTTGATCAAATGATGGATTTTCAATTTTTATCTTTAAGCGTATGAGATTTAAGTTAAATAAAGTAATCAAGGAAAATATTTAAAAAAGCCAAAGGATTTTCATAGTAATTAAGTTGAAATATTATTAGGGTATTCATATCCCAGTTATTCAAGGATACAGAAATCAACAGGGTGTTAAAGTAGAGAATTCATAAAAATATTATGGACATTGCCAATAACAACTTTGTGTCACTTTTCACTATATGCCAAATTAGTGTTTGTTATTTAAAGTTCCAGAATCTTGATTCATGTTGATTTCTTTATATTTGTGACAAAGCATTTTCCTAATATGTAAGTAGGCCTACTAAAGTAAAAACCTGCAGTTCTTCATATCTGAACCTATTCGAACTTATTCCAAAGGCAAGTGAACCTGTCAGAATTTTATTACAATCTTAAACGTTATAATTAATGAGATGGAAATTACATTTTTAACACGTTCACTGCCGAGTGCCATAAACGGACTTTTGCCGGTTTCGGCAAGCTAAATGGATTAAAACCCGTACTGCGTATTGAAGATTGAGAACGCAGTTTCCGTAATGCTCCAAAGGTAGCAACACTAGCACATCAAAAAAATTACACCCCAGTGCTGCCCCAGATGGCTGTTTTTAATTCAACAAGCGGTTTCTTTGGTTCACATACCAATATTTAATTCAATTTTGATGTAAGCTGATAGTTACAACTCGAGATAGTTGCAACTCGAATAACAGAGTTAGCAGCATAATCACATAGCTAAGCGCAGTTTTTGATTGCCAATCAAATCAAACATAGACCCAGAGTGCAATGTCTGTTGCTTTGCTCTTTCCACTACACCCCGCCATCTTGTATTTTCTGTTCCTCGAAAAATAAACATAATTAGAATACTGGAGGATTCTTAATGGGTTCATTGACACAGAATGTCCTTCTGAACAAACACCCAGAAGCTGTTGATAATGCTAGTGCAGTCAAGACAACTAGGGAACAAATAAACAAACAATCAAATGGTATCTGAGGTAAACAATCAGTGGCCAGGTGGTGATAGTAAACATTAACACCGTTTGTTGCTTACACTGAAATATGCTGCATTTGTTCCCACTCCGTAATTCATTCTTTTACAGTCCTACCAGCAATGCAGTTATCTGAGCAGCTTGACACAGAAAAGTCACTGTAATTCTAATTGATTAATGTTGATTAAATGACAAAACCGTTCTTTTGATGGTTTTGCAATTATCTTAGTTTATAGATAGAACCTAGATAGAACAACTATGTTGATGTTGATGTGTTGTTTGGTAGTGGGAATGAGTTTGAGAATAATTTTCTCCTAAACTTCATCTTAGTGCCTGCTCTTACACACAGAGGGGAAGTATCATGGGAGGGGAAGTGTAGGGTCAGGGTAAGCATGGTGGGGGGCAAATCTCAACCACACCTGCAAGGGGCTACCTGAACTAGTATTAATTGAGATTTCAAAAAGTAGATCTACATGTCCAGTAATAGTTACATGAGTGACCGTTTGGTCGCTGGCCTTAGGATAAAAAACCATCTTACCCTTTCCTCAGTAAATCAAAATACCCCCGTCGCAGCAAACCTGCGTACTCAGCGAATTTCCTCCAATGCATATTTATGGGTCTCACTACTAACTAGAGCCACTTACCAAGGTTTACAAAAATACATTCATTAATAAGTGATATATACCATTTTATTTATTCTGTATAAGAATAATATTAGGGCTGAGTACACAGGTTTGCTGCAATGAGGAAGATAAGAAATGTGTTTTTTTGCAATTATCAATATAACTCAACCAGGTGAAGCTACATACCAAGTTTTATTAATTTAGATTCATGACTTAGAGAGATACAAAACTTTACTTACTCTCCATTTGAATAACATGGGGGCCGAATATGCAGTTTTGTTGCTACTGGGAAAATCAACAAAAACAATTTTATGTGCAAATATACCACAACTAGTTGAAGTCACATACCAAGTTTCATCAATATACATTCATAAATAATCGAGATATCAAATTTTATTATCCTTCATAAGGTTTAGCACTTTGAATATCTCTGCAATGGTTGGGCGAAGAACAACAATTAAAACAACAAAATGATTATTTTGTAGAGCTAAACTTATTGGTAGAAAGAAATGTGAAGTTTTTGTAAAATTATCTGAGGAAAATCTACAAACCTTATTTCCATAAGATTAACATGGGAAATTTTATGGACGCTTTTTTTGACTTTCCTCCACAACCACTTAATCTAGCTTAATGATTCAAAATACTAAAGTATTTGTTTTTTAAGCTCTATAAAATGGCTATTACCAAAATCGAGTGTTTTTAAAATTTTAGGGTAAAAGGTTCAAAAAACTGATTTTTGGAAAATTTTAAACCCCCATAAAACCCTCTTTCCATAGTCTGATCGATCTGGCTTTCGAACTTAAGAGTCATAAATGTTACTCTCCACATTTGTGCCAAATTTCACTAAAAATGGGGCGTTTCTTTCAAAAGTTATTGAGGTAACGGACATATATATATATATATATATATATATATATATATATATATATATATTTGAACGAATAGTGTTTTTGGCATCTGGGGACCTCAAAACAAAAAGTTATCATGGTCTCGGGCTTAAGTCTTACCATGCCACCTAGGGTAATAGCTTCTTCCCTATAGGGGAAATTCGCTAAAATAATATATTTCATCCCTTTTGGTCTGGTTTTAAGTGGAAAGTCTCATGAAATTTACATAACAGCTTGAGTAAACTCACATTTTCTTTCAAATACATTTTAAATACTGGCCCATAGTTTGATAAATTTGCATGACAACTGGTTGATTCCTTTTTATGGAAGAGAGGTGAAAGCAAAGTTAAATTCAAGTAGGGATAAATTTAATTATATTGAGTTGAGTTAGCATTGAGTTGAGTTAGCTCTTTAGATTTTTTAAGTTAGTTTATGTTGGATGGCTTGAAGGAATGCTTTTATAAAAATCCTTATTCACTCCATATTGATAACTTCTGCCGTTTCAGTCACATGAAATAAACATTTACCTTGAATGTGTTGGCTTGTTTATAACGTTATTGTTATAAAGCTTATACAACTCTAAAATTACTTGAACCTTTTTTCCCAGCTTTGTTTTTTGAGTGAAGTTTTGATTAACAATTGTAGATAGTAAACGTATATTTAAGTTCTAACATATTTTTGTATTTCATTTGCAAGATAAATATTTGGTTCCAGAGTTCTTGTTTTTAACGAACTTTTCTATAATGGGAGGCTTGAAGTTGTACAAAAGTTCTTGGAATAAATACAAGATTAACGAGTTCAAATCTCAGGGATCTAACTAAGCACCATTTTAAAAACAGAAGTGGTACACATTTAAATAGTGGCATTAAAGTAGCACCTACATAGTCACAGAGGCGTAAATTTGTAATGGTTATTCATGAGCTCCAAATTTGGATTTTGGAGCCCACAGAGATTCGAACGAGCTGCCCACAGTGAAAATGTTCAATTTTTGTGGTCCACTGAGGCTTTGGTGGATTTGACTTCAAATGATATGTTTCCCAGATAATAGGTTTTTCAGGTTCAGTTTCAAATTTTGTTTCGCCCTATATGATTTAATAAGGGTTTTGATTTTATTTGGGGAAATAACAAGCTACTATGGAGGTAGTGCTACAGACACCTCAAAAAGTCACAATACAAAGGAAGGCGATTGAATGAATGAATGAACACAAAACAGGTTTATTCTACAATTAAAACTATAATTAATTTGAAAAGGGTATTATACCTGTACAAGGTATTCATCACAAATATAGAGTTGACAGCAATAGATTTAAAACAAAAAGTTCCGAATTCTTTATAAAGTTAAAACCAAATTAAGTAAAAACTACTTTTTATCGTGGTTAAATTGCTAACACACAGAATTACATACTAAAAGTTAAATTTTAAGAAATACATATCCAGGCATATTGTTTTATTAGCCCGATCAGACTATAGACCATACACAAATAAAGTAAGATATAAAACAAAACTTTTCTATTCAATATTAATTATTCGCTGTTACCTGTAGGCTTCGCCCCGCAAATGATTTATAAAAACTATGACAGTTGTGTGTGCTGCATTCTGTGGTTAGCCCGTGGAACTACTATGAATCAAGATCAGCTGTTTGTATTTTCATCAGCTCAAACAAAAATGAATGTCCTTAAGGAATACATGGGAACTTTGAACCCCTGTGGGGCAAAGCCCTATAGAATTTTTACAACTTTAATATACCTCTATGTTACTCAGGACTATCAAGTACCTCTCTGCCAAATTTTAGCACCATCAGTCCAGTGGTTAGAGTGTGATTGAGCCATAAATATCTAAACATACAAGCAAACTTTCAAACTTTCACATCTATAATATAGTAGGATTACAAAAAATGTTATACTACATAACATTTTTTAAATGTTACACGAACCATGAGAATAGGTAGTTTCTTTTGAGGACTGTATTATGAACTATGATGATATTTTCTTTGAAATTTGAATTTGTATACACCTGTTATAATCTATTAATATTATTTAAAAAAATACAAAATTTGAATTGTGTGTCCGAATTAGTTTTAGAACTTCTGGGTGATATTTAGATACCCAAATAAAAATCCACCTATTGAGAATTTTTAACAAGTTAATCCCGTAATGTTGCTTGTGTTGTGGTTTTCTTAGCTTCTGCTCCTAAACCACCTTCATTTTTTTACAACTAGCTGACATACCTGTTCTTTGCACGGGTTTTCTTTACCCGTTCTATAGTCAATGCAATTTGCATTTTAGTTAGCTTGAAACAGCTGTTCTTGCTTCTGCTCTTTAAGCTGTCAAATTGAAGTGTCCACAGCTGTTCGCGTTACAGTTTCTGAATGTTTACTTTATTCTGAAATGTAAACATTGAAAAGTAGGAGTTCATGGGGCGTAGCCCGAGGGGATTTTAAGGAAGTGAATATTCCTATGTGGTGCGTGGGTTCAAGATCTACCTATGTGTAAAGATTCAGCCCAGTAGATTCAGTAGTTTTTGTGTTTACCTGGAACATCAGACAGACAGACGGTCAGGCAGAAACCACCTCTTCTTTATAATATTATAAAATAGATTAAATTTAATAACTGAAAATAATCAGTAAATAATATGTTGTATTTAATAAACTACCATTTATTTGACCAACTTTAAGTGTTAATATTCATAACCTAAATATATAACAGTACTACAACAATTTTGAAATAAGTGTAGTCTCTATATATAATTCCGTAAGTCAAATTTTTGTAAAGAAATTGTGAGTGACTGGATGGCCGTAGAAGGATGGGAGGGGTATCATTTTAAAGGTCTTGACGTGAATTTTGAGGGAAAACTATTCATTTTTCTTATTTTTTTACCATAAATTCGCAACAGAATAAAACTTTTCCCATTAAAACAACATGGGGTTTAATTTGTTTACATCTTTTGAAATTAAAACAGCTGTGCCACAGAGTTAAATTAGCCTTTGATATTGATACCAGCTGTACTTATTCAGTTTGTTTACTTTTAAACTACAGCAATGTATAGTTGTTTAGGAATGGACATTTTATTAAAAACATAAGACAGTATAATAATATTATATTATAATGCTAGAAAATCAGTGCTTATTTATAAATGACCAATGAAGGTTGATAAAAAATTTATGTATTTTGGTTTTTTAGGGGCTTTTGCCCCTACAAGCCCCTAGTTGAAAATAATTATAATCAGTAAATAATATGTTGTATTACTAAACTACCATTTATTTGACCAACTTTAAGTGTTAATATTAATAAACTAAATATATAACAGTACTACAACAATTTTTAAATAAGTGTAGTTGAAAATAATTATAATCAGTAAATAATATGTTGTATTTACTAAACTACCATTTATTTGACCAACTTTAAGTGTTAATATTAATAAACTAAACATATAACAGTACTACAACAATTTTGAAATAAGTGTAGTTGAAAATAATTATAATCAGTAAATAATATGTTGTATTTACTAAACTACCATTTATTTGACCAACTTTAAGTGTTAATATAAATAAACTAAATATATAACAGTACTACAACAATTTTGAAATAAGTGTAGTTGAAAATAATTATAATCAGTAAATAATACGTTGAATTTACTAAACTACCATTTATTTGACCAACTTTAAGTGTTAATATGAATAAACTAAATATATAACAGTACTACAACAATTTTGAAATAAGTGTAGTTGAAATTAATTATAATCAGTAAATAATATGTTGTATTTACTAAACTACCATTTGTTTGACCAGCTTTAAGTGTTAATATTAATAAACTAAATATATAACAGTACTACAGTTTAAAATACTAATAATCAGTAAATAATATGTTGTATTTATTAAACTACCATTTATTTGACCAACTTTAAGTGTTAATATTAATAAACTAAATATATAACGTACTGCAACAATTTTGAAAAAAGTGTAGTTGAAAATAATATAATTTTTTAAGTACAAAAAGACCATTAGACAAAAATAAACAGAAATGATAGTTTTCCCCTTGCATGTAATAATGATTGCTTTATTCATATTGAATGTATTGTTTGAACTTTTTTATATCAAATATATAAAAGGCGGAAACTATTGTTCCTAAACTAAAGTGATCATTGTAATTTCTTTGATTAGATGTTTATTTGTGAAAAAGTAATCATTAATATGTAAAATGCAAAAATCAATATTTTAATTTATTAAAAAACAAATAATTAAAAAACATATGTACAGTAAAAACGTGTGACCTTTCTGCCAGTTGGATACCTTAAAGGTAGTAATTGCTATGTGTAAGGTTAGTGAAAGAGATCCATATGGTGGCACATTGCAGACTGCCCTAGATGGTCCACACTGTACTGGCTGCAAGGTTGTCGTTGCCGTGTGTTTCAATCGCTGTCCTCCAAAGTGCAACTCCAAATATGACGAATATCGCAATTGATTGGATAATGTTGATAAGCGATGGTATTTCGGAAATAAGTAGTTAGTCAGTGATAGAGCAGATAGAATAATACTTATTAAAGAGCTCCTGGATAGTTATATTATGGGCGTTATCAGTGTTGCTAATGTTTTATTATAAAAAAAACTCATTCCCTTACTAAATGATTAAATATATTCGTATAACATACACACATTGGAACACACGTTTGTGTATATTGGAATGGCTATGCAATGGTAATTGCATTGCTGCAATCTACTACACAAACGTGTCACTAGGGAACATTATGTAAATTATCCTTCCATGCATTAGAGTCATCAACATCGGACGCCAACACAAGTTTTGTTCCTTAAGACCAATGTTAACTGAGTGCCTTCGTTACTACTAACCTGGTCCTCGTATAAAATTAATTTTGGTGTTAAATTAAAAGTGTCGTCGTCCTCTAGTGAAATACAATTTCAAATTTCGAATTTAATGAGCAACTGATCAGTAATACAATTGAAAACGAGTTCGCACGCAGCACGCTGACGTGAGGAAAGTGAATTTCCAAATAAAAAACTATAAAAACTCAAAATTAGCTAAAAACATACATTTATTCCAATTTTTATTCAAATCTGAAAATATTGATTTTTTGGCTGTTCTGATGCTCCTGGTTCTATTTACCTGCAATGCTGGGAATACAATTTTGCGCATTATAAGGTTAGGAGAAGGTCCAGTCAGACATTAAAGTAGGTGTGAGGTTGTTGGGGATGGTAAAAGTACACCAACAAATGAATAACAGGCTTTTCTAATGTAAAACCCCCTAAGACAACGTACTGTGTTTGGTCGATATACATTTTCTTTAATAACTCGGTAAATATTTATGCTAGAATGACGAGAGAGGGCTTAAAACTTTCGCCTCTCTAATTCCCATCTTTTTACATCTATTTTACATCTGGGGCTTTTATGACCCTTTTTGGGCCCAAAAACTCGAAATTTGAAAAATTAATCCCCATAAAAAGGGGTTTAGAGTTTTCCGATTGTTTTGCCCAACGAATTTGTCCAACTGATTACAGAAAGGAACGTCTCTACCAAATTTGAAGTAAATCGGACAAAAATTGCGACCGCTAGAGTGCAAACACATATATATATATATATATATATATATATATGTCTATATATATGTACAATTTTGAACGACCCCCCAAAACGTGTTCAGGGGGTCATGTTAGGAACTTCTATGGTGGTCCCGGGCTTAAGTTTCACCGTGCGGGTCATGCTAATAGTTCACTTTACAAAGGAAATTCACTAATGAAACAATTAGTAATGAAATCATATTGCCCAAATTAAGGAAATCGAAAGTGGAACCATTACACCTTTATTTTTACACCTAGACCTAAACGAATGTTTTGTGAAGATCGGGTGAGGAGTAACGGAGGCACTAAGTTAACATTGGCTTTATGGAACAAAACTCCAAGATGGCGTCTGGCAACTTCCGGTGAGGAAGACTCCCAAGACCAGTAAACGCGGCTCCCAGACTGATTAAGTGACCGCTAATGAAATGCTCAATGTGTTTGTTTATTTTTCTCCGTTCCGTCTCCGTCTTGACAACAATGCAGCCACCGCCCCCCACTCTCCTCCCCCCACCGCAGAACAGCTGATCACATTGTTGATAAGTCAGTCGCGTTGTGGCCGTGGGTCAGGGCGTATGTATCGTTCGCGTTCGAGTGTTTTGGATTGTATTATCACTTCGTCGTCTGTTACTGCTTCAAGATTTTGTAAGATTTCGTTTATTTTATGTTAGTGTTTTTAAAGTTTGGATACAACCAATTCGGTAGTATTAGATTTTTCAAAGACATATTATTGTATTGTACTGATTAATTTATGGTTTGTTATTGGTAAACGAGTTCACAGTAATAGTATCATTAAAGGCTGCTATCTTTTGAATTAACACATGTTGAAAAATATGGCGATTATGAAATACTAGTTGCTTTATAGTTTTATTTCACTGAGCAATTTTGCTGGAGAGGAGCATTATGATAAATACCCGTAAAAATGCGTAAACATATGAACCCAAAGTTGTAAAATGATAAAATCGTAGTTAACGCTAGTGTGATAAAGATGTAACAAATTCATTAGCAAACTAATTTGAAACAATCATGAAGTTGGAAAATACTAAACAGAATTAAAAAAAAATAAACCATAGGCCTATTTTAAAACGTCAATAATTAATACGTATATTTGCATTTTCATCCAAGCCCAGTTTTAAGTTATTAAATATTCTCATTAGGCTATACCCGGCAATTAGCCTACATTTATGATATTTGACCTTTATATTTAAACAAAGTATTATTATAAAAATTTGTCCTTTCTTTCAAGTCTCTAATCGCATAACACGAAAATATAAACGTTGTGTCCTGGTTTTACCCTCAACACAAAACAACAAGATATGAAAAGTTTACATTTGACATTGGGATACGCTTGATAAATAAATTGCCCGATGAACTTATGTCTTTAAATAGTTTTAAAAGTAAACTTAAATCATATTTATTAGTGCATTATTTTTATTAATTTAAATCATATTTAACCTATGCAATGAATTTGATTTGTTATTTTATAATATCAATGATAATTTGTATCAGACAACACTGTCAAGCTAAAATCAATATTTTTACTATAGTTACTTTTAAATCTTATTGTATGTTTAAATTTGTTTATTTTTGATAATTATATCATGTTAAGACAACTCTTTATTAATGTCCCCTCAACTAATTAAGAATATTCGTCTTTGCAGTCAAAGAGCAGTGTTATAATTCTAAACCTTTAATTTAAAATTGTACTAGCAACCTTATTTGATTTGTCACTTGGTACAATAACTGTAAGTTTTGAACCATCCTTAGCACTAAACTGCGTGAAATAGTGTCACGACCTTATCATGCTTTAAATTAAGACTAAATCACTTCTACAGTCGGCAGTTAATTGGTGACAAGATCAGCTATAAAGTGAACTATTCTAAGGACGGTCGAAACCAATACATCCTTTATAAAAAACAAAACAATAAAATAGACAATCTAGAAGGCCCTTACAGTATTTTGTGAGTTCCACATCACACCCCCTCAGTTATGAGCATTCAACGGACCTTGCATGTATGAGTGTACGTACTCTTGGGTGTGGGGCAAGTAGGCAACCAGGAGCCTTATGCAACCGAGTTTTTCTAACACCTTAGAAGAGTATTTTTGCTTGTCGAAGCCTACATACGCCTATGACTTCCTTCCAGCCTACGCTGGCTGCAGAAATTACCACCTGTTGCTGGTGTAAGTACCGAATATAGAAACGAGTTATTCATGAGATTTGATATGGTGGGATCTTTGTCGATTTTGAAAAACCCCGAATCATAAAAAAATCATGAGTTCAGTACTTTAAAGACTCCTTTTGTTGAGGTAACTTCTACGTTATTTTAAACCGATTTAATTGGTTATGGTATAAAAAAAGTCCCGATTTGTAGTTTTACAAACCACCAAATGCCACCAAAACGCCAAATTTGCTTACGCCGTTAAGATATTTTATTCGCGTTATTTATTATCATCGGGAGAGGAAATTTTACTTTAATCACATTCTAAATCTGTGTTGATGCAGTAAAAGGTCGCATAAAAGTAGAGACAGGCAAGATCCGGGGAAAAAACCTGTTTTCCGAGCGTGATTTAATTTACTTCGGGATTATTTCGGGACGAAAAGATTAGGACCTACGGCAGATTACGGTGTGATCGTCATTTACGGCCGATATTACGTGGTTCGGTCGTCTTTTGTGGCGGATTGCGGATCGTAAATAATTTCCGATTTAGGTCTAGTGCGGTGCGATTTAATTTAGGCCGATATTACGCGTTGCGATAGTCATTTACGACCGATGATTCGCCATAAATCTGTCGAACCAACATCGAGATTTATCAATCGGTTCCCGGCTCCGGGTTTTTCTTTAAAAACCGATGATCGAGAACCTGAACCCACAGAAAAAAATTTAAATCAGTTTTTAAATCTTTTATTGCAATTTGTGTCTATTATTTTTCATGAAAAGAAAATTAAGCTCACATTAAGTTCAATTTTCTTGTCATAAACAATTACTAATATTATGTGAATAAATACCTGTAAAACAAGTTGGGTTTTCAAAGTGATTTAAATATAAATTGTCAGTGGTTGAGTGTCTTGATAGTTTTTCAATGGACAATAATTAATTATTATTATTTTTACATTTTTCCGTGTACATTTTTAAAAATCCCGCCAGTAAATTTCCCGTAAGTTCCAAGGAGTTGAGAAATATTCCCGTTAGTTATATATCCCGTCTGTGTCCCGACCACAAAATCCAATCCATCCCTATTTAAAAGAAATAACGTGTGTTACTTACATCCTTTCGGGAAATATTAAAACAAAATTGTACGACCCCGTTGTGTGATTAGATCCCGAGGTGATGAGCGAAGCGAATTGTTCTGTCCATTGTTTTGTAAAGTCTCGCCTAACGCCACCAGTCGAACGCAGGAGACAACAGAAAGTGGTGAGTTCGTGGTGCGTTCAGTGTTCAGTGTTCAGCGTTCCTCTTCTTGCCCGGAAGAAGTCACGGTCGAGGACCTCGCGGCAGGATAGCGCGATAGGCGGGGGAGAGATAAAGCTTTCAGACCGGGGACTTTATTGCGTTATACCTTTGTAAACGCCTCTTATTATGATGGGACTCTTAACTGCTGGAAGTAATAGTAAATCGTTCTAAATGAGGTGTCAACTTTTTCATGTTTGAAACAGTTTCTTAGGTTGAATAAAAGGTCGAATAAAGTTGCGCGTTACTTTCCCCTTGAACATGATAGCAGCTCGTGGTGAAGCATAGAACAACAAATTTTTCAATACATCACAGTGTTAACGGGCGTCAAAATATAAACCGGATTAAGCCGTACATTGAAGTAACGTTTTCTTAATTCTCCGAATAAATAAATATAGCTAAAACAAACTAAAATATATCCCGCGTTAAAAAAAGTTTAAAATTAAAGTATCAATAAAATTACTTTATGAATCTCTAATCTCTCTGTAAACCCCGAAACGTAGATCTGGTTTGTCCCTTTCCCTTCCCCCGTGACCGTGACCTGGCTTCATACTCGACTGGAAGAAAACTAGTTTGAAGACGACTCTCATGTCATTGTGTGGTCGACGGGCCGACTACTGAGGTACAGGAAAACGTGACGGCGGCACAAACTACAAACAATTACACTGGAAGACGTTGCGTTATGTTACCAAAGAAATCGCAAGGGAAGGGAAGGGGAGATCGCGGCAATGTCAGTTCTTTCAATACTAACAACGTGTTAGGTTCTTCATATCGTATTTATTACATAAAGTAAGTCAATTGTGTGTCCTTACCAAGTTTACCCCTTTTGAATAAAGAGTTATCATAAAAGGTTGTTTTTTATGATAGTAAATAATTCGTCAATAAAAAATTCCAAGAAAACATCGAGTTAAACAATCACTCGTCCGTTATCACACGGTACACGCCTCTGCATTTTAATTATGGCGATAAGAGACTGTTGATAGTAGTTTCTTATCAGTAATTGAGTGTTTGATTGACTGTGGAATTTTTACAAGTATTTGCAAATATGATTGCTTTAATTCGCTGCGTATTTAATGATGCTCCTGAATTCCGCAGAGATAAATAGACTACGAGATTAGCGTTATCACGATAGCAAATATGTGTTACAAGTGCAAACATATTTACCAGAACCCGTTACACAAGTACAAACTAAATCAATGGAAATATTTAAATATACGTAAAATTATGTATTATATTTTAAAGTATTTTTTTTAAAGAATCTCCCGAACGTAATCACGTTTTTATGTCTTCAACGTCTGCAATAGCTTGCATGTCTCAGCTGGCAATAAAGCCAGGTGTTCCGATCTTATTATTTCACGCTCTCCAAGTGTCACAACAGTCAATTTTCGCAATTAGTCGCCACTACAAGCACATAGAAGAAAATTAATTATTTTCTCTTGACACGTGCATATCGAGTATTGTTCAGCTTTCCCTCTCTCGCCGCTCTGTTCAATGAGGGGTATTGTAATGGTGGTTTTTACCTATGAAATCGGGACTATTCGATTCGGCACGGTTGGAACGCTGGAACCCGTGAAGCTGTGGCATAAAACCACATTTTCCAATACTCACTTTTGCCGTGGCCGACTCCGATGAGACTAGAGACGGCCATGCTTTCCCCCATGACTGGCAATGATTCAGTCGACCGTCTACTCTTGTTTTGCTTTTCGAATCATGAACAATCTCGGTGATATTCAACCAGCTTTACGTTTGAACGCGTTTCCTTATATGTGATGTATCTTTAGTTTGTTGCAAAGTTTGAATTTATACTATGAACACATTGATATTTGAATTTTTTTTAATGTTAGATATTGTTAGATCAAAGGATGATTGTGTATTATGTTTGAGGGTACTTCGGCTCACATTGGAAAGAGCTTAGGCCAATCCTTTTTGCTTTCTCCCCCTTATACATAGTATATGGAGAAAGTATTGTTTTCGTCAAAATTTTCGAATTTGAGTTTTTAGTGGAAATATTCGCTTTGGTGCTCCCTGAACCCAAAAAAGTGATTTTTACGTGATGTCTGTGTGTCTGTCTGTCTGTCTATCTGTCTGTCTGGATGTGCACAGAGCTAGAGCCCAAACCAATGGTCCGATTTTTATGAAATTTGGTATGTAGGTACTAATCCACGATATCTCCAGGCATTTTTTTTGGAATTTTTGATTTTTAAGGGTAATTATCCCCCAAAAACCGCCAAAAAACATGAAAAATCAAAATTTCTCAAAAACGGCTCTAACGATTTTGATTAAACTTAAGTTGTTTGTAGAACTTTTGTTTTACAATAAAATCACACCACCTGAATTTCTGTAACTATTCGGGTTCAGAAATTACAAGACTTTAAATATCAAAAATTAAGTTTTTTGATTTTTCATAAAAAACTGAAATATATGAAAAAGTGCTCAAAAAACTCAATAATTTAGTATTTTTAATTACTATTCTACGATTGCTGGTTGCGGAGAAAATTTAAATTTTCATTTTGCGATAAACAGTACGTTGTCCAATGTTATTCTTATGGGGAATACAACAATTATTATTTCTCTCTTATTTACTGATCAGTTTCGTTCAAACTTGATATGCTTGTCAAGTTAGCATCTTCCAACAGAGGAAATTCGAAATATGTTGCCCCTTAATAACCCTGAGGGGGGAATAGGGGACATTTCCCCCCTTAAAACCACGTGTGTAGCAATGGATTCTGTAGCGCCTCCAAAACATGGATTTGGGTGAATTAAAAAAAAAAAACTTGTTTACAAGATTTTCTGTACATTTCAACCGTATTTATTCATCGAAGATGGGCTAAAAGGGAGAAAGTATGTGTCAGTTTCCTGATACCGTTTATTTATGTAGCGCTCAAATAACCGCGGTTCTTAGATAGCTAACATCCAAATAATAGGCTAGAACTTTAATGAATGCCACGCGTTTAGAAATGAACGCACATTTAATAAACTTGCTAGAATTTAGGTTGTAAAACTTACATGACCGAGTTACTCAGAATACAATTTAACGGAATTCATTTCTTACGACTTCTATAGTCTACAAATTTGCATTTGATGACCCAACTCAATTGGTTCCTAACTTGAAAGTAAAATTTGCAATTTAACTCATTTCTAAGTATATAACTGTTGTTATTATAACTCGAATAACATCTTATTTCGCGTGCTTCTTAAGAGCTTGACTTGCCACTCGAGGTCTGTCTTACAAATCTTTTGGCGAACCAGTATCAACAAAATAGTATTTATCTTCGAAACATCTTTCGCTAAACCTTATCAACAGTCTAGTTGTGACTGTAGCGCCGCCGTCTCAGTATCGGATCCAAGGACGTTAGCGGAACAAAAGTTTATCGCCGGAGACGATTGATTCTCTACGACGATACGTCTAGCCACAGATCACTAGCTCTGGGGTCAAGTAGCCAGTTTCCTGCAATTCATTTACCTCGAAAGACTTTATACTACAATATTATAAATGTTGGCATCCTGGGTTCTTCTAAATATACCGAACAACAGTGGTTGAACTGTCGATAGGGTGTAGAAACGTCTGAATCGTGAACAAAATCGCCCCAGAAAGAGGGCAGAAAGAAAATGAGGGCTGCAAGAAGATCAGCCATACATAACCAAAAGTTACGGCTGTAGAAAGATGGACAATAACAATAATAAAACGAATATTTCTACAGAAAAAAATATTCATTATGCAAATGGAAACGAATGATAAATTAAAACGTACGACTACTGAACTAAATGGAATACATTCAAAGTAAATGTCAACATCGCGTAGTCCAATGTCTGGTGGGAGTTCTGGCAACAATTATTAAATAATCGTATTCGTAACATACTATTCAGCAGGCTTACCGCTACTATGCGAAACGATCGTTGTAGCCGGCGCCGGCGCATCGCCTGCATGGGTCAGTTGATCTGGGACGGCTCAAACCGTGATGCGACAAGCTATGTTTTTCAGCTGTCTTTGAAGAAAACTTTAGCAACAAACTTAGCGCTATTTATGTGTGTTTTTATGACACCCTACTATCGTAAAACTGGCTTCGTCCGCGAGCGTGCATTAGCTGTATGGTTTTATGCTTGCAAGGAATTATTGTGTTTTCATCTCAAAACTTATTACAAGAGACAATTTCCCTGAAATACCAATTAAGTTTTAAGAGCTCTGCTAAATAAAACAGTTGGAATGCACATTATATAACATTGTCAGTACAACGTGATTCTGGGATTAAATCTTGACTGTTTAAAATAGTTAAGTATAAGAAGTAGGCTATAATGAATTTCGCTATGGACGCAGGCGAATGGTATAATATAATTCGTTAGTTCAAAGAGGAACCATGAAACTATTTTATGAATAACTCATTGTTAGTTGTTGAAACAAAGCTATAATCTCGTGTTTTAGCTCTAAGGGTTATATCAAATTTAAGTTCACACGAAATAAATATTATCAACCCTCTTACATTCCCGGGCATTTAAATCCCTCGTATCTGTAACGGTAAAAAGCTGTGGTAGTACTAATGGCATTTTTAATATGCACTAAGATAGCTCTAATGCAAATCCATTTATAATATTTGAATATCAGAAAGCTTCAAACTGGTTTTCCGAATGACCCACACCTTTCTTTTTATTCGACCATTTTTACCTTCTTATCTAACATGTTTCTAAATCCTCTTTTACTTCCTTCATAAGTTGACACTGCTTTAATCCTGAGTAACTTTTGGCTTATTTACATATACATTACTTGATTCGGACTGTCTATTGTACAACTTTTCAGCTTTAATTTTAGAATATTACTTCAGTTACGACAGGATAACCTAAAATATTGGTTATTAATATAATTATTGCAATATTGTATTTTTAACCGTTTATTTAGCCTCAGTAAGTAACATTTTTATAGTTCAACTCCAGATCGGTTGATCCACAGCAGTCTAATAGATCAATTTAAGTCAAGGCCTCAACTCGAACCGTGATATCGAATTGACAAACAGGATTGTCTTTAATACACAGTGACGTGTTTGCGAAAAGTCCTTCTCATGATAGTAACACTTGGCAAATTTAAAAATACATTCGTTATATAATTTTGTTACTCGAACATTATCAATTTCAGTGGAATCAAAAGGGGGTTTTACGAGAACTTTTTATATTTATTTAGCTGAGATATAGACAGTATAATATTGCACTGGCAATAGATTAAATAAATTCCAAAATCTTTTTGAGCTGCAATTGTTAGAACATTGCTTGGGACGAGGTTTTACGAGATGTTAGTGTAGGTAATGATAATTTAACTACACTTATAGACATCAATATCCATCAAGTTACTTTTGTCAAAAAGTTTCTTCACTTCGAGGAACCTGCAATTTCTCCTTTTGACTTGGTAATTTCACTCAGGTGTGGCGAGTGTCGTAAGAAACTAAACCTGGATAAGCCCCCCAAGAGAGTTTGGGGGTGCTACTCTCGAATACCGAGTGTTGCAAGAAACTTAACCTGGATAAGCCCCCCAGGAGAGTTTGGGGGGTGCTACTCTCGAATACCGAGTGTCGCAAGAAACTAAACCTGGATAAGCCCCCCAGGAGAGTTTGGTGGTGCTACTCTCGAATACCGAGTGTCGCAAGAAACTAAACCTGGATAAGCCCCCCAGGAGAGTTTGGGGGTACTACTCTCGAATACCGAGTGTCGCAAGAAACTAAACCTGGATAAAGCCCCCCAGGAGAGTTTTGGGGTACTACTCTCGAATACCGAATGTCCGGTATGTTCGCGAGTAGTATGGGAGCTGTACGAAAACCGAATAAAGCATTTTTACATTGTTAACAAACAGTGACGAATATTCGGCCAAATGCCGAATGTTCGGTGTATTAGTGAATAGTGTGGGATCTGCATGAACACCGAATACAGAATGTCTATATTGTTGTAAACATTGACGAATGTTCAGTGAACTTTCGAGAGAATGATCGGACGAATATTCGGGCGTTAATCATCAGTAGTGTGGATCATAATTTATATGGGGCAAGCCGCAACACTCCTTTGTTTGTTGAGCGGTATTACAGCAATTGCAGGCGCTGACGCAGCTTCTGATAGTACTGTATTACCATAGATTAAGCAAACTCCTAAGGAGTATGCTTAATCTATGGTATTATTGTTACACGCAGAAAATTAATAGCTGATGAAAATAGAGCCCAAGAAAATGTTAGTGTAGAAAACAATCACCTGGAAAAAGTTACAGATTCGACCCTATTCTATAGTAAGTTACTACTGCAAGTGATCGGTGTCAACGGACAGTGTTGTAATTCGCAACAGCTTATCGGACCGCCCACGTGTAGCGATTGTCCACTGCTCCACCGTATCAAAGCGACGCCGAGATGAAGTAAGTCAAGGTCTCGCGGGCCGGTCATGCTATTGCAGATTGTACGGTGTGCGCTGACGTCATCTACTTTCTTGTCCTAATATCCGGTGCCGGCGCTTGGTAAACATACTCTTAATATCCTTTGGTTTGACGTAGAATGAAGTTAACAACTTTGTAGGAAATTAATAGTAATTGGTATTTTATTGAATAGGCCCGAATGAAATCGTAAAATTTGTTCCCCATTAATAGTTATAATTTTCCGAGATGATATTGTTCTTGGACCTTGACTATCTTTAGCAAGTGATAGTAGATAAAAAAATGTAGATATTTAAATTCGTAATATATATATATATTACGAATTTAAATATCGTATGTATATTTCATATATATATGAAATAGGAGTCGCTCGTGGTTATCCTAATTGTAAAGCTAGTTATTTTGGAAACACCACATATAATACACTTAATTTTATGATTAAAGCGTACTTAGCTTGATATTGAATGTCCTTTAGAGCCAAAATTCCAAGTTGTAACGCTTCAAGAGTTTCTTAGTTATTTACAACGCATTAATACATTTTAAATTAATATAATATACTGGCTGAAGCTTTACCAAACCATACAATTTCGTTAGGTTGGGTTGGGTGTCGTTAGGTTGTTTTATTATCAGAACCAAAAGAAATATTTGATTTATCTTTGTTATAACATTATGGGAGCCTAAGGAAGAGTTAGTTTTAAATTAAGTTACCTATTTAGGTTTTTTTGACAATGTATGTTTGGCGAGTAGTTTTTTTTCAAACGTCCGCGGGTCCATTGAGTTAGACACTTCGTGTTCCCTGCTTCGTTGCTTTATGGTAGAAAAAATCCAATTTTCCGGTCAAGCAAGTCCCAGAGTAACCAGGAGTTAGTAAGCCAAGGCCATCTGTCGGTCATGGTGTTGCAGGGTCCATTCAAGATAGCCTGAACGACATGGCGTCATAGTGATTGCTATAGGTTGTCTCTCACCAAGACGTGACGTCATCATCGTTTTGTCTTCTGTCTGACCGGCGAGATCCGTGTTGAGTAACGCGCTTGTCTCATCAGTGTTTTGGGTGGTCGAAGGTCTCTAGGTTTAGCTCTGATATCACGTTGGAAGTGCCATCACTCCAGTAGGATGATTAATTTTGTCTGCTAAGAGGATATTTGCGATATTTCTATTCTCTTTAGTTAGGTATAAAATAACTATACTAGCCTAACGCTTTTGGTTTTATTTTAATGTTTGGGAAACATAGAAGAGAGAATTTCCCCTCACGCCTGTTGTTAATGATAAGATTCAAATGTTTACCTTCCATATAATGATGTCTTGTAGGAAATAGGTCACTTTATTTTACCTAGTCTTTGTTAACTGAGAATATCTAACTTACGGTTTCTTCAAATATTTCATTATTAAAAGCTGTATTATTGCAGTTTATGTAAAATGTTTGTTGCAGAATTTATACAATCTGCAACAATCTGGTCTTGTGTTTTAAACCAGCACTCTTTGGACATTTTCATGCCGAATACTCGGAATAACAACCATCAACACGATTACAAGAAGCGCTGGGTATATGTGTACGTTTATGCATAAGCTATTATAAGCTGGGCAGCATAATGTTTAGAGTGCTCCCTTCATAATCCAGCAAATTTCTAATAATCCGAGCAAAATTTTTATTTGTTAGAAGTTTGGTACTAGACCCAGCTGGTATTCTTCGTTGGGCTATTCAATTAAAGATGCTTTCTCAGAACAGGTCGAAGTTAGTGTGACATTAGGTAGTAATAAGACCAGGGTTTGGAGTGTTCCCTTTAAAAATGTTCCACAATTGTCAACGGCTTGAATAAACACCGAAAACAAGATGGAAGCTGCGTCATTAAATTTCATTGGGGTTTATTATTAAGAGAGTTTTTTTTTAAATTCCATCATACAATTAAATGGTTTACATTGTATTCTCCCGAACAACTTTTGAATCATTATTCCCTTAAAATAAACGTGTTCTTATATTCGAAACTGTTCTCCCGATAAATGTCCATCAAGAGCCATCTTAGGTAGAAATTTAAGTGATAGCACAAAGACTGAACTGCAAACTGTCTAGTATACGGTCGGAGCCGAGTTGCGGTCGAAGGCCGGACAGAAAACGTCAATGACTTTGTAGCAAAGAAGCAAGAAAATGGCGGCGGTGGAGCGGGTAAAAAGCGCGCTGCCTTAAATGGAATATAATGGAGACTCGGTGTCCCCGCCGTGCTATCAGATCCGAGGGAGGGTGAGGCCAGTGGCGGCGACACGGGTCTTCGTTGTGTCTGGTACTGTAATTGAATAAATTAGAGGTTATTGTCACTCGTTTTTTGTCGGTTTAACGTTTAATCTATGTGTCTTTTCCAAAGTAAAAACCTTATTTTTTCCGGCAGGGGAGTTAGACTTCAGAGAGCGCTCCAGTCACGTAACTTGACGCGTTTCTCATCCATAAGTCAATGTTAATTTTAAATGCCCGTCCCTCCTTAACGGTTTTCCGGTATCGTTGTTTAAAGAGGAAAAAATACCTAACGATGTCAGTGAGAACAATTTCGATATCACAAAAAATAATCGTTGACAGTTCCGAAATATTCTATATTTACGATTTTTTTGGGTGAACTATTTGTGATATCTACTTTCTGCTCACTGATATATGATGCTGCCCTAGTTTTTTGGCTTCTTAAAATGAACCATTGAATTCGGATAACCCTTGTATTTAAAGTTAGCATAGGTCTTATGGGAGAAGCATCAGGTAGACGCAGAGGGAAATACGACAGGTAGACAGACGCTGAAAGGGAGCATTCCTTATATGTTTGTAAATGGTTAGCAGCACAATATTTTTGATGCTGCTAAGGATAATTGTGATTCTTAACGTTGTTGGAATGATATCAGTCACAATTTAGACTTTTTAAAGCTTTGAACAAAAACTCGAAATCAAAAAATCTAAACTACTGTATGTTGGCACAATTATTTTAAAGAGTATAGTTTTTAAAGTTAACACGTTAGTTTTTCATCTGCCGAATACGCCTAGCATGTGTGATCGGGAGTTTCATCCCTTTATTTGTGGTAGTATTGAAATACACACAAACGTGGCGTCCGCTAGTCTAACTCGGGAGTTTATGTAACATGAAGCCACTTGTATGCGACCTGAGCCTAAGCCCAGCATCCCGCGCAATGCGGGCGAGATAAGTCCACTACATTAACACCTCTCTGGATGACCGCTGCACCGCCTCTGTTTATCTTTGAGTTTACGTCCTCCATTCTCGCCTTCCCCTCTTCACACTCTCCTCCTGTCCCCTCTTCGCTTCCGCTTGCAAAATATCCTCTCTCGTGTGTTCGCATGTAAACCGCGGATTAAATGTACCTAATCCTTCCTTCTTTAAAAACACTTTTTACAGGGAAGAATTAGAATAACAGATTCTTGGAGATATTGTAATTGACATCTTGTGGCGATATGGAGAAATGTTTTACTATACAAATAATTTCCGTAAAATATTACACAAGGTTGTTGCATAAATATTTCCTTTTTTATTAATTATAATATTAGATTGTATTTCTGATCGTAATTTCCTTGTTATTACATTTTCGCGTTGAGTTTCGTTATGTAGTTACCAATCACATTTCAATACTTGCACTTCTACACAGAGTTTGATTTGTTGTTACTCAGTTTAACAAATTTCTCAAACGGAAATGTTTTTACGATTTATAATAAATTAATATTCATGTTTATAATAAAATAATAATAAAATAAATAATATGTAATAAATATATAATAAATAATAATAAAATATAATAAAATTTGCAAATAACATAAGTTTTTAATTCCAAGTTAACATATACATTGAGCATAAAATATTCACAAAATTTTGATCCAGTTTGCCCTTTAAGTGTCTAAATGTACTTCTATACAAGTGACTAATAATTGTACACAATTGTGTATACAAGTCATAATCAATAAAATTGTAGTTTAGTAAAATCTGTTTTTTTATTTAGGGACATTTGAGTCGGTTTTTACACCAAATAGGTAGTCCTATCGAGTTTTCTGAAATCACATGAATTACAGTATTATTTTGTCATCGTTAACAATCCTAAACTCCGCTGTGTATTGTGCAGCATCATCGCGCCGGCGCCGTGTTGTTCTTACGTAGGCCTGCAATAAATATTCGCGCGCGCTCTGGAGGAAATGAAAAATTAATGGTTCGCAACCGCTTATCGCCACACAATCGTGTGCTCAGAAAACCGTAATCGCTACTCGTGTTCGTAGTGAGAGAGTGCAGCAGACCATTAAACCGGGTGACTTTATGGTGAACCGTTGATTGTTAATGGTGGTGAGAACATGACGTATTGCAATAACAGTTGAGTGTTATTGGTAGTTATAACTGACATATGGATTGCCAGATTGGGCCAAACGTACGTCCATTGTGTATGCGAGATCTCTCCAAAGTTCGATAAACTCCAGGATTCTAATGTTAATTTGTTATTTCGATGCGTTTGATCACATCACGCATTATGTTTTTATGCAGTGTATACGGATGTCATTTAAATTGAATTAAATTTGCTGCAATGTACAGTCTGATCAGAATGCATTTGTTTACTCTTGTATCGTTTGTTTTCCGAAAAAGTGTTACTCAAATGTTTGTATTTTACAATTTCCTCCCAACATCATCTCCATACTGATGTAAATTTGACCTCAACATTTACATACATAAATATTGCGTATAGATACTTGAATATTCATTTGCGTAGAATCGAACATGCAAGAAACATGGTCTTGGAAGTTACTGGAAGGTTTTCCCCCCTTTATTACTCGTTTTCCGCAAATAAAGTGTTGTATTATCTGTCGATACCGCTGTTATAGTTGTATAAGCACAAATGTTTATATTTTGCCAAATATATGTAGATGTATTATTAGGGTCCTATTTTAATACACAATGGAGATTAAAGAAAAATTACACTTTTGAAAGGTAAATAATACTCAGTAGTGGAGTGATCAGTAATTCTCTAAAAAGTCACTCTCAAGATTGCGTTATTGTTGTTTTATATTCTAAAGTGCTACTGGGAGCGTGGGCGCCGTGAAAACGTGACTGAAGTTGTTCATGCATTCCACGTCCACGAGGGGTGGGATACTTGGGCTGCGGAACGGCGTTTTAACTTTCGCTGGGTTACGTCAGGGTTGCTCTTAGGAGTTATTTTGATATCGAGTATCGAGTTGTAACCATTTCTTATTACTGTTACACCCAATGACAATGTATTAAGGAATGCGGTATTTCCCATTGCAAGTACAATACATGTGAAACATCATGATTCTAAATAGTCCGTTGACTGTTCAGAGTAACGTTGACAATTTACCAGTAATTTACCAGTTAAACTTTTTCATTTTATTTCAACAGCATTATCAAATTGTGTATCATTCCCCGATTCCCCGCTGAAGTAAATTTATCCTCAATCTACTATCTTCAAGACATTGAATCCTTAAATAAATTTAAATAATGACATTGAATCCTTTAAACAGTTCAAAGTAACCTGGGCTAAATTAATTTTGCTACCCTTTTGCCACCAAAATAATTTTTTTTTAAAATTTTGTTTGCTACCAAACAAATATCCCAGAACCACAATCCTCTACGCGTTTGTTTATCAACATTACGGAGAAGGTGAAGCGAGTCGTTATGCAAGTGACTGGACGAGCGTGTTCGGATTCTCAGCCGGAAGCCTGGCGGATTATAGAATATTACGACCTTTTTATTGGATACTTACGTGAGCGTTGTTACGTTAAGTCGCTTTGGGGACTTTCCAACATGGTATCTGCACCAACTGCTTAAAACGATGCGCATCTGTATATACAGTATTTTAAAAATAAAATCCAGTCGACACAATCTGCTTGCGTTAAACGGGGAATTTAGATAAACAGGAGTTTAATTTAGACACAGAGAAGAGTCAGTTTTTAGGGAAAGAATCAATTCTCTATGCTCCGAGCCGTCGTCCAAGAGTCTATGCATGAAAAGTAATATTATATGTTGTATTATTATTTATGTATGTTATTATAGTTGCCAGTGTCATCAATGTTTAAATATATACAGATACATTGATACATTCTAATTGGGAGCTTTAATTTAATTTGTTGATTTTTCAGTTTTACACACTAAAACCATTAATTATATATCCTACGGATCCGTAGGATGTATAATCAATGCTTAAAACTAAGCATTGTAGACTTGAGAAGTCAGTCTATTCTTAGGATTCATAATGCACGGGCGAAAGCCATTCCTCGATAAAACGTTGATAGCTTCTTCGTAAATTAATCTTGATAGTTAAACATGGTTAAACAACTGTGGCCAATAAAGACGGTTTATAAAGTACGAAGAATTGTTCTTCAATTCTTATTTCTCAAAGAAAAAACTCATACCCGTTCCGTTCCGTTCGTTGCGTAAGTTGTGATCACGCAATTCAGATAGTCGGCTCTTTCATAGTCAGTGCTTACGCTTGTTGTAATAGAGCTAAAACCACGACAGGTTGTGTTATGGTCGACCGCATCATGCGTAATATACACCGCCGCGTTCACAGATGTTTGGTAGAAAAACAGAAACAGAAGAACAGAGAGAGCGAACAGAACCAGAGAGAGAAAGATAAAGCCGCATGTGGCAGTTTTCGTTTTCGTTTCAATCAAGCTTTCGTCATCGCGTGATGTAAAGATGGATTCGTATTGCGTTGTGCCTAATCAGGCCCGCCCAGAGGGGGGCAAGGGGGGCAGTTGCTCAGGGGCCGGACTCTTTGGGGGCCCGGGCCCGTCGGGTCGTCGGGTGGGGGCCCCAGGCAAAGCTGTTGTCTAAAAAAAGGTTACCAACTTGGATTCTGGATTCGGATGGGGCCCAGGCCCGTCGGTGGGGGGGCCCGAGCAAAACCTGTTGTCTAAAATAAGGTCACCAACTTGGATACGCAACAAGGGCCCGTGCAAGGGGGCCCATACTCTAATTTGCCCAAGGGCCCAAAATTTCTCTGGGCAGGCCTGTGTCTAATGTGTCGTTAAACTATACCATCAGCTAGCGCGCCAGCATTAAAGTTGAATCAACTATAGTTTATTTTATAGGCATTTTACAACTTCATTGAATGGTCGTTTTCTAAATTACATAAGGTTTAATGACGTTTTTATTTAAACATTTACTGCTAGTGTCGTGGTACGGTATTGTGAAGTTTATTACTCCTAACAACTAACTGCTCTCACTTGGTGAGAAATAATCGTAAAAGCAAAAGCTTTAGGTTTACACCGTTGAGCAATAATAACGTGCGATTCTTGGTAATGAGTAGAAACTTAACAGTTACCGTCCCCATAAATCTCAGTTCTACCCACACAAATTAGACGTTATATAATCTGTTCGTTTTTATCGCTTTATTGGTGCTGAAGAACGATTAGTACTAATTAATTAGGTACAAATCTAAAAGCCTCACACCAAGGCAAGGTAAACAAAAAAAAAAAAAACAGTTCATAATATGTAATGTTTTTCATCAATTTCCCTAAACTTCTAACTCATTCGACTATACAAAAATTAAAAGTATACAGTACCCAATAAATATTGTTAATTTTATAAGGCAAAGTTGAGTAACAATTGGAATTATAGAGAAGCACCAATTCAATCCATTTTATTTTAAGGTATGTACATGTTTTTCGCCTTGTTGTGTAATCAAGCCAATCAAGTAAATAACGTTTTTGAACGCCATAACCGCAGGATCTGATTTTTTATCAAAATGTTTATGCCCATGTAAAATATAACAAATCGCATGACCGTGAAGTCCACATCCTTTCTTCAATTGTATTTTTAATTTCTTATCAGGAAAATGTATACATGCATACAAGGATTATGTGTCTAAAATTTCCTTCAGCACGTAAATAAGGTTAGCACGCAATCACCAAATTAAACGCTTGTCATTACCATGTCATTACTCGGCACATTCGCTCTCCTTGACCGAACCTTCGCCACTCGCGATTGCACGACGCGGGAAGAGAAGAGGCGAGGGAGAGGATGACGTGAAGGCACCTTAACCTGTTATTACCTCAGCGCGGAGACGAACGCGCATTGCCGCATTGCGCAAGCGCCGTACACACGCCGCGGCGCGGCGCACGCTCGCGCTGCCTGATATATGCGCTATTGTACGGGCATGCGCACGACGCCGATCTTATCGCCTTCCAGGAACTTTCCCGCGCCCACGTCATCTATTCGCGCTCTTCTGACTCTGGGTTATTGTTGTGTGTTACTGGAGGCGAATTGATCGCTTTACGAAAAAGAGTGATTAGGATAATTTACGCTGACTGTTACCTCCCGCCTCCCCAGTCCCCGCAGACAAATAACGCAAGCATAAATACCCTAGTAAAATAATTGTTCAGCTGCATTCGGATACTATTTTAGTTTTGTTATTTCAAAGCCAAAGAAACCCCTGCTGGTTTACTTAAAAGTGAACGTGATTTATTTGCATTGCCAGTTGTTCGAATGCGATTTGTTTGACATCTGGTTCGTGAAATGTAACAAGTTTATTATAATGTAACTAAAGACATGTTGGGTAAGCTTTAACAGTTTTAAATGTCTTTGGTAAATCCACAGTTTTAGGGGGAGTGTCGATACACTATTGACACAGTTTTTTTATGTACACTTCAAGATGGCATGCATTATTTTAATTTTTAATGCCCTTCTTTTGTGATTGTTTTTATTTTCCATTATTTTCACAGATAACCGCTAGTTTCTTTAGCCAGAACGTCCAAGCATGAGTTCTGGCTAAACTCAGTTTTATTACTATCTACTGCGTGTTATTTTAGACCGTAACACTGGATTTCTCTGAATGCACCCCATTTAGTATTTTCTCTGCTCAGTACCTCTTACGGTTCGGTGAACGGTACGGACGGCACCGATGTACCGGTCGATAAATGCATACACTCGTGTTACAAGAGGAAATATCTAGGGGATGTCCACCCCTCATATGCTGTCAACGTGTGGTTTATGTGATGCCAATTGCACCGAAACTCATGACAAGAGACTTATAAATACCAGATCCACACACAGCAATACCGAATATTTAGATTTACTGTATCTAAAGCCCATACTGTATTTTAGTAGAGGCTTAGTTATCAAATAGGTTAAAACCAATTCTATATTTATATGGGAACGCTCATTTTGGAATGCATGTAATCAAATCGGAAATCCGCCTTGCAAAATTTGAAGGCGTTTTCGTGACAAAACCCCAAGTATCACATATCAAAGTGATCGTTAGGTTTATATACATGTGCCCAATTCAGAAAATGTCCAAAATTTCCTCAGGGCTTGACCCCCAATCGGCTGTAAAAGTTTCAGTGTTTATCTATGGTAGTCGATCATTTTATGCGTGGCCAAGGTTAGTCGTAGAATTGCATCGAGTTTTTCCATAGACTGCAGGACGAACTAATGTGTATGTCTGTGTCGCTGGCCCGGCCATGTCTGAATTTCAATATAGAAAAAGTGTCACCATTTAGTACCTATTTCGTACTATTTAGTACCTCCAATAAAAAAATTAGTACCTCACCCAGATCGGAGTTAATTGCGTTTTTGTGTTTCCGGGCCAGCGACATGCTGGCCCGGCCATGTCGGAATTTCCATATAAAAAATATGTCACCATTTAGTACCTATTTCGTACTATTTAGTACCTACATTAAAATAATTTGTACCTCAAAGAGCTCCGAGTAATGGCATGTAATTAACAAAGGTCAATGAACTCTCAGCCCGGCCATGTCACAAATTGTATATAAAACCCAGATAACCATTTAGTACCTATTTCGTACTATTTAGTACCTCCAATCAAAAAATTAGTACCTCACCCAGATCGGAGTTAATTGCGTTTTTGAGTTTCCGGGCCAGCGACATGCTGGCCCGGCCATGTCGGAATTTCCATAAAAAAAATATGTCACCATTTAGTACCTATTTCGTACTATTTAGTACCTCTAATAAAAAAATTAGTACCTCACCCAGATCGGAGTTAATTGCGTTTTTGTGTTTCCGGGCCAGCGACATGCTGGCCCGGCCATGTCGGAATTTCCATATAAAAAATATGTCACCATTTAGTACCTATTTCGTACTATTTAGTACCTATATTAAAATAATTTGTACCTCAAAGAGCTCCGAGTAATGGCATGTAATTAACAAAGGTCAATGAACTCTCAGCCCGGCCATGTCACAAATTGTATATAAAACCCAGATAACCATTTAGTACCTATTTCGTACTATTTAGTACCTCCAATCAAAAAATTAGTACCTCACCCAGATCGGAGTTAATTGCGTTTTTGAGTTTCCAGGCCAGCGACATGCTGGCCCGGCCATGTCGGAATTTCCATTTAAAAATATGTCACCATTTAGTACCTATTTCGTACTATTTAGTACCTACATTAAAATAATTTGTACCTCAAAGAGCTCCGAGTAATGGCATGTAATTAACAAAGGTCAATGAACTTTCAGGCCGGCCATGTCACAAATTGTATATAAAACCCAGATAACCATTTAGTACCTATTTCGTACTATTTAGTACCTTCAATCAAAAAATTAGTACCTCACCCAGATCGGAGTTAATTGAGTTTTTGTGTTTCCGGGCCAGCGACATGCTGGCCCGGCCATGTCGGAATTTCCATATAAAAAATATGTCACCATTTAGTACCTATTTCGTACTATTTAGTACCTACATTAAAATATATTGTACATCAAAGAGCTACGAGTAATGACATGTAATTAACAAAGGTCAATGAACTCTCAGCCCGGCCATGTCACAAATTGTATATAAAACCCAGATAACCATTTAGTACCTATTTCGTACTATTTAGTACCTCCAATCAAAAAATTAGTACCACACCCAGATCGGAGTTAATTGCGTTTTTGAGTTTCCGGGCCAGCAACATTCTGGCCCGGCCATGTCGGAATATCCATAAAAAAATATGTCACCATTTAGTACCTATTTCGTACTATTTAGTACCTCCAATAAAAAAATTAGTACCTCACCCAGATCGGAGTTAATTGAGTTTTGTGTTTCCGGGCCAGCGACATGCTGGCCCGGCCATGTCGGAATTTCCATATAAAAAATATGTCACCATTTAGTACATATTTCGTACTATTTAGTACCTACATTAAAATAATTTGTACCTCAAAGAGCTCCGAGTAATGGCATGTAATTAACAAAGGTCAATGAACTCTCAGCCCGGCCATGTCACAAATTGTATATAAAACCCAGATAACCATTTAGTACCTATTTCGTACTATTTAGTACCTCCAATCAAATAATTAGTACCTCACCCAGATCGGAGTTAATTGCGTTTTTGAGTTTCCGGGCCAGCGACATGCTGGCCCGGCCATGTCGGAATTTTCATATAAAAAATATGTCACCATTTAGTACCTATTTCGTACTATTTAGTACCTCCAATAAAAAAATTAGTACCTCACCCAGATCGGAGTTAATTGAGTTTTTGTGTTTCCGGGCCAGCGACATGCTGGCCCGGCCATGTCGGTATTTCCATATAAAAAATATGTCACTAGAAAAGCCTGTTATTCCTTTGTTAGAGTACTTTTATCATCCCCAGCAACCTCACGCCTATTTTCAAGCCTATCTGGACCTTCTCCTAACCTTATAATGCGCAAAATTGTATTCCCAGCTTTGCAAGTAAATGAAACCAGGAGTATCAGAACAGCCAAAATATCAATGTTTTCAGATTTCAATAAAAATTGGACAAATGTATGTTTTTACACTTATTTTGAGTTTTACAAGTTTTTATGTGGAAATTCACTTCCCTCACGTCAGCGTGCTGCGTGCGAACTCGTTTTCCATAAGGATAACACTGGACAACGTACGGTTTTTAGCACTTTAAATATCTTTACAACGGTTGGACGTAGATTCACAATTTAAACACAAAAATGATTGTTTTGTGGAGCTTAACTAATTGCTAAAAGCAAATCTGAAGTTTACATTGAAATGAACTGAGGAAAACCCAAAAACCTTTTTCCCATAAGATTAACATGGGAGATTTTATGAGTATGTTTTTTGGATTTTCTCCGCAACCACTCAACCTAGGTTAATAATTCAAAAAATATTATTTTTTTCAATCTCTATAACATGGTCAAAACCAAAATTAAGTTATTTTAAATTTTAGGGTGAAAAATCCGAAAAACTGATTTTTGGAAAATTTAAAACCCCCATAAACCCCCCTTCCCATGGTCAGATTTTTCTGGTTTTCGAAGTTAAAGTCATGAATGTCACTTTACACATTTGAGCCAAATTTCATCGAAATCGGACGTTTTTTACTCAAGTTATCGCATTCTCGGACACATATATATAAATTTGAACGAATAGTGTTTTTGACATCTAGGAACCTCAAAATAAAAAGTTACCATGGTCTCGGGCTTAAGTCTTACCATGAGACCTACGGTAATAACTTCTTCCCTATAGGGGAAATTCGCTAAAACAGGATATTTAGGTCTAACATAGATGTGCGGAGTTTAAACCTTCTAACTTATACCGTATAAAAACAAATAGGGGGGAAGAGAATTAAAACTCACCCTGTACATTAAAAAAAATTATAACACGATAAATTTATTTTTAAGTTTAATCCTTAAATTAAAACCATTTAACAGATTTTTCAATATTTGTTTTCCGGTACTCTTAAATCCTATTTTATTAGTATGTTTAACAAGTTTAACGCTATAAAAATTACAAATACGATTTTAGAAGTTATAACCATTGTTACCCATATTATTAAAATTATCACGACGTTCTAATCGGTGGTATATCTCATATACCGTTAGTTACCGAGATACTGAGTTTTTTCCTAAACGGCGCCGCCCGATCCTGACGCTGCTGTTAACTTGAGCGGATGGATGTTCAAAGACTTGGTTGACATATCTTTGTAAAATATTTATATATTTGTGAATGCAACGACGTTTTAACCAATGTTATATCTTATACCGTTACTAAGATATCGTAATTTTTACGAGGAGCGCCCGCCGCCATATTTACCCCCCTCCCCTCATGTTGTCGACCACCTGGGAAACCTGGGAAACATTTTCGCTATCACCATGGTCCATATAACAATAATCAGCAAATAGATTGCGTTACTCTTTCATGTTTGCTGAAGAATCAAGAATCAATAGGCGCATTACAATTCATTTGATATTGTCAGACACGGTTCATGTTGTATTCTCAAGTGATACAATTTATTTTATACAGGGTTTGCGCTAAAAACCCCCCACCCACCTAGATCCTGGACTAAAAATGGAGAAAATAAACCACGTTTCACAACACTAAAAAATATATTTACTGTAACGTAAAGTATGGCACTATTAAATGTACAAACACTGATAATGAATAAAGAACTATTGTCGTCTATCCACCGCCTAGCTAAAAGGGTGTACTGGCTATATATTTTTGGATTGTACTCCCATGAATAAACAACAAATGTAGAGTGATATTTATATAAATATCAATATAACGCGTCAATCAATCTGTTTGTGTTTTTAAAATAAATTAAGTTTTAAGCGTTAAAGGTAATGTCTTTAATCTTAACATACATTGTGTCTATACCTGATGCGCTTTCGTTATTGAAATTGAAGTTTCTACCTTTCACCGTTTCAAAATGGCGGCCATTTTGGTTTTTCAAAGGTAATTATATTTTTAAATGGCCGCCATTTCAAAACAGTGAAAGGTAGAAACTTCAATTTTAATACCGAAAAAGCATCCGGTGTAGACAAAATATGTGTTAAGTTTAAAGATCTTACCTTTAACGTTTATAAACAAATTTTACTTAATTTAGTGAACAACGCAAACTGATTAACTGACGGACAACGGAGTGGAATTAAACAAATTACACTCTAAATTTGTCTCCCTTTATGATTGTAAAATCCAAAAATATATAGCCAGTGTACCTGTTTATTTACACATTGCTTTTACTGAATAAATAGTTTAAAACTTAGTGTACCGTATTATATTTATAATCTATTGAAATAAGTATGTTTCCAACTATTGTTGTCTTACCTTTTGTAGAAGATGGCTCTGAAGATAGCTGATCAGAAGCAATTTTCTCACTTCCTCCTGAAATCCCTTCCTTATCAGTCACACCCCACTCTTCGTGTTTTAACTTCGCACTGTGATTGTTTTTTATAAACAAATATACAGCCTTTGGCGTCATACGCCCACTTATCTTCCTCGATATTTCAGTAAAAACGTCGTTGGTTGGTGCCACAACTTTTCCGTCAACAAACACACGCGATTTATACTCAGAAATAGCCTCTATTACCTCCTCAGAACCTACTTTTCGAGGCCTGCCACGCTTCATTTTAATGTGTCTTACTACACCAAAACCGAGAGAGACACTGACCTAAGTCGGCAAGTAGTGTCGAGAGACACTGACCTAAGTCGGCAAGTAGTGTCAAGGTAGGCAGATGTGTTGTTCACAGTGCCTACCCCCAATAAATCATAGTTCCGCCAAGGGGTGGTCATCGGGTCGCTAAAATAATCCTTGGGCTTCCTCGGCTCCATTACGTGTCGTAAATAGTTTGCGTGGGAGAGTCCGGTCTTCCTCTTTTAGGTGTCAACATTTCCGGTCGTGGCAATAAACCATTGCTCAGTAATACACCTTTCATCGCAATTGTTAATACGTATTCAATAATTTCAATTGTTTAAACCTTCATTTGTTTTAATGAAGGTACTAAAAAGTACGTAATAGATAGTATGTAATAGATACTAAATGGTATAATAGGGTTTTACCGAAGATTTGATATGGCTGGGCTGAGGGGTCATTATTTATCAATTATATGCCAGTACTTGAAGCTCTTTGAGGTTAAAGCTACTTGAAAGAGGTACTAAACAGTACGAAATAGTTACTATCTGGTTACATATTTTTATATGGAAATTCCGACATGGCCGGGCTAGCATTTCGCTGGCCCGGAAACACAAAAATGCAATTAACTCCGATCTGGGTGAGGTACTAATTTTGTCAATGAAGGTACAAAATAGGTACTAAATGGTTATCTGAGTTTTATATACATTTTGTGACACGGCCGGGCTGAGAGGTCATTGACCTTTATTAAAATTGAATACCATTACTCGTAGTTCTTTGAGGTACAAATTATTTTAATGTAGGTACTAAAAAGTACGAAATAGGTACTAAATGGTTATCTGGGTTTTATATACATTTTGCGACATGGCCGGGCTGAGAGGTCATTGAACTTTATTAATTGCATGCCATTACTCGGAGTTCTTTGAGGTACAAATTATTTCAGTGTAGGTACTAAATAGTACGAAATAGGTACTAAATGGTGACATATTTTTTATATGAAAATTCCGACATGGCCGGGCTAGCATGTCGCTGGCCCGGAAACACAAAAACGCAATTAACTCCGATCCAGGCAAGGTAATAATTTTTTTATTGGAGGTACTAAATAGTACGAAATAGGTACTAAATGGTTATCTGGGTTTTATATACATTTTGCGACATGGCCGGGCTGAGAGGTCATTGACCTTTATTAATTGCATGCCATTACTCGGAGTTCTTTGAGGTACAAATTATTTGAATGTAGGTACTAAATAGTACGAAATAGGTACTAAATGGTGACATATTTTTTATATGAAAATTCCGACATGGCCGGGCTAGCATGTCGCTGGCCCGGAAACACAAAAACGCAATTAACTCCGATCCAGGCGAGGTAATAATTTTTTTATTGGAGGTACTAAATAGTACGAAATAGGTACTAAATGGTTATCTGGGTTTTATATACATTTTGCGACATGGCCGGGCTGAGAGGTCATTGACCTTTATTAATTGCATGCCATTACTCGGAGTTCTTTGAGGTACAAATTATTTTAATGTAGGTACTAAATAGTACGAAATAGGTACTAAATGGTGACATATTTTTTATATGAAAATTCCGACATGGCCGGGCTGGCATGTCGCTGGCCCGGAAACACAAAAACGCAATTAACTCCGATCTGGGTGAGGTACTAATTTTTTTATTGGAGGTACTAAATAGTACGAAATAGGTACTAAATGGTTATCTGGGTTTTATATACATTTTGCGACATGGCCGGGCTGAGAGGTCATTGACCTTTATTAATTGCATGCCATTACTCGGAGTTCTTTGAGGTACAAATTATTTTAATGTAGGTACTAAATAGTACGAAATAGGTACTAAATGGTGACATATTTTTTATATGAAAATTCCGACATGGCCGGGCTAGCATGTCGCTGGCCCGGAAACTCAAAAACGCAATTAACTCCGATCTGGGTGAGGTACTAATTTTTTTATTGGAGGTACTAAATAGTACGAAATAGGTACTAAATGGTGACACTTTTTCTATATTGAAATTCAGACATGGCCGGGCCAGCGACACACACATCTAATGTGTCCGCTCTCCTGCATGATTCTTCCAGGCGTAACTGGGATCGCCAGGCCCAGGTATTTTTTAACATAACTGGAGTTGGGCCGATTTAAAAACTACCTTTTTAGAGAGCTTTCGTGTTAATATTTTATGTAACTGATGGTGTAAATTGAGACAGGTAGATAATAGTGATGTGGGCCGGGTAAATACCTAGTGGGTAGGTAAATAAAAAATGGGTATTCACCCCAAGCCCCGGGTAAATACCCAAAACGTGGGTATTTATGATTTTTATAACATTTAAGGGATTTTTACTAGGTTCATTGAAATTCCCATGCTGTAAGGATTATAAAATGATCATAAAAACTGTTTTGAATAGTATAACATGGTTACCACAAGCATTTAACTTCTGCACAAGATCGAGATAAATACCCAAGACTGGGTATTTACTACTTGTTTTTGAATGTTTAATAAATTTAAAATTTTGGGGGAAAGAATTAAAATCAATTACACTGTGATTTTGTTCTGTATTCGTCCAGTTATAAAATTACACATTTTAAATTCGTATAGAATGTCTCGTATGTAACCAGTTCCTTCATAGTTTGGTGGTGGTGTGGTTTGTACGCTTGTCAGGTCTTTTAAAAAAAATTGCCATGTTATTATTTATTTATTGGTAAAATTAATAAATTAATAAGTGTAACAAATAAATATATTAATTAATTAATAACAATAAGTGTAGTAAAGGTAGATTTAAATTACATTGGGGTTTTTACGTAGAATATCATAAATATCCAAAATAACCGGATATTTATGAATTTTGGGTGTTTACCCCGAGTTTTAAATACCCGGGTATTTTACATCACTAGGTAGATATTTTCTGCCCCAGCCTTCACTTGGTGTCCACTGTCCCGATCTAAGTTATCGGGCAGTTTTACTTGCATTGATCCATCTTTATCGCACAAGTTCTCATCTTGAGCTGTCGTTCTCTAGAAAGGGGTTTTCTTTTCTGTGAAGCGACCTACCAAGCCTTGCCATAGTTTACTACGTACAATTATCTCATCAGATAAGATACTGCCACTAATATGACGTTTGTAATATTGTTATTCACTACCTGAAATTGGATTTTGTTGGTTTTTGCATTGTTTTTGGCTACCGATTGGCAAATCACAAGTCAAGTGAATAGTCGTATGTAAATCTGAATGTAGTCTGACTAAAGTAACTGAGTAAGAATAATGCCGCCTAAACTTTGGTTTTATAATTTGATTTAGGATTATATATTTTTGTTTATATTACATGTAGGCCTAACAGTATATTATATGTAACCTGGAAATCCTTTTTCGTTTATGATTTAAGCCGTAAATATATCCGTCAGCATAGGGGTTATCAACATAGCTAACCTGAAAATTTTCGAATCTGGCCTGGAAAAAATATTAATTAAAAAACTGGCTCCAGGTTCTTGTTCGAAAACCTATCTTCGAAAAATGGAATCTCACATAAAATATACCCGCCTTCGACGAAGATTTTCTTCGTCAGTCATGCGAAAGAATGTATGTGAATTCAATCGGAGCGATGTGTACTCGATACATCTGATTTCAGGAAATAGAATCTCGGTTATTTATTTAGTAAGAGGGAGAATATGATTTTCTCGTCCATTTTGCGTTTCCTGGGGGCGAGCAGATACGGACAGGAGTGCTGATGTATTCGGCCGGTGAATAGTCGATAAGTTTGACATTCCATGGCGGGGGCGCCGGGGTGTAAGGGAAAGATCCCCTTCGTAGATCCTTCGCATTGTTTTACCTCCCCATCCCCATCCCTTTACCTGTCTCAGGTCTTTTAACAGTGTAGTGAGGAAAGACTACATCATTTATCATAACATATCAATTTAAAAATATACATGTACTGTCGTACACAGCATACTTAACTTGATTGGAAATTAACCTTGAGATTGTAATGTTAAATTGTTACAATTTGGTTAAAATGTCGCACAACTCTCGTGGGAGTTTGGCGTGAGGAAAGGAAGATATTTTGGTCCCCTATTATTCCTTGTGCTCTTCATGGCACGAATGCTACTACAGTCACTTGGGTTATTGAAAAAACAAACAAATACTTTCAAATATTATACACAACAAACTTTCCTACAATATAACATAACAAAATCAAATATAACACTAGCAAGCATAACATATCCAGTTAAACCAATATTTCGTTATGTTTCAAGTATCTGTGAGTTAACATTTTACAGGGTTTTAAAACAGTTTTGGTTATTTATTTGAGTTGGTGTTTACTGGTTTACCCTTCACAAAACCAGTGAGTGTTAGCCATAGACTTTCTTAATTAGTATACTTGTCACTGTTTAAATTTGGCTAGTTATTTTATTTTGATAGACGAATCGTCTGTCAACTCACGTCCCACGTGGTGAATTTGCTGGGAAGTCAGTTGATTGGTGAAAAGATAGTCGCCCGTTTCCCGAGTTATTCTCCTACACCGAACCGTACAAAACGTCGAGTCAGTTGAGAACAATAGCTTTACCGTAGAGCGCCAAACCGCAGAGCGCTCGTAACCATTACAGGCCGTGACAGAGCAAGGCACTGGTGCACTGGCGCTGGTGCTGGTAATGTGGCCCGTGTACAGTTATGCGCTTTGTACTGTATTGTGTTAACGCTCCACTTGCTGGGATGGGCTTGACCAGAGAACTGGAGTGGGCGGCATGATCGGGGGTTTTAGAGGATCAGCTGTTCGAAGGGCTGAAGAGCTGTTGGAGGTTTCCTTGTAATGTAATATATTTTAGGATTTATCATTTATTGAGAGATGCTGGCGGGAACGCTAGCTGTAGATTTTTTGTAACATAGGGGACATGGGGGGTCCATAAAATCCCCATGGCAGTGACGTATTCCCAGCCTAAACTGGTATGATTCCGTTTACTGAGTGGCAGTGGCCAGACAAACAATAATTGTATTCAATGACAAATGTAAATGCAAATTATATCATAGCAGTGCAAGTTAAAGCATGCTTGCGTGAACTAAGATGTCCTTTTAACCTCTAGTTGGTTCAATATAATGGTGTTGTTATTCATACGACCAATGTGTTATCATGTGCTACGTATACGTATGTGCTGAATGGGTAAGTTAGGACATTTACCGTAGGTGTGGACACTTTACGCAGCCTGTTAAGAGATCTGTATACCAGTTGGGGCTGTGAAAATAAATAATATAAATTTGGTTGTAGACATTGTAACATAAATTACATTCAACATATAAATGTCTTTCATAAATATATTATTGTTTTAACCCCTTCACTACCGGCTGCCACACTCACCGTGATACAGAGGTTCACCCCTGACGGTAGGGAATGTGGTAAATGAATAACTTCCTGGCGTGTTATAAATATTATTAGAAAGGGGTAAACAATAAGTAGAGCTCATTGTTTAATAATTGTGATACAGCACTCGCCCGGCTGATACGATTTTGAGATTCCATGTCTTCGATAGGTCTGCAAATTCAAGCATCAGCTTTATTTCGTATATTCCAAGTCTCTCTGAACACCGGGCTTATGCTATTCATAATTTGTTTACTGAGCCACATGGCCATTACAACCTTAATGGCCCAGAACTAGATAGCCAACGTGACAATAGCTCGTTAATGGACGGTCCGAGAGTCTCGGTTCGAGTGCTTCCGCCGGACTTCGGAAACATTCGTGGTTTTTGTGCCAGTCTGTCGCACGTGTCAGATGTGACAGCGTTTGTGGCTCGGTTTAATTGAACAGGGGAAATCCATTTAAAGACGAAGTTGAAGACTAAAATGTTCTGGGATTGGTGTTTGTTATAAATTAGCATCGCATGAATGTCTGGTGGGAGCCGCCGCTTGTTCAAGTTAAATATTAGTAATCAAAACGTAGATGAGTACTGTTGCGTAATTTCGTCGCATATCTCTGTAGATCGTGGGCAATAGTTCTACTCAAATATGAAAAGGTTTAAATTTTGGATACATATTTTTATATTATTCGTAAAAATAGCAAAGTGTCAGGGCTCAATCAACTTTTTATACTCGAAAAATATATTTGGCCCTTTAATGTGACCAATAGCGTCAATTGTAAAACCATTTTATAACATTTTGTTAGTGAAACTTTTAGTGGTTACTAAAGGTGAAGGGTCGACTAAAGCTATAGGAAAAGGTCAACTGACGAAGTTACAACGTCACTGGGCAATTCGTTCCTAGTTCGCTTCCAGTATTTGAAATCGAACATCAAAGGCGTTATTCAAACTGCAAGACTAACGTGCTATTGAAATATGTATTTATGATCATTCAGCAATAAAGTTAAATTCGGATTACGCGCAAAATGTTCAGCTATATGTAAATTCCGTCAATAACCGTTGTTAAAACGACGAAAATTCTCAAAGGAAAGCTAAGCTAATTCGGGATAGTTTAGATCGCTCTAAATTACTTTTGAAACAACAGCTGCAGACATTGTTCACTCAAATGGCCAATCCCATAACTAGAACTTAACCCTCCCGCCATCTCAGTGGCGAGTTTTACTACCTGCAGTCTTGTTCAGCGAGTTAACTACCCGCCATAACTCGGGGCATAAATCATAATGCGTAGTTGCAAGTGGCGTAGACAAGAGTATCTCGCCTGCCTTCTGTTCTTGCCGTGCCGCTTTGGAATTAATTTCGCATATCTGAAGGAGGTGATTAGTTAAATTGTTTAGGGCATTTAAATACCATTCGTTGTCTTAAATGTTGTTTAAAACTATGGCGTTGTCTATGTTGGTTAAACTGAACGGGAGATTATTCACAAAATTAATATGACGTTGCATGTGTTCCATTAGTATTTATTTGTGCAGTGATGCATAAAATTGTAACCTCTAATCCTATACTCTAATATGAGTAAGGTTTGCTTGCTTGCGACACTGATCTCAAAAACGGCTCCAACAATTTCCTTAAAATGTTCGAAATAACTAATTTCTTGGATAAAAATAAGTTCTAGACAGGCCTCATCCCCAGGAAAAATCAAATAATGTAAAAAAAACTAAAATGAAAAGTTAAAAAAATGAACATTGGGCTTATGGAGTTTCAAATCAAAACAAAAGAATTTTAACAGCTGTTCATAAACAACCAGGGAACTGTCAAAGTAGTACTCATGTTGTTTATGATTATTGACATGGGGTTTCCTGAGAGCAGAGATTAAAAGATTTGAGTGAAGATTACATATATAGAGTAGTAAATAAAACAAAGGGACATTGATCTATAAATAACAACTGGAGTGACCTTAAAAATGTAGAAAAGAGGCAAATGAGTTATACAAATCTGATTATCAGTAGGGGGAAATGGTGAAATATTACTCCAAGTCATCTAAACAAACTGACTGGCCTTCCCCCGAGCAAAGCTCGCCCCCGAGGTACTGATTATTTTAATTAATACTCGTACTTTGCCGTTATATAGGCCGTTGACACATATTCCTTTTATACTATATATTATATACTTATATGTTTTATAGTTCACTTTATGTTGCTGAAATAGGTTTTTGAGGACGTCAAATTAAATAAAAACACCTATTTTATAATGCATTTTACGGTGTTTGAGAAAATGTTAGGTTTGTAATAATAATTTGAACAGTTTAAACTGTTATGAAGTAAATTTAAAGTCCTGGCAAGTTGATCAGAAGAATTGGTAACAATTGGTTGTAATTTTAAAAAAGTCGACAAAATTATAAAATGTTGAGGGACCAGAAACTTTTGTAAATTGTGACATTTTACTTTGTACCGGAAGGACATTCACGTATGGTTCCCGATGCAGGGCATGGCGAGACTTGTCGATATAAACGTGCCAAAATCAAGGCAAGTTATAATCAAATACTTAATCATCTTGCTACCCGCATAAGAAACAATTGTATTTAGTTTGCCCATTCTCTGATTGGGCCTGAAGATGACCGGTGTGGCTGGTCGAAATCGATCGCCTTGTATATTTTACGCATATTTACCATTTTGTATGTTATTGTGTTAAAAGCTTTGTATGGTACAGTATAAATGTAAATCAATTCTATGGTGATGTGGGGTGTAATTTATTATATACTGTTTAGTTATATTTTTAATGAATTTCGCCTTTACTATTTGGACGGGACGGTACTCCGTACTAAAATATTGATGATTTTCATGATGATAATAATGTGCCTCGTGCTCGTATTTAGGAAATCCCATAATATCGTTTAGCTATAGATACTTTGTGAAATACGTTCTAATGGCATTACCGATACACCACCGTCTATTGCGTCTCAGTCGGAGATCCACCGGGGCCAAAGACCTCCGATGTCCCCGTATAATCTGAATAATCCGTAGAGAAGCAGCGGCGCGACCTTCCCTGCGTGAGCGCATCGAATACGTGACCCTTCTCTCCCCCCCCGCCACACCGCACCATCGACGACGATCATCTCTAGGGAAGGGCGAGGGGGGAGGTAGGAGAGAGGACTATACCGTCGGGGCTAGTAAAATAAAGGATTGTTGGGGTTTAGAAAAATAGGTTATATTCAAGGTAACGGAATATTATAACGAATTGGTAGTATGTGTAAAAACAAAATAGGCTTTTTGCAAGAGCGATAGAAAACGGGGGTTTTCAATTTCGTTGATGAACTGTTTCTCATTTGAGTCTCTTCCCACCATCTTGCGTCTACATTTTTTGATGGGCTGATTTCGCTTTCAACATGAACTAAACACTAAATTAACTATACAACCTTTTTTCTTAATTAGCAACAAATGAAAAAATACACTGCGAATTTAATCAAGCATAATTAAGATGTTGTTCTTCAAGGAGTAACAATAGCAGTAAAACTATATAGCATTCCTTCTTAGTTCTTAAAGTAATAACCATACTATGCGCATCTGCACTCAGGAACGAAACAAACAAATTTGTGCTACTGAATTGGAACTTTTTTACCCTACTAATTTTATTTTAGTACCTTGGCTAGGTCGATTACCATGGTACTTGCATCGCCATTATGTTACTGTAAAGACAAAACCACAGCAGAACGGATAAGCTAATGCAAAGTCATTCGACACGTCACGTTCTCCTGTATTACTCCGCGTGTCTGAGAAATCGCGCGTTCTACGACGACGGAATGAAACGCGAGTCCGTTCTCGGCCCGCGACCAATCGGCGACCCGCTTTCTGCAACTATGTTTTGTAGGGCTTGCGCCGTTTCCCCAGTTCTTGCCGCTGACTGAAATTGCCCTTTCAACGGCGGCGTTTTGACGGTGATCTTCCTTGATGAAAAACGTAAGAAAATAAGCGGTCGATAAATTGATATGCTGAACAATGGAGAGTTCTTTTGGGAAATGGAAATAGAGATTTCTTCAACAGAATTTTAGAATCAATCATTTAAAGTCTTCTGATTGTTAGTTTTATTAGTAGGTATGAGCTAACGCTGAAGTTATTTCATTCGAGTAGAATCTGTCTAAAATATTCTTGAAAACAAATTCTTCTATGCTTGATAAAGGATGTAAATGAAAGAAAAGGGTGTTTTGAAATCACATTACTCCTCAATAGTGTTAAGCAGTAACAACGATTTAACTCGCCATATCAGTATAGGTCCGATCATTTGAATCAAACTGATCCAGCAACTGGAAAGTAGGAAAAGTCAGAGATAATTCAAAATTTGGTTAAGAACCCTGTTAAACATACTGTCTCTTGACTGTAGACACCGGGTATGGTAAGGTATGCGGCCTTGGGACAGTGTACGGGAAATGATTGCTTGTGTTGGCCGAGAGTGGGCTAGAGTGTGTGGTCGCCTTCTCGCCTGTCTATGAACTGTGATTCACTTGTCCAACCATCATGTATAGGTCCTCTTTGAAAAATATTTTTCTGAAAATTACAACCATAGACAATCCATTTGTATTAATCTTGCCCAACGTTTTGGTTAGGGTGTAGTTAGTGATAGTAACTTGCGGGGAAATTTAAACTAATCAAGTACTGCAATTTTTAAAGTTTCGATTTTGATCTGTCGCCTATATGAACCCGTCAGTATTATGAAAATTACTCCATGGTGTAAATTGTTAAACTCCAAGGGGTCAAATATATACTTACCTCAAATAGAAAAAGTTATTGATTTAAAATTGAGAATATGATATTCTTTAATTGTTACACGACGTGTGTATCAGTTCCTTATCAAAACAGTGGCACTGCTAGAACATTAAAACTATTTAATGTGAAACTTTCCAACTTTTAGATCAGAAGATTGGATGTTTTAGGATGAGCACATTAACAAATTGCTCATATGTTAGAATAATATGAAAAACATAAAATATGGTTTTTCTACAACCGCGCCTAAAGTGCATCTTTACAATTCAAAAACACATCTTATTACAGCTGTTTTCTATTTAGCGAGCGAAAAGTCTTTTCCGCTAATAAACAGCCAATAAACAGCTGATTGATTGTTGATTTGAACCCAGCTAACTGATTTAGGTGTTTACAACCTCAGCGTCATGAATTCAGCCAAAATGAATGAATGGGAATTTTTGTATGTTTGTGGTTTCCTAAATTGACGTCGTAAGAAAAATTGCCTGTGTAATTCGAATGTAAAGTCTCTTTGTCGCTTTCCAAAAATTATCACGCATCGCTAAAGTTTTCTCTCAAGCGACAGAGACTTGCTTTACGCTCTCAATATTTAAATAACTATTACAGTCACCTTTAAAATTCTAAAAACGTTTTTTGATTGCTTATAGGCGGGTTATACCTTTCTCACCACGTACCAGCAGTGTGTTTCCAGGACAGATTGTTTCCAATATAAAATATGGAAAATACTTATCAGACCCAACCCCTAGCTGATCCAACCACCCCTGCTACCCTGTCTAACCTCCCCAGTATGTTCCAGAGCCAAGAGGACGTCCGGGGGCGAGGGCCTGTCCAAGAGTCGCAGCCACTCCGCGATGAACGGCGAGGTGGTGCTGCGGCCGCCCAGTGGCGCGATGGAGGCTGTGCCCCTGCGCCGGTGCAGGACGCAACCCATGGACGAGTGCGACGAGCCGCTCACCAACGGAGTGTCCATCGCGCAGAGGTAAGGCCCACGTTGCCAGTGGCTGGCATGGTAGTTGAGAAATTGACTGGAAGGTCACTGGCAAGTGACGACTGGAATGCCAGCTTACTAGCGCTTAACCGTTTACACATTGACAGCTACTGGAACATGGTGGCGGTGTTTTCGTTTTAGTGCGTATCGTGGTTGCATTGTTATCCTGATTTTACCTGTTGGTCCAGTTAAAAAATGGCTGTAACGCCACAAATTGTAGCCATTAAAAAACAGTGCGTTCCGTATCCATAGTTTTTTGTCAGGAGCTATTGGAAATATTCCATGAGTTACAGAAGAAAGAAGAAGAAACATGGATACAAGAATTGATGAATAATGAGTTTGGGGGCTTCAGAGACAATAATTAGAAAGCTTCATGTTAATGAACCACACGGGTTTAGAGCTGTTATGAGACTACAACAGATCAGTTTGATGAACTTTTGTGTATGATAAATCCAATCTTTACCTGTAATGACACTTTGATGCGCAAAGCTCGACTGGTGCCACTAAAGGTTGTGAGAATCTGGCGCGCCAGCAAAACAAAAATATTTGGTCTGCTGGAGCTGCCAGCTACTGGCGGGTCTGTCGCTAGCTGGCTTTCCTGTGACTGGCAGGTCGCGTTTACATGGTGCAAGTTGCTGTCATCCAGTGACTGGCAACCTCCAATGGAATGCCGACTGGCACCGTGTAAATCAGCCTGAGGTCTGGGAGTACTACAGGGTGGGTGAAAAGTAACAAGGTATTAATAAACTGTTGGAAATTCTGTAATAATGATTGTTATTTATTAAAAACCCATGTACATGTGCTGTGCTACAAAATAGATAATAGGAATCAGTTACATCTCAACATAGGTACCGGTGTTGTCAACTTACTTCCTCAAATGGTCGGGATGCAATTTACGCTCTTCTGAAGGAAGTCAATTGTGTTATTGGAGGTAACCTCTTGGATTAGGTTTTCCCATTCCTCCACTGTTCGAGGTTTTGACTGCATAACTCCTCCTTGGTATAGCCAAGCACTCAGTATTATGACACTATTGTCAACACGAAATCAGTAATGTAAAGAATTTATAACAGTTTGTAACACTTAGTCACTTTTCACCCACTCTGTATATGCTGGCTTTTGTAGCTTACTGTGTAACATATTTATAATGTCCTCCAGATGATGATAAGAGATTTGGAAATGACGCTTAAGGTAGGGCCAACCCTTCCTTAGTCTGGTGCAATACCATAACCAGAAATATTTAAGGTGGCGAATAGTTAATTAAAGAGAAGAGGGAACATGTGAGGTCCATCTGACTTGGCATCGAACCTGTGCCCTAACCAACTTAGTGAGGCCAGAGGTCTACCCCTACCCATTATCTAGGGTTGTCTATAACTATATCGAGTTGACTATATTATTTTGAGACTCTAGTAATGTCCCTAGCAATACTTTTCACATTTTTTAAAATTATGAATATGTTAGGTCAGAGGTGCTAAATGCTCGAGTGCACCCTCATAATTAGGCTCAGAAAAGAAATATGCATGAACTTCATCCATTTTGGTTGAACATGTTCTCTAGAGTTGTTCTTCTTCATTAAAACAACTAATCATCTAATTTCTCTGGTTTTTGTTACCACCAGTATTTAAAGTGGTTTCAATTCATCAATCATTGTTAAAATTGCTGATCTTTTTTTGTGAATGGTAAATAATTGTGTTTCAAATAACATCATAACTAAATGCTCTTTTAAGCTTGGACTTTTCTCTGTTTCATCTTTTCATGTTTTTGACTGATCTGATCCTAGGTAAATAATGATGTTTTGTAACTATAGCATTCAATGGCAACTTGGTATATTTCAGTCGTTTTGTCGAACCAATCACCTGACCTATAAAAGAGGCTAACCTAATAATAGGAGCTTTTAAAAATAATTCAAAAGAAAAGATTTTGCTGCAAGGTGAAAGTGGGTTTCTTAATGATTTCTTCATCAAAGTGAATCTTTGAACATCAACAGCATTAATTTTGAGTCCCCTGAAACAATAATTCTAGACAATAAAGTAGATTAGTGTCAGTCTCATTAATTTGAAGTAGAACTACACCGACAGCCGCTGGTCTCATAATTTTCAATATACAGACCACCCATGGTCCTAAACTGTGACCCCTGCTGTGGATGAATAGAGAGGTTGAACTAGTAGTCTATATATTCAACCACCTGCTGAGCTAGATCTAACAGTACTGATGGATCGTCTCTGTTGATGGTGGAATGCGTTAAAAAATGTAGAAACTAAATTATTTATTAGCAGTAAAATCACTGCTTTCCCAGTGTGTTTGGGTCGGTAATTACATGGGGCATGGTCTGGTTAGTTTGTTAAGTGACTTTCATGAGTAAGGTTCTGACCAATCAGCAATGTGAAAATGCAGCGACTCTATAACTTGGAGTCCACCTTTAGCTGTAGGTCCTTCTGTCTAGAATCCAAAAATGGATAACTCTTCAGAAAAATTTCTTAGGGCAAGAAGAACTTTTTCTTAACTCCCTCTAGTGAAAACCGCACAACTATTACAATGCAGATGTTTCTTCTGTTAGACCTGCATCTTGAATGAAAGTTCATACTGTATATAATTATTCTAAATAATTGGATTTTAATAGTTCTCATGTCTACAAAGTATTGTTTTTTTGAACACATTTCTAATCTAAAATATATACATTTTCTAAGTTTTAGTCATTAATGCAGTAACGTTAATATTGAAAATTGAGGTGAATATACAGAAATCAAGAATCTCAATCATCTTTTTCTTGCTACTCTAGGAAATACGTTTTGACGGAGATGCTATATTTACCTGACCCCTTTATCAAGGGGTGTCTAGCCAGGAAGTAGTCCTTCAGGGTTGTTTATTGTTGATAAAAAGGAGCCATGTGTTTTCTGTCTTCTTTGTCCATAATCCACTTTTAAACTTACCAAACTTATCCCCTCTTTTGGCTACTATATCTCTTTTGGTGGTACAATTCATGGTGGGTGTCGTGAACTTTATTTGCTAACTTAACAGAGATTTTTAAACTTTACAGACTGGAAGCTCTGCAGAAGAGAGGACAAACTGATTGGAAGAAGAGGGTTTCTCGTTTGAATCCTGGAGAGGAACTTCCTACATCAATCAGTATAAATGTGAGTTACATGCAGTTACATGAACAAATTCATATAAATTATACAATTGTTGACTCGAATAGCATGGCTTTTCAGTTCTATGTTATGTTATACCTGTAGTGTTATGTAGTGTGTGCAACATTTAAATATTGTCACAGATTCTGAAATGGAACCATTTACTCTGAAGTTGGTGCTTTAATCTCTAGTTCCAATAATTATTAAAGTTTCTCACTGAAATGCAAAATTTAGAAAAGCTGATATTCAATTTAAATTACTAGTATGATAGTATTTGTGGGCTGTAAGTCAGATGATTATGTTCTGTACGTCATAACTCAAAACTGAATGAATGGGTGTAAAATAGACTTGAAAATGATCGTGTTAAAGAATAAACCTTACTTTGATCAATAGAACCTTTTGAAAAAAATTTAGAACAGTCTTTACAGGCAGTCCCTATAGTCTTGTTAGTTAATTGTAACAATATGGAAATGAAATTTAACTATTTTTTGCGGAAAATAACTGTTGATCTCTTATTCTTTTATTGATTCCTGAGTACTCTTTACTTACAAAATGACACACTAGCGCATTTTCTTACCATTCTACAATCATCAATTTCTCTGTTGGGAATTCTCTTCTCTTGTAAAGGTTAGTTTTTTAAATCAGCTGGATATTCTAAAAACAAATGTAAAACATTTATCTCTACTCTATTATAACTCATAAAATTGTAAAATGAACAACTTAAATGCAAGTTATTAACAGTTCTTTTGTTAAAATAAGGTTGATAAAGAGTTTTCTTACTTCCATACAAGGCCTTGGTTTTTAAAATGTAGTGAAGCGTGTCAGGATACAGCTGGATTACTGTGTTTGGCTGTAATCATCATGATTGCAAGGAGAGAAGGTCTTGAAGCCTCTGGCTAAGACTGACCTTACGACCTTTCATGGCTTGCTGGTGACCTTGCCTTCCTTTAGAGGTCATTTCCCATGGAGTAAGTCCTTCAGCATGGGATATCAGAGGTCTAATGTTTTTATCTTTTTGTTTCTTTTAAGTTTTTGAATAAAAAGCATACAAGTTTTGTGGAAAGACCACCAAACATGAATGTGCTTCAAATTAAAATTAAATACGGGGTCTATTTCATGTTTGAAGTCTCTAATGCAGCCATCACATTTTAAATAGTGTTTACAAAATGTCTGGATAGAATTTTCTTTTATCCACAATAAACTGAGATAGAGTAAATAGAGAAGAGAGATGCATCACATGACGTGATAATTTGAAGAGTCTGCATTTAAACAGGAAGTGTGTTGAGGAATTACCAAGGCCAGATGATGATAATTGACAATTCTCGTGGCGTGTTAGCGGACTGTCGGACATGTGTACTTATGTTCATTATGGACTTTACGTGTGGTAAAATATTTGCTTGGTTTGTTGACTGAAGGTTTCAAGTCTTTGACAATTTTTAAACATATTACATATTAGTTTTAAGGTGAATTATGCCGTATGGCTGAAGAAAACATATTTATCAGTGGGCAACAGAAACAAATGTTACTGTTACTGTTTTTGTTGATGAGGAAATTTTAGTTTGATCAATGTTTTATGAGAAGTACCTTGATACGACATGACTCTGTTACCAAATATAATTGTATCATTTGTCTGGGTTTGTTTATTGAAGTATCAACTATTTCATTCGGTAACTCGTGTAATCGAGTGACGATATTCAATTCAATTCAAAGTACCATTGCACAGTACTTTTAGGACATGAATTTTTTTTTGCACAATCTACACCCTAAACTACAGACATTTCTCTCACTCTTGGGATATACCCTTTCAAAAACTCTGGCAGATACGGATATAACTGCTGATAAAACTTGAAATTCACAGATTTATTTATTTTCATCGAGAAAATACCGTATTGAAAGTTTTTTTTAAATAGTGTTGTGTTTCAGTGTTGTTGGGGTAGACGTTCTAGGCAAAGTATACAAATTGCAGATTAAATTCCATATTATTAGACCCAAGGAAATCAAACCTCCAATACAATATCTACTCTATTATAAATGGATTCATGTTTCTATCTGTCTGCCTTCACCCACACATCTGTCTATTTGTCTATGCACATCTGCAGACACGTCTGTCGGCTCCTACACCGTAAAACACAATCACTATCCTCATCTCTCTTGCAGTGTGTTTTGACTCGTGTTCCTCCGTGTTAGCTAATATTGTGCTTCTGATCGACACACAAAGAACAAACAAAATTTGCCATTTACAAAGTAAAGTGTTGAATGGAATGTTTATTGCTATTCACAACATTTCAGACCTAAAAAAATAAATTTGATGAACATTTCAATCCTGGACCATTGAAAGGGAACTCTGCTTCCTTATGTCTCTTGGAATAGTACTCATTACCTTTGCCCTACAAATCCCTGAATTAACAGGTAACAAGTAGGTTAATAGCTGGAGGATACAACGTTAGCCCATTCGTTGATGTAATGGATGACCCTATTAGTGAGATAGATGAAGGTCCCTCCTCCTAGCCCTACACTCTCTACACCTGCTGCTAGGACGATGACCCTGCTTTGCCCACTCCTGTTGTCTGCTGTCCCACTGTCTGTCTGTCTCTCTGTGTGTTTTACATCTCCAGGAAACATGTCTGCCTGTTACTTACTGTCCTAGATGTGTCATGTATTTTTTTTCAAACTATTCATATGAAACAGGTGTTATTATTATTATTGTACTTAGGTGAGAGGTATAAAAACAAAATTAAAGTAATTATTAGCTCTGGGCTCAAGAGTTCAGCTCGTTCGCTTGATTTCAGATGTAAAATATAACCAAACCGCAAAGCTGATTAACTTACAATTCTTGTGAACACGTTATAAGTTTTACCGTTTATTTTATTTATACGTAAAGGAGAAGTTTTATCAACAAATTAATCCTTTCCTCAGATTTTCTCATTAAAACACTTGAATGCATCCGCCGCAAAAGGTTCTAAGCGACAGAAGTACAGTTTTGAGAAATCACTCAAGACTACCGAGATCGAAAATTTGTGTAAACTAGAATCTTTTTTCTCTGTATTTCGTTATATGTATAATTTCATAATATACTACTACATCATACGTTGACAAATTAATACTCATTTAAACAGTTTTATAATGTTTTTTAGTGGTTAAAACGTTCTAAGCGACGTCGGTTAAAACGTTTTTTTCACGGAGTCTTCCAAGGCTTTAAACTAAAACTATCATATTTTAATCTTTTTTAATCCATTCTCTAGCACTTAGAACATTTTTCGTCCGATAGCCCGCAGAGTCGTAGAATTCCCGCCAGGTTTGACAGACAAAATCAGTGCTACCAACATGAAAAACTTCAATGCCAAATATCCCTGGTTGTAGGGAATGTCGTTTAGAACCTTTTTCACCAGAAATCTCCATTTCTGAAATTTTGTCGCTTAGAACGTTTTGCGATGGACACATTCACTTCATTCAAGTACAGTAGAGCCCTCTTAACCATCCTCCTTGGGACCGAACCCTAGATCGGATAACTAAAGGGCGGTTAAACCGAATAACGCCTGTGTGTTATCGTATGAAACAATAACAATTATAAAACTTAAACGGTACGACGGCTGTGGCGTTGGACGTGAGTTATTTCCTAGAAAGAGGGAAGTTAATCCGATGGGCGGTTAAAGCGAAGGTGGTTAAGAGGTGTATATGGTTGCCGGGTAAGCGGGTGACTTGTGGTACAGTTTAACATTATATTTATTTATTTTTATCCATCATAACTACACTTTTTGAGTACATTTACTCGTAGACAGGTGAATTATCAAGTACATATGCAAGTTGATCACTAACCTTTGCTAAAACATCAACACACTTACAATATAAAACAATAGTAAAGGAAAAGACTATTGTACAAAAATATTGGTACTTAAATTTGAATAGATTAGGATTGAATTTCAGTTTTCGGAAATAGTTTTATTGTATATCTGATCTTAATTTTCCTTCCTCAATCCGAAACAAGGAAGTTACGGGTGCAAGTATCTTTAAAATGTAGATCTGATCTTCCCTGTTACACAGAGGAAAAGTGTCTTTATTACCTTTGTTTGAGATGAAGGGCATTTCACTGTACTCATTTAACCTTTTTATAAGTAATGAAAATAAAATTTGAACAGAAACAAAGTTTACTCTCTGTCCGTTTTGCAGTCTTTTGTACTGCCGTTTGTGGTGAGTCTGATGGACTCCTTTCAAAATTATTGTTTTGGAATGGATAATACGATTGCCAATTGTCAAATTTAAAATATATTAGGTAACGCTGTATGAAGAGAGTGGGTCTTATTCCTTTAATTTAAATTCATATGGATTTTATAATAAATATTAGTAAAAATAGTTTTTGTTATTAGTTAACCAACAATAATTAGATACTTTTTTTATCTTAAACTGAATTAAAGCACATAAAAAAGTCATCTTTAAAATGTTTTTAATTCCTTGTTAGTTCTATATTTAGTCTCCAAGATCAAACACCATTGTGTAACCATATAAACATCAATGTCATGGGTGGGTTTGACAATTGTCAAAATCATGTGCGATAATAAGTAGCATCAAAACAATGGCGGAAGGGCGGGGTGAAGTACTCCACCCACATTACGCTTCTGCCTTCCTGTTATAAACTAGAAAATTGCCTGTAGCTCTTGAAAGGATGATTGTCACTGTTTTCTGCTTCTACTTTTAGTTTATTTACAAATGAATCTTAGATTTTTACGAGATATGTTCAGCTTGTTTATATTTTCTGTAAAATGTATATAAGACGAGTAGGTACTAAGTTAAAAATGTGATACTGCACCAAAAATAATTTCGAAAATGTCAAACTTTTAGCGTTCTTCAAGAGTTTTTAATTAAGAGAAAAAAGTAATCAGAAAACAATTCTCCTTATTACGGTTACAATTTTTTGTGTGTGGTAAAGTCAGTAAAGTGTAAACATAAAACGTTGCTTTGGGTGTAAAGTAATGGTGATAGTTATAGTAGTTCTACTGTGGAATAACCTTGATAAGAAATTGAACATTTAGAAAATATTTTACCCCAAACTTGATGTAGCCTAAATTACGTTTATGTAACTCATAAACTAACAACTATTGGTACCTTCCTATCATTATGGTTATTTTTTAAATGGTACTCATCTAATTTGGCATATCTGCCTTCATTTCATGTAAATTAATACAAGAACGTGCTGTCAACTTTGGGATTGTTGAAGTTAGTTCAATTTTTTAAATATAGGAGAAGGTTGTTTTCCTTTATGATAGTGGCTATTGCTTTCCTCTTCATTTTAACCATTGTCAATAACATATTTTATAATGTAATTATAATATAACAGGATAAAAATAATAATTTTTAGAGGTGTGCGGATATCCGAAAAGCCGGTTCCGTTTCGGATCGGATCGGATATCCAAATCCGATCCGAAGGCTTTATCGATATCCGATAAGGTCTAGTAAATATCCGACTTATTCGGATAGACTGTATATCTGGGGATAAAAAGGTAGAAACAAAACAATAAATATGTTTGGACCATTAATAAACGTTTTGACTCTTGACGTCGTTCAAGGTAACATGGCGCAATTCCTGTCGCTTTGAATGTTTTTGGTACGTAACTCGTATGAATTCATCGATACGATATTTGTGTAATCATGTATCGTATCGCGATACACGGCCAGATCGTACATCATTTTAGCAAACAGAATGAATACGGTTTATAAAGAGAAATGTGTGATAGCGAACGTTTTTGATAGGAAAAAAACGCAAATTTATACAATGTTGCAACTCGATTTCGATTCACGATTCACGGGATAAACGCTGACAACGAAGCAACAGTAGTGGAATACTGGTGAATAAGTCGATAATTTTTCGTAAATAGACGATTTCCGATAGTTTCACTTTCTTACGAATGCAATGAGCAAGCTCTCATAGGGTATTCAAAAGTTGCATAATGCAAAAGGAAATGTTAGTGTATGAAATTTAAAATTGCTGCTACTGATATTTTCCTTCCATTCAATGCAATTAAAAAACGCTGAGTAAAGTATTGCTAACTTGCTCAAAACGAGTTGCATAGCTTTCTCTACGGTGAAGTTTCCCGCTATGATCAATGAGCTTAATCTAGCTGGAGCTCTTATACTCCAAGAAAAGACTTCACTTGTTTACCCCCGGACGAGACTTTAGATATATTGAGCTCGTTGAGTATCTTTACGACGACGCGAGGTTTAAAGCAGCGACGACCTGACAACGGATTCAAGAATGCATCACTTAGTTATCTCTATTATTTATTTATACAGATTTTATCTTTCGAATATTATCTGTTTACATTCCGGTGATAAACTAAGTTAAAAAAAGTTTCTAATTTGTACTTAACAAAATAAATTCAAACTAGGCCTAGTTAGTAAATTTATAAAACAAAGGAAATTCTTTGGTTATGGAAGTTTTTGGTTAGCTCATACAGAGTTGAAGCCCTATACTGATTCATTGTTTCAGTAGGGTCTGATTGCCTTTGTTGTGCTAGGCCTTTAGTGTGTTGTGTTGTGATGTCTACTTTGCTATCAACATCGGTGATTCCGGTCTTTTAAATAGGCTGTTATCATATCAAAATGTTTCCTTGTTGATTCTCTTGCCTGACTATATGTTTATGTTTGTTTTTTTACCAGGCCTACACCCAGATAGGCTAAGGTGTTATAGCATAATGACAAGGATTAATGATAGTCAAGGTGAAATTACATGATTTGAATTACTTATACTTTTATCTTATACCTATAAAACCACATATTTCTTATATTTTCGAGTATGTACAGATGTTGGTATATTGCTCCTCCAATTAGACATGCTGTTTTCTGGTGGGGTTATGTGTAGCACAATCTTCAATTACTCAGAAAGATACATTTGTAAAAATAATAATCACTTGTGTTTTGAATAAAATTACTTAGTTTAAATATTGTATATTCAACGATTATATCTTGCAAGAAAAATGAAAATGTTAAGTTGCAACTGAAAATATGCTAGTTTTAGAGATTGGGGTAAAGTAGACTAAATATCCGATTCCGAAAATTATCCGATCCGAAACCTTTACTATCCGATCCGAACCTAAGCTATCCGAACAGAAACCGATCCGAACTAAAAATTCACTATTCGCACACCTCTAAAATTTTGTATCTTCAATTAAATTGTATTTCAACTTCAACTTGTATTTCAACCTTTATGAATTTCATTTCAATTATATTTTCTATCTAATATCAGCTATTTTGGTAGGCTTATATTTGTCAAAAACAATTTTAATGAAGAAGATTAGGGCTTAAACTAAGTGTTCCTCTTTAGTTTAAAATATTCCTCTGGCCTTTATAAAGGTGTCATAAAGGTCAAGGAACACAATCACGACTCTTGACCTTTAGACAATATATTTTTTCTTACTTTGCTTTTGTACTGCTTAACATTTAACACATTCGCTGCGGCTGCGTCCCCGGAGACGCACGGCGCGACGTATTGGGAGGCGGGTGCGTCGCCGGGGGACCGGCGCGCAATGTTATGTTTACGTGGCCAGTGTGAGTCAGTCTCTCATCGAGGACGGTCAGAGAGCTCTAGCGTTGCGTATCGAATACCAGTCTACCGTGTAGTGCGTTTCGTTCGTTTCTCCCGGGGTACTGTGTGCGTCTCCCGTGGCCCACAACTTTTTCTTTGTGAATCGTTGTTTCTATTGTATATATTAGTGTTTTCAGTGATTATTTAGTGTTTAGTGATTTTGTTTATTACCATGGATACTTCAAGTCCTGGTCCATCAAACCTAACCACTTTAGTGAACGTTCCTTACGAAAATGAGGACAGTGACGTTGACGTTGACGATCCTATTCAACGCGTCGTCGACGATCAATCCAGTGATGATTTAGGCGGTTATTCCGATAGTGACGGTGACAATGACGACCCAGGTGTATACACCGAAGCTCCTACATGGACAATCACTACGTCAGGTATGAGACCTATTCAATTTACTAGGACCGACACACTGTTGGTGCCTATCCCTGGCGACGGAGAGCCAATAGATTGGTTCAACCTTTTGTTGGATGAAAAGTTACTTGATCTAGTATGTAAAACCACAAATGAATATGCAATTCAAGTATTTTTCAAACCGACTCTGACTCCAAAATCTAGGATAAACAAATGGAAGGACCTAACTGTACCTGAATTGAAACTTTTTATTGGTTTGGTTTTGCACATGGGGACAGTCAGGCTGAATCGCATTCAAGATTATTGGAAGACAGACAATTTTTTTGACTTCAAAGTGTTTAGACAAAGCATGTCCCGAGACAGATTTCTCAATATTCTTCGCTGTATTCATTTCACTAGATCAGAGAATCAAACTGATCGTGACGAATCAAGTATAAACAAAATAAAACCGATCGTGGACCACTTCAATGAAAAAATGACTAAAATATATTATCCCCAAAAAGAGTTGTCGATCGATGAGGCGATGGTTTTATGGCGGGGGCGTTTGTCTTTCCGACAATATATCAAGGGGAAGCGCCACAAGTACGGAGTGAAACTTTATACATTGTGTGAACACCAGGGGCTTATTTTGAAATTTTTAGTTTACGCTGGCTCTGCAGACGAGATTGTAGGAGGGAAGGGACACACAGAGAAGGTTGTCATGCACTTGATGCGAGAAAAACTGGGGAAAGGGCACTCTCTATATATGGATAATTTCTATAATAGTTATAGTTTGTCAGCTCGACTATTAGCCAACCGAACTTACTCGACAGGGACCCTCAGACAAGACAGAAAGAACATTCCGGAGGCTGTAAAAGAAGCAAAACTCAACAAGGGAGAAACTATTGCAAGGTACGGAAATAGTGTGATGGTGGGAAAATGGCGTGATAAGAGAACAGTTACGTACATATCAACCGAACATGAAAATGATATGATTACTTTTATAAACAAACGCAAACAAACAAGAACAAAACCACTTGCAATTGTGAAGTATAATGCGTTCATGAGTGGTGTCGATCGTGCTGATCAAATGATGAGTTACTATCCGTCGGAACATAAAACCATTCGATGGTATAAGAAGATATTTATACATATACTACAGATGATGCTTCTAAACTCATATGCATTGTACAATATGTACAATGAGAAAGTCACCTTTTATGACTTCAGACTGAAGGTTATAAAGTCCCTTGTCCCAGTCCAAGCTAATGTTGTGGAATCCCCAACCCAGAAACGTGCTCGACAGAGTGCCCACCAGATCATCAAAAGTACCGAGCGTGATGGAAACAACCGACTGCTGAGGAAAAACTGCAGAACTTGTTGGAAGCAAACTGGCAAAAGGGTCAAAACAGCCTACTACTGCGACACATGTGTTGACAAACCTGGCCTATGCATTGGCCAGTGTTTCCAACAGTACCATGACAGTTTGTGAACATTGGTAGGAGTGTTGTAAATAGTGTAAATAATTAAATTACCTAATAATGTACATAGAACATTTTACTTCTATGAAGTAAAGGGACACAAGCTGGAACTATGAGTCATCTCGGCAGTGCACCGGATGGTGGACCAACGGAGTTTCGTCGCGCAATGCTACTGGGTCACCGGCGACCCATGACTTTCGGAGGTCCAAGATCACGGATGACATTCTGGAAATTGCATTTCTACGCCATATTTCCATTATTTGACCACTAAAGGTAAGATTTCATGTTATAACTATTTTCAGCTTCTAGGGTAGTTATTAAAATTTTTGGTCGCAGCGAATGTGTTAAAGGCTGCTCAATATTTACCAAGTTGAAACTAAATTATAATCCTTATTACTCATTACACAACTTATTTAACTGTTTCTATAGTTAGATAAAACCAATAAATTTTTCAGGCAGTTAATACAAATTATTTATTAGTTTTAAAAGTATTTTGATGTTCCTATAAATATATTTTTCATATTCCTCAAAACATATGCTCCAGGAATGTTTTTTTGTTTAGTTCCTGCAAACTAGCAGATGCAAAGCCAGGCACACTTGTGTATTTCAGCTGCAACAGCCGTTTTGTAGGTCCTGAACCAATGGTGTCTGAACAAATTACCGTACTTAGCATTAAAATATTATCTAGTTTAAATTTAAAGGTATAATATTAGCAACAATTCTTTTAATAATTTGATAGTTTAAATAAAAATAAAACATGAAAAAACAAACTTGTTTGTTTGTGCCTTTTCAAAATGTTACTGTTACAATGCTGAATAAGTTTGGTACAAATAAAATAGGAAAACAACTTTTTGAGTTAAACTTGCATAGTAAGTTTTAACAAAAATTAGAATTTTTTTGATTCCTAGCCTTATTAATAAGACTACTGGTAGCTTAACTTACAGTTTTGTAAGAGAAAAGTGTCCTACCTAACAATACAAGAATTCTTTAACACATTGGCTTACCTGAAATTTGCCACCTGACAAACCGTTCAGTTTCCTAAGAAAAATTACATCAATGTAGACTTTTACTAAAACTGTCACTATAGCAACAATTATTGCTCAAATTACTTAATTTATGCACTAATCTTTAGAGAAATAAATTATCTAAAAGAAGAAAATACTTTTTACAGCATTTATATATGGTAAATATTATATATATATATATATAAATATATATATATAGTTTATAAAAAACAATAATTTTAAAAGGAGTTGCATATAAATAACAAATAAATAATGTTTCAGCCCAACAACTATTATTTAGTTGTAGGTTATTTATTTTTTACATGAAAATAAAAAATGTTAGTGATTCATTTATTATATTTGACCTAGATATAACAAATTTTCCAAAATCATATTTTTCCGAAATTTGACTAAGTTTCTCCAAGTATGGGCATATGCATAAAAAATACATACAAACAAAAAATGAAAACAAATTTAAACAACAAATAAATAAAAAATAACAAATTTAATAATTAAAAAAGATTTTTTGTTTAAATAAAAAAAAAATAAAAAAGTGCTATCCCGAGTATACTTGGGAAGTTTTTGACTGGTAAAATATAATTCTTAATCTGAGTACCCCGGTCTACTTCACAAATGATGTTCTAGTGCTGTCGAAACCCAAATTTTGAATTTAAATCCTCCACTGTAAGATCCTCCATTAAACCCCAAGAACCAAACTTAAAAATAAAATTTATTATTAATTTTATAAATTGTTGATTGTGATTTTACTAGGGCAATAAAAGTTTGAAGTATACATTTAAAACTGTTTTTGCTGAAAAGACTACTGGTAGCTTAACTTATAGTTTAAATCATAAATCATAAACCAATCATAAATTAATCAATAAACATAAATCATCATAAATTAATCATCATAAATCAATCATAAATATATCATAAATATCATAAATCAAAATAAATCATAAATTAATTAATAAACAGTACGTCATATTATAAAAAGAGCAATAGTTGCATGCAAAAAGGATCTCAGAATCCCTCAGAAGGGACTCAAAACTTGAAAAATTGAAAATACAAATTTGTAGGCCCTAGATATTGATTGGCAAAATCCTTAATCCCAGGAAAAATCAGATATTGCTGGAAAACTCATTTAAAAAATAAAACATTTAACATTTGATCTATGGACCTCCAAACAAAAACCAGTTGTTCAGAAACATTCATACAAAAAAGTAACTATCATACAAATGTGTGAATTTCTTTCTCTGAGCAAGGCCCAGTCCTCAGGAGCTTAGGTAAAAGAAATACCTAATTTGAGGTTTTTATTATTTTTGTTTTGTTTATGTAAGTGCAGACAAACCTTGCGAGGTTCTTGCAGCTGATGTGTATCATGTACCATGTGTCATAGAATGTTGTATATTTGGTAAAATAAACAAATAAAAGCTTTCACTTTTTGGATTTTTCTTAACAGATTAATACTCTGACAAACAGCTCTCTATTAGAATAAAAAGATTCTATAAAATAAGAAACTCTCCCTTTGTTTTGTCTTTGCTGTAATTTCTAAATGAAAGCCAGATGGCTTGGGAGGACATTGCCTTACCGAGAGACACACTTCCCTTGACTTTAAGACCAAGGTCTTGACTGACTAGCACTTCAGTAGTCAGTGTTGGTTCAGTATTCTAGTCTGCATCAGCTGACAGGTTGACTGACTAGCACTTCAGTAGTAAGCATCAGTTCAGTATTCTAGCCTGTGTCAGCTGACACTTCCTGTCAGTCAGAGAGTCAGTGAACCTCTCTCTCTATTGTCCATCAGTTCAGAGCAGCATTGTCCACTGTGGTCATACACCCAGTATTGTGTTGTGTTGTGTTTGTGTATTTGTGGTTTCACGTGCGGATACAGTGTGTGAGGAGATCGCGTGTTGTTGACGTTCAACTGTAATTTGTGGTGTTTATTTTAGTAGTTATTTGGTTAGCTGTTTTTGTGTTCTCATTTGATGTGTAGGACATGTAATTTTACTCAAAATTAAATCAGTACCGGTGTTAGTACTTCTATTTTAGTTGGTTTTCAAAACTAGATGAATTTTATTCCTCATTTAGTCATTCAGAGGGGAAAGGGGTAGAGGTCATCACAATGTAACTGTTTGTTGGTCCCAATCATAAAGAAACATTTGAAATAACTATATTTCACAATTAAATTGAAGTGTCTTAACATTATTTTGAGCTTTAAAAAGTGAACTGATAAACTATATATATATTACTACAAAAATTATTGTAATCATGCTGGGAAATATTTTGCAGTGAAAATACATGTTTGGCAACATCTTGAAAAAGTTGTGCACCTTCAAATCTCTAAGTAGCTATAATTTTTATTGACCTACAAATATATGATGATTATTGAACGAAATTACCTTTTTAATACCTTATTAGGTCCTGCTTTTGTTAGATAAAGTTAAGGACCATTCCTCCTTAAAATGTGAAATAATGCCACATTCGTTAATACTATATCTAGAGAAAGATTTCTAGTTTAAATAGGCAGTCATTAATTCAATATTTTACAATACTATTCTTTAGGTATTAAAATACTTTGTTTGAAAGTCAACCTCCAGAAACATTAACAGTTATAACTTCTTTTACCTGCGGACTGAGTGCAAATTAGTGCCACAGTAAAGAGCAGTAGATTCAGTTTTTGGCATTCCCTAGTCTATTTCCGAGTGCAGCGTCGGTGTGGGTAGAAGTATTTCCGAAACAGTTTTGAGTGCGACCTCACTTTGGCAGCCAGTGATAAACTTTGCCCCAGTTATTGTTATCGTTTCCTGATTGTTTTGTTTTGCCGCTCATTGTCAATTTGCGTCTGATTATCCTACCAATTCTTTTTCAGTAGTTGTGTCAGTATTTTTGGGGTGTAACTGTATATTGTCATCTAAGTTCCTTTATTAGTAGTACTTCATTTTTTGTGATCAGTAGTACATTGTAAAGCTGTCATTATTATTTGTAACAATCAACTTTTTTATTTAAATACGTATAGATTAAGATTGCAAGCATTGCTGATCTTTAGATCCCATTCAGTTTTGCAATCATAATCCTTATCATTTGAGCAATAACACTTTTGATATTTGCAGAATTTGAAGATATAATTATCTTGTTAGATAAAGTTTCATGCAACTAATACTGTTATACTGATTGATTAAAAAAATGTGTTGTGAGTTGAAATGTTGGTTTTGTATTTTAAAGAAACTATTATTTAGTTAGTGTCACATGATGGTATGTCTTCACACTAATGATTTTTTTCTGAAGGGGAAAATATTGTATCATTTTATACTTTAACTTTATTAAAGTTTCTGTTTCTTAAAAAAAATTACATTGCTAGCATTTAAGAGAAATTGTGAGGTGCAAACCTCTGATTAAGTCAATAGTCAATAGTCAAAATATCTTTATTCATAACAGTATACATGATACATGAATGGTGTCAAGTTTATTACTTACAAACTAAACATAATAATCACATAAAAAAATAACACAACCACCTAGTTTAACACAGGCTCATGCAAACTTATCATAATATTCATTTAAAGAATAACATGGGTTATTAATCATTAATTTTTTTAACTTTGCTTTGAATTTTTTGGGATTGTTTTAATTTTTTATATCTAAAGGCAAGTAGTTAAAAAACTGTACACCCATGTATGTAGTTTTTTTTTTTTTTAATTCCAAGTTATGTTTTTCACCATGTTTGATTACATTTGCCTTGAAGCTTGATTACATTTGCCTTAAATTGCTTGAGTCACTCATAGCAACAACTTTGTAGGTATAGAAATTCTTCATTGTACATAACTGACATAATTACAATGCATTGGTGTAATAACCTCACGTCAAAAAATGATGATAGTAGGTTAGGAACTCAGGGTTATCTAACTAACAATTCCCCTTATTAATTGTTTTACCTTGAACTTGTTATCTTGAGTAAGTTAAAAATTAATCATCTGTTGGAAAGACTCGTGTATTATCAGACAGTGACTCATTCCAATGATAAGTTCTCATCTAATTGCTTCCAGTTGTCTTTGTCCCTTTGAATGTGGATGTTGCTGTTTCATTCTTTTTTCTGTTGCTTAAAAACTGTAAATAGGATTTAAATTTGAGTAATGCATTGAACGAATCAGTTTTATCTCTTCATTACAGATTTATGTTTGATGTAATGCTTATTAAAATCAGTGTAAGTAAATAGTAAATATTGAGCGACAATTTGATTGTTTGTGAAACATTTAAATATGAACTGAAAAGTGTGGTGTTCATCAAAAGAGTGGAGAATTATGATTTGGACAGTGGTTTGGTGGTTGCTCCAACAATGTGTTTCCCACCCTATCATCTGCTTGGTATTGGCGATCACTGTGTACATAATAAGAAAACAGGTTTGTTTTTAAATAAGTTTTTAAGTTTATGTTAATACTTGTAAAATTAAAAAATGTGTTAATTTTCTTCTTAAATAATAGTGATGCTTTAATGTAGATAAAAAAAGTCAAGTTTACTCTTATTTTTTATAAATTATTGACCTTAATTAAATGGTTTGCAGAATTTCATTTGTCACCAATATTGTTAATATCCAATTTATTGAATATTATAATGTTCAAGAGGTTTGTTGGAATTTCCTGTCGTAAATCCATATGACCCATTTAAGACTTATTTTTGTTATAGTATTCCATCCACTGACCTCTGAGCTATTGTTTGTCAGTTGCATCTCTTCAAATCTTTGTTTTGAAATAAGACACCACACGTTTTGATCATACTGATTTTGAGTCGTTGACCTTTTTGCAATTTTATTTTGCTGGACCAATTAAAAATCTCTCTTGTCAAAATGGGAGATAATAAAAAGTTAACAATGTTTACGTTTCTTGAGGAAATTAACTTGTTTACAAACATTTGTTAAGACATATTTACAGACATTTCAAATTTGTATTACTCATACATTGGGATGAATTGCCATTTTCACTGTCAATTTTAAAATAAGAAAACAATAATTCTCATAAATCTACAGGTAGTAAAACGGTTTTAGGTTTTTTCCCTTTTTGCAATTTTATCATGATGGACCAATTAAAAATTTATCCTGTCAAAATGGGATAAAATGTTAGAGGTGTTCGTATCTCTTGAGAAATTTCTTTTATTTACGAACATTTGAAAAGTTTTCAACGCAAAAGGTGACATTGTACTACTCCGTCATCGGGATGAATCGTCCAGCTAATATCGTCCCAAGTGTCAAGTTCTTCATCACTCGCCCCCTGTGTTGCAGGCCGCCGCCCAGGTGCTGGTGGAGCGGGTCAGCTCGCCCCCACCCCCCGCCGTGTCCCCGCCCGTTGCCGCCTCCCTGCCCCACACTCTCTCCCTGCTGCAGGAGGCCAGTGAGGGGTGGCGGCGCCGGGTCAGCCCCTCGGATGCCACCAAGTTCTCCGTGGCCGGCAAGATGGGCGGTCAGGCCGTCCCGGCGTCGCCGCTCCTCTCACCCAACACGGAAAGGAGGAAGGTGAAGCCAGAGCGGTTCAGGAGCAAAGGCCCAGGTCGGTTTATCTATTTGTATTTGTATTTTCATAATAGTTTTAATACTTGTTTATTTTATTTTTAACACAACACTGTTGAAAATGGGCAGCTGTACGACTACGCTGCTCCGCACACACCATAATTTAAATTACATAAATTAAATTTCAAGACTACACTAATAATAAAATTTAGTTCCTAGGTGACAGAGCTTTATTCAGGGAAGGTCAGTGAGTACGTTTATATGACTTGGAGTAATATTTCATTACTGGCAAACAGATTTGCTTAGCTCATTTGCCTATTTTCTGCATGTTTAAGGTCACTCCAGTTGTTACTATAGCTCAGAGTCCCTTTGATTTCTACATATGACCTCTCTGAACAAGCTTGTTTGTGCTTTGAACGTTTTAAAAGACGATATGTAAAAGTAATTAGTAGTGAAAAACATCAAAAGCTTCAAAAATTATCCTTTAATCACAGGGTTATTCTAAATGTAGTAATAAACGTACAGCGATAGTGTTACATGACTATGACTCGTGGACAGAAATTAGCATCTATTGAACAAGAGTGACCCAGAAGGTTCTGCCATCAGTGAAGAAAATTCATTGAAATTTCTGAACCAAGATGTCAGACATACCTACCTTATCTTCCTGCGAACTTAAAACTGCATTAAAGCTGTAAAATGTTACATTCTAGTTTGTTTATAATGATATGTATCCAAAGTAATTAATTACATCAGGGGTAATAATTGATATTTCTACAAAGTTATATTATGCTATTGTGTAACCACATTTTTTATATAGAGTTATTCTTTATAGTGAAATGGCAAAACACAATTTAAAATACCCCCGTCGCAGCAAACCTGCGTACTCAGCGAATTTCCAATGCATAATATTTGTCTTAATACCACATAAAGCCGCATACCAAGTTTCATAAAAATATATTCATATATAAGCGATTTTAATTATTCTCCATAAGAATAACATTGGTAATGAGTACGTAGGTTTGGTGAAACAAGGAACACAAACCTACGTTTTTATGGAAATATAAATATAATTTAGCTGGGGGAAGCCACATACCAAGTTTCATCAATATTCAATCATAAATAAGCACTATATAACATTTTAGTTATTCTCCATAAGAATAACATGGGGGCTGAGTAAGCAGGTTTGCTGCAACAAGGGAAAATGTGTTTTTATGCAATTATCAATATAACTCAACCAAGTGAAGCTACATACCAAGTTTTATTAATTTATGTTCATAATTAAGGGAGTCATTACATTTTACTTATTCTCCATAAGAATAACATGGGGGCTGAGTACGCAGGTTTGCTGCTACGGAAATAATCAGCAAAAAATCAATTTGTTGTGCAAATATCAATATACCAATACTACGTGAAGCCACATACCAAGTTTCATCAACATACATTCATAAATAATCGAGATATCAAATTGTATTTATTCTCCGTAAGGATAACATTGGACAACGTACTGTGTTTAGCACTTTGAATATCTCAGCAACGGTTGGGCTTAGAATCACAATTTCAAAACCAAAATGATTGTTTTGTGGAACTGAACGGATTGGTAAAAGCAAATGTGAAGTTTACATTAAAATAACCTTAGGAAAAGCCGAAAACCTTTTTCCCATAAGATTAACGTGGAAGATTTTATGAGTAGGTTTTTTGGATTTTCTCCGCAACCACTTAACCTAGGTTAATAATTCAAAATACCATTTTATTTGTTTTTTTAAGCTCTACAACATGGTCAAAACCAAAATTAAGCTTTTAAAAAATTTTAGGGTGAAAAATGCAAAAAACTGATTTTTGGAAAATTTAAAACTCCCATAAACCCCCTTTCCCATGGTCCGATTTTTCTGGTTTTCGAACTTAAAGTCGTGAATGTCATTTTACACATTTGAGCCAAATTTCATCGAAATCGGACCTTTTTACTCAAGTTATCGCATTCACGGACACACATATATATATATATATATATATATATATATATATATATAGATATATATATATATATACATATATATATATATATACATATATATATATATATAAATTTGAACGAACAGTGTTTTTGTCATCTGGGGACCTCAAAACAAAAAATTGTCATGGTCTCGGGCTTAAGTCTTACCATGAGACCTACGGTGATAGCTTCTTCCCTATAGGGGAAATTCGCTAAAAGATTCTAACTTTGCCAAATCAGAATAGTGCAAAAGTTAAAGTATATTGAGTTAGTCAAATCTTATTTTTAATAGAAAAAATAATGCAAAAATTAAAATATATTGAGTGAGTGAAATCTTATTTTTAAGAAAAATCATGGTCGTCCCATGGTTTGATGTTTTTGAATAAATTCTATTCGCATAAAAAATCTATGAGAGAAGTATTTCATAATTGTAATATAAGGAGAAACAATACCAGAGAACATCAAGACCACCGTTTTGAATCATAAAAAAATAACCATCAAACATCAGTAATTGTTTCTTAACAAATTTACCTAGCAAACTTTTGAAAGTAAGCACAAAAACACTAAAAATTATAAAAAGTTGAGATTGCCCATATTTAATTACCCTTTCTTGTAGTATAGAGGAATTTCTGAAGTCTTAGGCCTGTAAATATAAACTATTTAAGCCTATGTGTGTTTTAGCAATGATTTGCATGTTCTAATATTGTTTTCTGTATAATTATAATGATTCTGTTAGACACTACTTATGAATATGACTAGCATATTGTGAAAAACTGTTGAACTTCAACTTGCAGGAATTAGTCTTAGATAAAACGACATGTGGTCCAGAATGGCAGATAAATATTTTGAAAGGAATTTTACCCAGTGATGGAAAGTGAAAGATTTAGAAAAAATATTAAAAGAAGTATAGACAAAATTAATGATTATCTAAGGATCAAGGATGACCTACATCAAGGAATCACCCTATTTTGTGCAACCAAGTTTTAAGTCTAACTTGCCTTGTTCCAGCGCCCAAGGATGCACAGTCAGTCCCCACATCCCCAGACGCCGAGCCATCCACACCGTTAACCTCAGCGGCGTTCAAGCGCAGCGTATCCGCCCCTGGCGAGGAAGACAACTGTGAGTTTCCCTCAGTCGTTCATATTTTATCACTGATTGACTGGCCGTAGGATTGGCAGTATAATATGATTTTGAACAATGTTACACTGTACAGTGAATGTATTTGATACAGCCAGATAACAGAAAGACCAGGGCTCAAGTTTTAATTTCAAATCAAATACTCCTGTCAACAGAAAAAAAACATAATTTCAATGTAGATTAGTAATGCAGAAGCTCCCTTTAGTTCTTTTACTTTCATTTTACAAACTATCAGAAATTTACATGTACAATTGCATTCAGTACAAAATTACATGTATATTATGCTTTTATTATTTTCTTTAAGGAACCATATTTTTGGAGATATATTTTACATACATGTTTTAAAATTTAATCCACGGTTATCCTAGTGGCAAACAACTTAGTTCTGTCCTAAAAATAATTCAATAATCCTTCTTTGAAGAAGGTAAAACAGTTATTTAAATACAATAACCACTGGATGCACTAAAACCTTTTTCCTCATACATTTAATAAGACTCAATGTGGGTAACTGTCAAGTACAGAAAGTATAGTGAAACTCATGTTATCAAAATGGTTTCAAACTATCCAAATGGTGAACGTAACTTTCCATTTATCTATTTCTCTAACTATTGATGCAGCTCTTTCCTCCGGAGAGCACGAAGGCCCTCTAGTCACTGTCCCCAAGGCCTTCGATGAGGATTTCTCCAACTTCTTTGCCTCCAGTGCCGTTGTCACCAGTGAGCGGATAGAGCTACGGGATGAGGACCTGGAAACTGTCACCAGCTCCACCAACCAGCTGTGAGCGGATTGATTGTACTTTTTATAAAAAATATTATAATAATGGCACTTATTGTACTCTAGGCAGAAGACTACATTCACTGTATAAAAAAGTAAATTGTCAGCTACTCATAAAACAGTCGGTTTTCAACAAATCACAATTTTATCTAAACCTTATTTGATTGCTAAATCTCATGACTAAAATGGCAATACAAAGTTTTTTTTTAGATGAGTATAAATGAAAGATGAATGAGATGCCCTGTTCTCTTCTTAAATGATTAATATTGACTCCAGTTAAAAAAGAGGCTACATGAATTATTGGTGGGAAAGTGGTAGACCTGATTTTTCCACGAAGTTAGCGGGAACGATAGCAAGGCTTCTTGGAAAAATTCCCGAGGCTGTGGGGTGGGGAATTGCATGGATACCGGTGGGAAGCAATTGGCATGGAGCAGATGTCAGGATGGATATAATCTTTTGCGGATCAAATTTAGTGCAAAAACATTTTATAGAGAAGAGGTTAGAAAGTAGGATATTGAAAAATAGAAGTATTTGTATAGGCCCCTACCAAAATCTTCGCTTTTATCCGCACATAAGTATTGCTTTGCAGGGACCTAAATCTACTGTTATTTTTTGTAAATATATCAGTTTGAGTCTGATATTTAGTGTTTTCATATAAAATTGAATTAGGTAAACTGGATAATCACCTTATTGAGATTGGGGTACGTAGTAGAATTTCTGCTGTGTTCTTTTGTATCAATAAGACATTCACATTCTTATTCTCTCCTTCGGTGTTCCAGCCTGGTACACAGAAAGCAGGTGAAGGTGCAGAGGCGCAGGGTGGCGTCCAGCAACCCCGTCAAGGCCCTGGCGGCCCGGACGGACCTGAGGGATACTTATGTGGAGGTCAAGACTGGCGTGGCATCGCGCGAAGAGCAGAGGCTACGCATTGAGAAATGTGAGTAGTTGTTTGTTTCAACTTTATTTCAAATTGACTGTCATTGAGCCGTTTATTAAGAGAACTCTGTGTTATTCAAAATTATAGATATTTGTAGTGCAACATCTAACAGTTATCTGCTCTATAATTTTTATTTTAACGAGATTGTAAATCAGGTTAAGAAATGAGAGTCTACAAAACTCAAAATTTTACCCTCTTAAATTCATGGTTAAGTAGGGGTTTGCGAGTACTCGAAGCTTTGAGTTTTCGGCCGAGTATTTTAATACTCGGAACTCGACTTGAAGTTTTGAAAAATACTCGAAAGTTCGAGCGAGTATTTCCGCCGGTTTCCGGACGATCGCTAACGATTGCGACCAGCCAAAACGTGTAGTAACGGCCGCAAAAGGCGATCGCATCACGTAAAACGGTCGAAAATGACAATCGCTAACGATTGCGACCGGCCAAAACGCGAACGGGCGCAAAAGGTGATCGCATGTCGTAAAAACGGCCGCAAAAGGCAATCACATCATGTAAAATCGGCCGAAAATGAAGATCGCTAATGATTGCGACCGGCCAAAACGCGTATTAACGGCCACAAAAGGCGATCGCATGTTGTAAAATCAGCCGTAAATGACAACGGAAAACATAATATCAGCTGTAACTAACGATTTCATCATCTAATATTGATTATAAGCGATATGTCTGGATCAGGTGGTATTGTCCAAATGACAACCGGACCGTGTTTTATCGGCTGGAAACAAATGTCAAACCGTGTTTTGTTAGTCAATATGTAATCCAGTTTGATTGTACTGGCCAAAACTTTGTATTGCTACTCATATATTAGTTATAAACCATGTTTAGATTTTCAAACCTAGGGTAGTATCCAAATCCCATTACACTATTTAAACTACGAACTGATGGCAAATTCTCGCTCGAAAATACTCGAAACTAAAAATAATTGGTACTACTCGGCTCGACTCGATTAAAAAAATCACTACTCGCACACCCCTATGTAATAGTGAGGCTGTACTATGTTTAGCTTAATTTATTAACAGGGCTGGACATATTTATTTAATTGTTGAATATTGTGTGAGTTGTTGGCATGTACTGATGAAGGTCTTCAAAACCATGGAAAAGGCCTGTCGTGGGTTCAAGTCCCAGACCTGGCAAATACATTTTATCAGTTCTGATAAGTAGAGGTGTGCGAATAGTGAATTTTTAGTTCGGATCGGTTTCGGATCGGATAGCTTAAGTTCGGGTCGGGTACGGATCAGATAGTAAAGGTTTTGGATCGGGTAATTTTCGAATTCGGATATTTACTTTGCCAGAACCGCACGTTACATCGATCTAAGAATTACCATACTTTCAAGTCGGAACTTAACATTTTTATTTCCCTTGCAAGATATTAATATACAATATTTCAGCTATGTAACTATTCAATAGGTACACAACAAGTGGTTATTATTTTTACAACTGTATCTTCCTGAGTACCTAATGGCTGAAGACTACAATGACCTCATCAGAAAACAGCATGTCTAATTGGAGGAGGACACCAACCTGTGTACATACACAAGAATACTATCTTCTCTGCAGTGAAAAATACAAAAAAATATGTTTTCTTGATGAACATGAACCTTTGTCATTTGGCAACATTACATTTGTTATTAAATCAGTAAATAAAACCCACTGTCTATGATGTTTTATTTCAATAGCCATTGTTCCTTCGCTAATTTAAATAGTCTTATACAACAAATGAACTGGTAGGCTAATACAAATAATTGAACTGGTTGTAAACAAATAGCATTATTATATTTATTTTGGAGATTGGATGATAAAAGAATCAAATGTTTATGAATACACCAAAAATATAATAATAATGTTTTTGGCAATATCACAACTTCCAAACTGTGATTGTAAACCTTAGTACCTAATAAAGGTCAAATAACAAACTACTTTACTCTAGTGGTAACAAAAAATAATGATTTTGGCATAAAGTTATATAATTTAATAAAAGTAGGCCTAGTTTAGGCTACTCAACTTCAATCATTTAATGTCATCATGACTATCATCCTTGTCATTGTGATATAGGCTAACTCCTTAGCCTATCTGGATGTAGTACAAAACCAAACATATACATATGGTCAGACAAGAGAAAAAACAAGGAAACATTTTAATACGATGACAGCCTAGTTATTAAAAGACCAGAATCACCGATGTTAAAAAGTAGCTGACATCACCATATACTATTAGGTCTAGCACGACTTAGGCAATGACAAAATTATTCAGTAGGCCTTCTCTGTATAAGTTAACAACAAACATCCATGACCAAAGAATTTCCTTTGTTTTATAAATTTACTTACTAGTTTGAATGTTTTTTGTTTACTAAAAAATATAAACTTCGTCACCGGAATGTAAACATACTACATAACCTTAAAGCTTGCATTTCAGACATTCAGCGACTTCACAATAGGCTTCGTTCTTTGTTATAAAGAATTTCCATATAATGCTATTCTTTTTCGGTTCCATTTTAAAGAAATGAATTTTTCAAAATCAAATAATAACCGAACGATGAAACTTTATAAATAAATTATAGATAACTAAGCTATGCTTTAGCGAATCCGTCGTCGCTGCTTCACGTCGTCGTAATACACACACGACAACACAACGAGTTTAAAAAGTGAAGGCTTTTCTTGGAGTATAAGAGCTCTAGATAGATCAAGCTCGTTGATCATACCGGGAAACTTGCCCGTAGAGAAAGCTATGTAACTCGTTTTGCGCATGTCAGCAATATTTTACTCAGTGTTTTAAAGGTATTGAATGGAAAAAATATCAGTAGCAGCAATTTTAAATTTCATACACTAAAATTTCTGATTGTGTATTGCGACTTTGAAACTACGACTTACTCTATGGGAGCTTGCTCATTGTATCGTGAGATGTTAATACAATCGGATATCGACTATCAACTTTAAATTATCAACTTATTCGCCAGTAATCCACTACTGTTGTCTCCTTGTCTGCGTCTATCCCGTGAATCATGAATCAACATCGAGTAGCAATGATGTATACATTTGCAATTGTTTACATTTATTGTTATCGCGCATTTCTCAGTACAGACCGTATTTATTCTTTGTTGCTAGAGCGATGTACGATCCGGCCGTGTATCGCGATAAGATACATCGCGAATCTGCACAAATGTCTTGTGAAGCATTGATCCGTACCGAAACCGAACAAGCGACCGGCATTGTGTCACGTTATCTTGAACGACGTCGTCAGAGTCAAAGCGTTTTGTAATGGTCCAAATGTATTTATTGTTTTGTTTCTGGCTTATTATCCCCAGATATACAGTCTATCCGAATAAGTCGGATTCATACTGGACCTTATCGAATATCGAAAAAACCTTCGGATTGGATTCGGATATCCGATCCGATCCGAAACCGAACCGGCTTTTCGGATATCCGCACACCACTACTGATAAGTTTTTAGTGTAACGGCTCACTCCTTGCTGTCCTCGATATATTTCATGTTCAGGTCTGTTGTACATGTCAATAGGCAAAGTTAGGTGATGGACAGGTTTAGCAGTGACGGACTTATTTTTTATAATTTGAACATTTTCAGTTGACAGAAAAATGCATTTTTTATTTAATTTTCTCCTTTTGAAAACTTAAAACTCAGTCACTCTATGGATACGAAACCTTTAAAATTAATTTGGTTCTACTGATTGTTCCAACTCTTTTTTTTTCAGTGGCCAAGAACTCATCATTGGCCGTAGAAGCTTTAGCGGGACTCGCAAGCAAGGAAGACTTTGCTGGGGTGCAGTTACGTAGCACCGCGCAGACACCCGCGTCTGTACACACCGGCCCGTGGCTGCCTTATGCAGACCTCATGTTGCTGCAGGTCAAGGGCCGCAGACATGTACAGACCAGGCTGGTGCGGCCTCACTACACCAGTGTTAACCAGGGGGACTCTTACGTGCTGGTCACACCCTTGCAGGTCAGCTAGCAACTGTTATCCTACTAATATTATAAATATGAACGTTTTTAAGTTTGTTTGTATTTTTCTTTTGATGTTTGTGGCTCAGTCACGCTCTAATCGCTGGACTGATTGAGCTGAAATTTGGCAGTCCTTTGATAGTCCCGCGTAACATATAGGTATATTAAAGTTTCGAAAATCCTATAGGGCTTTGCCCCACGGGGGGTTTAAAGTTCCCATGTATTCCTTATGGAGATTAATTTTGGTCAGAGTTGATGAAAATGTAAACAGCCGATCTTGATTCCTAGTAGTTCCACGGGCTAACCACAGAATGTAGCACACACAACTGTCATAGTTTTTATAAATCATTTGCGGGGCCAAGCCTGTGGTTAACATCTGAAATGAAATGAAATAGTCCTTTATTGTCACAAATACATTTTCATATTTCCAGCGTGGCTGGGAAAACAGGTGACATTGTCACAAAAACTAAAACTTAATACCTATAGAACATTGCTATAAATCAATACAATACAATGCTAGTTTACATCCGTGTGTTCTCATTTAGATATTCTGCAATTGAATAATAGTTTTTTTTTGCAAATTAAGTTTTAAATCGTTTTTAAATCTATACAAATCGTAAATTTCCTTGATGTTGGCAGGTAAACTGTTACTCATATAATATGGGTTTTTTTTAGTAAAGGCTGAGGCCAGACGATGTCTTGGATACTGAAAGTTATTTTTGAATCGAGTCAAGTCGAGTACTGCCAATTATTTTTGAGTTTCAAGTATTTTCAAGCGAGTATTTGCCATCAGTTGGTAGTTTAAAATAGTGTAATGGGATTTGGATACCACCCTAGATTTGATAATCTAAACATGGTTTCTAACTTATATATGAGTAGCAATACAGTGTTTTGGCCAGTACTATCAAACTGGATTATGTATTGACTAACAAAACACGGTTTGACATTCGGTTCCGGCCAAGGGTCCGGTTGTCATTTGGCCAATTTCACCTGGTCCAGACATCGCTTATAATCAATATTAGATGTCAAAATCGTTAGTTATGGCCGAAATTACGCGGTCCGATCGTCATTTTCGGCCGATTTGACGTGATGCGATCGCCTTTTGCGGCTTTTACTACGAGTTTAGGCCAGTCACAATCATTCGCAGTCGTCATTTTGGGCCGATTTTACGTGATGCAATTACCTTTTGTGGCCGTTAGTACGCGTTTTGATGAAAAAATCATTAGTTATGGCCGAAATTATGTGGTCCGATCGTCATTTTCGGCCGCTTTTACGTGATGCGATCACCTTTTGCGGCCATTACTACGCGTTTTGGCCGGTTGCAATCATTCGCGGTCGTAATTTTCGGCCGGTTTTACATGATGCAATTGTCTTGTGCGGCTGTCACTACGCGTTTTGGCCGGTCGCAATTGTTCGCGGTCGTCATTTTCGGCCGATGTTACGTGATGCGATCACCTTTTGCGGCTGTTACTACGCTTTTAGTCCGGTCGCAATCGTTTGCGGTCGTCATTTTCAGCCAATTTTACATGATGCGATTGCCTTTTGCAGCCGTTGCGTTTTGGCCGTCGCAATCGTTAGCGATCGTCTGGAAATTGGCGGGAAATACTCGCTCGAACTTTTGAGTAGTTTTCAAAACTTCGAGTCGAATTCGAGTATTAAAATACCCAGCCGAAAACTTAGAAGTTTCGAGTCCTCGTAAACACCTAGTAAAGGGAAGGCATTCTTAATATTTCATACTTTTGAAATAGTGGTTTACATGATGTTGTTTTTGGTGCAAAAGACAAAATTCCTCAAATATTTCTTTTGGATTTTAAAAACCGTTGTAGCAAATGAAGTTGAGCCCCATAATTCAATGCCATATTGAAAAGAACATTGCATAATAAACCATAAGCTTGGTTTTTAAATCAATAATATTTCTTAAGACATACATTTGAAAGCAAGCAGTGTTCAATTTATTGATGACCGTTTCAAGTTAAACTTTGATCAATGTTCAATCCTAAAAATGTAGTTTATTCGACAAAAGATAAAACACTGTTTTCAAAAAATAATTCAAACGTTAAATTTTGCCTATTTTGAAGTGTTTGAAATTTTATTATTTGTGTTTTAGAACTATTTAGTTTTAACCCATTGGCATTAAACCAATTAAAAGAGTTCTAAAAGTGACTGATAGAGTTTCACTTTTAAACCATCGGCATATAGAATGAGATTTGATGACACATTTTTAGGAATATCATTCGTGAATATTAAAAATAACAAGGGCCTAAAATAGACCCTTGTAGGACACCACATTTAATTTCTTGCCATTCTGAAGTAAATTTAGTGCCATTTTTCTTAATTATTGTTCACTGTTGCCTATTTGTTAAGTAACAGAGTACCCAAGACAATGCCACAGAAAACTTATAGAACTTAAGTTTGTCCAATAGAATATCATAATTTATATGGTCAAAAGCCTTAGATCTAGTAGTCCAACATGTAGCAGTCAGGGTAGGTGTGGTTGGGTTAGGTTATGAAGGAATAGGTTAGGTTAAGAGTTGTGAGGGTGTTAGGGTGTTGGGGTGTGGCTACATTGGATTTATACTTGATCAGACTAATGTTCTCGGAAAGCATGATATGTTGTTTATTTATGATCAAAAAGCTATAAACGTTGGCTGAAATTGAACGTCGCTTAAAGCCAAATTCTGATTTCCAATAATTTACTTGTTTAAATAAAAATATTACATAAATAAAAATAACATGTTAAGATTTATCAACGTTTTTAATTGATAATTGGGTGTAAATTACTTCGCAAACAAAATTGTAACTGATATAAAGTTTCAAATAATAAGTATTTAAACAAATTAGAACAAGTGAGGATAAAAAGTAGGGCAAGTGGTTTTTATTAGAGGCATGTCAAAACAATTTTGACAGTAAGTTTATGTGAAGATAGCTTACTTTCCAATTATATGGCATGACATGTTAGCAATTAAGGTCTTGCTTTATACCATGTCCTAATTGAGCGAATTTAGGAATCACTTAAATGAAATCTTAGTATAATAACTTTAAAATGGCCCTCATCTAAGTTTGTTGAACTAAGACAGTACAATTTTGAACAAGCAACTCATAGTCCCATAATATTTTTAACATCAAACTTCAAAACTGAGACCATAACAGTTCATGGCAAGTCATCTATGTTTAAGCAAACCGCTGTTAAAAGTGTTTTGTCCGAGAGAGTATTTAAAGTAAGTCTCTTTCCTTTAGGTGTTTCAGTGGCTGGGAGAGTTCAGTAATGTGATAGAGCGGTCGCGCAGCAGCGAGATTACAACCCACATCGTGCAAACGCGCGACCTGGGCTGCAGTGCTGCCAGTGTGACTGTCGTGCAGGGCAGCCAACCTAACAAGCAGTTCTGGCAACTGCTGGGAGCTGATGAAGCCATGGCTGCCACCTATAGAGGTAAAAACATTCTACTTCAAATTTCTTTAAGAGAACATATTTGAAAAAAATGTATATTTTCTGATGGGTTTATTAGCCTACATGTTTTTATAAATAATGTTATGATAAACACAATTTAAATAAATTGTTTAAAATTAAAGGTTTTGTGTATAATTTTTTTTAATCTAGAGATTTTTGTCTTATTTTCAAAGAAAATAAAGGAAATGAAAACAAAGTAAGCCATGGCTGCCACCTATAGAGGTAAAAACATTCTACTTCAAATTTCTTTAAGAGAACATATTTGAAAAAAATGTATATTTTCTGATGGGTTTATTAGCCTACATGTTTTTATAAATAATGTTATGATAAACACAATTTAAATAAATTGTTTAAAATTAAAGGTTTTGTGTATAATTTTTTTTAATCTAGAGATTTTTGTCTTATTTTCAAAGAAAATAAAGGAAATGAAAACAAAGTAAGGGTCACCTTGTCTCTTGAGAGTTGCAGGCCTCTTTCTAAGGAGACTCTACACTGTTATAAAGACTAGTGGCTTGAAGGGGCCATAACCCCTAACCTTGGTGCAATACTTTGCCTCATCACAAATACGCTTTACATGCTGAGGAAAATAAAGAAAGTATTTATTTCTATTCAAGCACATAACATAACATGGAATTCACTTATTACATAAATAAATAACAAATCAACAACAACAATGATTCAACATAGAGCCTTAACCTAACAAAACAAAGATAATTAAGTGCAAGTTAATAAGTAAACAAAGTACCTGAACAGAAATTAAGTCCCCCAAAGGCGAACCTGTGTCGGGGTGATTATAATAAGAAACCATAATTTTAATAAGAAAGGGATGCAGGCTGGTGCATTACAAAAATTAAATTAACATAAGTAACTGTAATGACGATAAATAAAAAGTGCTAACTATCCTGATAAAGAAACATATATCAACAAATAATAAACAGTATCAGGCATAATGACATAATATCGAACAATTTTAACAAACTAAACTTACTTGGCCAAAGCGCTATACTTAAACATTGAATTCAAAAAGAATATTTATATTTGTAATATCAAGTAGCCAAATAATTATTCATTTTTGAAACATCTTTAAACTGAAACAACTCCTTATGTGATTTGGTATTTTACTGAACAAAGTTGGACCAATGTATTCAAAAGAATGTCTACAAAATTCTAACCTAGGCAATGGTATAAAGAATGAGTTAGATCGTTGGTGCCTTAATTCATAACATATTTCTATTGAAATCCATTTGTGAGATTTAATGAAAAAGGCACTTACTACTCTAAAAACATATAAGTGTTTTAAGGGGAGTATGTTTAAAGATTTAAAAAGAGGAAAAGAAGGTTCCATCATAGATTTTTTTACCACGCAACGAACAATTCTCTTTTGTATGTTTACAACTGTTTTAATAAATTTGAATAAGTATAGCCCCAGCACACCATAAATAAAACAATATAAGTAGGGACTCATCACAGTAGACACTTAATTGCATGTTTTAATATAAACAAAGCAGCCGATTTTAATTCCCTATGCTTTTCTCATGGGGGATGTTTGACGTTATTTTTCTTTTGCTGGTAGCTTTTTAGAAATACAGCTATTTTGCCCAAGTCCCTTACAGCTATTTTGCCTTTAATTTGAGCCCTTTCCCATCATCCTGCAATTTGCCAAATGCCCACAGTTTCCAGTTAAAAATTTTGCTTTCAGAAATATCTAAGGATAGTCACATTAACTAGAACAGCTTCTACCCTATTGTAAATTTGGTGAGATGATCCGAACATAACTGTGTCGTGTCGTTGCCAGGAGCGGAGGCAGGACACCCAGACGAGGACGAGCTGTATGAGTTGGCCGTCAACGACACCAACAAGATCTACGAGTTGGAGGGCGATGAGCTGGTGCCGAGAGAGGACTGCTGGGCCAACATCCCCCGGATAGAGATACTCAGCCACAACAAGGTGCGGAGGGGTTGCAGAAATGTTGCGCCCGTTTGAAGTTATTCTAAATTGATTACAGTCAACTCCCGATTATCCGGGGTAATGACCAGTTGGAGGGTCACGGATAACTAGTGATGTGTCAAAACCAAAACTTGAATCTCAAAACCACCAAAACTTTGGAAAAGTTTCGGTTTCGAGATTCGATCGGTGAGTTTCGAGAATCAAAACTCGAAACTGCTGAGATTTTTTGTGTCTTTATTGTTGTTTTTTTAACAGAAATCACGCCCGTGTTTCGATCAATAATGCAAAGGTCAAAAGCCTACTGTCATCGGTCGTCTACCTTCACCTTTTTTGGATTATTGATTTTTTATTTCTGAAAGAACAACTCTAACCAAAATATATAATTAGTTTTAATTAATTTTTCTGGATTTATTTTTCATAACCATACCCAGGCAAGTAAATAGGGTTTTGCGATTTGAGTTTCGAGATTCGAGATTCAATTTTGTAAGTTTCGGTTTCGGTTTCGAGATTCGAAATTTCTGGTTTTGACCATCACTACGGATAACCCAAAACCACAGTTAAAACAAAGGGATTCAATAAATATTACGAATATAATAAAGTAATATGTTTAAGTAAGTAAGTATGTTTATCAACATTTTTATACTACAATATTGTTTTTTAATGTTATTTAAGATATATTTATGTAGATTAAATACTTTTGAAAATCATTAAATTGTGATAACATCTACGAACAATCAGGATAATAATAGTTAATACTAGAAATTGTTGATAGCAGTAAATACTATCCAAAACACCGAATGATATTTAATAGGTTAAGAATCTCTAGTAACACCGAACTCTCTAAACTACACCGAACAATATGCTAATTAATTCCGCATTGGTGGAAAAACCCAATGAGGGTAAACAATGGCGGGAAGGGTGATTGTTTTGAGATGTTTCTATTTTTAGACGTCCGTGCCCGACGTCCGCCTGTCTGTCCGTCCGTCATTGTGGGTGAACAGCAGCGGGAAGGGTGATTGTTTTGAGGTGTTTCTATTTTTAGACGTCCACATCTGACCGTCCGTGCAGTGTCAAAGTCATCGCTCCCCATCACGCGCCCATGGCTCATTAGCGAAAGGCAGACTCTCAGATTATGTTGTGGTTACTAAATTGTTTGTACAGTATTTATTCTGATAAGCAAAGTAAATTAAATATGATTCTGGAGATAATTTAGCAAAATAAATTGTTACTTTTGATCTATTTATGTTTAGAAGGAGAAAACATACAAATAATAAAAATAACCTTTCCTGACCACGGTTAAACTGCAACCCGATTAACCCGCTCCCGGATAATCGGGAGTTGACTGTATTTTATTCTCGTGTAAGCAATACAGGTAAAATTGGAGCTGAGTTCTACTCTTTATGTACACATACTGAAAGATTCCCATTTTTATTTAGCATTTATCTCATACTGAATCAATGTGTAGCCCTACAAATTTAATACTTTGAGTGAATAACAAATTGTAAAGATTGAGCTCAGAGAAAGGAAAAATTCAACAAACTGTAGATAATGTCCACATTGCGTCAAGTTTTTCATTTTCCTCCTTTGACTCTCTAGGAGTGAAAGGGGGAGGGTGAGTTATATTGTTATTAACTTATAAACTTTGTTAGTTTAATGTACAAATTTAGTTTTAAAATAATAGCATTTATTGACTGCCCCAAAAATCTTGTTTGCCCTAATAGAAGCTCAGTATTTTTTAAATCCAAATTTGGCCATTCCTAAATGTGTGACCTTGCGTTTTATTACTTAAAGTCAATAATATCATGATGATCATACATGAAGAACAAAGTCAATGTTACTTTACCCATTGGCCTACAAGTGTTCATATCAAGCCTTCAGAGCATGTTAGAGATCTTTAGCATTTTTGCTCATAGTTTAGGGGTTTTACACTACATTGGACCACTTTCTGGGGCAATATTAGTTTATTGAAAAACCTGCATTAGTATCTTTTCACAATTTTGTTTGGGAGGTTGACTAACTTGATGTGCGATGCAGAAATAACATACAGACAAACCAGTTTCAGTGTTGTTTCGAGGTTATGAGGCCATAAATATATCATTTTGGTGTTTGAGATCATGTGAAGTCAACAGTTTTATGGATAATTTCAAAGTATTTTCAACAAATTGGAGAATGTAGACAAAATATTGGTTTGAGTGACACTTGAAGAACTTGGTAATAATGAAAATTATCATGACTGAAAACGTCCTAAGCATGACCTCAATAATAAAATTTCCACCAGGAAATGTGGATGCCAATGAAATAAGTAGTTAGTCAGGTTGATTAATTTATCTTCCTTCATTATTTTAGGTAAACAATTATTTATAATTAAGCAGATCTTATTTTGTTATTTTCAAACCTTGAAAACTTGGAAAATATTGAAGTTAATGGACATGTTGATTTTTCCAGGTACTAGTGTTTGACTTTGGAGCCGAGCTGTATGTGTGGATGGGCAAGAGCGTGTCGCTGGACAGGAGACCCACGGTGCTCAAGTTGGCCCAGGAGCTGTGGAACCACGGCTTTGACTACTCGGAGTGCGACATCTGCCCCATCACACAGGCCGAGCTGCTGGGCACGAGACAAGGTGAATGAGTCGTACGGGGTTTAGCTGTTAAACAAGTTGTTTTTATTTAAAAAGTAATCTAGTACTCTACATAACCCTTTGTTTATCACTTATGGGTTCTTGTTGTGGCTGGAATACAAAATAAAAATACTAGCTGAGTATGAATGGCTTTCTAAAATTTTGACATTTTTCTATGCAAGTAAAAGTTTATTGTTTTTCTATTAAGTAAAACTGTAAGTTTTTGAAAATTAATTCCTAATCTAGCTTAAATGTTATCAAATGCTATTTGGGAGGCAAGTAAGTAAAATTGTGGTTGCTCATCTCTGCATCTTTCTTTTTTTACAAGACCTTGTGCTAAAATGGCGGAGCTCTCAGTAATATATATTGAGGTGGAGTCCTCCTTCCCCTTAAAAACCACAGTCAAAACTTTATCAGCTGCATCTGACAACGCATTGAACTCTTGAAGATTTATGATTTGTTCATTTTAACCTGCTTGAATCAGATAATATTGTATTGAAGCTTTCACAGATTTTAGTTTTACTAGCTGATGTCCCGTTTTTCGCACAGGGATGTAACAGGCATAGAGTCTGATGTTTTGAAGTTTTGTACTTTCCAATCAGCTGTTTGACTAATTAACATATTACTCCATAATATTAAGATTGGAACTTCAAAAGCCTGTGGGGCAGAGCCCTGAAGGTGGATGTTTTTAAAAACTACAAATTGCATGTGCAGAGCTTTTGACTGACACCAAACATGTAAGAAAATTAATATAGTTGTGGAGTCCTGACAAAAAATAATAAATTCTTTTAATAATATAGATTAATGACCATGTCCCTCACAATACCTACTCTACAATGATTGCAGGCCAAGGTATGGCAGAGGTAGAGAAGTGTGCGGCAAAGCGGCCAGAGTGGTGCCTCCTGGCCAAGGTGACTCAACACATGGAGACTGTGCTGTTCCGGGAGAAGTTCCTGGACTGGCCGGACTTCTCCAGGGTCATCCAGGTCAAGAACCGGGAAAAAGATAAACAGGTAATGTACTGTAGGAGATAGTATGGATAGCCTGTGTTTATTGGTATGCAGTATAAATTTGCCATTCCAAAAAGAGACTAGTAGTTATGTCCAACCTGTTTTGCCAGAAGTTGTTTAAATCTTAGGAGAAGTTTTACCCCTAATATTCTCAGGGGTATTATCAGCGCCCCACTTCAGTTTGTAAAATGTAGAATTAGCCAGTTTGAAAACAAGCATATAAACACTGAACATTTAAAGAACAAAGACACAGACAGACATATTACTGACATATAGATCAAATTTGTTATCCTTAATACTAATAACTAGGGGCGTGCGAGTATTCGAAAATTTGAGTATTTCGATAGAGTTTTTCAATACCCGACTCAAAAGTTTTGAAAAATACTCCAAAGTTGAGCGAGTTTTTCACATTATCTGAAAATGACAACCCAACAGCAGACAAACCACGTTTTATTGGTCTAACCCATAACCAATTTGATTTTACTGTCCAACAATTTGTATTGCTGCCTATAGTATTAGTTAGAAACCATGATTGGAGTGTGAAATTGTATCTAGAGTGGTATCCAAATACCATTACACTATTTGAAACCAGCTACTAACATTGACTAATGCTGATGACAAATACTCATTCGAAAGTATTTGAAACTCCACTCGTCTCGATAAAAAAATTCTCACACACCCCTACTAATAACCATAAAATATAAAAAATATAAAATATAATAAATAATATAAAATAATATAGTATAATATAAATATATAAAATATAAAAGTAATAAAAAGCAACTTTCCTTTAGAAGGAATTGGAGGACAAAAACCTTGAATGTGTTGGATGTGTTTTACAGTGACTATTTATTATCCAGTTATTTGGTAATGTCACGGTAGCTCATTACAAGTTGTGTTCCAGGTGGAGAGCCCTGTGGAGTTGCAGCCGTGTGACGCCCAGGAGATGGCCGACTGGAGCCCCCCGGAGCCAGATCTGCAGCTGGAGGGCAGCCATCTCGGCAGAGGCGACAAGTATTACGATGCTGAGGTGCGTGGCGGCGTGGGCCAAGTGATTATTTTTAAAGATGGGCCGATTCCAGAATTCCTTGATTCCAATTCCGATTCTAAAATTTGGGCTTTGATTCTCAATTCTGGGTTTAATACCGATTCCAAGGCAGATTTATGAACAGGATAAAAAAATATAGCACATAAAATTAACAATGAATTTTTAATGTGTATTTTACCTGGTAATAGATTTATACCAAACGAAACTTGTAGCCTAGAAACAAATTTGATAAGAAAACATGAAACATTAGTTTATATTTCCAGTTAGGCCTTTACAAGAAAATTAATGTTAAAAAAATAATGAAAACGAGCAGTTAGCACAGCAGTAAACTGCCATTGACGGTAGTGCTGCCTAGATGATTTTCTCATTGTCTTGGCACCCACGGCGTGTTCTCATTATTAACGCGTAATGTCTGATCAATTAAACTGAAACAAGATCGATCATTCGATATTCTCTTCGGTTCGTTTCATTGTAGATGAATGTTTGTTATTAAATATTCACTTTGTTGAATTGCTGGAAATTAACGTTTTGAATCAAAATAAAGTGGTTTTATTACTTGATATTTAATATAGAAAATTGGTATTCATTCATACATTATAGTGATTTTTAAGAGTATTAAAGATAAGTTTATGATCTTAAGTACTTTTATGTAAGAATCGGTATAGAACCCAAAGACACGAGGAATCGAGAATCGGAATCGGCCCATCCCTACTTCCTTTACCTATCACAGTGTGACTGCTACAATTCCATACTTAGTAATGATTACTGTGATGGGTACCCAATCTTAACTGAAGCCCATACCTCAGAAAATCACAAGAACCGAAAGCTTGTTGAAATAGATAACCAGTATATGTCCCATTGAAGCAGGGTTTTGTGTGCATAACCAATCCCACTGTGCAAGCTTGAGCAGGTGTAATCAAGATGGAATGCCTGGAGCAGGTCCCAGGACTGCCTTAAAACTTAAAACTAGTCTATACCAGTTTTGAGGCTGACATTGGGTACAGCAAATGAAGTTGTCATTACATATGGTAAGTCTTTTGGCTGTCCATTATGACAAACTTCGCTTTCACCTTTGGTGAAAGCTATGTATTCTTTCGAAGAGCTGTAGTTTTCATTCCTATATTAAATTCTAAGACCTACGCACTTGTTTAAACTTGTTTAATATTATTCAATACTGAAATAAGACACTATTCATGTATGTATGTATTACTACAAACGAATAAAGATATTTTGAATTGAATTGAATTGGTCCCTCCATTTGCAGCGGCCAGGGACAGAATCTCGCGAGTTTGGTACCCAACCTGCCAACCTGAGAATGGATGGTCCCTGGCTGTTGTACATGGATACCCTGTCAGTTGAGTTGACCAGTTGGAGGGCAGAATGCGGGTCCCCTGTTTGAGAGCCTCATCCCAGCTGTCACAGGGGCACTGGAGTTGGCCCTCTGAAGGGTCGATTTGGCTGCCGTCCCATCCCACCCTTTCCTTTCCTGCTATATCCTATCCTTCCGGTAACCTGCGCAATATTCCCGCTTGTGGAAGATGTGCCTAGCAGCTATGCTGGGGTTTCCTAATCCGCAACAATGATAATGATGATGCCTGGAGCAGATTTTTGAATAGAGAAATGTTCAATGTTTGTGAATCTTTAGGAACTTTTAAAAGATTTTGTAAGAAGGTAGGGGGAAGCTTTTAAAACTGGGGAAAATATGCGTTTAAACAAATGCAACAAATACATTTAATTATTGTAATTTTTAATTCTGAAGACCACTGACTTTTTCTATAGAAGTAGGCCTAGTTAAATTGTATATACACTTAATGTAGATACACAACATTGGTTACATATTTCCAACAATATTTTCATGGCTAATTAGAGAAGACTTTGTTTTAATTCATCTGAGACTTATGGCAATTATGAGCTCTTTAATTCCACCCAAAAGAAAAACATGTTATATTTATAGGATAATAGATAATTTTCATTTACTCTATTTCGAAAAATTTATTTTTTCAGACTCACCGACACTTTGAGATCAGCACGCTGGGCGTGACCGTGTGGCATGTGCAGGAGTTTGACAGCACCGAGCTAGAGGACACGAGCGTGGGACAGTTCCACAGTGGGGACAGTTACGTGGTGCGGTGGCACTACTCTGTCACGGTCACCGGTGAGTGGGCGATGATAACTGGTTCTAACAATTATTTAGATTGGTGATTTGAGAGGCAGTAGAAACTACAACAGTGAATTACGTGTGTAGTTTGCATCTGTAATATCTTTAGGAAAATAGTAAAATGATGACTAACTAATAAAGAAAAAGCACTCACGAGTTTTATTGTGCAAGAATGGGAAACACAGCTAATTCTCCTGAATGAAGCTGGTTTTGAAGTTTGATGGTATCAGTTGAGCACAACCCAAAAATATACACATACCTCCCAAAAATGTTTTAATATTTTTCCTCATTTGGGGACTTCTTCAGAAGAAATTTAAATGGAAAAAGATTACGACTTCCTGCTCTTCATCTTAAAATGATCCAAATGGGAACGGAACTTTTAGTGTGTGTGTATATATTTTTGTGCCATGCTCACGTGATAACAGGTTTTTCAGGTGGAGTTAGCTGCGTCTCCCATATTTTCTCAATAAGTTGAATATTTCTGATGGATTAGGGCTGCTGATAAAATGTTAATAGGATATTGAACAACCTGACTATGAATGAATGAGGCAGAGTGAGATTTGCTGAAACTCAGATGCACTACAGATAGGTTGTTTTGCTCAACTATTTACTAAGTTTTAAATTAATAAAGTGAAGAAAGTGTTTTAGAAAACTCATCTCTTGTTGAGTATGCAATGCAACATAGAGTACACGCTAGTTTTAGTTGTCTCAGCCTATCTCACCGGGTGTTGTAATATTTCAGGGCGAGAGCTGACAGGCCAGCCATCCCGTCACTCCACCATGGGCAGGGATCGGGTGGCTTACTGGACGTGGCAGGGGAAGGACGCCTCCATCAACGACAGTGGCGCCGCGGCACTGCTGACTGTGAGCATCACGTTGCATAATCATGTTTAAAATAGCAGACAATAAATTTGACAGATGGGCTGTAGCCAATAGAATGGCTGTACAATGTCACTGTTGCCATTTCGCCATATCACTCGAATGATTTTCCGATCAGCTGGTGTGGAGTTTTGGCAATGCAGCACGTCTACTATTGGCTGATCTTGGTTGATAGCCCGGCCAACCACGCCCTCAACTGGCAACTTAATTGTCCACTATTATAATCTTGTTTCTGAAGTTGTTGATGTGTAAAGGAAGGTACTAATTATAATCACAAAGATCACGTTGCAAGCAAATGTCTATTGTAAGTTTTAAAATACTGTAAAAATATCTGTAATTGTGCAACATCTCCTCATTTATATGACATTTCCATTAAAAGGACTCGATATCAGACACTTAGTTATATTTATTTCAATTTTATACATATTTCTCATATAGTGTTGTTTACTATTGAAATGAAGATAGTTTTTATTCGGTTTTGATTTGATGGCGGTGACAGGTGACCGCTCCTAACAATATATATGTTTTGTCAACAAAAGATTAGGATGGTTCTCTCTACCTGGAGATTTGGCTAACCAGTACCTGACGTAAAGATCATTTTCAGTATCCTATTGGCATTATTAGATAAAAACATTTCATGTGAAAAAATACTTTTGAATTGGTTTCTTTTATATCTTACTTGTGTTAGAGATAAATTGCTCAAATAAGTTTTCCTGATTTTTTGGCACATACAAGGACTATTTAAATTACAGTGGAACCTCTATTAACCGTCACCTTCGGGACCGGGACTGTGACGGATAACTGAATAGACGGATAATAGAAACATCATAATATAAATGTGTACAGTAACTAAATTTTAAACTGTTTGGCAGAGAAATAAAAATAAACTGTGTAAAAAAGGATAATACATATTTATGTTGTTTGAAATAATATAATATCTCATACAGACGCTATTGAATATTAAAACACTTAAAGAATGAACTCATCTCACATTTATTATATTTCACAAACTAAAGTAAAACGTAAACATAAACATTCAACATATGAAAAATGCCACAGCTGATTATAACTAATATGACTTAAATACACAACAGTTCTTCCCCCCTTGCAATCAAGAAAGCTCATTTGTGACTAGTGATGATTTGTGATCAGTGATGGTACCGCTTATCTGATCTATATGTCTTCTCCAGATAACTCCTGGTTCTATTTCGACATGATACATGAGGCGCCCTTCTCTCTTGATTATTTTACCTTTTTTCCATTTAACTCCACCTTGGTAATTTCGAACTAAAACTTCATCTCCGATGTTCAGCTCTCTTATTGTTTTTGCTTGATTTTCAAGGAAAGGTTTTTGACTCCAGCTAACTGTTCTTTTAATATCTGGTTTTAATAAATCTAATCTGGTCCTAAGGTTTCTTCCAAGTAGAAGCATGGCTGGAGAGTAGCTTGTGAGGCTGTGAGGTGTAATTCTGTATGACAAAAGAAAATTGCATATTTTGAGATTTAAATCATCTTTTGGCCCCATTGCCAACATGGCTTTCTTGAATGTCTGCACAAATCTCTCTGCCTGTCCATTGGTTTGTGGATGATATGGAGCAGTTCGAATGTGCATAATCCCATTTACTTTCATGAAAGTTCGAAATTCCTTTGAAGTGAAAGAAGTGCCATTGTCTGATACAAGTTGCTCTGGTATACCGTATCTTGCAAATAGACAACGTAACCTTTGGATCGCTAAGTTGGATGAATTAGAACTTACTTCAAAAACCTCCGGCCATTTACTATGTCCGTCAACAATAATCAAAAACTGTTTTCCCAAAAATGGCCCGGCAAAGTCCACATGGATCCTATACCAAGGTTTTTCTGGCCATTCCCAAATGTGTGTGGGTACCTTATTTGGATTATTTTGAACTAATTGGCAACCCTGACAATTCTTTACCACTCTTTCTAAATCGACGTCAAACCCGGGCCACCAAACATAGCTTCGCCCCAAGTTCTTCATCTTCACTATGCCAGGATGTCCAAGATGTAATTCGTTTAAAACGTATTCCCTTAGGTTTGAAGGTACGACAACACGTGATCCCCAAAATAAACATCCTAGTTTTAAGGACAATTCTTCTTTTCTACAAAAATAAGGTTTCAGTGAGTCTACACTTAATTCATCTTCCCAACCATTCAATGTTTTGCTAATAACACTCGATATAACAGGGTCTTTATTAGATTCTCTCTCTATGTCTTTGCTTGTTATAGGGAAACATTCCTCAATTTTTACTTGAAAAAGGTTTTCCTCTTCATCTTCTACAGTTTCAGGTAGGGGTAATCTTGACAGTCCATCAACATTCCCTTGGAACTGTTTATTCCTGTGGATGATATTGTACTGATGAGCTCCTAGAAAAATAGCCCATCTTTGTAATCTTTCAGCAGCCATAGTTGGAATCGATCTATTTTCATTTAATATTGCTTTGATGGGTTTGTTATCTGTAATCAGGGTAAATTGCCTTCCTCTAAGGAAATGGTCGAATTTCTTTACTGCCCAATACAGAGATAAGGCTTCTCGATCGATCTGTGCATATTTTCTCTCAGTCTTATTTAATGTACGAGAGGCAAACATTATTGGCCTTTCTTTACCATCAGTAAACAAATGAGATAATGTGGCTCCTAAACCAAATGGAGATGCGTCAGCCGACACAACGATTGGTAATTTTGGGTTAAAGTGAACCAAAACTTGTTCTGAGGTCACGAGCTGTTTTACTCTCGTAAATGATTCTCCACATTCTGTTGTCCAATTCCATTTTACATTTTTTTGGAGCAACTTATGCAAAGGTTCCAAAATGTTAGCAAGATTTGGAAGGAATTTATGATAAAAATTCACAAGTCCTAGAAAGGATTTCAACTCAGTGACATTAGTAGGGGTTCGTATTTTAGACACTGCCTCGATTTTCTTTTCTGACTTATGTAGACCTTCGGCGTCGATTACATGTCCACAATACTCGATTTTTTCTTGAAAGAAATATGATTTTTCAACATTTGCTTTCAACCCATAAGTGTTCAGTCTTTCCAGAACCATTCGTAGATTTTTGTAATGTTCTTCATTACTCCTCCCAGTTATTATGATGTCATCGAGAAAACATTGTGTCATTGGAATTCCATGAAGAACTTGTTCCATGGTTCGTTGCCAGATAGCAGGAGCTGACGCAATTCCAAACATTAGTCTGTTACATTTATAAAGTCCTCTATGAGTGTTCAATGTTAAGTAGTTCTTACTTTTCTCATCCACAGTCATCTGTAAGTAAGCATTCTTCAGATCTATTTTAGAAAATCGTTCACCTCCTCCCAAACTAGCAAATATATCTTCGATTTTAGGAAGAGGGTATTCATCAACATTTAGAGAAGGATTCACAGTTAGTTTGTAATCACCACAAATTCTTATTTTCCCATTGTCTTTGATTATAGGCACTATTGCGGTTGCCCATTCAGAATGTTGCACTTTCGATATTATTCCCTCTTTTTCTAATCTCTCCAGTTCTTTTTCGATAATTGGTTTATGAGCGTAAGGAACTGGCCTGGCTTTTTTATAGACAGGCTTTGCATTTGATTTGATACTGATTTTAGCCTCAACACCTCTTATTTGACCCAGTTTTCCATCAAACACGTTTGGGAATTCATCTAAGAGCTGTTTTACTTCTTTATTGAAGGATTTCTTGGCGTCATCTATATTGTCCTTGACCATCGAATTTATGTTGTTCCAGTTCAATGGAACTGTTTTCATCCATTCCCGTCCAAAAAGTGGGTTTTGACCATTCTTAACGACATAAAGATCCAAAACATATTTTCTTGACTCGTATTCGACTTTTACCCTGGCTTTTCCCAAAGTTTCAACTTGTTCACCTGTGTAAGTCTTCAGAATTATGCCAGTTGGTTCTATTTTACTGTTTTTAATGTATTTTTCAAAATCACAGCTTGATATTAAACTCACAGCTGATCCCGTGTCCACTTCCATTTTAACTACTCGGTTATTAATGCGAGGGAACACATAAATGGGAGAAAGTCTAGAAATTTGAGCCACACGGCCAACACTACCGACAGTCAGTTCATTCTCTTCAATTACTTGAGCAGGATCTTCAACGACATTGTGAGCTCTCTTACCAAAATGTATTTTGGTTTCACTCTTACAAACATTTTCCAAATGACCTTTCTTGTTACACAAACCACAAGTAAAAGTTTTAAACTTACACTCAGGCTTACGGTGACCAGTTTCTCCACAACAATAACACACAGGTTCAAATCTACTTCTTGAAAAATTGCTATTTTGTCTAGTTGATCCTGTTCTGATTTTATTAAAATAAGGAGTTGAACTAACTTTGTTAAGAGTTGTATCTGATACGTCATTGGACAATTCATTTGCATCCTGCGCTGCTCTTTCCATCGTAGTAGCAATTTCCACAGCTCGAGACGATGTTAAGTTGTGTTTTGTCAATAATATCTTTTGTGTGTTTTGACATTTTAAACCACAAACATACCTGTCTCTTAGAGTATCATCTAGGCTACTGCCAAATTCACATGTAGTAGCAAGTTTCTTAAGTTCCACTAAGTACTCTTGCATTGATTCAGACTCTTTCTGATTCCTCTTATGAAAACGAAACCTTTCAGCTATTAATAAAGGCTTAGGCTGGAAATAGCCTTTTAGTAAATCCACTAACTCATCATAAGGTTTGTCTGATGGTTTTGAAGGACTAGTAAGGTTCCTTAATAAACTGTAAGTTTTCGGGCCGATAGAACTTAGAAGTAAGCAAACCTTTTTTGTATCTTTCACATTATAAGCAATAAATATTTGCTCAATTATTTCAAAATACTCTTCTATATTGCCATTATTTTCATCAAAACTTGGAAGCTTTGGTATACTAGACATATTTAAACACTTGCTCGTCGCCAATATTGAATATTAAAACACTTAAAGAATGAACTCATCTCACATTTATTATATTTCACAAACTAAAGTAAAACGTAAACATAAACATTCAACATATGAAAAATGCCACAGCTGATTATAACTAATATGACTTAAATACACAACAGACGCTCATACACTGCCGTATGGCGCATATCCTAAGTCTATTAAATAGTAATATTCTCATAGACGGACGACGGATAACAGAGAGAGACGGTTTAAAGAGTGACGGTTGATCGAGGTTTTACTATATGTTGCATTAAACTCTAAATTTGTTATTTAATTGTTTCCTGAAGTGAATTTTGTTTAGTTGATGAATATAGTTCTAATTGTTATTCTGACAATTTTACCCATATTTATTTAATGAGCTTTATAATTAAAATTTGTTACATAGGTTATCAAATGTATTTTGACAATGAAGATTTAATTTGATAAAAAAATACATGTTTGTAATTGTTATTCGTTATTAAAACAAATTTAATTTGTTTATGGCTCATGCAATTTGTAAACAACATTTAAATGGCCCGTTTCAGGTGCAGTTGGACAAAGAGCGAGGGCCACAGTTGACCATCAAGCAGGGCAATGAGCCGCCAGCGTTCCGTAGGCTGTTTAAGAGCGGTCTGTTGGTTCACAAGGGCCGCAGAAACGACGGGGAGAGTCGGAAAGGTAGGCTTCTCGGAATAAGCTCATGTCATTATAGTTCAGCTATCCGAGTGAATTTTTTCTGAATGAGTCAAATAAGGTTTTCTTAATTGTTTTGAGCTTTTTTGAGTGAGTTTAATCACGAGTATGGTTGTTTTTGCTGCTAGATTGTTTTTAGCAGCATACTATGGTCTGTGAACCCACTAAGGTAGTGTTCAACACCAGTTATATGAGGAAATATAAACACAGATTTTCAGCGGATAAACATTAATTTGGTTTACATTTTTGTCTGATAATGTGAATTCTGTCTTTTTTCAAACGGCCTAGTTGAAGTCTGAGCTGATAAAATCAAATAAAATACTTGCCATTAGGGCTTGGTCCAGATTTTATTTTCAGCTGATATTGCGCTCTTGTAATAGAAACTCCAACCAAAAACTCAAATATTTTCAGAGAACTAGGAAACTTCTGTTTTTGTTTTATTTCAGTTACCCGGTTAGATCCCACAGAAAATATCTCAAATTAGAAAACACCACTAGAGCTCTTGGTAGAGACTTTTCTGTGAAAAAAACAGTATTTAAAAATGTAGGGATGTAATATTTTAAATCTATAGAGAATGAAACTACACTTATTCAGTTTTATTTGTCTTGGTTTTAATTATTGCTCAAGCCAGTTTGTGACTGTGTTTTACAGATAGATGGAGGCTCTACATTGTTCTTGGAGAAGAAACTGCCGAAGCCATGCTACTAGAAGTTCCTTTACATTGTAAGAACATTGTCGTATTTGTTAAAAATAATAAAAGCAATCTAGGAAATTGATTATGTAAATATTTTTAATTTTTTCTAATCTTGACTGAGGCCTTGCTTTCATATAGGCATGTACACCCGTTCAGTATTATTATTTGTATTGACTAGCTATTCAGATTAACCGTTATTACTCATGAACAAGTCCCTGCCACTACAGAGGTTAGACCTGCCAGATGGATCTGTGCAAAAAGATTTTGCGTTCAAATTTAGTGCTGTACCTCCTCAGTTTTTCGTCATAATCCAAATAAATTCAAAGCTAAGATACAAAATTTTGTTACTCTTAACACTGTTATATTGTATTAAAGAAACAAGAATCAAGAATCACTTATTATAATCCCACAATGTACTCTGTATTGAAAAGTCAGTATAACAAATGAGGATACATACCTCTCTGTAAATTAAAATAATATAATTATAATTATACCTGTATTAGATTTTCTTTTGATATATTCAAAAGGACATGAAATGCAAAGTTCTGCAGTATCATTCAAAATAGTCCTATGTTTACGAAATAAAAATATTTGACTACAAGTTTATATCTAGTATTACAAAGTCTGAAATCATGTAACACTGTTACAGTGTACTTTAAATGAAGAATATTTGGGTTCTAATTCTGTGATCGATTGCAGGTCGCCAGCTGAGGAGCAGAGGCTGCCTAGTCTTGATGGACACTCGAGAGGGCAGAGTCTACCTCTGGCGGGGAGCCCACGCTCTGGACCACACTCACCGGGTAATCATTATTGTTTTAGCGAATTTCCCCTATAGGGAAGAAGCTATTACCGTAGTCAGCATGGTAAGACCTAGGCCCGGGACCATGATAACTTTTCGTTTTGAGGTCCCCAGACCCCAAAAACACCATTCGTTTGAAACTGTATATATATATATATATATATATATATATATATATATATATATATATATATATACATATATATGTGTGTGTGTCCTTGAGCACGATAACTCTCGTAAAAATTATCCGATTTTGATGAAATTTGGTATAAACGTGTAAAGCAACATTTATGACTTTAAGTTCGAAAACCAGCCAGATCGCTCTATCCAAAGGTGTATTTTTGGGGTGTTTTGTACCCCAAAAATGGGGTTTTTGATTTTTTTACATAGAATTTTGGAAATAGTCAAATTTTAGTTTTTATCATTAGATTCAGCTTAAAAAAACACACAATTTGGTATTTTGATCATTCCTCTACGTCAATTGGTTACCGAGATATTAAAAGTGCTAAACACAGTACGTTGTCTAATGTTATTCTTATGGAGAGAAATAAAAAATGTATATCTCGCTTATTTATGAAGGTATACTGACGAAACTTGGTATACGGCTTCATCTGGCTGTGATCCATTGATATTTGCTCAAAAAAATAATTTTTTTGCTAAAGGCTCCCGTAGCAGCAAACCTACGTACTCAGCCCCATGTTATTTTTATGGATAGTAATTAAATGCTACTATGTCTCCCTTATTTATGAACATAAATGAATAAAACTGGTATATGACTACCTAGATGAGTTATTAGCATAAAAACCCATATTTGTGATCCATGATGCAGCAAACCTGCGTACTCAGCCCCAATGTTAATCTTATAGAGAATAATTCAAATTGTATATATTGCTTATTTGTGAATATATTTGTATGAAACTTGGTAAGTGGCTTTATGTAGTATTAAGACAGTTACATATCCATTGGAAATTCGATGAGTATGTAGGTCTGCTGCAAAGGGGGTATTTTAATTTTTGAGCTTGTACTGATGAAAACATTAACACCTTCATACTGTTCATAGGTTAAAAATATCAGAAGTTAGAACTTGAATGTAGTTTTTAAAGGTTAATTTATGCGCAAAAATCTTGCTGGAAGAATTAATTAAAATAGAAATCTGTTAAAAAGGAAGAGCATAAAATGATAATAACTAATACTAAGATAAACTATTTTCTTTTAGAAACTCATCGACAACAAATATTATCTTCTTTACTGGTTTTTTATTTACAACTATTGCTGAGGTTCTTTATCAAAAATGTAAGAAAGTTGTCATGTTTCTTAAAAGAAAAAAAGATTATCATACAAAGTATTTTTGAGATGTTTTAGATATTTTAGTGTATACATAAAAATAAATTTGCCCCAAATATTTATTGCATTCTATTATTTTTCTATTTTGTTTTACTAAGTTACTGAAATTTGGTGTGCAGGTTGCCTTAGCTGCGGTAGAGATGTTGAAGGAGCAACTCCCCTCTGAAGCTGGTTTGGAGGAGGTGGAAGAGCTTCAAGTTGAGGAAATTAGAGAAGGAAAAGAACCAAAACTGTTCTTTGAAGGTAATTATGATTCGGTGTGAATTCATTAATAAGATGTGTGAATTAAATATAGTACGAGCTAAACCAGCTGCTCGAAATCGAGCCCGTTTAATTGTGATGTCATTCCAGAAGTTAGCTTAAAACAGCTGATCTTGCTTCTGTAATGTGTTTTGTTACCTTCAACAGCTGTCAGTTGCTCAATTTCATTGATTACTGATCTTCCATAAGATTAAAATTGCACCTTTTGAAGGGCTGTGGGGCCTAACCCTTAGAACGAATGTGAATTCTGAAGAGATTTGGCAAATCTAAGCACCATCCCCTTTAATTTGACACATCAATTGTGTAAATCCGTTCAGTAGTCACTAAGAACTTAACGCTTCAACCTTGTATTAATATATAGAATTAACTTGCAAACAAATCATAAATAATTAAGTTAAGTCTACGATTGATGCCATAAAGGATTTCAGTAGCTGGACGACAGCTGTATGCCACCTTTGTCCTGTGTTCCAGTCCTGGGAGGCCACAACAGGCAGATGTACCACTCCCTGTTAGTGCCCCCGCCCCACCATCAGTGAGGCCCCCAAGCTCTGCCTGTTCCTGCTGACTGGTGTGTCGGGCGCCCTGACCGCCTGCCCCGCCGTCCCCTCTAATGGTCCCACTCGGTTATATTGTATTGTCCTGTGTTCCAGCCTTAGGAGGCCACAGCAGACAGATGTACCACTCCCTGCTGAGTACCCCCGCTCCACCAGTCAGTGAGGCCCCCATGCCCCGCCTGTTCCTGCTGACTGGTGTGTCGGGCGCCCTGACTGCCTGCCCCGCCGTCCCCTCTAATGGTCACACTCGGTTATATTGTATTGTCCTGTGTTCCAGCCTTAGGAGGCCACAACAGACAGATGTACCACTCCCTGCTGAGTACCCCCGCCCCACCAGTCAGTGAGGCCCCCATGCCCTGCCTGTTCCTGCTGACTGGTGTGTTGGGCGCCCTGACCGTCTGCCCCGCCGTCCCCTCTAATGGTCTCACTCGGTTATATTGTATTGTCCTGTGTTCCAGCCTTAGGAGGCCACAGCAGACAGATGTACCACTCCCTGCTGAGTACCCGCGCCCCACCAGTCAGTGAGGCCTCCATGCCCCGCCTGTTCCTGCTGACTGGTGTGTCGGGCGCCCTGACCGCCTGCCCCGCCGTCCCCTCTAATGGTCACACTCGGTTATATTGTATTGTCCGTGTTCCAGCCTTAGGAGGCCACAACAGACAGATGTACCCCTCCCTGCTGAGTGACCCCGCCCCACCATCAGTGAGGCCCCCAAGCCCTGCCTGTTCCTGCTGACTGGTGTGTCGGGCGCCCTGACCGCCTGCCCCGCCATCCCCTCTAATGGTCACACTCGGTTATATTGTATTGTCCTGTGTTCCAGCCTTAGGAGGCCACAACAGACAGATGTACCACTCCCTGCTGAGTGCCCCCGCCCCACCAGTCAGTGAGGCCCCCATGCCCCGCCTGTTCCTGCTGACTGGAGTGTCGGGCGCCCTGACTGCCTGCCCCGCCGTCCCAGTCTGTGGCCACACTCAGCTGCCCTCGCCCTTTCCCTATACACAGGAGACACTGTACGACGCACGCCAACCAGGTACTTACTTTCTAAACAATAACATGGTTCACCCTTCCTGGAAAGTCAGGGAAAAAGTTGAAAAATGCCCAAAGTCAGGGAAAGTTTTTTTATTTCATTGTAAAAGCAAAGGAATACCATGTAGAAATCAAAACTTATTAGATTTATGTAAAATTGGTTTTTATAGTGTAAAAAAGGGGAAGTGAACAAAGGGGAAGTGAACAAAGGGGAAGTGAACAATAACAAGGAATACAATAAATGAATTGGACAACAAGAAACTGAAAACATAAAATAAACAGGAGGTCATTGGACGACTAAGGGAAAGGTGGAGACCCATAAAAAAGAATATATATATATATATTATAATATATATAATAATCTTATATATTATTTCTCTAGCCTGTTTTTCTGTCAGTCCGCGAAATCTTCCTTATTTCTTATCAAATTTAGGAATGAGTCGATTTCAATTGTCGACTCTCGATTCCACTGATTATAATCGATTTCAGGCTTAGAATTGGAATCGAGAATCGATGGCCCAAAGTCGATTCCGATTCTATCGATTCCAGTTCGTCTATACTCCCGCCGTTTACCCTCCGCTTACCCAGATTTTCGCCGCTAACCATCAAAAATTCGAGTCGAGTAGTTGAAAATTGTATAGCTACTCCTGCCGTTTACTCAGTTTTACGCCGCTGACCATCGAAAATTTGAGTTGAGTTATTGAAAATTAATTGTATAGCTACTCCCGCCGTTTATCCAGATTTACGCTGCGAACTAATGTTTAGCAAAATATATTACTGAAATGAAGAAAAATAATCCTAAAATCTATTTTTAGCTCATATGAAAGAAGACAATGACAGGTGATTTATTTATGGATACCTGTGAAGCAAGATAAGTAAGAGTAGGGCACGGGGAGTGGTTGGGTCTGGGGGAAAAAATCTGACCTTGGAGATAAGGAAGGAAGACATCTTATTTTTTTTATAATATAATAATTTAATTGATTGTGGTTGTTAATTGGTTGCTTGTCAATTCTTACTTTAATATACACTTTTACTTAACTTAAATGTGCTCTGATGGGGTTGGGGAATGGTGGTACAAAAGGACGCTATCTGGTCTGTGGGCAATGCACGCAGTGGAACGAGCCTAACTTTGGCTTTATAACAAATGGTGTAATTACCTACAAAATTCACTATGCTATTTAAATATAGCTCACAAATACCTTTCTTTGACTTACAAATAAATGTACTTCTGCAACTGTCTTCCTTCTTCTTGTAGTGAGTAGAACTGTGTACTGTAGTTAGTCTTGGATGACATGCAGAAGGTAGGTGTACATTTATCATAAAATACCTTTTACCTATTTGAATAAAATGTAATATATAGGTGAACAATATAATATTTATTTATCTGAAGGACAAATAATTTGATTTCGGAAAGCTATTAAACAAAGGGATTCACAAATGATTTACAATTAAAGGGGAAAGTTACTCTGGCCTAGGCTATCAAATGGGCTATCAAATGGTCACAACAATAAATACATGATTAAGATTAAAACATTCATAGTCCTTCAATAAATGGGGTTCTTAAATAAATGAGGGCTCTTATCTCAGGGGGGAAGTGACGTGCTGACTTGAATAACGTTGAATTATGAGTGAAAGAATATTTTAGGCCAAATTGGGTTATTTACAAATTACAACAATGACAAAATTTTGATGTTGTCCAAAAGGAAAGTCCAATCGTTTCGCTGAATTTACTGATAATTAAAAGATACTCAAATTAAATTTAGAAAAGATAGCTCAATATTATATTCGATTATTCTTGATTTTACTTAAATTTCAAAACATTGGTGTTGTTCTTATCAAATGTCTGTATTCTTTCAATGTCCCTAATAGAATACAAGATGGAGATGGTTTAACAAACAGCTTACAAATGTTCTTCGCTCTATACCAAATTTCTGGGATTAAACAAATAAAAGGGGAATGAAGTTAAAGTGGCATATATTGAGCAATAAAGTCCCTAAACAATGGACACTAAGCAATTTAAAACTTGGGCCATACTGGATTTGAATTTACTAGGAACAATGTCCTGCACAAATATTTATGTCTTAACACTATGTATGGCATCTGGAAAAGCAAGGGGGGAATCTAGCAGAGGTGAAGGTCTGGAAGCATGGTCCTATTGTTGGAGGCACAGGGTTCACAACACATGGTAAAACACTGGTCACTGTAATTTAGATTCCTTAAGGACTAATTTTGTAAAGTATATTATATTAAATTTTAATTCTATTGCAATTCTCTTACATAAATTATATCTAAAATATTATTATTAGCAAACATATTAAATTAGTGAGTAGGCTATTAGGTGTGGATAGGCTGTGAGTGATTATTGGTTATTAAGTAATGAAACACATATGATTTTTAAATTACACAGATAAATAAATGTTACAATACTTAGAGGGGGAATGATTTTCTGAGGAGTGGTGATAAGGATGATTATTATTGGGGCATCAACACAGGGCAATTAACACAAATTAACACATTTATGGAAGCAAATTAATTATATGACACATTGATAAGGAAAATAACATATAAAATAGCATATTATATGGGAAAATTATTGGTGATTATGGTGAAATGAACACTAAATAATGAATGGATGGCATGTAATACTATAGACGGGACGGGAGGGGAGGAGTGGGGTCTGGCTGAAAGCAATAAATCAGTCGGCCGACCAACATTATTTCTTTGAGTCGTTATCTTACAACCACGTTTTTCCCCATGAAATATAAATTTATATTAAATATTAAACAGATTTTATTTTTCTATATTCCTACAGTATACTAGTTAAATTAACATGAAATGATGTAAAAATTGCATTAAAAATTAGTTTGATTATTAACTACAAAAGCTGCTAAATAACATTACAGTATATTTAAAAACGTTCTACAATCATTAAAAATTAATTATTAAAAAAAATTGCTTTATAACTTATTCAAAAATTAAAAACCCTAAATTTAACATTAACATTACAAATGTATTTTTATCAGTCATGAATAGTTATCACCCTAAGTGGATTGTTTTACAATACAAGGAAACCAATTTCAACAAATATCATGGGAGATTTATGTAATTTAAAGCATAAAAATTAAATGAAAAATAAACATGTAATTCAACATAGTTTATTTTTAATTATTTATTTTTGTAAGTTAATTAACCTGACCTAATTAATGAAAAATAATCACCAACCAACTGATTGTCTCAATTTATTAAATTAAAATCGATTACTGACTAACGTATTGTATTTATCATTTTTAAAACATTACTTTGCTATTTCACCTATTATTAGGAATCGATTGAATCGGAATAGAGAATCGATTTGTTAAAGTCCAAACCGGAATCGGAATCTAAAAAAATTGGAATCGACTCTTCCCTAATCAAATTCCATGATTTACCCCTCATTTTAAAGCTTATCGTGCCGGCTATTGACGAAAAATAGACCCACGGTCTAAAAATGTACCGCTTCTCGGATATTTGAATAATATGAAAGATAAATAAAGGGAATAGTTTGTTTTGATAGGAGCGAAAATGTAAACAAAAGAACATCTGATCAGCTGACAAGATTTGGTTCGCAGTGCGGAATTCCGCAGGTATTTAATTCGACTAGTTTTTAAATATTACCTATTGTAAATAGTCTCAAGAGTCAAGGAAAATTAACTTTCTTGGATAAGGAAAGTCAAGGAAAATTAACTTTTTTGGTCAGGAAATGTCAGGTAAATCATTAACCAAATAAAAGTGTGAACCATGACTGAGTTTTATTCTTAAAGGTTTCTAAACAACATATTATCAATTAGTAGGTTTTGAGGTCAGGTGGGTTCTGCCATCTAACAATTCTAAAACATTCTGTTCCCCTTACACTAGCCATAAAATTAACACAATGTATGTTGGCAGCCCTGTACCTGGTGGACGCTGGTGTGTGTGTGTGGCTGTGGCAAGGCTGGGTGAGCGAGGCCCAGGCGGACGCCGAGGTAGGTGTGAGGTGGCAGAGTGAGCGTCGCGCCGCCATGGCCACCGCACTGCGGTACCACAAGCTGCGGCGTGGCATCAGCACGACCCCGGCGCCACGACTGGTCTGGGCCGGGCTGGAACCGCTGGAGTTCACCAACCTCTTCCCCACGTGGGAATGTCGGGACGACGTGGCCGAGATAAACATCAGCGTGAGTAGCAAAATATGTGCTTAATATTAGGTTATTAACTGTGTGTATACAGTTAAATTAGGCCTATTTGAATATGATAGGTAGCGGTAAGTATATCAAAGATTTTGTCCTAATATATGATAGCTAAATTATTAATCAAAATCATCAATATAGGCCTAATATGTAAACACTTCATTGTAAAGGCTTATTACTTTATTGTTTTTTGTGTAAATTCAAACTCGATCCGGTTAAATAGAGTAAAACCTGGTAACGCTTGTGAATTTTGCTGCTCAGATTTTGTTATGGAAGATTACAGCATGGAATCCCTCAGGGTTGAATCATGGAACCTGTTCTTTTACTTCGTTATTTGTTGGGAATTACTCAGGGTATTGAATCTGTTTGAATATAAAACTGGAATCCTGGAAAACTAGTGAATTTAATGTATCAGAAAATTATTATCAAAATTTTAGAGAATACAGTAAGGGTTCAAAGACAATACAGTTCAAAGAAACATGGTTTTGTAATCATTTTTGGTTGATTAAGTGTGATTTAATTTCCATTTGACCACTTGGTCCGGTCGTTGTTTATGGTCAGTATTATTTGGTTAAATCGTTATTTTTAGCCATTGTAACATGGTTTAGTCGTCAGTTGCGGCTGATATTACAGTATGCTTTATTGTCGTCATTTATGCAGTCCGGTCCTCATTATGGTGATATTTCATAGTCCTGACATAACTTTTGGCCGATACAGTCAATACTTCTTCGATGGTCGATTATAACTGATATATGTTTCCCATCATCATTTTTGCATAATTTACAAAAATGAGTTAATTTAAAGTTAATGAAAGTCCCTCAAGTTTTCATACAAAGGTAACCTAACCTTGTTTTCCCTCCTCAGGACGGGCATGCGGGAGAGCTGGTGCCCGTGGAGGCTGAGCTAGAACGACTGACACAAAGCACCTTCCCTCCCTCACAGCTGCTACAGCGTCCGCTACCTGATGGCGTCGACCCCACACGACTGGAGGACTACCTGGCCCCCCAGCACTTCCAGGTACCCTCTCCCCCCTATTTGACTGCCAAAATTTACATTCCCATAATTCTCCACGATTTGACTAACCAAAATCACAATTCCACTCCCGACTGTTTTACTGCCATGAATTACATTCCCCCCTCCCATTGCGTCTGACAAGAATCACAATCCTGCCCCCAATGGTTTCACTGCCATGAATTACAATCCCTCTAACCATCATCCCTGGTTTGACTTCATTAACAATTCTCGATCGTCATTAAACTCCAGTTTAGTCAAAGCCACACTATGCTCCAGGCTGCTGTACCCCCTTCACTTGCCAGTGCTACATCACTCTTATCACATGTAAATGTAGACATAGCCTTTTTTTAGTTTGAAATTTGACACTATTTTCATGTATTATGTATTGATATTGTGAATAAAGATCATTTGATTTGATTAGCTGAACACCGCTGGCGAGCTTGCCTTTTGTGGCATTGCCACCCTTGTCGAGTATTATTAGGGTCTAATATTTGTGTGTCTTTTCTTCAACAGCTTTTTATTAGATTTATTCCTTTGTACTGTTATCTCTGATCGATATGAAGGTTAATCAGATTTAAATCAGAGAAAAGGTTTGATGGAAAAACTATCAATTTTTAATGAAAGCATGATCGCAGATGTGTTGTGGACTTATCTTTTTGTTAAATATCTGTTTTAATTTTGTAACATGATACTCAACAACTACACACACAAAATTACAGATTGGATGTCTTCAAAGAAAACAAAGTGGAAATAAAAAAGAACAATGAAGGGAAAGGCTAAAGAATTAAGTTTTCAAATTGATTCCAATAGTAGAACAATTGAGCTAATTAGTACTAAAGCATCATTGTATGACTTGAATCACTGTAATCAGTGCGTACTATTATAAACAATTGAATCATTAGCAACTTAATAAAATTTATGATTTAACTTCAGAACTGAATAAACAAATGTGTGTAAAGTAATACGTTTGATTTTTCATTAATTTCTTTTCCACTAGAGAATTGGTTTTTACAGAAATTATACATCTGTGTTAACTATGGGGGATATAACTTTGTTTTCACCCAAACATCTGCTTATGGACTCTTGAAACAATTAGTCAATGACCTCTAGTTTGTTACTGGTTAATGTAGATTAATTAAACGTATAGTTTAAAAAACATCCCCTCAGTGACTCTGGGATAAATGTAATGGTGCAGGTAAAAATAAAAGTAAGAATAAGAAAGATAACTTAAGGTGAATCAGAGCACAGAAAACTATAAAGCTATAGAAGGGTGACGGGAATAGAAGAAGGGTTGGGCTCCGGTGGCAGCACCGAGGGATGGTAGCGGGTGGACTGGTAAGGGTTGTGCTCCGGTGGCAGCGGCGAGGGATGGTAGCGGGTGGACTGGTAAAGGTTGTGTTCCGGTGGCAGCGCCGAGGGATGGTAGCGGGTGGACTGGTAAGGGTTGTGCTCCGGTGGCAGCGCCGAGGAATGGTAGCAGGTGGACTGGTAAGGGTTGCGCTCCGGTGGAAGCACCGAGGGATGGTAGCGGGTGGACTGGTAAGGGTTTTGCTCCGGTGGCAGCGGCGAGGGATGGTAAGGGTTGCGCTCCGGAGGCAGCGCTGAGGGATGGTAGCGGGTAGACTGGTAAGGGTTGCGCTCCGGTGGCAGCGCCGAGGGATGGTAGCGGGTGGACTGGTAAGGGTTGCGCTCCGGTGGCAGCGGCGAGGGATGGTAGCGGGTGGACTGGTAAGTGTACAGATTTACACAAATGCACCCACTCCAAGCGACCCAGTGCCACTAGGTTCAAAGTGGCCGGTGACAGAACTATCGATTTAATGCAATTGTTGTTAGCAGGTTAGACAGCTTCCTGTAGTGTTTCATAGTTTTATTTGATCAGAGGACTTGTTAGGACTATTGTATTACCAAACAAACATTTTCAGATTGATTATCTAAACTTACTATATGAAATACAACATGAAACTTTTTCTAATCAGAGTTTTACATTTTTGCAGGAAGTTTTGGGTCTTACACAGGAAGAGTTTTCCGAACTGCCGGCATGGAAACAGAATAAGCTGAAGCAGGAGAAGGGTCTGTTTTGACGCCGGTTTGGCTGAAGTTACCGTTACGAAACTGCATTTATCCTAGACTGAGAGTCGGTCGTTCTACCATTTGTGCCAATTTCCCACACGACCTTATCTACGTTCTGTTCCAAACGTGTTGGTTGGTACACACCGACAGCAAACTCATCTATATTTGTATTCTTGTACCGTGTTTATACTTTTTATATCGTTGATGCGTGGTGCCGTTTGTCGTGTTTTCTATGTGAATTGCTTATACTGTCTTAACTCACAGAGCTTAATTTTAATGCCTCAAAACCGTTATTTCAGCCAAGGCTGTGACTCGATGTTCAATTTCCTATATCAGAATTTCAAGTTTCTTTAGGAGTGCCTTTAATTAGAAGTTGCCGAGATTGTTTATCATCTCCTAAAGATTTTATGTTCTGCTGTTGGAACATTGAGTTTCTTGTAGTGTAGCATAACCGGTTTATTTATGTTCTTAGAACACGTGTAAATTTTGTTATTAGCGATGTAAAGAGTAATATATTTAAAAAGTCATGTTTTGTTGATATTTTTGTTGTTTGTTCTCTTGTCCTTGTGTATTTCAATGTACTATTTTCTTGTGTTGGCATTTTTCTTTGTTTGAGTGGTTTTTGGATGAAATATTAGATTTTACCCCTATGGTGTCTGACTTTTTGTATAGGTAGGGCAGATTAAATGTGTCAAAGCTGACCTAAGTAATTGAAGACTGATATTGTCATATTTTATAAAACTGATACCTGCATGAAATGAAATAAATGGAAAGAAGCTCTATTTGATGATGCAACAAAGAAAGATGCCACGGATCTCGTGTGCCTCTTTGCACTGCCTTCAATCTTTTCATACCGTTATCTTTCAATCTATAACGTAATTTTCAAGCTTTTTTGTACTAAACTGTAAAAAAGTCTTTGTATATTTAAAAATGTAAATTAATGTTTAACTCTTTATCTGTTTGTTTTGTAACTTATGTATTTTTAATGAAAGATGTCTGCAAATAATGTGTTTTACTTTGCCTTGGGTAAATGTTAAATCCAATTTAAACTCACAATTTGTGTGGTGTCTAGGGGTAAGTAGATTCTCGATACCACCAATTCTTAGGCATTGGTATCGGTATCGAGATTCATTCGTTCAATGTCAATACCGATACCATCGATACAGTAGTTATTGAAAATGTCGTAGTCACTCCCGCCGTTTATCCGCGGTACAGAGGGCACGGGGAGTGTTTGGGTCTGCGACAAAAATCTGGCCTTGGAGCGGTATTTCCCATTGTTAATTTATGTTAAATAGTTTTTGTTTTTATATATTACTATAGCATACTAGTGAAATTAATATTAAATAATTGCATTACAAAATTAGTTTGATAATTTACTACAAAAAGCTACTAGTAAATGGTAACATAAATTTGTAACTGTTTTTGTCAATAGTTCTTAACAACTATAGGTACTGAAAAATCGTAGGTATCAATGGTATCAGTATCGAGAATCGAGAATAGATTTTTCTTGTATCTGTATCGGTATAGAGAATCGATCAATTTTGGTATCGACTTAGCTCTAGTGGTGTCCAAAATGTACGGGTTGCCAATATTACAAAAAGCTCAACGAACAAACCACTCGGCTATGACTAACAGCAGATTAAGCAGACACGGTATGTGTTTAGTTGGTTGTGCCTCAAGCACAGCCAAGGGGATCCACTAGTTCATGTTCGCCACTAGAGCACAGCACCAAACAGTTGCAACTAACAACTGTCATAAATTAATAAACAACACAACAATGGGTAAAACAAGATGATGCGTTAGGAAAAAACTCACATATATATTTAATATTTTATTACTTCATACAATACATTGTAATGTGATCACAGTACCACCTTAGGAAATATTTGACCAGTTAAGTCACTTAATATATAAAGACAATAATTTGTATCTCTAATCTACAACTTGAGTGGAGAAGAGAAGAGTTACAGTGAATGGTTGTGGTGGTGACATCTGGTTTAAATATATAAATCAAAGTAGCCAGGCAAAACTAAATATATTTATAGGAAATTATTTATACATATTTATAAAACATACGTTACACCTTTATAAAATCAACATCTACGTTGGGTCCAAGTGAGTCACCACCTCTACCGAGTTTTACATAGAAGTAGGCCGTCACTTTGATACACTAACACACTTAGTACATTACAGTGTCCTTGCACTTAATAAGCGTTTTCTGCTCGCCCTCCTAAAGCGAACATAACACATAATGGAAAAACACAAAAAGCCTCGAAGAAGATTTCAAGCTAGGTTGGAAGTTTTTTGAATGTAGTTTTAGAAATACACTAATTTAATACAACGATTAAATTAACCTAATCTGTAGAATGTTTTATTGTTTAATAACTGGCAAGTCATAACATATATTTTATCACACTTAATTGGATAAGTGGCTATCAAATGAATTAAATATAATTTATTTTAAAGTGAAAATGACTTGTTGCAAAATGTAAACAACTTCTTCAATTTAAATAAATCAGTTAATACCAAGGGAAGAAGATATTCGTAAGGGAATGGGGTTTTTCCATGACTGATTTACTTTGAGTATTTAGTATTTTAATTACTAGAATGGGCAATATATAAGGTGATGTTAACACTGTATATAGTATGACATTTACACTGCATTCAATGTTAGTTAAGTTTGTATTTAGATCGCAGAATAAATGACCTAAATAGGTGTTTAAATAACCTTGCTGATACGCTTAAGAAAATCTATTTGTGTTCCAGTAATCCTAAAATATGAAATGTAACTAAGCTATAACTCCCCGTACTTACAGAGCTAATTTAATAACAATCATTGTCTTCTCCGCACAGATCCTAAGACAAAATTATATATGACTAAAAATTATATTTTTGGAAGCACAAAATTTGTATACATGTTAAAGAAAATTATATATATATATATATATGTTTTTATTTTTTAGTGTTAAAGAAGTTTGTAACTATGGAATCAAGTTTGAAAATCCCATCCCACACTAAACATTTTACATTAATATTTATTTTTTAAATAATCCCACTGAATATGAAAGCATTGTCAGAGAGCCTAAATAGTTCATTTACTTTACATAAAGTATTAAAGTATCCATTCATTCAACACATAGGTTAACACGTTGACTACAATGTTTACAATCGTTTAAGTGATGCAATGTTAAAAAAACCTTAAAATAGACAAGCGTCACATATAGCTCAGCCTGATTATAGGCGACCGACGACACGTATATGAGACGCAGTCACCGTTCAGTTAAATGATTTGCCACGTCCATACGGTACACTATATCGATCTGAAGCCTGTATATCGGTCTATAGGAATGTGTGACACGTATGCGTGTCGCTTGGTCTCGGGGTACGACCTCAATTTTTTTTACAGCTTTTCAAAGTTGGTCAATCTGTCTGCCCACATAATAATTTTGTTTTGAAACTGATTTCAGTTTGTTCTCAATAAAATAAATTTAAAAAACTGTTTTTCCAGTCATCCAAAGTTTGAAAACTCATGTCACATATGTGAGACGGTCGGTCTATGGCAAAAAAATCATATAAAATTGTACTATAGACCGACATCACACAGACGTAGACCGACACAATAAAAATGCTAAAATAGCACTGAAATTATTTTATTGCTACTTTTATGAGTAAATATATATATTCCACTTCAAAACATATAATAATACGGAAATACAAATTTCGGTCTCTGGGTTACAATTGGTCACAATGACTTGGTCTATGTTGAGTTTCGTGTAATAGGTTTGGTCTGTAGGAAACTACCGGCCACCCGAATTCCGGACTGTCGGTAGCCAACGTGTTAAAGTAAGAATAATCTAATAAACTATTTCAATGTAGTCTGAATGTATTTGTGCACATCGTGATCTACTCCTAAATGTCAGTTATCAAACATTAATACCTTAATATCTCTGTTAGTCGCCGACACAACTAGGGAGTATTTTAAGGCGAATATGAATAAATTATATTAAAAGTAAATGCCAACGTAAAAACTTCACGTTTTTAATAAAGACATTTTTCAATTTATTTAATTCTCATTTAAATTCTTTAAATCATCACTACTGATTCCCCCTTTTAAAGATGTCAATGATAGTGGTTTGTTTTCATTAAACTTAAATTAGTATTACAATTTGAATAAGTAGAAAAACTGCTTTTGTATGCGCATTAGTAATGATTATTTTTAATTTTTACAGCAGTACAAAAAAAGCTGTTTATTCCCTTTTAGTTACCAAGTAGAAACACCAAAGCTGGCTTGAGGCTTTTGTCAAGTAGGGTTTCAAGGGTTGTGTGGGGGGTACCTTGGTATATACAAAGTTGTTTCCAAATTTTTTTGAAAAAGCAATAAATGTCAAAGACAAGTTATTGGCAAATAAACTAGAATGTAGTTTTTAACACATTCTCTGCTGACTGCCTGAACCAGTCTTTCACTGGGGGGTACAGCACTGTAGTTAGTTTCACCCGCACCGTCTTTTAAATTTGAGAACATGGTTAGAGCTCAAGAGTTGGTGACACCGGCTCATACAATAAAACCCCCACCTAGTAGGTCCTACCTCAGTCAACGTTTTTGGAACTAGGACGAACAGGAAAACAGAGATCGATTTCGTATGCAGAATGAGTGTATGACCTGGAGCGGTAAAAAAAACGGCGCCCCAGCAACTGAGTTAATATTGTGAAATATTGTGTGGAATGGGTGGTTGTCGGAACTCTGAAATTCAAGCTGGGGTTGCACTAGTGGTGTAACAAAATTTTTAAATTTAATTTTGTTACAGAATTTGGTTTGAAAAATCACTTGTAACAAATTTTACCATGATTTTTCTCTTTTTTTAGACTCTTTGTAGGTAAAAAATGTGTTGTAACACAGTATTTTTGTTGATAACTCGGATGGTTACCAACAAATTCCTAAGAGGTTTCAAACAAATGTTAGCAACACGGGTTATTAACATTAATGTAAAGGTGACGTTTAATTTGTAAATTGTGTTGAAAGATTCAACAGTTTTCTAAGAGATTTGGTGATAAATTATGGAATCAAAAGAGTGAAATATTTGTTATTTTTATAACAGCGTCTTTATACTAACTTGTGGCTAAACTGTGACTAACGTTTACATTTAGTTAACAGTGTGAAAATAAATGTAAAATAAAAAATTTCCGATTTACTTTGATAACACTAGGTAAGTTAAACTGATAAAAGCTTTTGTCTTATCTCAAGAGGGTTAATTCAACAATATTATTTTAGAAACCCATTGTAATTAGAGTGTTTGAAAAGATTTGTTGTCGAAAGCCCATTATGCATATTCAAACTCAGTGAATGATGTAATTTGTCAGCACTAAGAGTTATTGTGAGGAGCTGTGATAACCACTACTGGCCGGGCAGGTCTAGTGGGGATTTCCACATAAAGTTTGGCCCCGTGAATTAGAAGCCCCGTGAGGCTGAAAGTGTAGGGCGGGAACACATAACATCGATCCAGTCCACAAATATTATATATGTATGTCACACTTATAAGCTTAAATTGGAACACTTTGAAGATTCACTTTGATTGGTGTGACATCCCACAGTGAACTAAAAACACCATCATACTGATGCAATGGTAAAACTATGGTGTTTTAGCATAAATAACAGAAAACAACACACGACCGCACCGTACAGAGGGCACAATGTTAGCTACATAAATCATCTAACGCTGTTGTAACAAGTAACACAGCCCGCACTGATATAGATTGTCGTTCTGTTAGAAAAAAATATATTTTACTCTGATATAATTAATTACATAGTGATCAAATTTAATGGAAGATATTCATTGTTTTGCTGTCGGTCTATTCATGACTGAGAATAGACTTCGGATCACTTTACATAGACAACAATCTTGTTAAGCTTCTTTGAACTAAAACTTAGTTTTTGTAATTCAAACTAAATCGTATGAGGAGGATTGAATGAAATCACTCCAAACCATTTATATATTTATGCATCATTCAAAATTAGGAATACTGTTTCATCTATAAATTGATCAATTTCATCTCATTTAGTTCGTAAACGGAATCTAACTTAAAGAACAACTTTTAATTTTTATAAAAGGAGTTAAAAAACTGAATCTAGAGTTTTTTACTTAGTATTTCAGGATACTTCCCACCCAATGAAAATCTTCCAATCAATTTGGTTAAAATTGCACAGAAGTACAAAACACATAAACACTTAAACAACATTAATTGAGTAGGTAGAAAACATTAAATACAACAAAACACTTAACAGTTTCTCTTTTGATAATTTTTAGAAGTCAATTACATATAGAATTTTTACAAGGTCTTGTAGCGCATTTAAATACACAGCTATACAGATTACTAGTCATTTGTACATATACAAGCTGAAGAAATATATCTTCTACCTTTATATATTTACATCCTTTTTTATATACATGCATAATGTATAATACGACTTAAGGATATGGTATTACTTCATTACTTCAAGGGTTTCTAAGCTAGTCATATTTAATATTAAGTGATAGTACAAAAATGAGCAAAAGAGAACAAGACAATTAAATATAGAGTGATCTTAATTTGAGAGTGGTAATCTTGAGCTTTAGTGATAGGTTTTGATTATTATAAGTTATTTTGATGTTAAGATATATAGGTAGTACTTTTAGATATGACTCCTTTTTATTTTTTTATTTAAAGAAGATTCCATGGATATAAGAGAGTAATAGTAATTTTGCTGGTTTATATTTTAGTTAAATAGTTGAGAATATTGTTTCAAGTGCAGAAAACAACTTATACACAGTACATTACGATTGTAAAAGGATACATTTTTTTGGCAAGTCGTTACATCGACTTTTATTGGTACATAAAAAATAACTCTAACAATTAGGGACTCAAAACCGACCCGCAGTTTTACCCTTAATCAGACTTATCACAATATTAAGTTCATCAGTTCGTCAAGCACAACTATGTAATAACATTTTTGTTATACACCGTTATGTTTCCTCATCTATTTGATGCGTTGTATGGGTTTTTACAAAGAAACAATAATTGTATACAATATTTAGTTTTTGCATAGTCATCAAATAACTTTCCACGACAATAAACTGGTACAAAATATAGTGAAATCTCGTTGCGTCTTCGTTAAATGCGGAATTAATTCAAACGGTCATACAAGTTTGATGCCAACTGTATTGAGGAGTACAATGACTTCCCCTTTGTATATAAAACATTTTCAAATTTTTGTATGTTATATATTGGTGTTTCCTACTTACTTAAGCATAAAATACAAAACTTTGTAAAAAATAACAAAATAATAAAATTAGTTTCAAGATATTTTAAAGTTTCAGTGAAGGATATGTAAGTCATATTAACTATGTACAACAGCATCTATTAACGATTAATTCAAAATAAATTTATAAACACACACTCTTAGTCTAGTTTTTACAAAAAATGTACACAATTATGACACTACACAACTGACCATTCAGAATTGCTCAACGGGGATGACTGAAACCTTTTTTAAGAGGAGTTCAATTATTCCCATTGATAATAATTATATTATTGTATATCACCCTGGAAAACTGGCAGCAGATGTCTTTAGTTAATTTAGTGTCAGTTACACTTAACCAAAACTGTAGCATGAAACATTACCTTTAACCTTATTGGATTGCCCTTATCACATCCCTTAATGTCATCCCGTACTAGTAGTTAATTGCATTACTGAATAGTAAATATACTATTTGATTCTCAGAACTAGATATTGCTCTTGATTACAATTACTGAAGATGGGAAATAATATAAATATATACATCTACAATAGGGAGGCATTATAAAAGAAACGTGACAGTGGGAATAGATGTTAAAATGGTTTACGGGCTGAATCATCAAATTAATTGTACAATGTGATTAAAACATTTCATTAGATTACAACATATTCTGTATTATAGAATCTAACAAAACACAGTTACTTATCTTCAGTAATTGTTTATAACACAATTGTGAACATAGATACCCATTTAAAATTTAAAGCAAACCCCCCTTCAACACTACATTTTCCTTAAATAAATGAGGAGAGCCCATGTTAAAGCCTAGATTCTGAACAGAGAGGGAGAGTCTATCCAAGAGCAGCTCTGAAAGACAAAGACACTAGATGATGGGCAGGGGGCACTGATGAGCAGGATGTTGGAGTCTGAACTTTGAGTGTTGGGATGAAGAAGAGTGAGCTCCAGGACAGCTTAATGTACAGCTTAATGGACCCTGATGATACATTTATTTATGAGCAGGCAATTGAGGGAGATTGTAGTTTTAACTAGAGTCTGAACGGGAAAGAGTGGGTACCATTCCAAATCTACTTGTGTCAGCTTAACGTATACACTCATAATGGTAGACAAGCGTGAGCAGGTCACAGGAAGATATTGTTTTTAGAACCCTGGATTAAGAAGAGCTGTGCCATTATAATTTACTTAGGTCAGGTTTAGTCAAGAAGATACTAACACTGGTAAATGTGTGTGAGGAGAACAAGTATAGAGTGTGATCAGAACATGGGAAGCCATGTGAGTCTGAAGTCTAGATGGGTAAAGTTGGTGTCTACAAAACTGACACTAGTAGGCAGGTGTGGCAGATCATGGCGTAGAGTCGTTAAAGTATGAGCGTAGTGTCACGATGGAGAAGAAAGTGTACATTGCAAGATTCACTTGGGTAAGTTGTGAAACAATGCTGAAAGGCAGGTGTGAACTGTGGTGCCTGAGCTTAGTGTCTTGATGGAGAACAGCAGACATTGATCAATAGTTGTTTTAATCAGCTTGATTATCTGCGAGACACTGACACAAGTAAACGGGTTTTGAGCGAGGAGTTGTTGGGCAGAGCTTTCAATCTAGATGAAGATGAAAGGGTTAAATCTCAAAATCGCTTGGGTCAGCTTGATGTACTTGCAAGTCACTGACACAAGTAGACGAGTGTGAATGGGTCACGGGGAGTCATTAGAATCAGAGCCTAGAGTCTGGATTGGGAAGAGCGGGTACCACCCCAAAGTTACTTGCGTCAGCTTGATGCGGTTGAAGGCAATCTCTGCTCCGCCCAGTCCTACGTTGTGTTCGAACCCTTTCTGCTTTTCCCACAGCATCACCACTGTAAAAAAACACAAGGTTAAACATACCAATTAAGTATTTTATATAGAAAATCATGATTTTTATCTTTAACTGCTACAGTAATAATACAATTTTAGTAAGGGTTTGCTTACAATCGAACATTATTTTTTTAGGGAGCTAATACATAGTTTAATTTGTAGAGAATATATTTTAAGTACCACATGTTTTGATAAATAAATAGTATTGATTAAGGAAGTATTATGAAGTTTTATCTGAGAATCAAGAATAAAACTGAAGGTATATATAATTTGTTAAGTTTTTCTTTAACTTGGCAACTGAATTAATTCATAATCTGAATCAGCTAATAAAGTTTTTTTCAGAGGATTGATGATCAATACTTTTATGTAATTCATACACAGACATTATGGTAATCATGAGATCCAACACACACTATGCATTAACTGTAGAAAACTTAAAATATATTGTGTAAATCAGTTAGTTCTTTGGTTGAAAAGGATATTTGCATACATTTAAATTTTGATACTTCGTAATCTTTATAATATTATTTCTCAAAGGTGTTTTTTTTGTCTGTAGGCCATATCAAATTCATCAAACTTAATAATTAAGCCATACATTTAAAGGTTACCTTCACCGCTAAATGAGGGAAATAAGCAAACAATTCAAACCCATAGCAATTATAATTTAATTGGTGGTTCTCACTAATTTTTCCCCGTGTCAACGTACACTTCACGCAGAATATCTTGACCTGTGGCTTACTCTACTGTCAGAGTGACTGAGATAACCAGCTGGGCTACCTCGAGCTTCAGTTATGCCGTTGACGGTTATATTACCAATTGTATTAATATAATGGCTTATATATAACGATCTTTTAAACAGTGTTCTTAGTCAGAACACATACATGACAGAATAAAAATTAATTTTAAGGGGGCATTTTGAAAGTTATAAAGTATGTCACAACATGGACATAGTTGACGAACAGTTATTTTGTTTACATAACAACAATATTAAGATTAATTGACGGAACAGATGATGGATACAACAGATGACAGATTTAATGCGATGTCTAAATCTTGCTCAACTCCAACTGTTTAAACTGAAAACAGTTCCCACAGGTCAAGATATTCCGTGTCAAGTTTACTGGTTTCACCATATTACAGCGACAATTCAACTATCACAGACAGAGCAGGTGATAAAATCAATGAATTCACTAACACTAAGAAGGTGGTTCAATGTTAAAATGTCCGACAATTTGTTGATGTGCTCAAACCAAAGGTAGTGTAAGCAGTGTGTTTATAATTTTCTCCTTGTTCGTGTATAGATCAGCTGCTTTCTCTCTCATGTGCTAGCTCCCGTTTAAGTTCAAATCTATAACAAATTGGTGAAACCTTTTGCTGGATTTCGGCCATAAGACCTGACCTTATTACTGTTTGTGTATTCATTTACAATAATAAGGTTATGAAAGAGATATAAAGAATATATTCGGGTAGGTGTTTTATGCGCAAGCTGCTCATGGGCAGTTCTAGTTAACTTATATTTTTCATCATAAATATGAGATAAGCTGCTGAATTAACTTCATTTGTTGTGTGAGTTACGCTTCCAAATAACTGATCAATTTATGTGTACTGAAACACGGTAGAAACACTACTATTGTAATAAAATCTATATTTACATATTATACATCGCTTACCGAGTGATCGGCCCAGAACGTCACAAGCAGAGTATCTGAGAGTCTGGCGGAACTGAGGCTCGCAGCTGTGTCTCACTACTCGGGTCTTCCGCTTCTGCAGCCAGCGCTCACCGTCCCGCAGATATGTCTTCACGTACGTGTCTGTAACACCATCATACCGTGTCTATCAACTATATCACAATCCTCAAATTGAAATCTTTAAGATTAAATATTCAGAGTAGTAACACAGAATATCTTCTATAGAATGAAACTCAAGGTGTAGTTCTGTAATTGTTGACAGATATAACGTTACAGTTTATTTTTGACAACACATAAAATCTTGATTTATGTAATTGTTGACAGTGTATAACTTGTCTTCCATTGCAGCTTTGCAATTTTCGACTAAGAAGCTGATATTTATCTAAATGTAAGTTTTTGTGAGGAGTATTTATGTATTTTTTAGTAAGTTTGTAGTTATTATACATTTTATAAACCAAGATATGTGACATTTAGATTAACTTTTTTTATTAAACAACTTTTTGATGAACTTTTTTGAACTTTTTGACTCTTACTTTTTTTGAACCAGTATTTTTTCATTTTACTGCTCACAAAGTATTAAAATTCCATGTTTGGTAAATTTTAAATACCATAATAGGTATATTTTGTTACTTTCCATTAACATATTTATTTTAAATATTCATCGACCTCATTTTATTAAAACTTTTGTTTGTCTAACTTCAGATATCACTCTGACAGGTAGATGCTAGTTTGGGCGTTATAAGGTTATTTATGTAATTAATTACAAATTAAAACTCTAGAGGTGTAAGTCTTTGACGTGTTCGGTTACAAAGCTCCAGCCCCTACCTGGTGGGGGGTCCTCCTTGATCCCCCGGGCACAGATGACCTCCACCTCCAGCTGACCTTTGGTCATCAGCAGACTCAACTTCAGCTCCGCCTGCCCTCCTGTGTAAAACAGCATGTTTGTGCTTGTATCTAGGTTCTGCACTTCATACTAATATTTTCACATTTTACCATATGTAGCATTTCTTAAAGCGATATCTAAAACAACATCATAATGTATTGTTTATTTTGGTATAAATCTACAATCTATACCTATAAAAGGCAAAGCCCTCACTCACTGACTTACTGACTCCCTCACTCACTCACTCATCACAAATTCTCCTACTTCCCATTTACCTAGAAAGTTGAAATTTTGTACACTGATTCTTTAGGCATAAAATAGGAAAACTAAATGGTTTTCATCCTGATCTGACCTTATGGCTTCGCTAGGGACCCCGACAAAGTTCCCATGTTTTCCTTATGGACATTCATTTTTGTTTGAGCTACTGAAAATACAAACAGCTGATCTTGATTTGTAGTAGTTCCACGGGCTAAACACAGGATGCAGCACACACAATTGTCATAGTTTTTATACTATTTTTAACTATCATTTGCGGGGTGAGGCCTGCGGGCAACAGCTAGTATTAGATAGATGTGTAACATGTTTCATGCATTAATTAAAAATTGTACCAATAAAACAAAACACCGGTTTCATCTAACCATATCAAGAGTGTCAAAACTTAGAAATAATTCTATTTGAAACACAACAGTTGCTATTTTGTTCATAAACAAACTTATTTACATGTATTTAGTTGTTAATTTTTACTTTCTCCCCTTATACGAGTATAATATTTCTTTCTTAATAATACTTTCTCCCCTCGTACATATTATATGGAGAAAGTATTGTTTTCGTCAAAATTTTTGAATTTGAGTTGTTAGTGGAAATATTTGTTTTGGTGCTCCCTGAACCCAAAAAAGTGACTTTTACGTGATGTCTGTCTGTCTAGATGTGTACAGAGCTAGAGTCCTAACCAATGGTTTGATTTTTATGAAATTTGGTATGTAGGTACTAATCCTACGATATCTCCAGTTGTTTTTTAATTTTTGTGAATTTTTGGTTTTTAAGGGTAATTATCCCTCAAAAACCGCCAAAAAACATGAAAAATCAAAATTTCTCAAAAATGGCTCTAACGATTTTAATTGAACTTTAGTCGTTTGTAGAGCTTTAGTTTTCCAACAAAATGACACCACCCGCATTTCTGTAAAAATACGGGTTCAGAAATTACAGGACTTAAAACATCAACACTTCAATTTTTTTATATTTTTCGTAAAAAAATATTATTCACCATTAAAAAGAGCTCAAAAAACTAAATAATTTAGTATTTTTAATTACTATTCTACGATTGCTGGTTGCGGAGAAAATTTAAATTTTCATTTTGCAGTACGTTGTCCAATGTTATTTTTAAGGGGAATACAAAAATTACTATTTCTCTCTTATTTACTGATCAATTTTGTTCAAACTTGATATGCTTGTCAAGTTATCATTGACCAACAGAGGAAATTTGAAATATGTTGCCCCATAATAACCCGGGGGGGGAATAGGGGGCATTTCCCCTCTTAAAACCACATGTGTAGCAATGGATTCTATAGTGCCTCCAAAACAGGGATTTGGGTGGATGTTTTTGAAAACAACTTGTTTACAAGATTTTCTGTACATTCAACCATGCTTTGTATTCTATATTTAGTAAATAAAAAGTAATTTATTCATTAAAGTTGGGCTAAAAGGGAGAAAGTATGTGTCAGTTTCCTGATACCGTTTATTTGAATTGTTACACCTCCAGTCAAATACTTCCTTGAAAGTTGTGAATTAAGCTTACCTGCAGACAACTTATGCCCTCTTGGTTGTATCTGACCTGGTCCCAATGGTTTTGCTTCAGACTTTGTACTGAAATAAAATAAACAATTTATTTTATACCCAAGAAATTAAACCTATTATTAGTATTATTCAATCAATAATTTAGTTTGAATGATTGAGATTTAATCATAGTTTTGATGTTTCATCCTAACCAAAATTGGAAAATTGAGATGACATAATTATTGCTAAGTAATGCTAAAGTTTTCTCTATATAAGTAGTTACCCTCAAAATAACTAAGGCTACTCACAGAGAAGTTCTCTATTTGCAACCATAACTTGATGATAATAAGGCAACAAGCTAGGAAAACATAGTTCGTGGTCTGGCTGTAGGAGTCAGTTAGTTGCAGAGATGATTTTTTGATACGTATTTTACTAACAAATAAAATTTAAACTTACTAAAACCTGTTTATACAACAGATAAAATACAATATATAAATAAATAAAAATAATACAACACTGTCTTTAAAATTATTACTCAAATAATAATAGAAAATAACAATGATAGAAAATATCAATTGGTATAGAAACTGATAATTTATATAATAATTCTGAGAATACTGCCTACTTAGGCCAAAATACCTGTGTGCATGCATGATCCGCTAAATTCATCATTTTCATTATCATTTACACTTTATTCACCTGAATACTGGACTTGTCAAAGTGTGACCTGAACACCATGTAAAAGAGATGCAAAAACACAATCCCAAACATTGAAAAAACATTCATTACCATCCCACAGGCCTGCAGTTAAAATAAAGCATTTATATGATGAAGTCCAAAGGTTTGACAACTATCACAATGCACTTTGAAGTTAATAACTTCTCGTTCATGAAGAAGACACTTAGGCGTAGGAGATGGCTATATGGCTGGAGCTATACATCTAAGGTGTCTGAAGAGTCCACGAGTAACGCTGAGCAATCTTTTATTTCCACACTATCAAAAATATGAACGTTTACTACATGTGGCTGCTTCAACATTTCTTCATAATGTACAAGTCTCTTGCTCACCTCCACCTGTCCTCCTCATCCGACGGGCTGCTGCAGCTGACTATAGGCTCTGTCCGCTCCATCCCCACCATCATAGAGCCCTTCCTCCCCCTCCCGTCCTTGCCCGCCGAGGCTCCTGCCGCAACAAAACACCGTTATCCATTAGTAAACCAGATGTGATGCATGAGAAATATAGAAAGTGAATTCAATAGTGAGATAGCCATCTGTCTACTTTTGATAATATCTTTTCTGGCCCTTGAAATAGAAATATATTACTGAGTCAGTGTCAAAATAATCCATTTCCATTTTCCTATGTTGCACTTCTCTTTGATCAAATTATGTTAGTTGTAGAACCTACTATGAAGTAGGTATGAACGTGTTACTTACGTAGGTATGATACTATTTTTAGGAAGATAAAAATAAAAATTTAAAGATTACGTAATAATTTTTGTTATAAGTTGCAAAAGTGAATCCCGCCTGGTAATGATTCAATCACTGCAGTCAATGTTGCATGCAACGTTTTTAGTAGAGGGATATTTTACAAAATTAGCGACAATCTACTTCTTGAGGTAAACAAAATTTAGGAAGTGTAAATCTTGCGGACAAACAGTAAGAATAAATATCAAATATGTATACCGAAACTAATTTCCAAATTTCAGAATAAAGAACTTACAATTCAACACTCTACACACGTTTCAGCAACTAAGGAGCATTATCATTCTATGATTAAAAGCAGAAATAACGACTGCTCAAAACACTCTGAAACTATTTAACCGTCTACGGGGTTCTAATGGGAATATTTAAATTGTAATCATTCCAATTGACATATGTTTCTACTGTTCTAATTATATATCACTTCTAATGAGGAAAATATACAAATATTGCACACTTAAAAAGCACACATATATCACACATGCTAGCCAGTCACCTAAAGCGACAAATGTCCACTCTGTAATACGTTTAGAAAAATATGAAGCTAATACATTCTAATTATTCTGCCTTAAGGTTAGTTACTCCACATATAGGGATTTCCTCTATAGGCGTATTAGGTACACCTCTATTTCATATTAGGTGTATAGTTCTGAACAAATCCCTCTTATCTACTCTTTAATACTATAAATAATGTATTTTCTTAACCAAGTTTTGAATTAACAATTATAATATAAAATACGTTTTACAATTGAAATTTCAAACAAAACTTTATTTCACGAAGTGCATTGCCATAATGACTGGTTTAAGAAACCCTTACTAGGAATGTTTTGCAATGCAGGTTTAAAGTAAAAAGAATAATTGTAAAATCATTAGTGTGACATGTTTTAATCTAACAAAATACTGCACTTTTATTGATTAAAACTATATACAATACTGTAAATTGAGTTAGGCTGTATGGAACAGTATGAATTTAGATTTTCTTTTATTTCCTGAACATTAACAATCAATTTGAATATATTTTAATATTCAAGTGAGTAGTTCATGACTGTGCAGTGTTATTAACAAAATTGCTTTAATAAAATTTGATTGCAGATTTAAAGGAATTCTGATTCAAGGAAGTATTAGATTATATGTTCTATAGGATACGGGTTAAACTTAAACATGCTTGAATTTAAAATTTTGAATACCGGTATTGAAAAAAAGATTCAATATTAGGTTTCCGAAAACACTTGGTTTTTAAAATTACAAATATTTATTTAGTGGACTTGATAAAATACACACACCAATACAAGAGTAAAACTAGTTAATAATATTCTTGGTATCAAATACAAATACATTAAAACATACAAATGATATGAACACAACTAGAGACAAATTATTCCACACATTGATAGAATTAAAATTAGAATTAGAATTATTTTACATTTTTATAGAATTAAAACACATTTCAAATTAGTTTTCAGACATTTTCTGTGATAAAAAAACAACGGTAAAGTAGAATATGATTCACATATTCAAAACTGAGTAGTAAAATGTAATACAATGTGCCTGAAAATACAGTAGAACCTCACTAATTCGAACTTCGATAATTCAAAAACCTCTATAATGAGGTCTTTTCCCTTCAGAAACCCTCTAGTATTCAAAAAATAATATACCAATAATTCAAAGTGTTTTCAATGCATAATGTAGCCTCTAAAATTAAAATTTGTTTATACTCTGGCCTCTAGAATTTGAATTTTGTAACTGTAATTCGATACATTACCTATAAAATTTGATTTCAACCTCTACAGTATGAACTGTGTTACCGTAAGTCTGTAAAATTCGAATTAAGCGCAAAAAACATTAACTAAAGCTGAGTATATGCAGTTTCCTCCAGATCTGAATTTTCTGATGTTTGGTTACTTCGCCTCTATAATTCGAATTGCATTCACATTAATCCCTAAAATTCAAACTCTCAATATTTCAAACATCCTTTAATTCAAAATAAATTGGCTGTCCCCTGAATTTCGAATAAGTGAGGTTCTACAACTGTATTTACATATTTTCCCATGTTATATGTAGAAAGAAACAGGGTAATTAGGGTTACAAATTAAATCTGTTGACATTTAATTTAATTTATTGAGACAAGGACACTGCATATTGTTGTTATGTTAACAACAACAATACACATACCATTCTTCACAGGATATTAAATATTAATTTTATTTGTTTCCACACGGATAACAATTTCATATAGAGTAAAATAATCCGAAAATTAAATGTAGTAATTAGAATAAAATCTAGTTTTAAAAACATTCTTTAAATTGGTCAGTTCTAGGACATTTTTGATGTGGAATAAAATACCTCGCTTAGCGTATGTACAGATAGCCTAGATGTGTGGAGATGGTGTTTAGATGTCCAGTGTCACTTACCGCTCTTACTACTTTTTGTCTGCTGCTAAAGAGAGAAAGATAGATAGATAGATTAGGGTAGGGGAAGAGTAAGAAAAGAAATCGTGTTAGTGTTGAGCGGGATAATGCAGATAGATAGTCTAATATTCAACTCACAACAGATTAAACAAATAAATTAGATCTTCACTGAGGGGTTTCATTACAGCATTTAAGACTAGAGTCTGAATAGGTAAATAAGAAACAAAAAGAAGTAGTTGAAATTGCAATACAAAATTAATACTAATATAGTTCTACATTCAGATTTTGAAATTATAAGTATACGATTTTTCAATTAACAATTATTTACTCAAACAGTTTTTAAATCACATAATTTTAAAAGCACCAACGGATATCATAATTTCCAGCTATGACAAAACTCAACTGAAACTCGACTGAACTTTTTAAAGTCGATCCAAACATGAAGTGTTATTGATGGTTTAACTAATTCCAGCCAAGGTGAAAAATAAAGTATGTATAATTTCCTCCCAGTAATAAACGTCAAACATACCTTTTGATTGATTAATTTTTTGTTGAAAATATTTCTTACACGCTCTCCAAAGTCTAATAATTGAATTAAAGAGAATACAGACAAATATAATAATCCCACCCAATGTATATCATGGTAAAACAGAAAATAATTTCTTCAAAGTATATAGAAAACCAGGAGACCATGTAAAATTCCAATATTGCCTGCCATGAGCAAGACAGAGAATTTCTATATCTAGTGTTAAACTTCTGATTCTTGATATGAGATTACAACAAAATAAAATGTTAAAGAGAGCTCAACGGAACTGTTGTCTTAATCCGTACATCTATAATGAAGTGTATTCTGGCAACCACTTACGCCGCTGGCCGCGCTTGTCCACGCTGATGCTCATGCTGCGGCCAAGCAGCTCTCCCTTCACAGCCTTCAAACTCCGCAGGATCTCGTCCGGGTCTCTCCTCGGTGTGACGGAACTGCGCCGCCTCTCTCTGTTGTACACAGGTAGCGGCTGCTCCACTTCTTGACAAAAATCAACGTCGTTATTGTGTTTGATATGATTAATGACATGGTACCAAACCTAAAAGAAAAGTTGGCTCTATTTTCTCATGAGTATAGGAGTGTGTGGAGAATATGTCAATCCTATGGGAAAGATGTGATGTCCCTCCTATCAACTCCTATTTGACCCATAACCGGAAAAAATGTTACTACTAATGAGCATTTATGTTATATTAATAATACTACTGTTGTTGAATAAGCGATTTCATCATCATCATTGTTGCGGATTAGGAAACCCCAGCACAGCTGCTAGTCACATATTCCACAAGCAGGAATATTTTGCAGGTTACTGGAAAGATAGAATATAGCAGGAAAGGAAAGGGTGGGATGGGACGGCAGCCAAATTGACCCTTCAGAGGGCCAACTCCCGAGCCTCTGTGACAGTTGGGATGAGGCTTTCAAACAGGGGACCCGCATTCTGCCCACCAACTGGTCAACTCAACTGACAGGGTATCCATGTACAACAGCCAGGGACCATCCATTCTCAGGTTGACAGGTTGGGGACCAAACCCGGAGATTCTGTCCCTATCCGCTGCAAATGGAGGGACTAAAGGTGAAAGGGAAGTTTGTCATAATGGACAGCCAAACGACTTACCATATGTAATAACAAGTTCAATTGCTATACCCAATGTCAGCCTCAAAACTGCGAGAATAAGCGACTTTCTTATAGAGCTTGAGACAGATGCAACAAACGGTATGAGTTATAAAAGATACTGACTGGCCACACCACCAGTTGGTGTTCGCTAGTTCAATCAAAGCAATTAGTAGGAACAACATTTACACCATTTTTTACAACATTTGTTGCGTATATCTTACACAAGTCCTGCAAAACAGTCCCTTATTTAGCAGCCCAACTGTAATTCAGTCGCTATAAAAAAGTACCAGAAGTTACCAGTCCTTTTTTTTGACACATTATTATAGCTCAAGTTATAGTATACATAATAAGTAATTAAAACACTCTTCAATTTAACTCATTCACATTTCTTTTTAAACAATACTTACTTACAAATGGTATGACCAAGGTACCTTGTTTCTCGCCCTCTTTCTGGAAGGAGCTACGTCTGCTACCAGGCAAGGAGCGGGAGAAGTCCTTGTTGAGCTGGTACGTCTCCACCTCGAGCTGCTCTGATTGGCTAGAACCCCTCCTGCTGCCTCCCATGTAGGCGTGGTCGGGGTGGAGGAAACTGCCGACACCATCGCCGTCATCACTCTCTCGCTCTTCTGAAAATGACATCGCCACTTGTCCTGATTCACTTTCTCTCAAAGATCAGGTGATTAAGTGTCAGATAATCTACCATTTTTAATGTTAACATTGGATCTAATATGACAGGGTTCTAATAGACGTATAGAGATTTTAGAGAAAACCCCATGTCGGTAAATTATGAAAAAATGTAGGTGTGAAAAAATGTCGGAAGGAGCTTGGTTTAGATTTGAATTCGATAGATTTTCTTAGATTATTGAGGTTAAAAAAATATAACTGGGTTACTAATCATATAGTTTGGAAAGAGTAAAGATTTAATTGATGTAATTTGTTAAAACTCAGTATTGCATTGGTAGTAGAAGTGACTTTCTTCTGAGGAGAGGTTTTAAGAAAAGAACATGTCATGCAAAATATCTCATTCAGATATGTATCGTGCAGATACCTGAGAGAGAGCGGTTGCCACGTGCCAACAGCCTCTCGTTTATCGCAGACACGAGGGAGCTTCGTGGTGAAGGGTTCCCAGAGCGAATCTGCCGAGGGTCCGCCAGGCGATACCACACGGGACAGTCCTCCATCAGACTCTTGGTCAGGTCTACAGCGCACTCCCCTGGAAATTGGAGATAAAATTGTATTCTGTTCTTGTTCTAAAGGCATTTCAAAATCATTTGATAGGGGTTGGGTTTAACTTTGGTATTGTTTAAGGTGCCATTTTTAGGGGATCATCTGTAAGTAATTGCCACGTGAAAAATTATAGTTCTATCTAATACTAAATGTTAAAACAATTTAATTTGTTTACTCCAGATTTACCCAGCAGACCAGTGAGGAAAAGTGAGACATCCACTAATAACAGGCAAGGGTTTCGGGTGGTTAAAACATCTAACCATACAATTTTGATAATTAGGTCATCCTGTCCTGTTCAGCCTTTTCCGTTCATGCAAGTTCCTAGCCTTCTAGTAACTCGCAAATAATGTGCTGAGAGTCATTCTAGTAGATTTGCTGAGATGTCCTAATCCAAAAACTTATCACTCTCTTATTTATTTATCTAGTAAAGTTATCCCTGTGATCCCTGTGGATTGCTATAAATTTTGTCTTCTATATCTTACCTAAGAAGACCTGTTCCTTGTCAGGGCGAGCGTCCCACAGCGTGACTTCGATGGTCTTGTCCATGAGCTGTTCCCCAGTTACATTCTTGATCTCTACAGTTTTATTCCAGAGAGGGTTTTGTGATGGCTCTGCCACATCTGTCTTCACGGCTGGCTGCTCCCCACTAAATTGAGAAACTTAATTGAACTTATTCTGTATCTACTGCAAGCAGTCGTACCAAAGAGACATAAAGAGATTGACTGGTTTACACTGGTAGCAGTGCCGGGACTTGTCGGGATGTCCGTGACCGTGATAGCACTATCTCAATGTTTATTCGTTCGTATCATAATTCGTTTGTTTATGTGTTGTGTTTTGTTTAAATTTTAACATCTTGATGACTTGCAAGCCTTGAAAATGTTGCATGTTGGCATAACCTATATATGTCAAACATTTTGGACTATTGACGGAGGTAAGAAACCTATTTAGTCTTGAACATATAGTCCAGGTGCTAATAAAAATTGATTTGAATACATTTGAGATCAATCATACATTAGTATAAACGGACAGAGAAAAACAATTTATTTTGTACTTTTAAGCTAATATTATTTTAACAAGTTATTATTTTAAACTATATTCCCTCCAGTTTACCTTTACTTTAATTTGCGACTTCAACAGTCTGGGAATTTCTTGATTTTAAGTTACAAAGTGGGACTGGAACTTGACCATATTTAACTCTATTTCAAAGTGAATACGATTTACTCACGTGAACGGCAACAGGCGCAGTTGCACGTATGCCTCTGGCAGCGTCCCAAAGCCCGTGTCCTCCCGCGGCGCAAGGTCATCGGCGGCAAACACGCTCACCACGATCTCGTTCTTCTCGTCGTTGTAGAAGACCTGCAGTTGGATCCGTCCACTCACAGCCACCGGCGCCTTCGGCTCGGCTTTTTCGCTCTTCTCCCTAGCCAGTTGTTCCTGCCAAACCACCATCCCACTACTCTCCTACATTTGGCAAGCCTACTCTTTTTTCTTTGGCAAACCATAATCCACCATCCCACTACTCTCCTAAATTTGACAAGCTTACTCTTTTATGTTTGGCAAACCATAAACCACCATCCCACTACTCTCCTACATTTGACAAGCCTACTCTTTTTTCTTTGGCAAACCATAAACCACCATCCCACTACTCTCCTATATTTGACAAGCCTACTCTTTTTTCTTTGGCAAACCATAAACCACCATCCCACTACTCTCCTACATTTGGCAAGCCTGCTCTTTTTTGTTTGGCAAACCATAAACCACCATCCCACTACTCTCTCCTACATTTGACAAGCCTACTATTTTTTGTTTGGCAAACCATAAACCACCATCCCACTAATCTCCTAAATTTGGCAAGCTTACTCATTTTTGTTTGACAAACCATAAACCACCATCCCACTACTCTCCTACATTTGACAAGCCTACTCTTTTTTGTTTGGCAAACCATAAACCACCATCCCACTACTCTCCTAGATTTGGCAAGCCTACTCTTTTTTGTTTGGCAAACCATAAACCACCATCCCACTAATCTCCTAAATTTGGCAAGCCTACTCATTTTTGTTTGGCAAACCATAAACCACCATCCCACTACTCTCCTACATTTGACAAGCCTACTCTTTTTTGTTTGGCAAACCATAAACCACCATCCCACTACTCTCCTACATTTGGCAAGCCTACTCTTTTTTGTTTGGCAAACCATAAACCACCATCCCACTAATCTCCTACATTTGACAAGCCTACTCTTTTTTGTTTGGAAAACCATAAACCACCATCCCACTACTCTCCTACATTTGGAAAGCCTACTCATTTTTGTTTGGCAAACCATAAACCACCATCCCACTACTCTCCTACATTTTGCAAGCCTACTCTTTTTTGTTTGGCAAACCATAAACCACCATCCCACTAATCTCCTAAACTTCAAGCCTACTCATTTTTGTTTGGCAAACCATAAACCACCATCCCACTACTCTCCTACATTTGACAAGCCTACTCTTTTTTGTTTGGCAAACCATAAACCACCATCCCACTACTCTCCTACATTTGGCAAGCCTACTCTTTTTTGTTTGGCAAACCATAAACCACCACCCCACTAATCTCCTACACTTGACAAGCCTACTCTTTTTTGTTTGGCAAACCATAAACCACCATCCCACTACTCTCCTACATTTGACAAGCCTACTCTTTTTTGTTTGGCAAACCATAAACCACCATCCCACTACTCTCCTACATTTGGCAAGCCTACTCTTTTTTGTTCGGCAAACCATAAACCACCATCCCACTAATCTGCTACATTTGGCAAGCCTACTCTTTTTTGTTTGGCAAACCATAAACCACCATCCCACTACTCTCCTACATTTGGCAAGCCTACTCTTTTTTGTTTGGCAAACCATCATTTACAAACTTGAAAGCCCACAAATATTTCTGTGTAAAATATGAGAAAGTTAAACATTTAATTGCCTTAATTTAATTTAAATAAATCTTAAGCAAACGGTGTTGAATCATATCAAATTCTCAGATTTTACTTCAGTGAAACTTCTCCATTTGCATGAAACTATTTTACATACAAATGAAAACAAATTATACACCACTTAAATAAGATATGCCATACAAAAAGTAATAAATAATCGATAGTATATGTAATTCTTTTTTAGATAAAAAATGCTCAATATTAGTAGTTATTCATTACCTATAACTAGATGGGATTAGGAAGGGAGTGGCACACAGTGCAACACAGAAAGCGCAAGCAATGCAAAAGAACTACGACTGTATGCACTAAACAAAACATTTCTAATCAAAATTCAATCAAACGTAGAACAATCCCCAAGTCAGTTTTCAAATCATGATTTCTTTCGTTTATAATTTAACAAGTTATCAGTTCATATTTATTTCACAATTGTTAAAAAACACCTTGTAGACTACACGTTATTTTTATTTGTAAGTATATATATTATATATATAATTCAGGTTAAGAAATATTTACAAAAGAATTAACTAAGTGGTTGCTTCAAACAATGCCTTACATAGTTAAACTAGAAGATGGATTGAAATATATACAGATCACAACATGCCAGAAGACTAACATTGACTCTCTAGACATGAAAACTCGTGCATCGTCTTAAAACAACTTTCATCTCTTCATACGTTTTGTGTAGTATTACTAGTATTACTTTTCCAACTCTCCGAAAGATTCGATTTCAATCTTTAAAGAAGATATCATTAAATACTCAGTCATTGTAAACATTTTTCATTTTAACTGAAAGTTTATATCTTATTTTATTCTGAAGTAGCATAATTAATCTGATACATAGAACTTAGGAAGAAAAATGTTGGCACTAATGTAAACAGAAGCTGCGAATCTGGAATTCTGATAAACAGAATTTCCAAAGTTATATACATGATACTTCTTTTTTGGAAAAAACAGCTTGATTTGTTCCAAATAGAGAAGAATAATCTAAGAATAGTGAAAACTCGATTACACAAACCAATAACGGTAAAGTTTTTTAACAATATTTACAAATTCACAGACCTCGAAGAATTTTATCATGACAGTAGAAGTTTGTTCTTTATAATAAAACCGTTATATGAAGCAAGATACAAATTAATATAACATAAAGAGATACTATAAGAAATTTCTTTAACAATATAATTTGTGCGTATTTTATGTATATCAATCATGTTCAGCACCATAAATGTACATCACTTGCACAATAAGTAAACAGCTTAGCTAAACTAAAAAAACCTCCTTAAATATACAGAATTAAATTAAACGGCCTTACTTAAATTAAGTTCCTAATAGAAAGGCAAAATAAGTGTTTTAAGACCTAATGAACTTCTCTTGCATTGAACCAATTTTGATAGAATCTCCTACAAGTCCTAATGTCTTAAACTGCCTCCTTGTTACAAAGAGTTTTTTTTTAACAGTCACATTACTAATATCGTCTAAAAAATAACAGGATAAAATAAAATTACGTCTCACATTATACTGTACTTGAATTACACTTATACTGTACTTACATAAGACGGTAAATATACAAAAAGATGGTACAAGGCAATCAATTTCAACCAGTCACATCGGTCATCATCAGGCCCAATCAGTGAACCGGCAATCAGTGTTTGGTGATGATGACCGGTGTGACTGGTTGAAATCGATCGCCTTGTACCATCTTTTAGTATATTTACCGTCTTGTATGTAAGTAGGCTACAGTGTAAGTGTGTATATATTGTGTAGTGTTGTGAGACATCATTTTATTTTATCCTGTTAATTGTAACAACACGTATTATGCTATTCAAGAAACTATTTAAAAAATAAATAATTTTAATCCATAAGAAATTAATTAAAAGTATGTTTTAAACGCAGACAAATAATACGATTCAAACATAGCATAACAATGTCGTAATTACTAAGGAATTGATGAAAGCGCTTATACTTTTTATTTAAAACAGGATTATGTTTTTTGTATAAATGCAAGTTTGTCGGAATATATAAACAAGGAAGGTAAATTAGCAGAATTATTCAGCATTAATGATAAATATTGTTATGTCCAGTTGTGCGTTAGGTAACTGCCTGCTGAAATAACGAGTAACGTGTGAATAACAAACTTGAACTTGAGAAGCACAGAGGAGGAATACATAGCAAATAAAGAGAGAAAACATTTATGTTTCAGTATAAAGCAAACTAGTAAAATAAGTAATACAACTGCCGGCCAATGTTGTACAGAATGATGTTTCAACCTTCAATCAAATCTACTTGTACTGACACAATCATTAAGATTAAAACAAAGTTAAAACAAAGTAATTTAAATACAGTTAGTCCAAAATCAACGTTTTATTTTATATCAAGAGTGGTTCTCTTTTGCTCCTCCATTTTCGTTTCATCTGACATTTTAACCTGTTAATTCATTTGCTAATCCCGTCTCAAGTTAGTGACGTTTACTCGCGCCTATGTTTTAACTTCATTTGAAAGCCTTTGAGGAAACCTAAACTGCCTCAAACTTAAAGCTGTGGATTGTATTGAAATGTAGACAGGAAAACAAAACTCTTTAAAGACTGGGTACTCAAAATATATCTTAAAATGACCGTATTTCTCGTCTTGAACTGTATTATAAATTGTATTATGAATTTCCTGACTTATTGTTGCTAGGAAAGAAAACTCATCTTTATACAAGGCGGGGTTTAAAAAAAATGTGTGCTCACTTAAACCTTCGAACATCATACTTAACATTTTGGTTATTTCCATCCTAAAACGACTTTTGGTAAAATATTTTTATTTTAGAAATGTCTAGCCAATGTCATACATTGCGCTTAGATCCGCTGAAAGCTTTTGAGCAAGCTAAGGTTTGTTCACATCTCATATTATATAGGGCCTACAACTCATCTAGGGCCTAGTCATTGAACCCCAGTATTTGAACAGTTACGAACAGAACACGAGAATGGTCAAACCAAAAATAAAAAATATTACACTAAGAAGACATACTGTAGATTACGTGACAGGAATCAAGGAAGTGCTGCTACCTTACAGTGTTCTGTGAAACTAGGTGCATTAGTTGACCAGCACAGCACTCGTATTTTACAACGCAACACACGTTGTTATGTTGTGTAGATCGATATGAACTGACAAAACGTTCTTATGTATTTGAACTGTTTAAGGGTATTTTTCTGATAATGTTTAGTTAGTTTTATCTGTGCATTTTAAAGTTGCAATTTTGTCCATATTAATTGTGGGATAAATCAAACATTCCACGCATTATCTTTATTTACAAATATGTTTACAAGGACAGTTAAAAACGTTTATTTCCCAACATTAATGTGCTATCTAAATTGACTAGCGACAACCACGCGTTCCCTGAGTGCTTTGTGCATGTAGCAGGTGCGAATGCATAGGATAGTGTATACAATGTACAATAAACTGTGCACAACTGAGAATTAGGTTTATGTGAATTGTATAACTAATTTGTCGTATGTCAAGGTTTGTCTGTTAAGTTGAGGTTTTTAGCTGTAGAACAAAACAAACAATGAACCTAGAATTATAAAAATATAAAAGGCCATTACTGGTGCATTGTGCAAAACTATCATGCAAGGGGTATAATCTACTGTGGAAAGGGAACTTTAAAATCTACAGAATACCACGTATTAGTTATATATGTGTGAATGTCGAAATGTAGGCTTTTCACTCCCTCTAGAACTGTGCATTCGAGCAGCTTACCCTGAAGTGACGTGTCGAAGTGTAAGGCTGTGATGTAATGTTCTGTGAAGAAAATGTGCTGAGGGTTCATTAAGTCAAACCTCCACAAGAAGAGAGTGAAATTGGCCAGGAAATTGAGTAATTTAAAACTTGTACAGTAAAAGGTAATATATTCAAAGGACAGTATCATACTGAATCCACCCAAAAACAGTTATAATGTTTATACATTTTTTTAGATTACTTTAGGTTAGAACAACGAGGTTAATAAATCTAGGTCTCGTCTGAGGTAAAAAAATGAAGCCTACATGCTGACCACCATTTTCTTCAGGTAACCAATCAAATCATATCTTCACTAGTATTGATTACTAGTATTACTACTCTTTACTAGTATTGGGAGTTAACAGCTGACAAACATGTAACTTGTGGAGAGAGGATTTGATCGGTTTCCATGTTGGTTGCCATGGGAGCAGAATGGACAGAGGGGAAAAATAGCGGTCGACCAATTAGGCTACACTTGTTTACCCCTGACGAGACCTCTAGACATATTAACCTGGTTGGGTTAGTTTAAAAGCCTCAAGTATTTGTGGTAAGGAATATAAAGAAGGCAGTACAAGCTGCCGAGGACTGTTTAGTAGCGTGTTAGCAATGTTTATTCTCACAATGCCGCTTCCCAATGTCTTTCACTTGTTTTAAGTAGCCATATAATGCCACTTATAAAAACGTAAAACTGTAAATAAGCAGTCCTCGGCAGCATGCGCTACCTTCTCTATTGACCAGGGTGTACGGTGGTTCTAGTCCAGTCACAAATAAGATTTCAAGTGACAGTCGCAGTTTCACTCGGGGGCCATTCCATGTCAAATCATCCAGCCAAATTACAATTTGACACCCAAGTTCTCAGATTTTCATGAAATTTGGTATACATTAAGTGTGTACAAAAATAAGAAAAAATGCAAAGTTTCACCAAATTCCATTAAGTAGTTTCAGAATTATAGTCGTTTAAAGTTTTAGGAAAATGTAATTTCTGAGGGCAGTATGAGCGGTAAATCAGCTTGTACGTTTCCACGTTTTTCTAAATAACATTTATATTTATGTAGCTAGAGGCTTCAAACTTTATGAATTTGTCCTAAATTTAATGGAGAAGCAGATTATACTATAAGTGTTGGCATTATAACTTTCATCATTGTTTAAAAAATCATAAAAAACAAAAATTATTGTTTTTTTTAAATTGTGACGGTTATGTAAAAAACAATCTTTGGCTAAAATCTCTCTCCAGATACCCAATACAACCATATATCACTGAAAAGAGCATAAAATTTCCTTTTAAATGGTGAAGTAATATTTGTGGGTTTATGTGTTCTAAAAGTTTTATTACAATGTAAAGTTAATAAATAAATCTTTGAATAGCGGAAAAGGTATTTTCATTGACAAAGACGGAGTTTGTGGTAAGGATGTTAGAAAGTCAATAATATTTTCTAAAATATAGGACTATGGAGCTAAAATCATATGGAATACAATTTTCATGGCATATTTTGTAATTATATAAGGCTCACTGTTGGATATAACACAATTACAACTCATAATTTTGTACAGTCATTTTGAAATTATGTCATGATGTCATTTTGAAATTAAATGTATACCCTTGTTAGCCTATGTATTACTGGAGAGCATGCATGTCAGTCTCAAATGGTGAAATAATATTTGCAAGTTGTAGCATTACAAGAGTTTTAATACAATATACAAATATGAAATTACCTGGCTTAAGTGCTCCTTTTTTACCCCAATGCTGAGGGTGTACTGATTTAGCTTACATTAAACAACCTTCCGAATTTATGATACCTACCTACCCGAAATATACAATATTTACATTTAATATTGATAGTTTTTAGTTACTGTACTGGTTTACTTACTTCTTATACAGATTTTTCTGGGAAAATTCTTCTGTTATACTCACACATTATTCTTTTATCTTCACAATTTGTTAAACGTTAAAAATTGTTATAAAGTTTTAAAAAGTCTTGTCTTGGTTCGGAAGTAACTTAAAATGTAAGTAAACAATCACTGAAACTTAAAACTGATGACCGTCTATAGTGACATTTTAAAGTTGTTCCAGGCTTTGTTGATTTCTTTTCGAGAGTCAGAATCAATTTTATAAGTTCGACCCAATTGTGACGTTGCCACTGGAGGTTTTACTTTACAAAGGAGATGAGGTGGTGGTACAGGACAGTTGTCTTCTTTTTGAGGCCAATAAAAGTTTTCAGCCGGACCATGAGGATGCATAAAGAGGATATCATAATCCCCTTCTTCCTCATTAATTTGCTGAACCATTCCAATCCACCAGTTGCTTTCATAAACACAGGCAACAAAAGAATGGAGGTTAGGTTCAATCATTGGCCCTGATGGGTTAAACATGTTTTTTCTTAAACAGATATCAGAGTCTGAGCTCACTCTTTTTGCTGTGATTTCTTCTGATGATGCAGGTTGGAAAAAATGAAAACTTCTTGTTCCAGTTATGCTTTGCCCAGATTCAAAACGACTACTTTGGTTTATTCTTATATTTTCAATATCTTCTTCACTCAAAAAGAAAAATTTTATTTTTGAAAATAGATTATTACAAAATTTGAACATTTGCCAAGCATTTACAATCTGGTCACTTTCTTTTGAACTTTGGAGGTTTCTCTTTGTAATAGTTCTTTTTACTGTACCTCCGATTCCGTCACATACAGTTTTTCCATGACTTGTTGCATGAAAAGACCAACTTCCTTTAAGTTGAAAATCTTTTTCATGACAACACAAATTCATCATGGTTTTGAAATTTTTATATTGTGCACTGCACCCATCGGTAATGTATTCCACTCTTCCAACTGATGGAAATGTCAACTTAATGAAATCAATTGTTTTTTCTTGGACAGAGTAGACAAATGGTACATCGTGTTTTAGGTCATCAGAAATGAAACACAATGATGTTTCTAGTAAGGTACCATCTCCATTTTTAGAATATATTACTACAGGATGAAGTGAACAACTTAAATGGCTCCAGTGGTATGACTGTACTTCATTTTGAAGAATAAAATTATAGTTCTCAGCGAAATCCATTAAGACCAAAACTTCATCAAATCCTAGGTTTTCTTTTCTCTGCTTTATGTATGCATTTTGTGATTTGGTAATAAAGGAGTGAGGGATTAGGGATTCAATTTTACGGATGGTAAAATCAATAAATTCTTGGCGATGCAGAAGCATAGATTGTAATCTCATTCGGCCATCACTAATCCACTGTGAAAATTTTATTTCCTCTTCATCATCAAAGTCTTCCAAAACCTCTTCCAAATAAAGTTTAAGTGACTCAGGTGTTTTAGGGCATTGATCACAACGCCGAAGCATGCAATCTCTATTCTGCCTGTTACATACCAATTTGTCTGTCATGTTATGTACAAATTCCTTGTCATATTGGTTCATAGCATTAGCCAAGAGCTCTACATTTTGGTGGTATAAGCACACACATACACAATGGGTGCCTGGTGAACCAGCCAGCACACACCATTTTGGTCTTAACGAACAAAATTTGGAAAACCCTATTTTCAGGTGGGGAAATCTTTCCTTGAAAGCAACAAACAATTCATCCAAGTTAGATAGAATAAGTCTTTTCTGCATGTACACATTTTTTTCTATGCTAATGCGATCTTTAGCACCTGGCATTATATAAGAGAATTCATCATCTTGATAAAAATTTTGCACTATATCTAATGTCTCTTGGGGGATTTTTCTACCTTGTTTAGGTTCTGGTAAAGCCAAAATACCTTTTTCATTTGTTAGAGCTCTAGCTTTTCGTACCAAGTACTCTGTTACATTAAATTCCTCCGCAACTTTCCTGCGTGACCAAGACTTCGGAGCAATTGTTAATATTTGTATTTTCTCTCGCCTGGATAAGTTTGTCTTCAATTTGTCCCTCATGAGATCAACTAAATTATCAAGATCCTCAGATTTACTCTTCAATTCATTTCCCTCTATTGCAAATTCTGATTCGCTTGAGGATTCACTCTGGGAATCATTTACTTGTACGACAAATGATAATTTTTTTTTAACCTGAGTTTTTGCCTGTTTCAACTTTTTTTGAACATATTTTTTCTTAGAGTGTGTAGATAATGATTTAAGCTTCAGTGGTGTTATATCTAATCCTAAAAGAGCCTCATTTAGTTTGTCTTTTTCAACTGCTCTGTTTGCATTTTTTAATTCTTCTTCAGTCTCTTCATCACTCTGACAACTTACAATCATTTCTTCATTATCCTGTTCAGATTTTGCCTCCAATAATGATTTTCTACAGTTAGTGCACAGCAACTTACCTGGGACTAAAGTAATGTTTTTATTTTCCTTAATATCCTTTGCCTTTTGCAATGTAATTACCCTCAGATTGTTTATCTTTGTTAAGGGAATAGAGTGTCTTTGAAATGGATCACAGCAGGCTTTTTGGTTTCTTTCAAAATATTTTACAAAGTAACACAAATGGTGGGAACAAATTGTGTCTTTTTCACTGTACTGATTATTTGTCCGCCAAGACAACACTTCTATTTCTTGCTCTGACAATTGATCAGAAATCACATAAATATCCCTATTCTTTGTTAATGATGTATTTTTGCAGCAAGAGTTTAAAAAAATACCCACAGTACATATGAAACTAGGTCTATACTCACTACTGCACGCCATAACTTCCATAGTTAAGAAAAAACAGAACAATAATCAGGTATATTACTTACACCACTTCACATCACACACTTTGTTTATGATTTTAAAAAGGCCTACATATTACACATTATAAATACACTACCACACACTTAAAATATCAAAAGCCATTAATGGGGATACAACACACAGGATGTTAACTAGACAAAAGCAAGCTGTATATTGAACAGACAGCAAGAGAATCTGGAGATGGAAGGGGACTCATGTTGAGAGTTGTTATGCCCTGTCCAGACAGGAGGAAAACACACACATAAAAGTGTGTCCCTGCAGAATTTTGTTTCACTTGACTGAATCAAACTTCAAACTGTTTCTTAAAAATGCTTAATATATATAGTTATATGTTTTTGCTTTATAACTAAAAATACATTTTAGAACATTTTACTTTCATAGCTAGCAAATAAACTAAATGTTTGAAAATAATGCAGTTTTATGAACTATTGCTTTCAATTGGGTATATTTTGATATTTTAATTCAATAAACATTAATCCCTTAGAGCCAACAAATATAACAAATATTCCTTCCCTTTCTTAATGTGAATAAAGCAAACTACTTCCATATTAAATAAACCTAAAACCTACAAGTCAACATTGTTTAACATGTTTAAAGATGAAAATTTTATATATATTTCAATGTTGAGCCATGTTGTGATTCCGGGTCACCCGTAATTAAGGGTTATCACACTGTTTAAAATTATTTGTTTTAACACTTCTGCTGCTGCAAACATGTTTAAACATGAAATTTGCATAAGTTTCTATGTTGAGAAAAAAAATCGTTGGGGTCTGCAGCAGCCAACGCGTTAAGTGGGTTGCAGCCAAGAATACGTCTACCATAAAGTGCAAAAATACAATGCAAGTATATTATCTATAATTTTAGCTCCACAGTCCTTTATTTTAGAAGATGTTATTGACTTTCTAACATCCTTACCACAAACACTGTCTTTGTCAATGAAAATACCTTTTCCGCTATTCAAAAATTTATTTATTAACTTTACATTGTAATAAAACTTTTAGAACATAGAAACCCACAAATATTATTTCACCATTTGAAAGGAAATTTTATGCTCTTTTCAGTGATATATGGTTGTATTAGGGTATCTGGAGAGAGATTTTAGCCAAAGATTGTTTTTTACATAACCGTCACAATTTGAAAAAAACCATAATTTTTGTTTTTTATGAATTTTTGAACATTGATGAAAAGTTATAATGCCAACACTTATAGTATAATCTGCTTCTCCATTAAATTTAGGACAAATTCATAAAGTTTGAAGCCTCTAGCTACATAAATATAAATGTTATTTAGAAAAACGTGGAAACGTACAAGCTGATTTACCGCTCATACTGCCCTCGGAAATTACATTTTCGTAAAACTTTAAACGACTATAATTCTGAAACTACTTAATGGAATTTGGTGAAACTTTGCATTTTTTCTTATTTTTATTGTCACTTGATATATACAAATTTGTATTAAAATCTGAGACCATGGGTGTCAGCCCCTGGATGATTTGGCATGGAATGGCCCTCAGTCCAGTTCAGTGAGGAGTGAAGCGTGTTAAGACACGATGCAACACTGTTTATGCTTAAGCAGTGACAAGCCAAACCATGCACAACTACTGAGGCGTGTATGTTGTGTGCCACAAGGAGCGGTGTGGAGAGTTGAGTTATTTGGTCGACACTTTTAAATTGTTTAAATCAAACTTTGTTCAAATCTGTATTACATTTAATGAAAACATATTACAAAAATAAGAAATAATAAAATTCCGACGTTAATAAGCTATCAAATATGGTTTTTGTGTGTAATGTTGAAGTAGATATGTTTTCTTCACATGCAAGTGTACGGACAATGAGATCCGGTGTTTAAAAGTGTTTAAATATCAATACAAATTTAATTTATTCTTCAAGTGTTTTATCTGACCTATATACAGGAGGATGGGAAGTTTTATGTATGTTGTATCATCAGTTGCGATCACTTAACGTACAAACGTCTATTTAAATAACGGCTATGACATAAAACTGCCATAAACTGCCATATATAATGTTTTTCAGTTACTTGACTTTCATCTTTAAAAGTAATATCCATTCAAATACCAATCCTGCTACTAGAACCTTATTTCATATATACAATAAAGTCAACATCTCGTAAATGCAGATATTTCATACCACCTCCCTCATACTGTTTTCATACTACATCATTTTGATTCTTTTAACTATAAATACTGAAACAAGTAAATATACGGCTTCTAGAGTATTTGTAATAGGTAAATTACAGTAGATAAGTTTGAAAACTTCCTAAAATAGGACAACAGTCTTAAAAATTGTAAACCTGCATTATTTGTATTATTCGATTTGAAACTATACACATAAAATGTACTCGAACAATTTTATTATTAAAATATGTTTATCTTCAGATCCGAGGCGGGGTGTGATAAAGGGATTAAAATGCCAAGAACTTGAACGAATAATTTATCTGGACATTATTCACTCAAACTGAGTAAATAAAACTAAATAGAGCCACTTGCAATACTTAGAGCAAAGGCTAAGGATATGGTAATAACCAGCCTTTTGATTTCTGAAATGTGTACATCCCAACTGATCTGGGTTCTCTGATATCGTCGCAGTGTATATCCCAACTGATCTGGGTTCTCTGATATCGTCGCAGTGTATATCCAAACTGATCTGGGTTCTCTGATAACGTCACAGTGTATATCATATTTACGTCATTGTGTTTCTCTTAAAAGGTGGAACTTTTATAGATTTATCCGTGCAATCCATCTTATATGTATAGAACCATAAATTGAACCTTCCAAAAATTGTTTTGAATAAGGACCGCCAAGAACCGTCAATAAATATTACCGTTGAATTGTGGTTAGCCGTATATAATAGCATTTGATGACCTAAACAACATCTCTCTTACCATTTACTCTTCTCACCCACATCAACCATAACTTTGCTTCTCTACTGAACTGTGGTTGTCCTTCTCGTACTAATATCTTTCTTTGATGAGGTGTGGTTCCTCATTTACATCGTTCCATTTAGTTTATTATTGTTAGTTAAACTTGCACACTTCTGCAGAAAGAGGTATATTTTTGCTAACATCGCTAAAGTCATTTACTTCAAACTAATTATGTTTCTTTGATGTGGTATATTTATCAATTTAAAACCATATGTTTCTTTAATGAGGCTTAGTTTTATATATTTACAGCCTAATGTTTCTTTGACTAAGGTTGGTTATCTCCTCAACACAAACGTGCTACTTGTCATAAAATGAGTGTACATGTTTAAAAGAGTGTGTTCCTATTAAATACTCATAAATTAACTAATTCAGCATTGATAATTTTAGTGAACCGTTCTTTTGGTTTAATATTAAATAAATTTGGGGCTAATCATTGATTGGTTGCCTAAGTTTTGAAAAGTACATTAGATGTATTGTTTGATTTACAAATAACAAAAGAAGCTGCACTTTACTGTTATATTAGGCCAATGCATGTTTTTTTACAATTTAACTTTCAATCAATTCAACAGTTTAAATCAATTTCAATCTTACATTCATTAAACAAGTTAAAAATATGCCAAAACTATAATTATATATTCATAAAATAAAAACAAACAACAAATTATCTTGTAAAAACATTAAAAAGTTTCTCAAATTTAATTAAACTAACAATATAAAACTATAACAAAATCTGAAATCAGAAAAAAGTACCAAAGGGCACTCCTCTCTCTATGTAAGGATTTATTAATATACAGAAGTTTGTTTTCACAGTGGTTTTATTTTTATCTACAGTTTGCAGAGTTGACAAACATCAATAATCAAACGTAATGCTTTCCCCAGTAAAATAGAACTAATCAACATTCGACACAGATATATTCTGTCAATAAATATTTATAACTGAATTTATAAAATAAGGTTTTTTGGCACCGTTAATGTTTTCCGGAGAAGGTCAAAGATAACTATACACAACGGTAAACTTGTTATTAATTTGATTTTTATAACTTGGTTTTAAAGCAAAAACTGATGGGTAGATTATCTCTTTTGTATCAAATGATGGGGCTCAATGTTATCAATAAGATACAGAAGAGATGAATTTAAGAAGAGAAAATCAACTACGGTTTTAAATGAACTATAACCATTTCTTAACACACTAAAAGATAAAAGCATCTAGGCATAGTAAATGTCTATCAGGAAATCAATTTAATTGTATGTAAGTATGTTGGAAAAGAGTTTCTTGCTGGTCTATGATCTCTTCTCTTTCGATTGGCTCTGATTTAGATTGAACAAAGAAATATATTCATACAAAGACTGTTACATTAAATTATAAAGGGTCCTTTACAATGTATCTCTAAAATTGGTAATAGTTTATAACTATAACATAAATTTTGGGATGTGATTATCGGATTTATATAAATATATCCTTAGAATCAAATATTGATCCATAATCTACATTAATTTATTTAAATATATTATTAATTATTATATGACTTAAATGTAAGGGATTTTGTTTATAAAAAGGTTGTTTATCTAATTAAACAGTTATTTTCATAACCAAATAAAAAAGTTAATAAGTAATTATTAAAGTAGCAAATATTTAACATATATTCGGTGCCAAAAACCTGATGTAAAAACTTTCTCAATAACAAATTCACAAGTGAATTGAAACCGTGTTAGTTTTTGCAAAATAGTATATAAATATTTATAGTTAAAATATGACCGCTTCACAATAATTAAAAATATAATAAATATAAATTCTCCAATTTACGCATCTAGTAACACCTCCTACTCCTATTTTAACTCTAGAAAGGTAAAAAAATGAAACTCTCCTTAGACGATCTAAGTACGTACAATCACATGTTTAGAATATAGCTAAGATTCATTTAGATAACAGCGAAAGTTATCTAATAAAAATACCAACAAAACAAAAATGATAACAATAAGAAAACTTTTGGCAACATGGAGTAGAAATGTCAACTGGAATAAATGTATTTTAAACAATACCATCGAAAACTACTACAATACAATAGTAATCATCGGGAGCTTCTTGCGAACTTCAAATTAGTGTTTTGATCGTAAATAGTGTTGGACTGAAAAATTGAGAAAGTTGGTAAAATTTAACTGCGTTTAATCATTCCGAACTCGACAATTCCTAACCAACTCATAAACGCGTTTGTATACTTTTCTTATATTATATTTTGAATATATAAAATACGAAAATATGATTTCTCGAAAGATATATCTGTACATTGGTGGAGCGAAATAATTTAAGTAATTGTAAATATAAGCTAATTCATAAACTGTATAATTCTTCTCGCAACAAATGGCATCGCAAAATATCGAACGGTGTAAGTATAAAAATATGAAAATTTACGTACGAGTCAGATATAGTCAGATAAATATATCCAAAGTTAAATCCTAGAAAAATAAAATTTAGAAATTTTACAACAAATTGAGATGTGAACCGATTTTTACTAAGCTCTGTAGCTCGTGCTGCACTAAGGGGAAATCTGGCCCCAAATCTTATCTTATAAGTGTCGGTCGAGGTACGTTGTCGCATTGTCTACAAGATACACACACTAATGAATTCTCACACAAATAAGCTTCAAAGTACCAAGTCACAAGTAGATTAGCTACATAATAAATTATAATACAACTTATTTTGAGCTTTTACGCTTTCCAGATATTAAAATAGTTATTTTATAACACACATCCATTGTTTATTAAGTTAGATTATTACTTAGTTATGGTATTTTAATGTGATATATTTAAAGCGAATATTTACATATTCCAATGTTAATGTTACAAAGACGTTAACTAAATATTAAAATTAATTGTTAAATGATGAAATTCGTAAATAGGCGATACCGTAATTCAACTAATAAGACGTTAATTACTAATAAAAACAATTAAAGCATATTTTGATCGATAGATACAAAAATCTACCTCATGTAAGACAACTGGAAACAACCACGTTATAGGCCGAGTTAAATTAATTACAAGAACAACAATGTATATCATATCCTAATGTAAGTTTAAAGCTTGGGTAGAACATTCGGGTTTATAAACAGGACTTCAGATATGTCTGAGATGGTCGTTAAAGTTTTCATGAGACTATTCTACGTTTGATTGTGCACAAGCATTTGAGATAGAAATACAGTATGATACACATAAGTAGGCACAGCATGGGGTAGGAGATAGTTATACAATCATGAAACACACCTGTTTTACACTGACAGGAATGGTTTATAATCATGTAATACTAACTAACCTACGTACGAATATGGTGTGAGGATATTGCAAAAGCTTGGAACATAATTGACATAAGTTATTGAAATTGTAAATGCAAAATATCTGTACAAATTACTATACTTTAAAATACCAATATTGCTTAGTTTGTGTCAAAAACTAATTCTGTATATGGTGTTTGCAACGTTAAAAACCTCGAAAATGATTATTTGAAAATACGTGGATTAGAAAAGCGATAAAACACAGGTAATGAAGAATGAAGGTAGGCCTACTTTAGTTTCAACATTAAACATTGTAAATCTATAACTATAAACATTAATTATAACGAAAAATTGTTTTTATTCCATTAATTTCGAGCATCAAAGAAACGTCTTCTATATCCAAAATTTGAGGTATTTTTTGTTTCTGAGTTACTATACTTATTTAGTTGCAATATTCAATTACTTGATACAAATTTGGATCGCGATTTGAATGTAGTCGCTTCATCATAAGCGTCGGTTGGTTTCATCTTGCCATCTGGCATTTTTAGTTTAGACTGAAGATTTTTCAAGTTAAGAAAATGCTAATTCAAAACTTGCGTAAACGGGGAATTCAATGTATCAATTTATATATCAGTGCAACTTTTGCAATACAAATTGAATTTCTTTACACTAATTTGAAACTCATCAAAATTAATTTAGACTACCAAAATTGAATTTCAATTAACCATAACTAATATGAAAAAATCAAACCCAAACAACCAATAATAATAATCACAATAATTTATTATTATGATCTGTTAACAACCCCAGCAATTTTTCACTGAATATGGCATCTTTAAAAACACATAAATAGGATTAAAATGTCGTGATTCATAAAATTACTTTCTACCTAGTTTTCAGGTTGATTTATGTAAAAACGTATCTTGTAAAAATGAAACGAGAGTGGTCTCTTTACATTAGTTGAACTTACACATTTTGGTTATCATTAATAAACAATACAACTCTGCAATATTCCCACACCACACGGTTTATTTAGAAACAACAACTAACACCTGTCTATCCTAACACCTAACTGTTGGGATATCAGAGGGATTCGCCAACTTGACATATACACTCTTTGTGCATTATGCAACCAGGGGTCGAATCTAACCTAACGAATACACTTTTGTTACTTATACACATTAAACACCAAAGTCACTGAGTCACATACACCGACTTTAACTGAAGAACTTTATATTATAACAATCCGTCCATATCTCCGTTTACCGTGGAATGCATCGACACGGGTGGAGCCACGACATAGAGAGAGGAACACAAACAAAGAGAAAGAAAACACCGAGAAACACAGAGGAAGAGAAAGTGAGAGAGTGGCATTTGTGCAGAGGGTTGTATTTATGTACAAGTTGTGTCCTTGAATTTCATAACTTTGTGTTTTTAGCCCTTAACTCATTTAAAAATGTAAGTCGCTGTATAAGTTATTATGTTTAATTTACACGGGACGTTTCAACGTTGCAACAGTTAATAGGGTTGTGCCTCTACTGTGAGGGAGTCGAGAGAGGTTTTATCTAACAAATATATATAATATAAAACAGTTTTTACTTGTAAAAAATCCGAGGGCAAAGTAATAACCGTAATCAAGGAATAAAGTGGTTTACAAAATTTAAATGTAAATTAAGGAAAGAGTGCGCGGACTTGAGCACCCTCGTGACGTGATGATAATTAATTAAACTTTGGAACAACGCTTCGCTCCTCCGCTTTATTTAAAGGCTGAAACGTGAATTTAATTGTTGGAAGATAATATTTGTTTAATGGAAAAATAATTGACTCCTTTAATGATGTGGATGGTTCTAAGAGGGACAAATATTAAATATTTATGCTTCGAGTTTAATGAACATCTGTTACAAAGGGTTTTGAACATTGCTTTTGAGAAACTTAAATAACTAAATTTATAAAATACATCCATAAGTGGTTATTTTATTTTATTTTTCAATAACTTCTGAGATTAATCAGTGACAATCTTTAAAAATGGGTTGCAATTATAAGAATATGTAATTTAATAGCTAGTTTATAAATTTTAATGTAAGCTATTAAATGGCAAAAATAATTAACAAAAATAAAATAAAACAGTGCTTAGAGTATTATTTTTTTAAATTTAGTTGTGTAGAAAGTGTTTAAAACTAAAAGTAAATTAAGTAAAAATGTCTGTGTTATGTGTGTGGAAAGCTGTGAATTTACTGTGCATGAAATCAATGCTCAGAATAAGAGAAAAGAGAGAAAGTGTGGAGAGACTAAGAGAGAGATGGATAGAGACAGAGTACAGGTGGGGGAGGGTGATAGCAACAGGTGATCATGCAGAAGCAAAGAGAGGGTGAACCTATACCGGAGTCTTGGGTAACTTTCTCCTAGTAGGGGAAGCGGGCGACTTGTCAACGTCTGATTCTGAAACAGTCGTCAAAACTAAATTAGTTTTTATGCGTTTCACAAATGCTAAACCTACCTGTGGTGTGGTGAGTAGGAGAAGACTTTGGATAAATCTCAGTTTTGTTGGTGCCTAGTTACTGCAATCTAGCGGTGAACGAGGTTCAATGATAACTCAAGTCTGCACACAATGCTCATCTGCCACTGCTTCTAATACAGTTTGTCTTTGAGTGGTTTAACAGTTCATCAGTCTTATTATTTATTAATATTTAATTATAGTAAATGATCTGAAGGTTCTCGCGTGGTAATTAATTCTTTATTGTATTTATTTATGTACGTTCCAAGTAATATTCTACAATTTATTCAAACTTGATTTATTTGTTAAAAATAAAATGCAAATTTGAACACGCCATAATATAACATACACAAAATCTTGTACTAAAACAATAATAACATTTCTCCAAATAATAAGTTTTTATCTTTTCCCTGGTTATACGTAAAGTGATTATAATATATTATGAAAATTTACCACCAATTTGTATTCTTGAGACAGCAATAAAGTATTATAATTATTTAATAAAAATAATAAACCGTATTTAAACATTCATGGCAAATATGTTATGTATATACATAAAACACTAACCTGTTGATCGGTTTTAAGTTTTTAACTAAACAAAATTGGGTTAAACAAATCGTTAATAAGTTATGTTAATTCAACAACTCTATTTTACACTTGATCGAAAATTACATGATTGAACGAAATAAACCAACACTTTGCTCATAACAATTTTTATACCAATAAAAAGTACGGCATACTACTACTATTAGAGCATGATTTAGACTAATACTGCAACTATAAAGCTCCTGCCCACAGCAGCACTTGCGGATATAGTGGAACATCGTAACATGTTATTGGTGTAATTGTAACTAAATTGTGTCATATCCCAATTTTGTTTGGCTATATATAAATGTAAGTGTAAAAATAACACACTACACTTTTAATTGAATACAGTCGGTGTAAATGCAAATAAATTAGTAAAACTATAAAAGTTCATAAAAGAATGCATTTGAATGATGCGGTTTTGACTACTTATAAAAAAATTCCTGGACACAATAGAAAATTCATCAGGCTTAACTCCATGTGAATTTTTTGAGGTGATGTGTATAGTATAGTTTACTCACAAAGAGTTTATAATGTGGCTCATTTAAGATAAATAATATATGAGGCAGTATCCTCAGTAACAATGGACATGTTACACCGTGTGAGGGTTGAATTAAAACATCGCTTAGATGTATACAGAGATACAAATTATTGAGAAATTGACATTTTCTACAGTCGTTTGTATTAATTTGGTTCATATTATGATTTAAATAAAATAAATATTTTTGTTGTAACTTTTTTGGTTTGTTTGGTATTCAAAGTCAAAACCGCACCATTGTTTTGTGAAAACCCAGTACCATGAGGGAGAATGGGAGAATCTATCCAAAGTGATTTACTAAAGAGGGTCATAAAAAAAAACGTTTAACTATTCACTGTAAAGCAAATACAATACATAATATCAAACCTTTTTACATCTTAGCTAACAAGAGTTCGTTAAGCAAACAATAAATGAACATGCTGAAAAACATAACAATTAGAAGCTGTAGACTTAAATAATTACTAACATATTGATAATTTTAAGAACTCAAATACTTAATAGTAAACCTAAAATATCAACTGAATATGATTTTGGAACTCAAAACCTTGGATCCGGGAAGTGAGATTACATTTTTTTAAATTAAAATTGTTTTGATCAATGAGTGAAAGTTATGCGATACTTGCCTAGCTGCAGCCCGAGACCCTCTCCTGAGTTTTTCTTTGCTGAGACTGGGATTGGTTCGTCCAGCAGGTCGCACATTCGGCTGAGAAAATTAACAAGCAAAAGGTTACATGACAAGTGTAAACAGTGAACTGATCTAAAGAATAAAAATAATGGACAGTATTTTGTAGTCAGAATACGACAATAACTGTATGTATTGCGTGATCCAATATGATGGAGGAGTGAATATATTTATTTGAGGATTTATCTGAGTAGCAACAATTAAAAACTTTTACTTAGATTTAATTGCTATGAAAATAGCTGCACTGAGAAAGAGCTAAACCAAGGAACACAAGTTTAATTTAAGCATAACAAAACAGCTAAACAAAACGTTACAATGTCATGTACATAAAGTAACGAAATTAAAAAAGTCTGCCTGAAAAGGAACGTGATTTCTGTATGTTTGCCTGTCGTAATTTCTGTTCATTTTTAATGAAAAAGAAAAACATGAGCCGATTGTGCTGGGATTTAGAATAAAGCTTATTGTACATAGGCTTTACATAAAGTTACGTTAAGAAAATGTCTTATGTTTCGTCATTCTGTTATTTAAAATGCTGCAATGTCATCTGCTCAGATTTGAAAGAGTTATGAGAAATAATTTAACCGGTTACGAGACACTCCCCCGCAATATGTTGCGGATAACAGCTGTTTATTGAATTAAGAAAAAACACATGTGACAGAAACCAAATAAAACTCTCCTCCATATGAATAACATGGGGACTTGAAAGTCCCGTGGGGCGGAGCCCTGGGGCCTAAATCAAAATTATGGCTCGACAGTGACTTAGAACGTGAAATTATCTTTGAAATAAAAAAATCATCTAAATCGGTTAAGTATTAACTTCAGGAAGTGAGTGAACAAAAAGCAAGATTTTTTTAAATGTAGATTTTCTAAGTTTATGGTCAATTTATGCAGTAACACAGATATAATTTTGAGACAGTTTTGTAAACCAATTTACAGACAATTTTGAATACTTGAATAAATGGTTCTCAATTGTCTGTGTGACTATTATCATTCCATGAAACTCTGCATTTGGAACAGTTTTTAGGATTGCTTTATTTGAGGAACGGTAAAGCACGGTGACAACTCACAGGTCCATGCCATGTTCCACTAATAGCTCGACCACGTCGCCGGTCCGGTCCATGATCTGGCACACCTCCTCGAAACTGCGGTCAGTCAGGGACATGCCGCCCCACTCCAGCACCTGAGGATGTGGCAGAACCCCCTCAAACATGTGGTACACTTGCAACCAACAAGTGGGGCGTTTATGGGTTTGAATTTATCGGTTTGTATGTTTATATAGCTTAGCACAACTTCAAAAGAGTACAGTGTAAATGTAACAATCCAGTAACATTTTATCAGAAACATTTTAATTCATCCTTTGTGACATAAAACTTATATAGAGAAATACTTTGTGCATACAAATTTAAGCATCCACGTTTTATAATTTAAACAAATTTAAGCTACAACTAGCTTGTTAAATTTGTTTTTGAAGAGTTAAATCAAGAAGAAAATTGTTTTTTGGTTATACAACAAATATATTTCATCACCATGCTGAAACACAGTCATATATGTTTAATCGTATAGAAAAGTTTACAATGTATACCTTTATACTTAAACTGGTATATTGTAAACTTTACTGTACGATTGAACATATATTGCTGTGTTTCAGCAAAGTAATGACATATATTCGTAATTGTGGTGTATATAAGAGAATTTTCTTCATACTACCTTTCCAGGTTGTATGGAGAGCATCAAAAGCCGTCATGAGGTTTACATCAATTATTCATAGAAAAGAGCAAATGTATTGACACTTCTCGTAAAGTCCCTCAGATGCAAATTGGGATTTAAAAATACACCAAGACAGTGAAATGTTGTAGACTCCCTTAGTGCTTGAACATACCTTATCCCCCTGTTGGAGCCTCCCTTAGTACTTTACATACGTTTTCTTCCTGTTGGAGCCCCCTTAGTACTTTTACATACCTTGTCCTCCTTCTGGAGCCCGCCTTAGTACTTGTACATACCTTATCCCCCCTGTTGGAGCCTCCCTTAGTACTTGCACACACCTTATCCTCCTGCTGGAGCCCTCCGGAGTACTTGTACTTGAGCCCCACCTTATGCGCCTGTTCTCCTTAGAGTTCTCCTTAGTACTTGTACATACCTTGTCCCCTTGCTGGAGCCCCCCTTTCTCTGCCGGGCCCCCTGGAACCGTCCATACGATGTAGGCGAACAATCGGCCATCTGCCCCTGTCTTGCCGCCCACCACTCTCATTCCGAAACCGCGCGCTGAAATCAAATAATCTTTATCTAAACTTAAATTGTTTTTATTTTGTAAGAAAATCTTAAATACCCGTCGGCATAGGACAATAGGCCTGTGCGGGGGTCTAAAGACAGCAAGGCGTTAGTCACATGGGTAAGCCAGTGGTGACCACTCGTGAAAAGGTATCACTGCAGGCAGCCGGGATCAAACCTACGCTTGACTATGACTGAAATGCTAGGCCAGCGCCCCTAGACTACTAAGCGCTAGACTGAATGCTAGGCTGAAATGCTGGTGCTGGAATAATCGGCCTCTGGGATACTGTGATCGAAACACAGTTGCATTAAACCCCATTAAACCTGTATGCTACGGTAAACCATGTTATATTTTTAACGAACATTGGTAAATCGTGACAGTAAAACCGTTTCTTAAATAAAAAAAAAAAAACATAGAAATTCAGTATTCTAATTTAAAGAATGCTAATAAACTGCTGAAGAAAATAAAAAAAGTATCTTAAAACCTCTACGTATTCAACACAGTATTTATGTTTGGTCTGAAGATAAAACAGTGTAATGAATATTTTTGATCATTATGAAAACTTGAATGCCTACTGTATAGGGAAAACAGAGATATGTTACACCATAGTTAATTAATATAAAGAGAACCAGTGTTATGTATTATCAGGAAACGCGATACATCTACAATTTCAAACTGTGTTGAACATCAAGGGCAAACAAAGCCAGTGTTGGCGTCGAAAATCAGAGGTTAGTAGTGGGAACATTGGGGTTTGTGGCTGGAGATCGAACAATACGTTAAATTGGACATTGATTACACGTAGGCGTATAGAAGAACAACTAAAAATACCGTTTCATAACGAAAACAACTAGTTTTTTTTTTGCATTATCTTGTATTTTATTGTATTCTTCTTTATACCAATTGAATGATTTTTGCGTAGATATATTGTAGGATAAGAATGTGAGGTTTCAAGTGGTAAAAAAGGATGAAATGCGGTCATACTTTGTTGCATTTTTGGACATAACACTTACCCAAAAATAGGACGTAAAAAATAGGACTCTTTTTGGACATAAGACTCGAAAATCCACTTACCACGTAGGGTAAAGTGGGCTTTGAAATGAATACGATTAGATTTTCTAAAAGAATCCTCTTATGATTGATTTAACCTTTATGACGTACATAAATCTTTTAAGGGCATATTCATTACCTTATTGGATGTACCAATATGACCGTGCAACTAATTCATCTAAATCATTTATCGAGCAATACCAAAGTGATGATAGTCAAAACCTTTATAGTCTTTAAACATTGTTTCGTATCGTTAATTTCAATCGACCAGCACACTTGCTGAAACATCTCTGTCGAGTTGTTGTTTTAACGGTGTCGACAGTATCCCCGCTGTCACAGCTAGGTGACGCTCACAACACAGAAGTTTATTGGTCGTACAGAGCTCACCTTGCTTGGTTTGATGTCGGGCAAACAGATTCCGTAATTGGTTTCAGTCCAATCACTCGCTCGACACTACTGCGTGATTATGCAACAAACAGTTCCTAGTTTGTTTGTTCTCACGCGAGTGTTGAAATATGTGCACAGTGGTGCAATACAGTTATGACCTAGCTCGGTCGAACTGAGAAAGGAAAAAATAAAGTTTGAGAAAATATGAGGTTCATATCTGCAAAGGAGCATCGGTATCGTTCATGTTCTAAAAAATACATTATTGATCTTTATCTTAATATTAATTATGACTTCGAAATTGTTGCCTGCTTTATTAGCTTATAGGTTGGACGCTAAAGGTCACTGCACAAGTTATGTCTAAAGAACGTTAATTACTTTTTAAAATTAATCTAGGTTTTTTAGTTCAAAGTTATAGGCGTAAAATTTGTTCATACTGCTTGTTAATACTGTTTAGTTTTCATTGTAGCTAGTTAAGTATTTAGAGAGGAAATATATTTAAGGATAAATATTGTAATATTGTTATTTAATTGTCTAAAACTGGTAAAAATAAGTGAAATATAGGTAAATTAAATAAATGTTAATTTACGAACAACGTAGAAATCCGATAAAAAGCAGAGACACCAAAGAACGATTTAACTATCTTCAATTTCTTGATTGATGGATAGTAAGACTCACATCCCAAAGTAAAAATTACGTAATGCCATTCTCAAATCGATTAATATCATTAATAAAAATAAATTGTATACCAATTATTATTGCTTTATTAATAAGTTGATTTCTTTAGTACTAAGTAATATATATGCTATATTTAGCGTTAAAATTCCTTGAAGACCTAACGTAATTTTCTCCATTCCAAACAATTCTGTCAGGCATTGAAAATTGTCAAGCTGAACAGTTTTTATCAGATTTGCTTTCTAATAAGCCGACATAATAATTAATTGTGCATTTTAATGTCTTATGCATGAGTGCATACTGAGTGAGAAACCATATGTAGCTTTGTTACAGACAAAAACCAGCAGCCGCTAAATAACAGCCCAATGTCCAAAGGCAGCTGAGTCCAGTATTGAATCAGTATTGAGTCCAGTATTGAGTCCAGTACAGAATAAATTATGTATTTAAACTAAATCAGTTTTCTGCTCCCCTTTAATTTACAGTATTTACAATTCATGTGCTCACGATACAAATAACACTGAATGCTATTTTCCCTCTTCAGTTAAGGCGTTTTAAGTAAAATGTTCTGCAGTGGAATCATTCCAACTCCATTCTTATAGGTAAAATACTCTGCTTTCAAGGAAGAACCAATAAAAGCTCCGGCAGCGATCCTATCCATCTTGCGCGGCAGTTCGTCCATTAATCTTTGGCAGGGAAGGAGAAGGGAAGGTTTGAAGCGAGGAGTAACACGGTTTTGCCCTTTAACATAAGATTGTCGGATATTTATTTTCCTTTAATTGTAATAATATTTTATCTTAATTCTAGATTTAACTGTCTAAATTAACACATTTATATTGATTCAGAAAACATAAGGTACTTTATTACTTTATTATCTTACTTTGAAGAACGTGTTACATTGGTTAATGCAGACGCCCCTGTCCACCCTTTCAATATTCTCACCGGAATTATCGACAACCGAAAGGTTTAGGAAACATGGAGCCTGTTATATAATAACCTCAAAATCCCTTGTAAGCTACATGATAAGAGCTCGTGCATTTTATATCACGCGAAAGTTGTGCCATGACATTATTAAACATCAGCTCAGTAGATATATATCTCTTTATAGCTTATCGGAATAATAAATACCTTGCCATCCTTTTCCTTTAAGTAATTTGACTTGTTACCAAGATTTAAGGTTTAGGTAATAGTGTGCGCAAAGCTTTAGGAAATAGTGTGCGCAAAGCTTTAGGAAATAGTGTGCGCAAAGCTTTAGGAAATAGTGTGCGCAAAGCTTTAGGAAATAGTGTGCGCAAAGATTTAGGAAATAGTGTGCGCAAAGCTTTAGGTAATAGTGTGCGCAAAGCTTTAGGAAATAGTGTGCGCAAAGCTTTAGGAAATAGTGTGCGCAAAGCTTTAGGAAATAGTGTGCGCAAAGCTTTAGGTAATAGTGTGCGCAAAGCTTTAGGAAATAGTGTGCGCAAAGCTTTAGGTAATAGTGTGCGCAAAGCTTTAGGTAATAGTGTGCGCAAAGCTTTAGGTAATAGTGTGTGCAAAGCTTTAGGAAATAATAACATTGAATTAAAACCCTATTATTTTCACATTTTATTAAGAACCCAATAAAACACACACTAATTTGATGCGTTTTTAAAAAATTTATATGTTTTAAATAATTTTGTGCAAACTTATTTTTAGTATGATAGCTGGTACTTCAAATTTTTTCGGTTGTCTCTTATCTTTTAAATCTGTAACATATTTTAGTAGACACGTTAACGTATGCTTGCGGGCCTTTGCAAAGCGCCTCAGTTTTATAACATATCAATTCAAAGTATTCTAATTATTTTTAAATACAAGTAAACTGTTGAAATCATTAGTATTTGTACTCGTACATTCACACATTTGTAATCGTTCTCTGTCAGATTACAACATAAAGAAATTATAATTATTTAGATATGTAGCATATGGTCTAGATATTTGTTGACCTATTGTAAAAGTGTTTGGCTAAACAAGGTGTAAGTTAACAAAAGCTAAATATGCAACATGTCTATTTAAATATATCTTTAAAAATTCAGTCTTCGTTCATCCTCTTACGGGAAGAATGAGCGTACACCTAGTATTTTATATACTTCAAGTTATTCATAATTCATTTGCAAGGATATTTTTAAGAGTTGGTTGAATATTTTTATAACACAGCAGAGCACTGACTCAACTATTTGGACAGTATATATTATGACCCCCGAAACACCGTGAAGTGCATCAATGTTACTTCTAATGCTGAGCTTTTTAATACATTCATAAAGCTATTTGTTATTATCTTAAGTTTAATTATTCCATGCCAATAGAAGTTGTAGATTTCCCCTGCATAATTCATAAGTAGTTTCTGATTTTCCTCACAATCCCATTTTATTTTGAAAATGGGTACACTGCAATACACCCTTTTAAACTTCAATGAGTAAAAGAAAATTAAATATGAATTGCAAATCTAACTAAATCAATGGGGGTAATTCCAATTTGTGCTAAAGCTATGAGTAAACAATGCTCAAATAAATCGAGTACTAATCGAGTTCAAATGCTATGGGTAAAGTTCCACACACGGTGTTAAAGTTAGCGTCTTTTGCTATGTGGTAAGCGGATTTCGAGTTGGCTCCCCTCACTAGACTAGTCTTGACAGCAAGGGTGGGAAGTTAGAGTCAACTCACTTCTGTGTGCCTTGTCGCCGGGGTCGCGTCGCAGCGTCACTCTCCGCTTGGTCCCTGGTCTGGAAGCTGGAAAGAAACGCACTTCTGAGTTTTTATGAAATTTAAAAGCGTTTTATTAGAAAGGAAGTAATTGAAAACATTTTTCATATATACAATGCGGTAAATTTGAGATACAATTAAACGTTTTCTTTTTATGATTGATAAGGAGAAGTTAAAATGTTTTACACAAAAACAAAATACATATATAAAAATCTATATACTAATACAATTTGAATGTTTCTAAATGTAGATGTTTGTAATCAACACCTACAATTCTAAACATTGATTTGAATTGAGAATAACACCCGCCAACTCACACAACTGCTTATACTTAAATTTAGATATTTTATATTTGGCTTTAAGAATTTTGTTGCGTATCAGCATGTGCTTTGATCAAAATGTATTGTTTATAAAAATCTGTAAGAAAAATCTAAACACCTTTCGATATTTCTTTATAGAGTAATATTTGTTTTTAAAATTGCTCACTACAAATTAAGTGGCAACTGTGTATCCAAAACAGATCGTTGTCACTGGTTGCCAGGTATTTACGGAATATATAGTTTTTCATTCATAAAATACATTTTTCTCTTACCATATTCTATTTAAAGGTTAGGCTTTTGCATTAAACACACTTCCCACTCTGGAAAATTAGGATTGATGGTCCAAACAATATTTGCAGAGTTCCAAAACTGTGCAATACATTGAAAACAATTCTTTATTTTCTATGTGTTGCACAGCTTCGAAACTACAAATATTGTTTGCCTTGGATTCTTCCAAGGCAAAAGCTTATTAATATGATTTCTCATTTTTATATTTCCTTAGTCTTTTCTGTCACCCTAGCAGCAGCAGCTCACCAATAGCAGGCTCGTAGTCCACGTCGTGTATGACGATCTTGATGGCCTCCCCGTCCTGCACAGACGCCTGGCGTCGCACCTCGGGGGCGTGCTCCTCCGGCGCCCCCACCGAGGGTGGCGCCCGAGGCACCGACACAGAGGGCGCCGTGGCAGAAGGCGCCCTCACCGAGGCTCGTGCCGCCGTGCCCCGCGTGATGGCTGCTATATCTGGCCTAAAAATTATATAATTGTGAAAAAAATAAACCGATGCCTTGGGCATCTCGCTAGCGTAACGGTTAGTGTTTTGAACTTCGATTCAAGGGGTTAAGGGTTCAAATCCCGGGGTGCCCACAAAAACTTGAGGGGTTTGGACCGCTTTCCCTTAAAAGCATTTGTCACTCATACAAAAATGCCCCTGGCGTTAAAAAAGGAAAATAAGTTGTTTAATGATCTTAGAATTAGTAAATTAATGATAACTAGTATAATCGGAACATTCAACTTAAAACCATTTAAATAATTTACTTGTTACTTGGTTAGATCTTAGATGTTTGACTTGTTATGTGTTGATCGGGTTAGAAAGAGAATTATTATTGTTATTACAGAGGATTCATACATCGAACATTCACATTTATACTAGTCCATATACTGCTATAGTATCTTGCACTAGAATATCCAATTAGTATATGCATATCATTAGTACATTTGTAATTCATGTTTTGAATGTTAGTATAATCTAATTTTATCGAATTATATTTAATTTAGTTTACCGAGAAATGCAATCCTCAAAAATCTCATCTTTAGTGAACGTTGCTAAATAGTGATAACAATAGAGAATAAAGTAAAAGGCACCTGCTTTAGGGTAGTACAAACAGTTAAAATACACAGTAAATGCGTGAGGTGTGAGTAATACAAAAGCAATTGTTACTCACCGTTCCAAAGTTTGTAATGGAGTTTCTTTGAGTCTCACAACAGAAAATGTAATTTAATTTACTGAGTGCAAATTAAAAGTTTCATAAAGTTGTGTTCACCAGTTAAACGTGTTGAGTGTTTAAATTAATAAGACTTTATTGGAAACTGATTCTTTATGTGTAGTTTTGCAATAATAATTTTGTGTATCATAGAAGGATAGTGAAACATATTTTAAACAAACTATGCAATCTTCTTTTAATATTAAGTAACGGATGTGTTATAGAGACACTGTCTTAATTCAGTAAAAACATAACACATTCATCAGCAATAATATATTTAAAAAGTGAGAATATAATTTTTTGATTGCTCTAAAACATTTTGTTTAAAATAGTGTCATGTCGTAACTTAAGCCTTCTCTCCTCTGATTCTGAATTATTGTAAGAATCGTTCACGATACTATAATTGGGAGAAAATGAATAGATTTACATTGAAACCTAAAAACACACATAAAACACTTAGTCTGTCAAGACGTTAAAAGATTAAACAATAATTTTATCTTTCAGATGAAGACAAATAAATGATTTATCGATTCTTCGAATAAAGGCTTAGTATGATAAATGGAATGACACTTCATATTAATGTAGAAAAAATATTACTTGAAAACGGATTCTCTTTTCTTTTACTTTCTAATATTAAAACCAATTTTAGTCTCGCATAAGGTAAAAGGATCTGATTTTTTTCATACGTAACCAGTGTTAATCCTGAGAACTAAAAATCGTTAATACGCACCAGGAAATAAATACATCATATAAATAATTTAAATAAATATTTGAGTACTCAATAATTGCATAGGGAATTCCACTTAAAGGGTAATATTTGAATAAGAACTGCCTTAAATTTGATCAACAGTATCTTAAAGAATTAAAAGAATTTTTTTATTTTTGTTTGGCCATATTATTCTTTTAAAACTATTATTTTTTATACGTGTTTAGTATCGATAAAAAGCTCTTGCTCTCTAGATGTGCTTTTACGGTTTTAAAAAACCTCTTCCTTATAATTTCCACCCAATGGGCTTTCTAAGCTCCCATGTTAATCTATGGACCTACTTTATTTAGTTGGAATTATTATTAATATAACATTACTTTATCAGTATGGAAAACACGTTTAATACATCTGGCCATATACCTACAAGATCGCGATCAGAAAAAGGGAAATAGGCTGTATTCTTTTAATTTTATAAATTGTGTGCTTATATTTTTAAAATTGTAGACTCGTAATTTGATGCTTAGTTTATTTCTGAGAGTTTGTGTATTTTTTTTTTTTTTTTTTACGTAGGAGGAACGCTTAATGCGCGAACCCAAAGGAACAGTGTGGGACTCCCTCTTACGAGGTATACCCACTAAACCTCCTACGGAGCCGCGGGGGAAAAACCAGGCCGGAACCCTTTTCGGACAACTTCGGCACTGGCCCGCGTGTCTTGCGCCCAGACGGGTCACGTCACCGTTTCGGGAAACTTAGAGGTCACCTAAGCATCCCTCGTCTCGCTTTCCCCGAAGAACGGATTGCACGAAGAGCGCAACCGCTCTCCAGGAGTCTTCATTTCGAAGCATCGCCCCCACCACGACGTCCGGGGACAGATCGCCAACAGCAGAGACGAGCCTCCTCCTGTCTTCAGCGAAACGACTGCACCGGAAGAAAGTATGATGAGCATCATCCACCTCCTCCGGGCAGTAACTACACTGAGGTGACCTCACCTTCCCCATGCGGAAAAGGTATTCCCTGAAGTACCCGTGGCCCGTCAGGAATTGACACAAGAAAAAGTCAATTTCCCCAAATGCACGGCTCAACCACGGGCTTATGTCTCTGATGAGACGAAACGTCCATCGCCCTTCCAGTCCACCGTTCCAACGCTCTTGCCAAACTCGCAGAGTTTAGAGTCTGGCTTCCACAGCAGCTTGGTCTCTTCCGAGATCAGGAGCACGGTGAAAGATGTTCTGCCTCTCAGCGGCGAGCAGATCAAGGGGAAACACTCCAGCCACAACCATTACAGCCAGTCCAGACACAGTGCGATACGCACAGGCAACCCTAAGAGCCGCCCTGCGCTGAACGGAGAGAATTCTCTTGCTGTGTTTTTTGACTCTCATGGCACCCGCCCACACTTCTGCGCCGTACAGGAGAGTGGCGTTGACGGTGGACATGAGAAGTTGCCTCTTGCTGGACCTCGGGCCTCCGACATTCCCCATCAATCTGCTGAGCGACAGAACAACCCTCGTCGCCTTGTTGAAAACCGCCTGCATGTGCTCCCACCATGTGAGGCGGCGGTCAAGTACCACTCCCAGATACTTCGCCGCAGTCTTCGTCTGGACCTCCACGTCACCAACAGTCATAGGGATTACTGTTTGGATCCTCCGTCGTGTGAGCATGACGATCTCGGTCTTGGCGACCGCCAGCTCAAGTCCATGACCGCTCATCCATCTGTTGACCCGAAACATCACCTGGTTGAGGCGAAGCTGGGCTAACTCCGGATTCCGAGCCGTGATGACTGCGGCTACATCATCTGCGTAGCCCACGAGATAGGCTTGTGGTGGCATCTCGAGGCGAAGCACTCCGTCATATGCCACGTTCCAAAGGTCAGGGCCAAGGATCGACCCTTGCGCCGCGCCGGCGGTGACCACTTTGGAACGGACCCCTGCTTCTGTGCTATATAGCAGCCTGCGCTCCTTCAGGTAGTCCTGTACCACGACCAAGAGATAGTCGGGTACCCTGAAGTCCCGCTGTAACGCCTCGAGCATGTCCACCCAACGGGCCGAGTTAAAAGCGTTTTTAACGTCCAGGGTGACCAGCAGCACGATCGGCCTGGCCTGATGGCAGGCCGTGTCAGCCCGCTGGACGGCGCCCAGGACTTCAGCCACGGCATTCAAGGTTGAGTGGCCCTTCCGAAAGCCGTGCTGCCGGCTTTCGGAGAGTTTGTGTATTGCCTTATATCTAAATTAAAACAATATTGTTTCAAAACACAGTGTGGCTTTTGTTAAACTATGCTTATTTCGTAGTCAGCTGATTATAATAGACTATAACATTTTCAAAACATCTGCGAAACAACTCTATGCCTAAGAAATCCCCGGACGGAGAACGAGACATCGGCTAGTTATGCTCATTAGTGAATTTCTTATGGAAAGTGAACTATTAGCATGACCCGCACGGTAAAACTTAAACCTGGGACCACCATAGAAGTTCCTACCGAAACCTCCTGAACATGTTTGGGGGGGGGGTCATTCAAAATTGTAGGTCTCTCTCTCTATATATATATATATATTGCATATATATATATATATATATATATGTATATATATGTGTGTGTGTTTGCAATTTAGCAGTCACATATTTTGTCCGATTTACTTAAAATTTGGTAGGGACGTTCCTTTCTATAATCAGTTGGACAAGTTCGTTTTGAAAACAATTGGAAAATGCTAAACCCCTTTTTTGGGATTAATCTCTCAAATTTTGAGTTTTTGTGCCCAAAAAGGGTCAGAAAAGCCCCGGATGTAAAATTAATGTATGCAAAAAGATGGAACTTAGTGAGGCGGAAGTTTTAAGCCCTCTCTCCTCATTCTATCATAGCTATTTACCGAGTTATTGAAGCAAATGTGTATCGACTAAACACAGTACGTTGTCTTGTGGGGGTTTTACATTAGAAAAGCCTGTTATTCATTTGTTGGTGTACTTTCATCATCCCCAGCAACCTCACCCCTACTTTCAAGCCTGACTGGACCTTCTTCTAACCTTATAATGCGCAAACTTTGTATTCCCAGCATTGATGATAAATTAAACCAGTAGCATCAGAACATAAAAATAATCAATGTTTTAAAATTTCAATAAAAATTTGAATAAATGTATGTTTTTACACTGATTTAGATCCAAACCAGGTTTTTATGTCGAAATTCACTTCCCTCACGTCAGCATGCTTCGTGCGAAAACTCGTTTATTATTAAGATTGGCAAATGAAAATGTAGCATATAGTATTAGCTAGTAAACTATGATACATATTGATATAGAATACAATTAGGAATATTTAAACATAATTTTAATAATAACTTACAGTTGAGATCCTCTCCGGCGGGTTCTCCTCTCCTCGTCGACGGCGAGTGAGGGGCCGCCCTCGGGGGACAGGGGGGACGCTGCTGTGGCAACAACAATGGAAACTTTAACCTCTATCAGTTAGATGTAAGCTATGTTAAGGGTGCACCCTACCCCGGACTGAATGATCCACACAATGTTATTTAACCATGACTATTCACGCTTGTCGACCTTTTTGTTCTCCTCAACTGCACAGATATTTTACATATTTTTACCAAACTATCTACAGTTTCACACTTTTCAGATTCCAATCTATAATTCTTTTATTTCCTTTTTTCCAAAATAATTGTTTTTCTTACGTTAGGGAAGCTTTAGAAAAACGCTTAATTTGAAAACTTTACTAATGGCCTAACACTTAATTTCAATTAAAATCACGATTTTAAAAAGAATCATAAACATTTAGTGAATGAAATAACAATAAATTATTTCTAATTGGTTAACAATTAAGCCTACAATGTGGGAGTTGCAAAAACCTTACTTTACCGTACGGAAGGCAGGTAGGGTGCACCCTTAACATAAAAGGTCTACAGGATGACATAAGGCCTACAATTAGTGGTGTGTGGGATGAAGCGAGGAGGGTTGGTCCAGGGCTTGTCCCATGACCCTTCATGTATTTGGCCAAGTATAGCGAAAAGAGTTACTGAGTGTTTTGTGGGTTTATGAACTGACTTACTAGACCTCATCCATAATTTGGAGGGGGTGGGGGTTGCAGACTCTACTGTCTTCTGCGATTCATCGCGGTTTGCATTATCTGAACCTATGATACAGGTAGAGGTAGGTTACCTATTTAATATTTTAGGGGAACTTATGATCATACAATACGAACCTAGTCTAAAAATGTTAGTTCCGTGTAGGGCCTAAAAGTTAGCTGTATTCGTTTTGTTTTATTTGTGTCTTTTGACGTTAGGGTTCTTGGATGCTAAGATAGTACTGTACTCCAAATTCAAATCCCTGGTCTTAGGAAGAAGCATTAATTTAACAAACAATCGTATAAATAACTGAACCGAATTTTAAAGATTTTAAGTTTTTATTTTACTATGGAGCTTTTACCCTTAAAATATTTTCATGTGAAGCCCTGTGGCAACAGTTGAATAAAATAAAATCCCAAACCTTTTACTTGATATCTTTCCCGTGTAGAGAAAAGCTGCGTATAAACTCCTAATAAAGTTATCTGATTGCATAATTATATTTTGGTTATACACTTAGCCCTAAAATGTAGCTTTAGTAGTCCTCGTTTTCAATTTTAAACATTGTTAACAACATTTTCAGTTAACACGAAAATATTTATTTTTCATATTGAATATTGTACTAAAGAACAAAACCTAAGATGAACTCCTTTCTTGCCTAAGTAGGATTCACCGTCTCGAATTAAGGGCTATAATTTGCATTGGACGTGCGAAAGTTGAATAATGGATTTGACAACAAGGTTGCCGCCACTCTCCCAGCAAATAATGAATTATTTATCACTCATTTGAATATGCGACTGACATAGCATCGTCGCTCACTTGAAAACCCTTTTTATCTTAATGAAACCCCGAAGGAAATTGATAAATTGGTAATAGTACCTTTGATTGTTTGGTCGAGTTTTTGATTGTTAGTTGCGTTGTTTAATAGACGTGTTACAATTGAACTATTTTTGACTCTAAAAGATAAAATTTGCAATTATTTTAATTTTTATAGCATTAATGTGAACATGATAATTAACGTAGTTATCAAAACACTTCCGGATTATTTTTTATTTTTATATTGAAAACTTAGGTTGCAGTCGTTTTTTCGCATAATTGTGCATTGTACTCTTCACTCTCTATGTTCATAATAAATAATTTAAACCATGTAAAACAATTTTATATAATGAGACAAATACTCAAGATGGTTTAATTTTGTTAATAATTATGGCCTATTCAAGTCGTAGAAGGAAAATTTCGTTATTGTATATATATATATATATATGTGCAAGTAAAAATATAACTAAGTTCAGGAAATTTTGTGAAGTTTACAGAAATTATAGCTTATGTGAACCAAGAATGAGCGCATATTAAATTTATAGCTACACAATCATAAATGTGCCATAATTTAGCATTTAAACCAAATAAAAACAAGTACATAATGAAAAAAAAACAACAAAGAATGTTGTATTTTGTGATTAACTATGGCTTGATAGCAAAAGCCACGACAAAAGATTAAAAATTCGTAATTACAGTAATAATGTAGGATAGTAGTTTTTGGAATTAAAAATATTCTTCAGGAACTAAATGATCGTTTACTATGATAAATGCGGATTTATATGAAAATAAATTACATAAATAGTAATAATAATAATAATCTTAAATATTGTATCAGCTTTGGTGTTCCGACACTTGCTCGATGTCATATAAATTGATACTTTAAAGAAAAATACAAAGAGAAGTTGTGAAAGTTGGATACACCACGTGGTATTTTCCCAAGCAATTTAACCGCAACGAGCGCAAACACCATTTACGTTTCACATCATCTTCGCTGGATTTCAGTCTTTCGCCAACCACATTTGGCAAAGATGTCTTCTTTGGTTCGCATATCTCTCGTTATAAAATAAAGATAAAAAAGTACATTAATAAAATTAGTGTTGAAGGATGCTTACTTGAAAGAAATATTGGTTTAAGATATGTTTAAAGTAATATGATTGGCTTATCAAATTATAAAAGGGTCGGAGCGAGCCACACTGAGATATTATGTAAAGGAAAATGTTCAAGTTTTGTGTGACATAAATACTTGTTATTAAATGAACAAAACAAACTATGTTACATTTTAACCGTCTCATATATAACCCTGTGTTTACCTGTTTATCAATTAATCTTGTCGTTAACTAAGTAATTACAGTTTTTATGTATAGATTATATTTTATGTAAAATATGCTTAAATAGAAATTAAATCCACCCAACCATATTTTGATATTATGGTATTTTTATTATTACTGTGGACAACGCGTCATTAGATAGTAATAACTTCCCTCAACTATAAAGAAAATCGATCGGAAAGGATTATAATGTTTTACTTTGATTTTTAACGTGCAAGTACTCAAATTGAAAATCTTAAAATCACCGCCAAAATATTTCATGGGTATTTGGTCAGTGCTTTTGACTAAACAAAGAGCTGTCTTTATAAACACCAAACATGTCCATGATCATTTATTTGGCGAATATTAATAAAAAAAATAAAACTACTACTGATGTGCCTGACATAAAACTACTGCTTATTTCTTTAAAACCCGTGGATGGTATAATTTGAACCTGAGATGTCAAGAGACATCGTGAGGCTGCCAGTGACAACGTCATAAGTTAATGTCAGTCAAGTTTAAACTAAGCTAACTTGACTTATGAGGCACAAGTTTGAAGCATATAAACTCGGGTTGTTGTTTTGTGGGGTTATGCGATTAAGCCTACATGTAATGTTGAAAAAGCAACGTGTAACTAGGCTAGTAAGATTAGCTGTATCAGCTGGCCTTATATTTGCTTGTTTTACCACCCACCATCCTAAATGAGGTACGACGAAGGGAATAGTACTTTTAGTAGCAAAAAGATTTGGCGTTCGACAGTGAATTGATCAAATTTTAACCAACCTAAAGTTGCTTTACATCTCTCATGTATTACTCCAAAGACTGTTGAAGAAGAAGAAACAGTAATTTATTTTAACAAACATAAATGTTTGACAACAAGGTTGCCGCCACTCTCCCAGCAAATAATGAATTATTTATCACTCATTTGAATATGCGACTGAAAAAAAACAGTATTGCAAACACAAATGCATCATTGCCTTACACAAGAACATTTATAATAGCAACATAAACAATGGTCTTATGTCATTCTGTTTGATTGACAATGATTGTCCATATTGAAATCCAATAACTAAAAGCATTTTTGTATCGTTAAAACTTTGTTTCTGAACTATAAAATCACAACAAAATCAGAAGTCTTTTTCCAATATAAGGTAAGAGAGAGCAAAACTGGATGATTAAAAATTAATTATAAAAAGAAAGAAATTAAATACAATACTATATCTAGGAGCTTAGGAACAACTAATTATAATTTTCATTACCACTTCAGTTATTTTATGCAACTACTGTATATTACACTTTTAATGCAACAAACAAGCAGCTTACCCACTGAACAATGTTTTTATACTAAACACGTTCTACTCAAACAAAAAAGAACAGAAAAATACATCATCATGTTTTGGTAGGGGATCTTTTCTTCAGATTGTGTCAGTTGCTAGTTAGAGAAAATATCAGCTGGAAGATGAGTTACACTCACAGGGCTGGTCGTCGGGTTCAGGAGCAGCGACGCGGAAGGAGGATCGACGACCGACTCCCGGACCAGCGGCCTGGGCCAGAGAGGCGGGGTTGACTCCTGGACTTTCCCCCCGGGGCACGAACACGTCGTAGGCAGAGGCCCGCCGTGGCAGTTGTGCTGGCAACCCTGGAACAGCACCTTGACATATGAGACTCGAGACTTGAGGAGGGTTCACAGGAGGGTAAGGAGAATGGGTACCGGTCGGTTTCCGTGATATTTACGGGGGTAAATATATTTAAAAGAATCCTAAGTGATTTGAATTATATTTAAGGATGCTACCGTATTGGTTAATCCAAGAAACGACACAAGTTCTAAAGTTGCTTGAGAAAGTGTATTAAGACTCTAACTTAGGTCATTATTCGTTGTTTTGTTTTTATCAGTGTAATTTACGTTACAGTAAGTTGGATCCTTACAGGGGTTTTTTAGAATCCTAGTCATATACGAAATCCGACCTTGGAAAAAATTGTCATTCATATCAAAATAACCAATTCAAAACATCCAGCACATGCACTACTAACAAGCACACAAGTTGAAATAATTTTACATTTTCATATGTTAAATAATAAAAAAGCAAAATGCAAAAATAAATTGGGAAAACAAGCAGTTTTTACAAGATAAGGAAACCAAAACCACGCAAATTATTATTTTCTTGCCATAGTATTTAGTGTATGAAGCTTTCTTAACACTATTTCAAATTTTATATGATTTTGTAATTGTAATTTTGAGGAGGCGAGCAAATGGTGTTAAGCGTACATTCGACGTTAATTTGAATTACGTTAACACCAGCTGTAAGGCGAGGCGTTAGACAGGAGCAGGCGCTCCAAGTGTCCGTGAAGCTAATTCACTTATCGATTCCCTTCATTAACACAATTATCAAGCTTTCGCCAACCTTGTCATCGTAGTTCCGACAAAAGTCGGGTTCTTCGAGCAATCTTATAAAAATGCTGCTTTTTTATAGTTCAGAAATTGAGATTTTAATTGAATCATAATCATTTGAATATGATAAGTAGTTATCATTACTGACACGAACGTGACATTGACGCAAGGCAACGTAATAAAAAAAACTGAATTTGTAATTTTGTTAAAGAAGTTTTTTTTTCATCGTAATAGGTCACTAGGGATTGCATTTATGTACCGGGTGTAAAAAGTCCGGACCCACCTAATTCTGCTACTTATTAAAATAATATATTTTGGGTAGTGTTAGTAGCTTAAGGTTTAGTATGTTTTGACAATATTACAAATTTGAATGTCCCCCAACAAATAGGAGATTTTGTGCCAACTAAAAGTTTTAAAATGTAAACCCCCTTTGAGAGACCCCTCACTTATAACTATATAACATACATTATAACTATATAAAATAGACACATTTTGAGAATTAGAGACCACAATCTCTTCCCTAACTGAAATCGTAGCCAGTCAAAATTACCCAAAATTTTATTCAAATCTGGAAGACAAATTTTCGGGGACATTCAGAATTTGTATTAGTGTTAAAATAAACCTGAAGTTAGTATAACAATGCGAAGGGGGTAATTTTATTTTAACTTAAAAAAGGTAAAACCAAAACATATGCCTTCCAGATTTGAAACAATTTCTTTTGGAATATACTGGCTGCCATTTTAGTTAAAGAAGAGATAGCGGTCTCTAGTTTTCACCATTTATCTAATTTTTTATATTTCTGTAAAGTGAGAGGTCACTCAAATGGGGTTTACATTTAAAATATTTCAGCTGCCCTCAATATCCCCAATTTTTGGGGGTCACTCAAACTTTGAATAATGCCAAAATGTACTACACCTTAAGTTACTACTACTACCCAAAATAGATTAATTTATATTAAAAAATTAGAGGGGGGGGGGGTCCGGACTTTATTTACACCCGGTACAAGTAATGTTTTTATAGTGTGAAATAAATTCTAATGGACTTTGAGTGAGCGATTTAAAACCAGTGTAATAAGGAATTATAATAGTTTCACATAACTTAACTTCATTAATTGTCATTTATGTTCTATAAAACAATCTAGAAAATATAAATTTTATACATTTGATACTTTGTTAAATGAGTATTAAAAGAAAAGTTGAAATCAAACCTCAATAAAAACTGTTAACAAACATGTCTTTTAATAATATGTTTGGTACTCTACAAACACAAATTTAGGCTAAATCGTTTTGAAAATATCGATAAAAAAATGCACTAAAAATTGAGGTGGAAATCTACAATTTTTCAGACAAGAACAAAATTATTGCCACAAACGTATCACAGGGAATTATCCGAATGTTTTGGGATATGTTGCGCTCGGAACTAAACTGTAACAAATACATGAGAAGGGTGATATTAAATATGTCGGACCACTCGTTCCTCCTCACGCCTTCACTAGAACCTATCCTGAGCATATCATGTCCTCCGGCATATCCTCCCCTGCCATGGTACCCACCAAGGGCAGGTTCGCCTTGTGCCGCCACCGCCGCCGGAGGTCCTCCAGGCTTGACCTCATCGTCGTAGCTGTGCTGCTTGGTGACCCGAGACTTCCGGCGGGAGGTAGCCCTCGAGGAGGCGCCCCGGCCGCCGGCACCCCCCAGCCACCTCGGGTCAGCACCCTCGTCACCATCAGGCTCCTCTTGCCCTGTAACATGTGACGGTACACTGCCGACAAGTGGTTAGGTGATCTTTAGAACTGTGTCCGTCATACTGGTGGTTTCAAATTTGGGAGTTTTGTAAAACACAGTTGTAAATCAAGCTGGAGAGAGATTATTTGCCTACTTGTGTGATACTATGAATTAAAAAAAAAATAAATAAACAAGGTTTCTAGTAAGTAAATGCAAGACAATTTAGGGGAACTACTTTTTAAATAAGCCAAAGCGAATTAAAGTAAAACAATTGTTGAGTGAATTGTGATAAAAAATCCATACAAAACAATCGTTACAAAAGATACGAAGCAAAATACGATAAAATACAAGGTATTTAGGTAAAAACATTAATAAAATTATCCAAATAAATTTTATAATACAGACCGTGCCAAAGAGGATGAAGTATGGAGATCAGTCAAGGTAAGCTCAAAGTTTGTTTTCCTCTACATCTCTCCTCCTCGAATTTTGATAATCAGAGTCAGATAAGGCAAAGGAAACTTCTGCCGAACTAGATTCGAGGAGGGAAAGTGTAGTGAAAGACATATCTCGAAGGCTCCAGTCCTCTGCTTCTACCTGCTTCACTTATAAGACCAATGTTAACTTTCAAACCCCGTCCCTCTCAACGGATTATCTAAAAGCGTCAATTTTTTTCTTTAAAATGAGCCATAATCAACGATATAGAATAATCTGTTGAGGATGAACGGCTTTAGAAGTTAACATTGGCCTTATGGAGGACGCAGGTAGAAATGCAAAAGATTCAAACTAGAGCCCATCCTTAAACTTGACCACCCTTCGCTTCTCCCTAGTCGGCTCTGTCTGTAAGGGAGGTGTCACGTGACGTGATGGGGGTGGGGGGTACCTCTGTGTGACCGCTGCTGCTGCTGGTCCCACCGTGGGTCCTCCCCCGCGAAGGGGCGCCGCTCCACACTGGGGCTGGTGGCTCTACTGTTGCCAGGACTGCCACCCCCGCCGCCACCCCCACTACCTCGCTTGTGCCGCCACTCCAGCTCCCGTTCTCGCGCCTGCGAGGTAACAATGTATGTTTCATTACTAAAGTAATTATTTATACTAATTTTTTACACAAGGAAGATTCTTTAACACGGAAAGGTTAGCAGGTTTAAGTCGAAATAAGGCTGGACATATTCAAGTTTCAGGGTTCCAAGACTTCACAACTTCTAAAATGCATTGATTCGACACGCATCACGTTTTTGATTGATGCACGCTGTAGGAGTAATACATCCCAGAATCTTTCTTGGAAACAAATCTACATTTGACTTTTCAATTCCAGTGTTCAAATTTCGAGCAAAAAAACCTTGTATTAAATTACTTTTTCGTCATGCTGCTTGGAAAACGGCTGTTTTCAATACATGCGTTGCAGGGCGAAAGTAGTTCTTTTTAGTCCTAGGACGGAAAAGAATCAGCTGGTGTCGAGGTCATCAGCTCGTGTCGAGGTGTTCCGTTTCTGTCATTTATAAATTTAGGTGATTTATAAATCAATGTAGTGAATCTGCAAACTTGTGTACGTCGATTGTAAGTAATCGATTGTATTGAGAGTTGTAATCAATTATTTGTATCGATTGTAATTCATTGTTGCGTTTCAGTCCGACAAAATGAATGACACGGGAAAAAATATTACAAAAGCCCAAGAAATTCAAGAAAGCTTATTACCAGCTAAATCTAGGAAACGTTACTAGTCTGATTCCTGATATAGCTCGAAACGGTTGACTAAAGTATTCCTTCTTGCAATCGATAGTCTACAGCATTCGATATATATATCGTTATAGTTAGTCAAACCTAACATTAAAAGAAACATAACAACCAATAGTTGACTACATCTGTAGTAACAGCTGTTTGTTTTAAATAGCAAGAACAAGATGGAAGCCACCTTGGGAGCAAGCTTTTAAAGGTGAACAAGTTGTAAAATATTAGTTTTGAGAAAGCAGTTAGCTTAATATATTGTGCAGTAAGACAAAAAATATAGTTCATCATATGGGCCAAAAGTGGCTTTTCGAACCTCGCTCATTTTCCGACCTCGGCTTCCCCTCGGTCGTTAAACTTGAGCTCGTATCGTAAAGCGTCATTTTCGGCCCTAGTGATGAAATATACAATTATTATCACTTGTCCTCACGGAAATTTAAGTACTTAAAGGGATTTTAGACTGACGGGTGTATCCAAAAAAGTTAGAAACATAGTAAGCGGTGTAGAAGTATATGCTAATAGTGTTTGTAACTAATGCTTTTGTTGGTTCTATTCGATACTGGTTTTTACAGTATACGCCGGATAGAGCTAATCTTATTTAAAATATCATGGACCATTTTGCTGGGTGGCATAGTGAAGAATTTGCCTTAATCAAGATGAAAACAAACGTTAGGGATAAATAATATAGAATGGAAACCCAAAATTGTATAAAGAAGCTTATTTTATTGATAAGCTATATTCTATTAATAATCCACATGATGAACAATTTATTATAGTATATAAGGATTTATCTTGTACGATGATATAATTTAACATTATGACTTCCACAGTGAACATATACTTGGAACTATACCAGAAACATGTTAATTTGTTCCTGTTGAAGTAAATTTCTAACCCGAATCTCTCTCTCTCTCTCTCTCGATTACACCAGTAACTAAAATTGTAAACATACTCAATATTTCCTTTCTTCAAGAAACTTAATCAGTACTAATTATTTCAACTTATTGTAAAACAGTGGAGGATATCTGTAATGTTTATAATTTAAGTATAATATTAATCCAAATTTTAAAAGGCATTCGGGACGTGAGTTGTCTCCAGTTGCTACAATAACGAAGCCAATTCCAGCTAAGAGCTCTTGAGAAATCCCAGGGCAGATCAAATCACGTTGTCTTAAACCTACTGAATAATTTGGTACAGCCAAGATTTGATTTAGTTAATTACACTTATTACGTAAAAATGTATCTTTTTCAACTATTCACTGCATGGATGATTTTTTGAAACTGGCAGAGAAAAGATTTTTGATCATTTGTTTGTTTTATTATGCATTATAATCAACTATCAGTTAATAGTTTTTTGTTCATGAATAATGGGATAGTAAAGTGTTACATTTATCGATTCTTTAAGGACGTTGTTGTATTACCCCTGATAAATTGTAAAAACATAACAAAAATATCGTCCGCTCATTGATCACTCTATCCCAATAACGGCTGGGTCTAGAGATACTTTAGAATCCTTTAAGTGTATTTTAAGGCGGGATTTGACACAATTCAGTTTCTAAATATTTATATGGCTTGAGTGAAAACATGGTAATTTAAATACGTGCTCTGGGTTTCTCCCATGTTTACTGAAAGCACGTTCAACTCAGTGAACACAACACAAGCAAGCCTTGTTACCTTGCGTTTAGCTGGAAACCGGGACACCCACTGAACAAAGGGGATCACAGTAGCAGTAAACCGAGTTAAAGAGAACACCCGAATCAGTTTGTTGTAGAATGCGATAGTATATGACACCGATTTACATGGAAGAGTACTGTTTTGTAAAACAAATACATACTGTAGAGTAATGATTATAAAATGTATTAAATTATATTTTTGAAGGTTTGTTAACACACACGTGGCAAAGTGCGGGAATTTTGTAGTTTAGTGTGTGTTTGTGTTCTTAGCTGTGTTAATAGCATTTAGAATTAAATAATTTTATCATGTGTGAATAGTTAGATGGTTTACACTTTCTGGTATCAGCAAGTAAATGCAATGGAATTCTGCTCAAAGTGCTATATTGCCATTATGTTTTTTTACAGCTTTTCCAACTTGGTACTGAAAACATATAGGATCTAGTGCTCTTGACATATGTTTTTGTAGTTCAGCACGTTTCATTCATTGAGTAAATTACGATGGTTCGTTTTTAGGTTACCACTGCCAAATAGGTATTGAGGTATTTAAACGGATAACAAAATATGTGTGTATGCAATACGGTCATGCATTATTAATTTTATGTTAATAACGGCATGTATAGTTCTGGAATATATCACTCGCTGTACACTTTCATTAAATTACTCTTTAGTCAGCTATAATGAAATTAAGAAATTCAAACTAGTTTAATTAAATTAAGGTATCGCCACGTGCTTATGAAAAACAGCTACATTTGCTTCGTTATTTTAAACCTCACATTTAAATCGTTAAATAACCTTAAAACTTAGGTTTTTAAACGTATCCAAACTATTGGGAAACATTTGTTAACATGGAAATTGTAAAATTATACAAAGTAACGTGTAAAGTAATACTGTAAAGCAAATAGAGTATAATTTTCTATCAGCTTGTACGGCTATCAGCTTGTAAATGAATGTTTTTGTATGATAGTTCTCTCATTGGTTGCAAGACAACCACACAGAATCGCCTCTTTGTTCGAGGAAGCGGTGAAGTTGCTTTTACTATTTAGAAAATTTGTGTGAAATTCCATATATTTTGACTGTCCAGTAGTGGAAATAACGCCGTACAAAATACCAACTATAAAAGTCGAGTTTTATTAATGTTTTGAACCATAAATGTTATAGTATTATTATTATTTTATTAAAATTACTTATAAATTGACAGAGACTTATGAATGGCTCAGTAAACCTAAGTAAAGGTAATACAGAGCACATTACATTTTTGAACCAATAGCATAACAAACCTTTGTGTACGGTATAGTTGTAAGTTGGGAAATTATGTAAACGACATTTTTGTTTCCAGGTAGGCAACATTTTTCCTTTTTTCGTAATATCCTTTGCAATTTAATTAACTATGCTAGTAAAGCAGAATTGTACTCTCTCTACTCTCTCTTGTATCATATTTCATGGTGTAAATTGGATACCCGTTCTGCCTTTACCTTTGTTTTTAAGTTCCCCATTTAATTTCTAATATAATTTCTTTAAGATTTTTAAAAGTACATAGCAAAAAATCCTTGAACCAAAATGGTTTTTATCTTGCATTATGGTTGGATGATCGACAGGAAAAAAATAAACTGATAAAAGGCAACAACGAGATGCGCGTATTGACGGGCTGTGTCAGTATGATGGCTTTTGTTCTCGAGTCCGTCATTGTCTACTCTCAACACGGATGTTCATTTTGCTTTAGGCATAACCAATTAATGCCAATTATAATAGTGGCTATTGCTGTTAAAATTGTTTCTCTTGTTAAATAAACGTTTTATACTTCACTTACAAATTATTCTGAGCCCCAAATCTAAGAGAACTTATATATATGATTGAAGGAAATACTTTATATAATGGAGGAATCTCATTTTAGTTAAAAAATGATTAATACAAAAATGTATAAACATAATTTTAATGTTATATAAGAAAAATATAAAGGCTTGCTGGTTGCTACTTATCTAGGATGACAATACAATAAAAAGAACACAATTTATATAGTAGATTAATAATGCTTATCAAATACCCAAAATGTAATTCTTTTAAAATATATTTAGTGTTATATACATTCCAAAGATAAAATATTTTACTTTTTTCTATGGCAGATTTGTAAAGTCAAATTCTGACTTTCTTTAACTATTGCCATGAATAATGAAGATTTTTGAGATGTGAAACGAAATTCTATTCTCGAGCCCAAACCGAAACAAATAAATTGAACTCTTCTGATATCAGAGTGTATAGCTGTATTTATTTTTAAATTTATAGAGACAAATATTTTAATTTAAGGGCTTTAACTTTTGCGTTTTGAAGCAAAGATAACTATTGAGTCAGGAATATTAAAATATTATTCAGAAAACAATTGGCATAGAAGTAAAACACAAATGACAACAATATGTAGAAGTTTACGTCAGCAATACATGGACAGCTTTACCAGCCCTTTGAGATTCAATGGGCGGTGAGAATCCCCCAGCTATCATCCATTATTTTAGTTCGCAACTGATGCTCAGACACGGGGAAATCCTTTGGTAGCTATGACGACAAATGGTATATATAAATAGAAAACGATGCCTTTAGTCTTCGATATATATGCTTACTGAGCCATATCACTGAGCCATTGTCGTAAAACGTAACTTTTTGTAAAGATCAAGAATAGCTTGTTTACTGTCATATAAATATTGCTGTATTATTATACAAGGAATAACGAGATTGATTCTGTCTGAAGTCAGTTAGTCAATCTGAAAAAGCTATTTGAAAGTAGTCAGAAATACAAAAAAATCTCTGTAGAGTTCGAAGGGAACATTCACACTTTCAAGCCTACTTCTGTTATAGTATTTTTACTGATATATAGATATGGGGGTTTCCATTACTGAAACAACGAACGGAAAAGGTTGAGTCTGGTTGAGTTGTCAAATAAATTTACCAAAGAACCAAATTACAACTCGTTTCTGAACCAAATTACAACTCGTTTCGGAACCGTTACGAGTTGCAAATTTGTTCAACAAAAATATCTTGTGGAATCAGATATTTACACCAATTTAGTAAATTCAATGATTCGGAAGCTTAAAAAAATAAATAAAATTTCCTAATTTTGTAGAATTTGGAGCTTTTTTCATGAAATTATTCTAACAAGTTCAGTATGAAATTACTGCTAATAAAACAATGTTTCAGCTTAGTCCTTCGGACAAGGCAATTTTAAAGTAATTAAGATTAGAATTGGGCTGCCCAAAATATTTCCTTATAGCATTTTAAAGGTATCTTAAATAAATTAGGTTCACAGTAATTTTACACTTGAGTAGGTAGGTACAGCACTTTTACACTTGTCTAGGTGGCCACAGCAACGGCGATTAACGTTGTTAAAAGGTAATATAAAGTGACAAGCTTTTAGCCAAGCTACTAAAAAGATTACGCCGGAGAACACTAGTGGCTACACTTTTTACAACAGTGTGGAAAAGGCAACCCACTGTTAAAAACAGCTTTTACTCGAAATAAATTAAATCTAGATTTATTTATTTCAACATTACTGAGTCTGTTACCACCACGTTTACCAACGTGTATCCATTCTTACATTGCGAGATGTAAAATTAACTTCTTTTTTGAAGCATTTTTGCCAGTTTTGAAGTTATGACGGTAAGTAAGTATGACAGTTAGTAAGTAAGTTAGTAATTGGGTCAGCAAGTCAGTAAGTGTCTCAGTTATGGCCATCTGACACAGGTTGCAATTAAATTAAATATTTATGGTCCTCCGGGCTTCAGCCAGGTGTGTGGTGTTTAGTATCTGAACTGCGGAAAGGATATTGTTACAGGAGTCAATAAACAAACAATTTCACGAGTGTCCTCTGCACCTATCTTACCTTCTTTCCTTATCGTTAACATTTCCTGGCTCCCTGAAAGATGCGGGTGAGAAAAATAATTATGGTTCTCCAATCCTTAGCCGGGTGTCCGAACTGTACAAAGGACATTGTTACAGGAGTATATATAATTATAAAGATCCACGAGTGACCTCTGCTATCTTACCTGCTATCCTTATCCTTACCCTTGCTACCTTCCCTGACTCCCTGAGAGGTATGCTGGGAGGGGAAATAATTATTGTCCTCCGGGCCGGATCCAGATACTTCCGAGCCGGATACTGCATACAGTTCATTGATAATGATATATTTTAAAACTAAAATATCATAGAGGATCCTCCATGCTCACCTTTTCCTTGACCTTCTCTATCTCCTTGAGCGACGCGGGGGAGACGTCCGAGTGCCGCCGCAGCTCAGGGGACCTGGGAGGGGCCAGGCCTGAGGGACCGCTCCCAGCCACCCCCAGACTGCTGGAGCCGATCTTGACGTCGCTGTGGCGTCGCTGGAGCGCCTCCAGCACCGGGACATCGAGTAGCGAGTCGGTCGAGTCCTGCGCCATCACGGGCTGCGTGCGGCTCTGTATCTTGCGGCGACATATGCTGCAGCGCCACGTATTCTGGAACGGAAAACATACAAGGTTAGTATCCCGTTATACTAGCAATTCTAGCTGCTCGAATTTGAGCAGTTAAAATTGTGATGTTATTCCAGAAGTTTGACAAATCTTCCAGAAGATGTTAAAACAGCTGATCTTGCTTCTCTACTGTGTTCTGTTATCTTCAACAACTTCAAATGCTTAATTTCAATGATTACTTTTCTTCTATAAGATAGAAACTTTAAAAGAGCTGTAAGGCTTAGTCCTATGAACAAATGTGAATTATGAGAAAATTCAGCAAATCTACGCATTATCCCCTTTAATTTGGCACGTAAGTCTTGGAAATCGGTTCATTAGTTGCTGAGAACTTAGCGTTTCAACCGAGTATTAATAAAAGCTTTCTGGTTTGCTTTTAACAGACATTTTGAGGGCAGACCTATATTACAATGAAAATGTTGTAATTTATTCAAACAAATTTATTGCATCAACAATATAAATAAACTCAAAACGGTTTCTTCTTATTTTCAAACATTTATTAATTTATTATTTGTAAATTATTATTATTATTAGTAGTATTAGTCGTTGTACTTATTGGGTAAATGACAGAGTTAGCGTTTGAACAATAAGGAATTTATAGTTTTGAAGTATGATTTTCAACTTATTCGGACTAATACGCTAATAAGTGATTAAATGACAAACACACATAGATTATTAAACGATACTACGTCTTGTTTTATTGACATATATGTTATTAAGTCAGTATTGCAAATCAGTGAAAAGAGTTAAAGAATTTTGTAAACTTATAAAATATACGATTAATTGTTCTGAAACATTATTTCGTTAAACTTTATCCGACCTTATTCACTCAAGTTAAGGTGAGATATATGTAGTAACAATTTAGTTCGGAACTCTGTTGAACTATGCAATGATAGCAAACTTATTCTGATATCATGAAAAAGAGATTGCATATGCAATAACTTTAACCCAACTCAAACTCCATTTGAATTGGAAATTGAAGCAACTATTTCTTTTTGATAATACTCGATTGAATTAAATTATGAACTCAATTGTTTCTGGCATGATTTAATAAATTAAATCATAGGATATTTTAGGTCTGTATATTGTTTTTTATTAATTGAGTACAACACTTTTGTGACTCGGACAACCCGAAGATGTGAAATTTAAATTTCAACAGCAAAATAAGTTTGTATGTTAATGGTGATATATTCTTTTTGTAGGATTTAGTCCCCCAAAAAGTCTTCAATAAGTAAACATTATGGGTTTGGTATCTCAACTAGTGATTTATCAATTCAAAGGACCTGCTCCGTTCAAATGAACAACAAAGACCAATGTCCAGAAGCCAAATCTAAATAAGTCACATAATAAAATTATATATTTCCGACTTTAAAACTGATTAATGTTTATAGTTGTTATAAAAAGGTTTATTACAGAGCAGTTTCCAACGACTTTTTATAAATGTTGAACATGAATGCAAACGTAACAATTTTAAAGAAATGCTGTTATAATGTAGGAAACAATGTTATTTATCAATATAAATGCTCCTATGAGTCACACGCAAAAAAACCTTTTTGCAGGTAAGTTTTGAGTTATTGTTAGAATCCCTATTAAGGCAAAAATTGAGTAATGGGATCAAATAAATAATAGGTAAGAAAAAGGTAAAACATTCTTACCATAACAGGTTTAGTTTTAAACATTCAAAGCCGATTTGTGATTAATCTGTGATTTCAGGCGTGAAAGTTTCAAAGCGTTTGCCGGGAATTGTAACCAAAAATAATATGAAATTAAAAAAAGTTAAGGCCTTACATTGGGATAAGCTAATACTTTTTTATCATTTAAGGGTTGAAATAAAAACCAAACTCGACCGTAATAGTCTGCAGCTGGGGCAGTTGCAATAGGAAACCGATCCTTCTAGATAATTTCCTTGTTACACCAACTTAAACACTTTAAACTCCCAAGTTCCCTCATTGGTTCTGGTATCGGTCGTAAATCAAACCGATAGGCTTCGCAAATCAGTTCCCTCGTTTTCTAAGTAATATTGGTATGTAATAAAATGTATAAAGACAATACTAAGCTTAGAGAAGAATAGTAAATATTTATATTTAATTCAAATGTAATGTTATAATAAATTGACAATACTTTAAAAAACTGTGTTATACCTCAAACGCAATCTGGATGGATAAGTTATGTTGTTTTTCAGTGGATAGTAAACCATAACAACAAAAACTTAGTTTTCTGAGAGGACTGAGTTTCGTTTGCAGTTTGTGTCACACCTGACAACTTTTATTGAACTAAGAATACTGTTAAAAGTTTTCGGTTCATTTCAAGTAACTTTCTTTCTAACTACTTTCTATGTGGAGGCGTATCGTCACGATTGATAGATTTGTATTGGCATTTTTTTGGTGTGAAATTGGAAGAATTGTTTACAATGCAACATATTTTAGATACAAATATTTGTAAATTAAGAATAAAATATTGCAACCAAAAGGTAACTGGGAGCACTATATTGTTTGGGTTTGTAAGTAAAAAGTTATGAATTTTTAGTGGAAATTTAAATAAGTGTGTTGTTTGTAGTTGGATTTGGTAATTAATTGAGACATATCTGTTGAAATGTGTCTACAGTATAAATCGGCAAATGAAACACACTATCTTTAAAATATTGCTGAATAAAACGTAGTCGATATTAGAAATGATGTATTTCAATTCGCAGACATGAACGTGTTAATTTGCTAATAGACACATTAGATGGTGTAAGATTTGCTAACAAATATTATGCTTAATATAACTTTTCACCCAGGACAAAAACTGCACCGATGACTACGCATTTTTTTAGGTATCCCATGCGAGAATCTTAGCACTGCAAGAATCTTTCAAGTTATTTCTTGTTTGAGCTATCATTCATGTTTAAGATCAACGTGGAAGTATTTAATCTGGTAACGAATCCGTCTTTAAATGTAAATAATTAATTTAAATCAAGTGATAAAATAAAAATATCATTATGTGGACAAAGAATCGTTGTATCGTTCAGAATTCGTGAATTTGCAGCATCTGGCAGTGCATGTTAATACAGAAATCAAACAGGAAATAAATGCTATGAATCAAACCATTATACCAAAGATTTTAAGAACACATTTCCTTGGTAAGTATTTCACAATAATTGGTAATAATCCTAATTATGCTTTATTTAGGATTTTTTTTAATAATTAGGACCTTTTACAGAATTAACAAAAATAGAACGTTGGGTTTATTGATCTGCAAACAATTATGATATTTTGTTTATTTGTGAACAGAAAATAATTAATTGTGTATAAAATTAAAGGTTTATTAAAAACCAAAATTAATTTCAGGTGATTTTTAAAATAAAATAGATAATTTACTAAAATCAAGATGGTAAAACTACTTATTACATTTTAAATTTGTACTTTTAGATCTAAAAAACCACTTGGCAAATAACATCTGAAATTAAATTGGGATTAAAACCACATTCTCTTAAAACACTGGAAAAACAATAATAGTAAAATAAATTAAAGTAAAGTACGAAATCGATAAACTTAATGGAAGGATTATAACTTTCATTATTTGGAGTAATCTAAACAAAATGACTGCTTTCTCATAGTAATGTAAACTCCAAGATGGATTAACATTTATTAGTTCAAACAACAAGTCCATTATTATATACGTATTAGTGTTTTATTATTATAGTGTGACTTGCTATAAAACTTATTCAACGTCGATATTTAAGTGTTTGATCGGGTGTACAAGGTAAAGTTTAAAGAACAGTGAACGAAGCAATAGAAGAATCGGATTGGAAAAGTTATATCAAGAAATTTAAGTGAAGGCGAAAAAGAAAAGATGTGGATTTTCAGTTTAATAACAGACCCCTCGCAGTTCTTTAGATCTCAATATGGCGTAATTTCGCAGCTCAAGAGAACAATCAACCTGGATTGAAGCTTTATTCCAATTTGCATTTGGATATTTCCCGCTTTCAGTTTTTTTAAGACGTTGCCTCTAATGGGTACGTGATCGGAATTCAACAAGGTTTAACAACCTAACAACTTACGTTTGAGAAATATCTTGAGTTTTATGGCTATTAACGAAAACTCGAATGTACGCTATATATGCATATGTATGTAAATATACAGTTTACACTTATTTAAAATAAAGTATATGCAGTAGAATTGGGCATTGCTTGAATTAGACACATCTTCGTACGATTTATGATGTAGAGATAGCGGAGATAAGATTGATTTATTTTTTTGCATTACAACTGAATTTGAGGAAGCCATGAGATATGGGAAAAGCTAGTATTACTATTTATAGTGTTAAATCTGTAGTTTACAGTCCGTAAAATAATCTCGTTACAAGTAATAATTTATGTTTTGAAATACTGTAAGAAATCGTGAATTTTATGATTAATTAGTATAATTATAAACAATACAAAAATTGTTTAAAATCGGCGAACGATTTCTAAAAAAATATAGATATATCTTATTGTTCAATCCAAAGAAAAAAAATTATGACATAAGAGATTAAAAAGGTGTGTCAACTAATTACCTTAAAAGTGACTTTTGAAAGTTGTAACTATAATTTAAACAACATTTACTTTGTACACTTTTTTCAAATAGTTAAGCTACATCCGCCTTATTTTTCAACGTTGTTGTAGAACTTCTTTTGGTTTACAAGAAAGAAGAAATATCTAACTTTTTCAATGTCAATCATATTGCTACAAACATGTGTTTTATGTATATTTCACTTTATTAAACAATCTAGTTATTACAAAATGCATTGTTTTCTTATTACTTTTTGCTATATAAATATGTGAATAACTCAAAATTTTAAAATGATCAATGCAAAAACAAAATGAATGATCGAAGACACAGAAATTGACCCGATAAGTCAATGTATTCCATCCGAACACGAGTAATGCTTTACATGAGCTAAGGTAACTGTTCCTCGTAAAGAGACGGAATATTGCTTACTGCTCCGTTAGGCCACCTTAACTCACTTATAATTCAACATTCTCGGGAGAGGAGCATCGATAAAGTTCGGTGGCTTAGTGCAACCATCGGAGCAGCAGTGGCTTCGTCCCATCTACGTCGACGTCGTATTTATATAGAAAATCTGTATATACTGCCTTCATATCTCTACTTGATATACTTATAGTTTATTTTAATACTATACCACGTGATTTTAAAACATGCAATCATCAATGAGAAAAACTAATTATTAGACGGAAAACCACATATATTCAATGAATAGAAAATGATCTAATTTTTTATATTCATTTTTAATACTATAGTTAAAAATGTTACGGTACGAAAGTTTTCATTATTCAACTGGAAGTTCCTTTGGACCAAAATTTCTTTCACAAATATTACAATAAAAAACCCTCGAAGAAAAATTAATTTTCGGGTGACCAACCGAGAAAAAATTAGAATAATTAGGATTTACAAATTAACTGAACTAAAATTTGTTATAAGCAGTTTAATACTAATGTGAGTAGGTTTATCAGTTGCATTATTATTTTTAGCTAAAATTCGATTTTTGTGTTAGGTTATCCCATATTTAACTGTCTCTACTCTTTACATACTCTACTCTGTAACAATTCTAGGATGCATTTAAACACGAGGTCACCCGCTTAAACCCTTGACACTCTATACACGTTGTCATACTTTTGTAGAAAACAATTGTGATGAGTTTAAGTACACGAACCATATTTATATCAATAGGCAAACACAAAACTGTCCCTCATTTTTGATCAACTTGTGTGCATCGTAGGAGAAATCCACGCATACTATTAGAAAGGTAGTGAGTGTCCTGTAGATGAGTTGAAACCCATTATAATTTCTATCGGCCCTCAGGGCTACGCCCCACAGGCTTTCAAAGTTTCAATGTTAATTTTATGGAAGAACAGTAATTGATTGAATAATTGTATATTTGATAGCTGTTGATATAACAAATGATATCAAACATCAAGAAGATATGTTTCAAGCATAAAGTAAATAAAAATACATCTGAAATGGCATCCCAAGGTTGATTTTAAGATCATTAAACACGATAGGGAATATGTAACCGAAGAATTATTCTATGTAACTATTAATACAAGTAAAACTTAGATAGAAATAGAACAATTTTATATCTACAATATACATTTTAAGTAAATAAAACATAAATATTTCAGATTGAAAACAGTTTATTTTTATTTTGTCAATTGTAAACGATGTTTACGTTATGTGAACAAATAATTGTTTAGTGGTATTTGTTTTTGATATGTAGTAGACTACTTAAAGACGACCTAAAGTGAAAATAAGTGTTTTTAACTGAAATATTCGGACAGTGCGTCCCAACATGAAAATATATAAACATTAGAAAATGTAATGTTAGCACCCTCAAGCAGATTCAAATGCAAAGACCAAATCATGTTTTTAACCGATCTCATTATGTTTGTGTTTTGTCTACATTTAATTCGTTTGCAATATTTGTTTGTTATCAGTTGCGCTAGGCCTAATCTTCCATATATTAATCGGCTAAGGACATTTTCGTGGTACCGATTTTTCAGATATGCAGCATCGTAGAGTTATGAAACTTGGTACATTTATTAACTACTATTAGGAGATATGTCGAATGTAAATAATTGTCTTTTTTAGTGTGAAGGGCTTTGCCCTTTTGGCTTTCAAATGTCCTTATGGGGACATAAAGACATTATGTCCTTATGGGGACATGCGTTCTGATTTTCGTTACGCTTTTCTTTAATAAACAACTGCATTATTCAAATAAATATGTAGCACAACAGCAAGAAGAGATGATTCATAAATAAAAATACTACTGACTACTGGAATGGAAACAACCTTCTCTTATCTGTTTTAACTACACAACAGCAAGAACAGATAATTCAGGACAAATGTAAATAAAAAATATTAATAACTACTGGAATGGTAACACCCTTCTCTTATCCGTTTTAATTCCACTTAAAACAATTGCTTTGGGTGAGGGTTCTGGTGGGGGAAGGGGGGGGGGAGAGAGATAGAGAGAATTGTCAATTTGACAATTTCTTTATTTATTCTGCCCTGGCTTAGACCGAAGGTACACTCTTCCGCCAGGACAGGCACCAAAAATATACAATTCAGACATTACAAACCAGTTGCGGTTGGTCCTAATTATAAATAAATTTCTACTTTAATACTAAGATGACAAACAATGAAAAATTAAATATAAATACAATTATAAAGGTTTACGTGATAATTGTAAATTTTTCTAATGTCTTTTTACACCAGTGTTTGATAAGATAAATGTATTATTATATACACATCTATATATAAATATTCAGTATTTATTTAATAATAATTCGGCGGTCTCTAGTTATAATAATTCTCAATAATCAGTAAAATAACACTGTTGAACAAAAGAAAGTGTTGGCATCCTGAAAGATTAATAGCTTGAGGGAGGCGACACTCTCACCCTCGTTAAACGGGACCTGCAAACTACCAGGGGCCAATATGTTAGGGGTGGGAGAGTAAATACCTGCCAACTTAGGCGGGGTCTATCCCTCATCACAGCTGCCTCACCATATTTTATTTGTTAAGGGTTGACGTATTCAAATTAAAAATACCATGTTAGACTTTTTGTGTTTACTCCGTTAACTGAAATGATTTTTGATTGTTTTTACAACAATATATTTTTTAAATTAGGAGAACTATTTTTATAAGAACATATGAAAACTGTTTGTTGATGTAGCTTTTTTAGTTCGTTGACAACTCTATGGAAACTTACTTAATTGTATCGTATGTCTGTTCTCAGTAATCGGGCATTAACAAACTAGAAGGTTATTATGAGAATCCAAAAATTTGAGGCAGGTGGATTCATACGCCACAACATTATCTCGTGTATAGTTTACTACGCCATATAACCTCTAAAATAACATTTTTGGATCTGACCTTCACTTATGTAATAAGTGTATGGAATCAAAAGGTGTAAAAGTTTTAAAGTGTTTATAAAGAGTAAAATTGGATATTAAGAGTAAAACTAGATTTCGAACTAAAGTGACGTTTCAATATGTACCGTGGTGGTGTACAAACAAAAGTACAAACAGTACATACATAGGAGTAAATCATATTTCCGTCTGATTTCTTACAAAATCAGGTAAAATGTTTTTGCTCCAATAAAAGTCGCTTTGAACTTAATTTACCTAGTACTTAGACATTTAAAACGGCTATATTTGGTTTTATTTAATAATCACTTTAATTAAGTTAATCTTATGGTCACAACAATATTTTTAGGGTGGACCAAACCAATATTTTTGTACATATTATCAATAATACACCTAAATTTTGTATGCTTTTTAAGTAGATTACAAATAATAACTAAATGTATATCATGTTAAATTACTATGTAGCATTTTTGAAACTTTTCTTTTCTTTGTATGCTTTACATAACTTGAAATTGAGATTTCTTTTGTAAGAAATTTGTAAATGTTTTGTAATTATTGAATGTTCTTAAAACAAATTAACAGTCCAAAAATCATGATCATTTGCCCAGAAGCTGGCAAAGTATATTTTGACCGCTTCTGCCAACTTCAACCTTAGTATTATTATTATAAAATGTCGTAGTAAAATCCCTGTTACCATAAGAAAAATAAAAAATCGGTTTATATGTCATGAGAGGTTATGGTTAATGTTTTTAAGGGAACTGGATCCGTACATGGACAAATATTAAGGACTTAAATGTAGAAGCAATTCAAGAGTGCGGTGATAACAGCGTGAGTTTTAAAGTGTCCTGATATCCGTGTTAAGTTACATAATGAGATTCACATTTCAAGATAATTTGATAACAAAAGAAGAGATGCAAGAGATTAAATATTCACGAAGCGCTTGGCATTTTTAAATACAGAAGCTCCTCCTCATCCCTATATGCCACTGATTCACACACTATTAGCGTATTTCCTTTGGAAAAGAGAACTATTACCATGAAACGCAGTGAACATTAAGCCAAGGGCCATCATAGAAGTTTCTACTGTGACTTTTTGAACACGTTTTTGGGGGCCGTTAAAAATTATATAGGTACGTTGTCTTATAAGATTTTGGAAAAGGCTGCTTTAATCGTGTATATTGATGTATATTGTCTAATATCTTGATGCAATTTTGTACCCCTAATACCCCTATATCTATTTTAACTCACGACTGGACCTCCTCCTAACCTTATAATGTACAACATAGCTATCAACAAATTTCACATAAATAGAACCAGGAGTATCAGAAAAGCCAAAAATACAATGCTTTTCAATTTCTCAAAAAAATGGTTCAAATGATTGTTTAAACCCGTTATTTATAGTTTTTAATGCGGAGATTTCTCCCCTTACGTCAGCGTGCTGAGTGCGAACACGTTTTTCATGAGATCCCATCCATCATAGGACATTGTAGCTAAGGATATCAGCACAGCTAAAGTCCTGGTGTCTGTTTATTTGCAAATCACAAAATAATTACTAATCCTAATGGTTCAGTACGATATTTTTTAGTTCTATGGTCATAGTTTTCATGGGTCCAATTGATAACATCTGATGCTTACTGAAAAAAAAAGATATTTTAGCTACTCAACCAATTAAATATCAAGAAATATTTGCCTTGTTAACTTTGTATGAATCAGGTGAGACATCTAATGCCTATATTCACTGTGGCAGGTGGACCCCGGCTACAATAGAGCTGATATTTGAATAAAATAACATTCAACAAACCTCACAAATGAGATAGGAAAAGGAAGCATTTTTATTCGGAAATTCCATTTCAGAAAGTTAGTTTTAAAATAAGTATCCCCGATACCAATAATAAAGAGCCCTCCTTTTAATTAATAATCGTTTATGTATAATAAACATATACTACATTTCTATTTGAAAACAAAAGATGTAATAAGTGAAATAAAGCAATTTCACTATTAGTCGTAGGCGAGGTTATAAGGATGACTAATTATCAATACGCCAGCTGCGGTGACCGCGTGACCGCACATTCCGACTGGGCCGCGATCCGTCTTGGTTAGCTCTCTCTCTGTCTGCCACGATTAATACGGACATTCGGGAATACGTGCTCATTCATCCTCTCAAAAGTGTATTCCAAATCAGATTCCTCATCGTGATTTTACAACTAAATATCGAAAAAATACAAAGATATGTTTTTTAATTAAAAATGCTATTGTAGTAGAATTTTTTATTTTTAGAGAATGTCCCATATAAATACCATACTACCCTCATCGGAAATTTTAATAAGTTTCATACAACTAATATATTTATAAATACCAAACATATATAACATTTTAGTTATCCTTCGTAATAATTTCACTGGGCATATAACGAAGGATTGCTGCAACGGGGATGGCTAAACATGGTTTTTATGGGAATATTAGTAGACAACAACAACATAAAGCATATCGGAGAGATCCACTAAAAGATACTTGTACATAAGAATTGATATTTTGACAGTTCAATCATCAACCATTTTTAAAATAGAGAAGGTGTTGGGCTCAAAATGGTTTTAAACCAAACAATGCTTTAACCGGAAAAACACACAAACCTAATATTTTGTCTTCTAACTGTCCTTACAGAAACTAAACAATGGATTTCAACAATTGTTTTTCCTAGGCTTTAAGCAAATACATAGTTTCTCTTGTTCAGTTGTATAATAATAGTAGATCATCTTCATGTTTATGTTATAGACCACAATATTGCATATTTCCTATTATGTCGTACTAATAATAGATGTTGTTATATGACAATTCGTAAACATTAAAAACTGCAGTATAATATAATTTATAAAAGATTAGTATAAATCTTACTACTTTGTGGCATAAAGTCAAGAAAACTATTTTACTGCATACTTGAAAAAAACAGTGTACGATTAAAAAGCGGATAATTAAATAAGTGTATTAACCTTTGCAACCCTGACATAGTCTAACAAAATACAGCATCAGACATAAAATTGCTACGTCATGTAATATGAATAAGTAGATTGGTCTTTTAAGTGCTCATTTAACTCTAAATAATTCCTTTCATAAAATTGCTTATAGTTGAAAACTAGCAATCACTCGGTTTTGAAAACTTGTAGTTTTTAAAAACAAGTTCATTCACAGTTTCACTTAATTAAACCGGGTTTGTTAGTGAATGCAATTAAATTAAATCATAAACTTCATCAACTCCCCCCCCCACAATCCCTCTCACCATTAACCTCCTCACTGATAATATTGTTATCACAGGGACGCAGCTGCCTCAACAGCCGAGGGATTAGCCTTAGACCTAAAATCATAATAGATAATTTGCATGCAAAATAATATTAACAGGGAATATTCATTTAAATTCGCGAAATCGACAACTATTCAGATTTATAAAATTATTCACGAATGACTAGGCATGCCTGTTAAAATAAAAATGTTACCATGTAAATTTACTATTACTTTAGTGAAAATTGGAACTATTTTGATGGGTAGTTTGATTGTATTTTAAATTACAACATGTTTTTATTTAATCGAACCTTGTATGTAGGATTCTTTATTTTATCTTAATATTGAGGGTTAGTCTACTTTAGATATATTTATTACTTATCACCACACAAAAATATACATAGATAATTAATCGCAATGAAAGTATAAGATTAACACAGGAAAGAATGTGTTAAGGTAAAACCGATGTGTTGATCTAATCTGCCGGTTTTCGTTATCATACTATTGATTGATGGCTCGACCTGGGAAATGGCCATGCTAACATAAATTACCATGGATTAAGATAATAACTATAACGTGTGATAAACAAGAAGACTTAGTGTTGAAATATGGCTTACGTTTAATAATAATCTCCCAGAGGTATTATCACTCTCACATACCACATGCGATCACTCATGATATTATTAGTGATCTAAAATCAAAATAGAAACTATCAGTCCCCAACGAATTCAAATATTAGGCTCGCTTAGTTAATGGATATCACCGTTAAAAATACAAGGATTATTGTATAGGTGCAATAACGATCATAAACATCAGAGCTCTCGTTCGGTTCGATGGGGGCCCCACAACAGATCCCGTAGAATTGAAAGCTTTGTCAATTTTTCTGGGGATTTCTGGGTACAAGCTAAGCATATGCCTAATTTAACGTTCCTAGCTCACCTGGAGGTGGTCTAGAATTATTTATATTTCTCCGTGAGTCATTTACCCACGCGGGTGTATATATGTTAGCCCTTTAAATGCCAAGCCAATATGAATGATTGATAACAAATGTCACCCTATTTTACTGCACATTAATATTTCACAATATTAATATGATTATTAATGATCAACTTACATCGTCTTGGTTCTCATCCTGCTTGTAGTAGGAGGCGCAGTCCTCGCACACCTTCTGATGGCACTCGTAGCAGTTCCTGGAGTAGTCACCCTCCTTGAAGCTCCTGAGGCACACGCGACAGGCTCCTGCTCGGTTCGTTGTCTCAGTCTTGGCACTGGAAACAGAGAAATCAAGCCTTATCAAACTGCATGATCAATAAGCTCATGATTACATCGTTGATGATTATAGCTCATTACAGATTCCGGAGGATATTCATTGAAATGTACACTAAAATATACCGGTGTTTGTTATTATTTTCTTGTTTTTGTGTATTATTTGGAATTTTCTTTTTTTATTTGTTGGTCAAGAATATAATACAAATTTAACTGAAAATCTTTATCATAAATTTCAAGGAGTTTGACGCAGCGCAACCGGAAATGTTGAAGTGTTTCTGAAGCGAAATTTGGTCATGGCCTACAGTATTTTTTTATAAGAAAGAGTATTGTCAGTTCATCTTTAAATACATTTTACTCTAGTAGGCTCTACTTTATGTTGAAAAATACCACGTAAGGCCTGTCTACCATCGAAGCACTATAACCTGACACGTTACAGTATGAAGCTGAGGCAGCGGCTGAGAGCATAGTCAATATTGACACCCGAGTCTCAACAGGCCTCATCTGTCTCCTTGTCCCTAACCACCAAAAATACCAACGTAAGGCCTGTCTACCATCTAAGCACTATAACCTGCCACGTTAGAGTATGAAGCTGAGGCAGCGGCTGAGAGCATAGTCAATATTGACACCCGAGTCTCAACAGGCCTCATCTGTCTCCTTGTCCCTAACCACCAAAAATACCAACGTAAGGCCTGTCTACCATCTATGCACTATAACCTGCCACGTTACAGTATGAAGCTGAGGCAGCGTCTGAGAGCATAGTCAATATTGACACCCAAGTCTCAACAGGCCTCATCTGTCTCCTTGTCCCTAACCACCAAAAATACCAACGTAAGGCCTGTCTACCATCTATACACTATAACCTGCCACGTTAGAGTATGAAGCTGAGGCAGCGGCTGAGAGCATAGTCAATATTGACACCCGAGTCTCAACAGGCCTCATCTGTCTCCTTGTCCCTAACCACCAAAAATACCAACGTAAGGCCTGTCTACCATCTATGCACTATAACCTGCCACGTTACAGTATGAAGCTGAGGCAGCGTCTGAGAGCATAGTCAATATTGACACCCGAGTCTCAACAGGCCTCATCTGTCTCCTTGTCCCTAACCACCAAAAATACTAACGTAAGGCCTGTCTACCATCTATGCACTATAACCTGCCACGTTACAGTATGAAGCTGAGGCAGCGGCTGAGAGCATAGTCAATATTGACACCCGAGTCTCAACAGGCCTCATCTGTCTCCTTGTCCCTAACCACTAAAAATACCAACGTAAGGCCTGTCTACCATCTAAGCACTATAACCTGCCACGTTACAGTATGAAGCTGAGGCAGCGTCTGAGAGCATAGTCAATATTGACACCCGAGTCTCAACAGGCCTCATCTGTCTCCTTGTCCCTAACCACTAAAAATACCAACGTAAGGCCTGTCTACCATCTAAGCACTATAACCTGCCACGTTAGAGTATGAAGCTTAGGCAGCGTCTGAGAGCATAGTCAATATTGACACCCGAGTCTCAACAGGCCTCATCTGTCTCCTTGTCCCTAACCACCAAAAATACTAACGTAAGGCCTGTCTACCATCTATGCACTATAACCTGCCACGTTACAGTATGAAGCTGAGGCAGCGGCTTAGAGCATAGTCAATATTGACACCCGAGTCTCAACAGGCCTCATCTGTCTCCTTGTCCCTAACCACTAAAAATACCAACGTAAGGCCTGTCTACCATCTAAGCACTATAACCTGCCACGTTACAGTATGAAGCTGAGGCAGCGGCTGACAGCATAGTCAATATTGACACCCGAGTCTCAACAGGCCTCATCTGTCTCCTTGTCCCTAACCACTAAAAATACCAACGTAAGGCCTGTCTACCATCTAAGCACTATAACCTGCCACGTTACAGTATGAAGCTGAGGCAGCGTCTGAGAGCATAGTCAATATTGACACCCGAGTCTCAACAGGCCTCATCTGTCTCCTTGTCCCTAACCACTAAAAATACCAACGTAAGGCCTGTCTACCATCTATACACTATAACCTGCCACGTTACAGTATGAAGCTGAGGCAGCGTCTGAGAGCATAGTCAATATTGACACCCGAGTCTCAACAGACCTCATCTGTCTCCTTGTCCCTAACCACCAAAAATACCAACGTAAGGCCTGGCTACCATCTATGCACTATAACCTTCCACGTTACAGTATGAAGCTGAGGCAGCGTCTGAGAGCATAGTCAATATTGACACCCGAGTCTCAACAGGCCTCATCTGTCTTCTTGTCCCTAACCACCAAAAATACCAACATAAGGCCTGTCTACCATCTATGCACTATAACCTGCCACGTTACAGTATGAAGCTGAGGCAGCGTCTGAGAGCATAGTCAATATTGACACCCGAGTCTCAACAGGCCTCATCTGTCTCCTTGTCCCTAACCACCAAAAATACCAACGTAAGGCCTGACTACCATCTAAGCACTATAACCTGCCACGTTAGAGTATGAAGCTGAGGCAGCGTCTTAGAGCATAGTCAATATTGACACCCGAGTCTCAACAGGCCTCATCTGTCTCCTTGTCCCTAACCACCAAAAATGCACTTTAAACCACATCGTTGCACTACATGGGCTGAGTCGGTGGCTGAACATAGCCAATAATGGTATTTGTAACTCAACACACCTAGTTGTATGACTCTTAATTGTAATAAGTTTGTCAATAGCAGCTCTTAAGCGTTGTGCTAAAAATACAATCTCGTATATTTATGAGTAATTTAAATGTAAAATATGATTTTAACTTTAATCCTTGGCAGTTAACTTTTATATATGTGTGTGCAATTGGGGTTTTGTTGATATAAATGTTAATATTTCACCCTGAATGTATTAAATTAACGAACAATTTACTATTTATTGCCTTTTGAATAAATTGAAAGAAAACATGTTTTATATTAATAAATAAATGAAAATTGAAAATTAAATCCGTGACTATTAAATAATTATAAAACGCGGAAACTATCAGTCCCCAACTGATATTTAAATAAGTGTATAAACCTTTGCAACCCTGACATAGTCTAACAAAATACAGCATCAGACATAAAATCAGTTAATAAATAGATCTTCTTGGTCTACTGGTATGTGGTCGGATATTTGCGGTAATTTTATGACTTTAGGTTCAAAAATTTGACTTTACTTATTACTTATAATTTATATGAAATTATAACGGTACCGGAAAATTTTGAGTCTTGGTTGATCAATGATACTAAATACTTATAAATATAAATGACTTATACAAGTGTATATTTATCATATAATTATATCTGTTATCTTAGATTTTGCTTAAACAATGAGAATATATTTTTTTTAAATGAGTGCTTGAATTTAAAATTTGTATACATAACTCCATTAAACATAATACATATTCGTATACATCTATATATACAATCAAACCGCACGTTGGATAAGCCATAAGTATGACACCCATGAGCTATTTACCTGAATTATGTCTGGTCTATGTGAGAAAATGGAGGTTTTTTATTAGACTTTTGACACAACCCTTTCGAAGGCCACCATTTAAATGTGTTAAGTTAAAACACATTTCTAAATATAGGATCCAAATAAAACTGAATCAGGTGAATAAGTGAAGCTGTTAGAAAAAGCTATATATAATACCTTAATATATATTACTTAAACAATATATAAAACATAATTTTACTTGTATTTTGGGCAACAATCACCTTAATTCTTTGTTTAACATTTATAGGTGATGGTGAGTTTATGTTATTTAAGACATTATTGCGGATATTTGCTATCGCTGAAAACAGGAAAAATGACACAGTGAAATTTGTTTTTCCCTCTCTGTGATGGAAAGTGCCCCTCTCGCTTTAATTAAACAAGAAAAAATGGGTTTTTTGAGTTTTTTACATATCATTTTTGAAAAAGTCAATTTTTTTTTTCTTTTGGGCCTTTGTCAGTTGACAAAACACAGCTTACACACACATAAGAGTCCCAAAGCTGGATTCCCGACCTTTTTAGTATTATTTTAGTGGGTATGTTTCCTATGTTTTCAACTGATGCCATCCCAAAGGCGAGTCTTTCCCAATAAGGAAAGTAAAATAATAAATTTCCTCACTTATAATCACGTTGTTAAAGTACAGTACATAATACATTGTAAAATAGAGAGTTGATTTATGTATATTAATAAACGCGAATATAAGAAGAAAAAGTACTTGACTCTTCTGGCAGAAAGAGTTAAGATTCCCAAGAACTTCTTTGTGTCTCAAGTTCTTCAAAAGTCTAAGCTGCCGATTGAAGAACAGAGTCAATACAAATAGCACAGAAAGACTCATAAGAACAAAGAAGTGAGCCTGACAAATCGAGCGATTTATTAAGCTTTTTGTACTCTATTGACTTATTACTTTAGATCAACCCTCAAAGTTAATATAATAAAGTCAGTCACAGTTAGAATAAATAATTTATTATATTTTATTTAACATATGCGAAGGAGTCAGCAACATTAAACTATTGGTATTTTATAAATAAATTTAATATTGTACCTAAAACATATATTTTTAAAAATAATTTGTAAATCATTTTAAAAAGAATCATCCCAAATTTCTATAAAAGCATTGAATATTTTTAGCGAATTTCCCCTATAGGGAAGAAGCTATTACCGTAGTCGGCATGGTAAGACCTAGGCCCGGGACCTAGACCATGGTTACAAATTACACCTAGGGGGACCTAGGCCCCTTTTGGTTACAAATTACATTTGTTCTGTTTAATATTGTTTTAGTGACATATATCAAAGGAATATTAGAGATCAATTGAAGAAAAAGACAAAAGAAATCAGGACAAATGTTTGTTCCACTCTGGATTACCAAATTCAAAAGTAGCTTCAAAAGTTTCGTCCAAGAAACTTATAAACTTTAAACTTCGTAAAACCATACAAATACTCTATTGGTGAGCAATCTGTTCCTCAACTTTATCCCTTAGAAATATTTCAAAATTGTTTGTCTCTGAGATATTTTTTGGATTTATAACAACTAATAACAACTATAAAGAACAATTATAACAAAGTTTTTCTGTTAGGACCTTTTTAAACATTTTTGTTTTCTTTTTAGTCCCCTTTTACTCCTCTACCATGTCATGTTTGCTTGATTGGTAAAGGGCATTAATTGCTTGAAAATTCCTGCTATACTGAGGAAACACACATGTTTAAATAATTATTACATGGCCAATCGAAATAATCACCCGCAATAGATAAACATTGAAAATTTGAAGTTAAAAGAAAAAACTCTAATATAAGGGATTTTCAAAAATCTTCTTAATTTTTAATCATAGGAAACATTTGTATACGTTATATGATGGATTTTTATCGCAATTGTCATAGTAAGACCTTAAGAATTCGGTAATACTGAGTTCCAATTTGATTACTTGTATTTTAACGTAGTTTTAAAAATATAGGACAAAGTACATCATCAATATTTCAGAATGATATATATGCTATTTCCAAGATAGGCAGCACTACCCAATTGACATTTATGTATTGCTAACATCAACTTTACAGGAAATGCAGCATAATAACTTTCATACTTACCACTTATATTTCATATTTATACATCATTGATAAGACGACGAACACGAAATAACTACATTACTACTCTGAACATTTAGTCCAGCACAAAGTACTAACGTGCAAGTAATGAAAATATTTAAATATAAACTTTCCATTTTAATAAGCTGGGGGTTTATAAAAGGGTGTTATTTATTATAAGTTGAATATAGATTTAAACTCAATAATGATTCGAATTTAACAGTTTTCTGGGAAAAATAACTAAAAATATACTAGGTTTTTAAATCGTGAATCCTAATATATAGTTGCGTAAGAAAAAAAGTAAGTTTGTATCTTTGTGCAGGTTTCTGAAGTTGTCGTATGACCTAGACGGCTGAAACTTTGGACATTCAAATACAATTAGACAGGGAAGAACTCATCGAAGCCCGGGTTTGTCTTTTCCTCATTTTCTCTTAAAACATAACCATAAAGTACAAAAAACTAAGTTAAACTTAAAAATGAACTAATGATCAGCTGCAATAATATATTTCGCACCAAGGGCCGAAAGTGGGGTTTTGCTGGTCCGAGGTCGTGTTTTATGATCGTGACGAAGTCGATATCATAAAAACGTTCTAGGGTTATGCAAAACCCTTTTGGCAGAGATGCGAATGCTATTTTTCACCATTCTACATTATGAAATAAACACTATAAAATAATAATGTGAATATTTATTTGAAAATTAGCGTCCTATAAACGAAACTATGAGGTTATGAATTAGTCTAATTCTACTTTACTTTTTGTCACTATTCACATACAAATTGAAAGTACAGCTGTAATTATTTGAAAACATAAATCCTCATCCCGGACTAAAAACAGTTAATCAATAAACAAAACATCGATACTACAATGTTTTGAATTTTGTTTCCAGTGTTTCAACCAAAGACAAAAAAAAAACACAAAACCGTATGCACGGATGGTAACGTCGTCGTATAGGCTTGAAAACAAGTTGGCAACACTGGCTAAATTGATCAGATGAATTTCAGCCCTAGGGTCGAAATTTTCGGCCCTTGGACGGAAAAACTCTAGTTCCGGTATTCAAATGACGTTCCAAAAACAGGTGATTACAGCGTGGTATGGTGAAAATTATTTATGATGCACTTCGATTTTTTAAATATAACCAGATGCGAAATACATTAGTATTGATTTAGTTTCCAGTTTCCAGTATATCCAAACGACTAGACCAACAAACCACTAGTTATTTTAGAATGGCTTTATAAATTGTGTACTTTATACTCTAATATCTATTTTGAGTTTAACGGCAAAGTAAAGGTTTATGTTTTATGAAAAAAGCGTGTACAAAACTGATTCCATACTTTTAAAATGTGCAATTACGATTAGTATATTGTTATTAATTTATAATTTTGGATCTCAATGGAAGTAGACCCCCCACAGAGACAGGTCTTCTTGTCTTAGGGACCTAATACTGTTATTTGCTGGGTAAGTGAACCTACTGCTCGAGGTGGCCACCGGACCACCCGCTGTCTCAAAGGCCATAGCCATAGTGAGTCCGGTGATTAATCTCAAGACGTCGAGGAATAGTCACGCCCACCGCTATACCAGGTTGGTCCTAGTTTCTAGTAGAGAATTCGGGACAAATAACTCGTTTTTCTTTACATTTCTATCACACATTGAAAACTAAATTACTGTAAAGCATACAATAAAAGCAAGAGACGGGAGATAGTGGGAGATGGTCTCGCTGATATTGACAAGAGTAATTAGTTGGACAAACAGAGTGACTGATCTGAGCCGATATCGGTTGTCGTTTACCTATGTCTCAGACGTTCTAAAATGCGTCGTTCCAAGTGAAATAAAATATCCTCATTTGGCAATTCCTATTCACAAAATCTTCTAGGAAACAAATTTTAGTCGTTCTATTTTGCAAAAGCTGTAACTAAATCAACAATATTGTTGTCGTATTGATACAACGTTTCTTATTAAAACTGACGTGGAATAATTGTAAATATTACAGTAAGCGTGTATAAAAATAAAATTGCATGTGTTTTTTTAATAAGCGTGTACATAATAGTTCCTAAAAATACCGACTTAATGATCAGTTTGTCTTGAAACTTATTTTGGTATAATAGTGTTATTTAATTAGTATCTTTGTATGAAACGTTTGTTTCGAGGTGAAAACATTAACAAAACAGTAATTTCTTTGGGAATACCGATATAATTACGTTTGTTGCTACAAAACGTTACTCAAGTTAAGCTTAGATAATGTATTCAGATAATTAAATAACTGCAAATATATAACTGAGGTAAAATGTATTAACTGTAAAACCACATAAATGAACGAAGTTTTGATTTGATCTAAGGGTGATAATTAAGGGTTGAGCACCAACACTGTTAAGCTTGATGGACATTTTTGGAAAGTTTATCGATCCACACTTATGGATAGAACGAAAAACGCTACGATCAGATTGTTAATAATTTGAGAAAATAATGAAAGAAAAACAATATGTTACTCCTTACATTTCGATGTTATTTAACACGTTCAGCCTGATGGAAAATGATAGTCAGTTTGTGAACTTACAAAAAATCCCGACGTGCGCCACCAGTGGCGTACGGCAAAATTTCTAAAACTCCGACGTGTACCACCCGTGGCGCACTGTTTCCATTTGATTTGATGCATTTTAAAAGTTCATTCGGAGCTTTGCTGAGTTCTTTAAACTATGTATTCGTGGTTTAGGTTTATATAGACACCTAATTTCTTGTCAGAATTATGTTCTTGAAAAATAATGCTTCGTCTTTTTGTTCAGATTACTGTTTGCTGGATCATATTTTTAATAATTTCAAAAATTCCGACGTGTACCATCGGTGGTACACATCGGGCTGAACGTGTTAAGTATCAGGTATACAAACAAATCATATATTTATTTATGTGTCGTCAAATGTATTTATAAAACAAATTTGGGCCTAAAACCAAACATAGCTGTAACATATAATTATGACGTAATAAAAGTTAAACGAGTTCGCACGCAGCACGCTGACGTGAGGGAAGTGAATTTCCAAATAAAAACTTTTAAAACTCAAAATCAGTGTAAAAACATACATTTGTCCAATTTTTATTGAAATCTGAAAACATTGATTTTTTGGCTGTTCTGATACTCCTGGTTTCATTTACTTGCAAAGCTGGGAATACAATTTTGCCCAATATAAGGTTAGGAGAAGGTCCAGACAGGCTTGAAAGTAGGTGTGAGGTTGCTGGGGATGATAAAAGTACTCTAACAAAGGAATAACAGGCTTTTCTCGTGTAAAACCCCCATAAGACAACGCACTGTGTTTAGTCAATACACATTTTCTTTAATAACTCGGTAAATATTTATGCTAGAATGACGAGAGAGGGCTTAAAACTTTCGCCTCTCTAATTCCCATCTTTTTACATGCATTTATTTTACATATGGGGCTTTTATGACCATTTTTGGGCCCAAAAACTCGAAATTTGAAAGATTAATCCCCCAAAAAAGGGGTTTAGAGTTTTCCGATTGTTTTGCCCAACGAACTTGTCCAACTGATTATAGAAAGGAACGTCCCTACCAAATTTGAAGTAAATCGGACAAAAATTGCGACCGCTAGAGTGCAAACATATATATATATATATATGTTTATATATATATATATATAAAATTTTGAACGAACCCCCAAAACGTGTTCAGGGGGAACTTCTATGGTGGTCCCGGGCTTAAGTTTCACCGTGCGGGTCATGCTAATAGTTCACTTTCCATAGGAAATTCACTAATAAAAACAAACAAACCTCTTGCAAAGAAGGCAAATTTGTCTGTTTTTCCAAAATGTGAAAGGCTACATTTGAAGAATGATTAAGAAAGTAACAATCGTTAATCTAGTTTAACAGGGAAATCAGTAAAGGTATTCAGAAGTATTAATATATAACAAATTGTTTAAACAAAACTACAGCGTATAAAAACTCAAATCATCCTTCTTCCTCTATCATTAAATTTTTTTGGCTTATGTTTCCAAAAGAATATGCATTACCATATTTATCATGAGAAAGTGTTTATGCCTGACAATTCGTTTTAGTCAAATGACTATATCTTCAATTCTTTTATATTCCAAAGATGTCTTTGCCATTTAGAAGCGCCAATCTATGCCACGGCCGTATCAAAGTGGCGCTTCAACCAATACCTCTGACCTTGCGTCAATGGCTTTTCACTCAGTGACGGGGGCGATAAAAATAGCCATTTGGGTCAGATGCTTCTTATTGCTTCAATCAATTTCATGATTTTGTATTGAAGTATAGTACCAAAATGTGATATAAAATGCAAATTTTAAGAAATAATATGGCGTATTCAAAATTTGTATCAATAACACAGATTTATCAAAGTTTAAAATTCAGTCAAAATCAAACGTTCAACATTAAATTATTGATGTGCAGAGAGTATTTTATAACATTGTTTTAATCGTTGTTGTATTTGATCTTCTTAGTTAGCAGTGATTATTCTTTTTCCATACTGGTTATCAATAATAAATCCTTTTATAAATGTTTTAATGTATTTACATAAATATAAATATAAAGATTATGCCAGTCTGTTAAGAATGTAAATGTGGCTTGGACGGTTACCATTTTAAACAACATCTAGTGTACTATTTGTGTGTTAAAACATATATATTTCCCATATTTCTTCAGTTAATATTAAAACCTTAATACATTTCATGTTTTTGTCCAGACAAAAGAGAACATACTTAACGTCCCAGCTTGGGAATATCAATTGACATTTTAATTTAAATGTAATAATGTGTTAATGTAAAAGTAATTTATTGTCACACAAGGTAATATTGGCACAACAATTATACATACAATAAAGCATTTACACACACATTTATCTTAACTTCTTAACAACAAGGAAAAGTAATGCAAAACTGTGAATAGTTGAAATAAAAAGTGTTTGACTCTACAGACCTCATGTTGTATCAGAAACAATTATAATTTTTGCTAAATCATGCACCTGACTTATTTCTGTAAGAAAGGGAGACAGTGCGTTGAACAGGGATATTGCAGAATGGTATGTTTTATGGTTGAAGAAAACGTATTGTGCTGTGGAACGACTTGGATAGTTTTTCGTAGATTGTAAGTGTTTGAATGTTTAACATAGAATAAATGTTTGTTTTTCAGGAGGAATATAATACATTCAAGAATATAAATGTCAGAAAATGTCAAAAGGTTGTTTGTGGAAAATAAATTTATGCACCCAAAAAATTATTCTAAAAGCCTTCTTCTGTATGTGTAACCCAATATTCTTTTGGATGTCGATGATTTATAATCCTAAATTGCAACTCCATAGCCTACACATAAACAAACACTCTTATTAACACAAGAAGTACTAATTATTTATTGGAAAAAGGGGAAACCTTTGGAGGACCATAATATAGCTGTTCAATGTACTACTTACCTTATCATAGTGATCTGAGAGATTAAGGTATGAATAAATGACAAAATCTGAGAAGGTCGTAGAAGAACTTGCTTCAATTAAATCCCCCTTAATTTCAATACTATGGTTGGTTGTATTACCTCTATTTATTAATATAAAGTTGAAGTAATAGAATTTTAATTTATATTGATTTACTATGTACTACGTCATTGTTACCCAGCTAGTGGAACAATAAATTACTTTGAACAAAAGTATTAAATTCGAGAAGAGTGTGAGACTGATTACAGACACTGAGAGACGTCTCAACAGCAAATAAACATAAATTGACACCACATACACTTCGTGTGATATCTTTTATAAACCGAACCTTGAGGTACCTCAGAGAAACAACTTTATCACACTTGCTGGCAACAGAAATGTCCGATTTAATTTAAGAATCTCACTTCAACGGTTTGTTTTCTGTGGATAACACAATACGTCAACCATTTTCTTACTTTTCCCTAATACCAAATGATCCTAGTTTCCTTAAGAGAATCTGATGATTTACAATGTTAAATTTTTTTTAAACTTACATGGTGCTTCCATTCTATAATGAAAAAGGAAACTTAAGTTAAGAAATACAGAACCACAATTATTAGCCCTTCAATTTCAAATCTATTTGATGCATTTATTGCCACGGGTTTTCCAAACACTATAGAACACTGTATCCTGGAAAAACTTCATTATTTAGTCATTTTTGTCTTTTGTAATATTTAGTTGGTCAAAATTATTAAAAATAAAATAGCGATCAATTATTTTTTAGCATTATAATAATTAAATAATAATAGTCCTGAGATCAACCTGGAGGACTAATGAATGTAATTAGGTAAGTGATACAACAAGAGTCAATATGAGCTTTCCCTGGGGTATCAATCGATCTGCACTCATCATGCACACATTACACCTCACTTAATTAAAATATGCTATAATTATGAACACGGGAATGTTATGAATGTTTTACGTAATAATTAAATGTGAACACATGCTCTTGAGGGGGAATCTTTCGACATTCGCGAATGAACAGACAAAGTTTGGAAAATGAGATATTCTTAAAGTTCTCCACAATGGAGTTACGTTTCTACTTCGTATTTTTTAGTATAACATGTTATGTAATATGTATATCGCTTGTTATGAACATATGTTGATGGGAATTGTTACGAGGGTTCATCTGATTGAGGTCTATTGATGTTTAGATTCAAGCATAATTTTTCTGTGGCCCCTGTGGCAGCGTACTCAGCTTTAATATTTATAATGTATCAATTTAAGAACAATTGTTTATTCCGCTTATATACGAAAATATGTATTAATAAATGTTGGTATGTTTCTTTATATGGTTTCATTAAATTGATTTTTGCATTAAAAACGTATTTTTGCAGTCCCTGTTACAGTAAACCTGCGTAATCAGTCCCAATGTAATTCTTACGAAGAATAAATAAACTATCATATCTCGCTTATTTATGAATATATAATTTGATGAAACTTGGCTAGTGACTTATTGTGGAGTTACATTAGTTTTAACAATTTGTTGATTAGCATATTACATGTTACGGGATGTAATAAAATAGTCTTACAACACTTAAAAATATATTTACACTTATACTGATTCACATACAGACGATAAACATATATAAAATATGGTACAAGGCTATCGATTTCGACCAGTCATACCGGTCATCATTGGGCCGGTGTGACTGGTCGAAATCGATAGCCTTGTACCATCTGTTATAAATGTTTACCGTCTGCATGTGAATCAGTATAAGTGTAAATATATGCTTAAGTGTTGTAAGACGTCTTTTATTATATCCCGTAATTAGTTTTAAATATGCTGAGTATGCAGGTTTGCTGCAAAAGGGTTATTTGCAATATTATTACAAACCAAAAGTAAATTTTCGGTTATCACAAACCTAGTTTAAGATAGTTAATTTAGCCAATAATCCCTTTTCGTACACTACTTGTGATCAGTATAAACCTTTTGTTTCAACAGCACAGAAGCCTAAAAACACCTAAATGTTAATGTCTAAGCTCCAAGGTCTTAAAATGGTTACTGTGCATAACTATGCAGTACTACACAATATTATAAAAAGTTGAACATATTACGCAGGTTTACTGTAACAGGGGCTGCAAAAATAAGGTTTTAATGCAAATATAAATTTAACGAAACCATATAAAGAAACATACCAACCATTATTAATATATGTTCCTATATATACTTAAAAAAGTCCCAATGTCGAATACCTTAACTATATCACAGATAATGATAAAAGATGACCGTGCAATAAACTTAAGTGTCCTCTACATAGAGGCCACTATAAACTACCACCATTCAGTACATGTTGAGGCTTCTAATGGATCATCATTACCAATAGCCATATCTGATATATAACACTACTGTATAGTAACAACTTAGCATAGCAATCAGTGAAAGCGTGTTAATCAATCAAATGCCTTGATTGATTGACACACTTTCACTGACTGATGATTGTTAATTTGAGGTCTAGGTCATTCTTTTTTTAGATAAATCGTATTGATATTTTTATTTGCATCTTCTGTAACTGTTTAATGGCCATTAGATCGTAGCAATCATCAATCTGATTCATAGGAAAACAATTGTTAATGAATGGCTTTTAATTTTATATACAGAGGTAATTTATCTTACGAAATTTACATATACGAATCTTTCACTGAAGATTCTGTAAAAAAGGATCCAGTAGCCAACATTCATCTTAGATGTGTTCTTCCTTTTTAAATTTTTTAACAAGTGTTTTGATTATGAAGGATGTGGAATACTTCAATCGAATAATTAATATATTTAAGAAAAATATTTATTTATAAATAAATCGTGGTAAACAATTACAAAACAATTTGGAATAATTTCATGAGATTTAATAAATAAACCGATATCCTCTCTACTCTGCTGTAGGTTAATGTTTTATTATTTTGTACACCCCGTATATATCCTTCTTTATTTTAAAAATAACATAACTAAGTACGTATCACAGCTTCAGAATAATGATTTTGTCAATATTAATTTCTTCAAAACTGCAACGAAAGAATAAACAATAGCAGAGAAATCAATAGAAGCTTCCTTCATATATAGGTCAATGTAAGCGTACCGTCATTCAGTGTGTATTGTCGAGGCTGATGCATCGTCTCTACCAACACTCATTGAGATGAAACAACGTTGGAGGAACACAAGATAGCAGAGCAATCAAAGGAAGTGTTCCACAGACATCGATCAGTGTAAGCTATATCTTGGTTCAGTGTGTACATTGTTTCACAGTATGTAGCTTACCAACAATCACAAATAAGATGAACTAAACTATATTTGAGGAACACATGATAGCAGAGCAATCAATGTAAGTGTTCCGCATACATATGTCAATGTAAGCTGCACCATAATTCATCGTGTATTGTTGAAGATGATGGATTGTCTCTAAACTTCTGAGATGAAACTACATTTGATGAAACACAAGATAGCAGAGCAATCAATGTAAGTGCTCAGCACATATCGGTCAATGTAAGCCGCACCATCATTCATCGTGTATTGTTGATGATGATGGATTGTCTCTACACTCCCTGAGATGAAACTACTTTTGATGAAACACAAGATAGCAGAGCAATCAATGTAAGTGCTCAGCACATATCGGTCAATGTAAGCTGCACCATCATTCATCGTGTATTGTTGATGATGATGGATTGTCTCTACACTCCCTGAGATGAAACTACTTTTGATGAAACACAAGATAGCAGAGCAATCAATGTAAGTGCTCAGCACATATCGGTCAATGTAAGCTGCACCATCATTCATCGTGTATTGTTGATGATGATGGATTGTCTCTACACTCCCTGAGATGAAACTACTTTTGATGAAACACAAGATAGCAGAGCAATCAATGTAAGTGCTCAGCACATATCGGTCAATGTAAGCTGCACCATCATTCATCGTGTATTGTTGAAGATCATGGATTTGTCTCTACACTCCCTGAGATGAAACTACTTTTGAGAAACACAAGATAGCAGAGCAATCAATGTAAGTGCTCAGCACATCTCGGTCAATGTAAGCTGCACCATCATTCATCGTGTATTGTTGAAGATCATGGATTTGTCTCTACACTCCCTGAGATGAAACTACTTTTGAGAAACACAAGATAGCAGAGCAATCAATGTAAGTGCTCAGCACATCTCGGTCAATGTAAGCTGCACCATCATTCATCGTGTATTGTTGATGATGATGGATTGTCTCTAAACTTCTGAGATGAAACTACTTTTGAGAAACACAAGATAGCAGAGCAATCAATGTAAGTGCTCAGCACATATCGGTCAATGTAAGCTGCACCATCATTCATCGTGTATTGTTGAAGATGATGGATTGTCTATAAACTTCTGAGATGAAACTACTTTTGATGAAACACAAGATAGCAGAGCAATCAGTGTAAGTGCTCAGCACATATCGGTCAATGTAAGCTGCACCATCATTCATCGCGTGTTGTTGATGATGATGGATTGTCTCTACACTCCCTGAGATGAAACTACTTTTGATGAAACACTAGATAGCAGAGCAATCAATGTAAGTGCTCAGCACATATCGGTCAATATAAGCTGTACCATCATTCATCACGTGTTGTTGATGATGAAGGATTGTCTCTACACTCCCTGAGATAAAAGTACTTTTGATGAAACACAAGATAGCAGAGCAATCAATGTAAGTGCTCAGCACATCTCGGTCAATGTAAGCTGCACCATCATTCATCGTGTATTGTTGAAGATCATGGATTTGTCTCTACACTCCCTGAGATGAAACTACTTTTGAGAAACACAAGATAGCAGAGCAATCAGTGTAAGTGCTCAGCACATATCGGTCAATATAAGCTGTACCATCATTCATCGTGTGTTGTTGATGATGAAGGATTGTCTCTACACTCCCTGAGATAAAAGTACTTTTGATGAAACACAAGATAGCAGAGCAATCAATGTAAGTGCTCAGCACATCTCGGTCAATGTAAGCTGCACCATCATTCATCGTGTATTGTTGAAGATCATGGATTTGTCTCTACACTCCCTGAGATGAAACTAATTTTGAGAAACACAAGATAGCAGAGCAATCAATGTAAGTGCTCAGCACATATCGGTCAATGTAAGCTGCACCATCATTCGTCGTGTATTGTTGATGATGATGGATTGTCTCTAAACTTCTGAGATGAAACTACTTTTGAGAAACACAAGATAGCAGAGCAATCAATGTAAGTGCTCAGCACATCTCGGTCAATGTAAGCTGCACCATCATTCATCGTGTATTGTTGATGATGATGGATTGTCTCTAAACTTCTGAGATGAAACTACTTTTGAGAAACACAAGATAGCAGAGCAATCAATGTAAGTGCTCAGCACATATCGGTCAATGTAAGCTGCACCATCATTCATCGTGTATTGTTGATGATGATGGATTGTCTCTAAACTTCTGAGATGAATCTACTTTTGAGAAACACAAGATAGCAGAGCAATCAATGTAAGTGCTCAGCACATATCGATCAATGTAAGCTGCACCATCATTCATCGTGTATTGTTGATGATGATGGATTGTCTCTACACTCCCTGAGATGAAACTACTTTTGATGAAACACAAGATAGCAGAGCAATCAATGTAAGTGCTCAGCACATATCGGTCAATGTAAGCTGCACCATCATTCATCGTGTATTGTTGATGATGATGGATTGTCTCTAAACTTCTGAGATGAAACTACTTTTGAGAAACACAAGATAGCAGAGCAATCAATGTAAGTGCTCAGCACATCTCGGTCAATGTAAGCTGCACCATAATTCATCGTGTATTGTTGATAATGATGAATTATCTCTAAACTTCTGAGATAAAACTACTTTTGATGAAACACAACATAGCAGAGCAATCAGTGTAAGTGCTCAGCACATATCGGTCAATGTAAGCTGCACCATCATTCATCGTGTATTTATTGTTGATGATGATGGATTGTCTCTAAACTTCTGAGATGAAACTACTTTTGAGAAACACAAGATAGCAGAGCAATCAGTGTAAGTGCTCAGCACATATCGGTCAATGTAAGCTGCACCATCATTCATCGTGTATTGTTGATGATGATGGATTGTCTCTACACTCCCTGAGATGAAACTACTTTTGATGAAACACAAGATAGCAGAGCAATCAGTGTAAGTGCTCAGCACATATCGGTCAATGTAAGCTGCACCATCATTCATCGTGTGTTGTTGATGATGATGGATTGTCTCTACACTCCCTGAGATGAAACTACTTTTAATGAAACACAAGATAGCAGAGCAATCAATGTAAGTGCTCAGCACATATCGGTCAATATAAGCTGTACCATCATTCATCACGTGTTGTTGATGATGATGGATTCTCTCTACACTCCCTGAGATAAAAGTACTTTTGATGAAACACAAGATAGCAGAGCAATCAATGTAAGTGCCCAGCACATCTCGGTCAATGTAAGCTGCACCATCATTCATCGTGTATTGTTGAAGATCATGGATTTGTCTCTACACTCCCTGAGATGAAACTACTTTTAATGAAACACAAGATAGCAGAGCAATCAATGTAAGTGCTCAGCACATATCGGTCAATGTAAGCTGCACCATCATTCATCGTGTATTGTTGATGATGATGGATTGTCTCTACACTCCCTGAGATGAAACTACTTTTGATGAAACACAAGATAGCAGAGCAATCAATGTAAGTGCTCAGCACATCTCGGTCAATCTAAGCTGCACCATAATTCATCGTGTATTGTTGATAATGATGAATTGTCTCTAAACTTCTGAGATGAAACTACATTTGATGAAACACAAGATAGCAGAGCAATCAGTGTAAGTGCTCAGCACATATCGGTCAATGTAAGCTGCACCATAATTCAAAGTGTATTGTTGATGATGATGGATTGTCTCTAAACTTCTGAGATGAAACTACTTTTGAGTAACACAAAATAGAAGAGTAATCAATATTTGTTTCTCCCACATATCAGTTTGCTATATCTCAACTCAGTGTGTAAATATATTTTCAGTGGATTAGCTCTGCCAACAGTTATCACGTATAAGTTAATAACACTTCTGAGGAACAGAAGATCGAGGTATAGTGGAAAATCAATTATTTAGTGTATATTACTAATAGATTACTTAATAACTCAGCAGACTACTGATTAAGCGGTTTTCTTGCAGCACTTGCGCTGGATATATCCAACAAACGATGTAAGTAATTAAGACTGTTCCCAAAATATGACTGGAGCAGCGAACACCGAATAGTGACATGGCGTATTTAATATCTTTCATAACTCACACAGTTTTTTGTTTATATCTTTCCAAGTTTTCTAAGTTAACTAAGTTCTAAGTTCTAGTTCTAAGTTAACTATACCGAATAATGCAAGATAGAGTAATCAATGTAAGCGTTGCTTACATGTTCTCAACATAAACTACCATCATTCAGTGTGTATTGATATTTCTGATGGATTATTCATACTAACGATCATACATGGGGTACAATTTCCTCCGAAGAATACAACATAATAGAGCAACAATGAGGGAGTTACTCATATTTTTGTTATAAGCTGTACCAACATGCGTCGGTGCTTCTCATGGATGCATACACCATGTCTGAGGTACAACTACTTCCAAATATTGCAAGAAAACGTAAATAAAATCTTTGCTCATAGTTCTTCTTACATTAATGTCTTACCGTTTGCTGTTATTGCATATATTATTACTTTGTATACTATTTTCTACTGTATTACATTGTAATCTCAGTTTGTATTCGTTTTGACTTTACCATGTCTTTAAAGTATAGAAATAGTGGAGTAATCATTCAGAGTGCTAAAAACATCGATTTAACCCTCCATCATTCAGTGAACATCCATTGGCTTTGATGGATTATCACCGTCATCTCTGAGGTAAAAATAGAACCTAAGTCTTCGGTGTCTTCACACATTCGGGTCAGAAAGTTATTTATCGAGATAGAATTTAAGAGACATAAGATAAGCGATACAATTTTTATTTCACATCATTTTATTCCCATTTATTTCTAAATTGGGTTATTTTTTGCGTCATAGACCTTTCAATACCATTTAATCTTATTCAATGTTATCTTTCTTATTGCTTTAAATGTTCTTCCATATTAATGCGAAATTCGGGATCAGAATCCACGAGTTCTTATTAAACAATTTTAGAACATTATTGAACTCATTAAAACAATAAAATTCTATCAATTTTTTGGCAGAAATGGCGAGTGGACAAAGAATAATATAAAAATGTCAACCCACCAGTTGTGTGGACATTAGTAGGGGGCAATAGCCGATTCAAAACCAGCAAAATCCTCAGTAATCCTCAGAGGATCAATCCTCCCCCCCCCGTCACGTGACCCATTAACCTAACTTAAACCTGGCGCCTGGCGTGAGGAGCCTGAGGAGCACCCCCCCCCGACGCCCCCCCCGACCGAAATCAGCATGTAAGTGAGGAGCCCCCCCCCAACGCCCCCCCCCGACGCCCCCCCCGACCGAAATAAGCATGTAAGTGAGGAGCCCCCCCCTCCCCCCCCCGGTCGCCAGCGGCACTTTTCGTGATGACCTTGAACATGAGGAAAAAACTTTCGAAAATTAATAACTAGCCTATTTATCCATCGATTCCCACGGGACTTTTTCCAGAGTGTAGGCCTATCCTAGAGGAAGCGAATGACGTAAGAACCCCATAGATCCGCCATTAAACAAGGCCGCTATTAATTTATAACCGTGTTTTCCTTATGGGATCTCAGCTGTTTCCCAACCGATTTTGACGAAACCTCACCACATGTCAGGCGGCGGCTTAAGTAAACCATCGCTTAAAGAAAATTGAAAATCCACCGTTAAACGGACCCGCTATTAATTTTTAACCGCGTTTTCCTTATGGGATCTCAGCTGTTTACCGACCGATTTTGATGAAACTTCACCACATGTCAGGCGGCGGCCTAAGGAAACCATCGCTTAAAGAAAATTGAGAATCCACCGTTAAACGGGCCCGCTATTAATTTTTAAACGCGTTTTCCTCATGGGATCTCGGCTGTTTGCCGACCAAACTCGATGTGACGTGTCAAGGCGCGTGCTAGGGCCTACGTGACTGTCCCAGCCTGTCCACTCCTCCTCCACTCCGCTATCCCTCCACTCCTCCTCCACTCCGCTACCCCTGTCGTGGACCGCGGTGACATCACCTCCATGCCTACGTGACCGTCCGGGCCTGTTTACTCATTAGCGGTTCCGAGAACTGTTTACTGCTTTCACCGCCTACTGTACGGTACGTAGCTATGTTACTTCAGTGATTGTCATCGCTTCCTTCATTCAGTTTGTGTTTGGAGCCCAGTGTGTGTAGACGTTCTACTTCAGTGCTGTGCTAGTCCTTACCGTACCATATTCCGAGATCTGTTAAACGTAAGTATATGTAGTCTTATAAGTTGTAGTGTGAACCGCCTCAGGCCGTTTACTCATTAGCGATAATTGCCGCGATTTCGAGAAATGTTCCACCGCCTTCTACTGTACGGTACGTAGCTATGTTACTTAAGTGATTGTCATCGCTTCCTTCATTCAGTTTGCGTTTGGAGCTCAGTGTGTGTAGACGTTCTACTTCAGTGCTGTGCTAGCCTTTACTGCACCATATTCCGAGATTTTTAAACGTAAGTATATGTAGCTCTTAGAAGTTGTAGTGTGGAAGACTATTACATTCCCCTTTATAGTAAGATTCTCATTTAAGGTATGATCGTTCAGCAACTTTGAAGTCAGAATGTGCAAAGAGAGGTCTGGCTTGTTAATAGAAGTTGAATAATCTGTTCTTTGCTAAAACCAATTTAATAAACGAGGAAACCCGTGTACTAACATTAAATTTGCCATGGCCTTGACTCTTGTCTACCACGCATAAAGTATGTGTTATGTTACCAATGAAGTGTTCTCGTTGCGACTAATTTGTAAATGCAAGAGACTTGTCATATTCGTTGTTGCAGATGAACAACCAACACATGTGCGAGGTCTGTGGCCGAGCCTTCAGCCTGCTCGGAAACCTGAGGGGACACGTGGAGTCCGCCCACAACGCCAGACGTCACGACTGCCACGTCTGCGGTAGGCGCTTCACAAGAGGCGACAACCTCCACCGCCACGTCGCCACGGTTCACGGACCACACGCCGCGGCAGAGCCCCAACCGCAACGAGCGGACCATGCCTGCCGACTGTGCCCGGCCATCTTCGCCAGCCTGGAGGACGTGCGCCGCCACATGCAAGCAGCTCACTCCGCGATGCCAGCAGCAGCTCCTTCCTCCTCCTCGAACTCCGATTGCCACGTGGAGTGCGAGCGATACGGTGGACGCTTCGACCGAGACCTGGAACTGAGACGACACGTCCGGACCGTCCATCCTCCCACGTTCCGTTGCGCCTACTGCGACCGCGGGTTTACCCGTCGCTTCAACCGCGACCAGCACGAGTCTCACAACTGCCCTGTTGTGAGGAACCTGGCTCAAGAACCATCCGAGTTCCGCTGCGTGTACTGCGACAAGGGGTTTACTCGCCGCTTCAACCGCGACCATCACCAGTCTCACAACTGCCCTGTTGTGAGGGACCTGACCCAAGACCGACTGCCTAGGTTGTCCTCTCCTCCTCTTCCTCACAACTACCAGTCGTTGCGCCAAGGAGCCAGCGCCGAGCCCCGACCGCGCCAAGTGCCCAGCGCCGAGCCGCGACCAGGACCGAGCACCGAGCCACAGCCAGGGCCCAACACCGAGCCCCAGCCCCGCCCAGGACCTAGCGCCGAGCCTCAGACCATCGATGACGAGATGGTGGGTGGCGGCCGCCCCGTGTTCCAGCTCGTGCATCGGGCCTTCCGGAGTCGCCTCCTCACCTACCGCCTGGCCCGGCCGTTAGACGCCTTGCTGACCGTTGAGGATGCGCTGACCCTGTTGTTTGACGAGGTTCTGGACCTGATGAGAACGTCATGACCCAACATCCGAGCATCAAGGCGAACATGGTCCTGGAATGTGAGTTCTCCAACATTCACGGGGCCACCTGCCTGCGCTCCTTCAACACGAAGAACGTCCCACTGACCGAGGCCTCCGACTTGGAGGCTTTCCTCTCCGCGACGTTCGAGACGATCGTGAAGAAGAAGGAGCAGTGCGAACTGGTAGGCAGCGGCTGGACATACCTGCGTATACGGGACCTGGAGATCCGCGTGAACGAGTACACGCCGCTCGGGGGCAGAGCGTATCTCCAGCTGCCAAGGGCTATTGCAGACATGCGCGCTGTTGTCAATGTGCTAAACGCCGACGAAATGTGCTTCATGTACGCTATCCTGGCCAAGTTCGTTGCGCGACACGCGGAGAGACCTGCAGCGTACACGCCGGACATCATCGCTCGCTACGACTGGACCGGTTTGCGTTTCCCCGTGACGCTCAAGGACATCAAGACCTTCGAGGGCAAGAACAACATCAGCGTAAACGTCTACGGGACCGAGCATGCGATGATGGGAAGACGCCCTGACGGAACTCCCAAGTTCATGGATAGGGCCTACCCCTTGAAGATCTGCAAGCGAGAGCTTGAAGACCACAGGGACCTGCTGTACATGACCACCGACGGGGACAGCCACTACGCATACATCACGGACCTGAGTCGACTGGTCCGTCGCCAGCTCACTGACCACGGGCATAGGATCTACGTCTGTAAGCGGTGCTTCGCTTACTTCGACAATCAACCCAACAAGCTAGGGTTGACGGGCGCTCAGCGTCTGGAGGAGCACAGGCGTTACTGCTACGCCAAGGCTCCCCTTCGCCTGGACTTGCCGAAGAAGCAGCAGATCCGCTTCACCCATCCAGAGTACACTAGGTGGGAGAGGTTCAGCATCTACGCGGACTTCGAGTGTGCTCTGCAGCCTGTCGCTGTTGACCCGGTGGAAGCGCCGCCGCCCGGCACGACGCCCCTGCAAATGCACGTCCCGTACGCCTTCGCCTACCAGATCGTGGATTCGCTCGGCCTGGAGGAGTTTGAGCCGCGGGTATACTTCGGAGCTGACGCGTCCAAGGTCTTTATGGAACGGCTCAAGATGGACGTGCTGAGCCTGTGGGAGTTCCTGTTCAGCACGAGAGCTCTGCACCCTTCTCTGACCCGGCAGGAAATGGACGAGTATCTCGCAGCGACCCGCTGCTACCTCTGCGGCAAGGAGTTCACCGAGCTGAACGTCAAGGTGCGGGACCACAACCACGCCCCGCCTTACGAGTTCCGAGGAGCGGCGCACCGCTCGTGCAATCTGCGGTACAGGGAGCAGCGGGTCATCAACTGCTATTTCCACAACCTGTCCAACTACGACGCTCACTTCGTAGTGCGGGAGCTGGCCATCGACCCCGGTGATGTGGACGTGCTGGCGCACACCGAAGAGCGCTACATCGCCTTCACCAAGCGGTTTCATTTTGGCCAGCCCGGGGACAACCAACGACAGAGCAGTTTCGCGGTGCGGTTCCTCGACACCTACAGGTTCTTGTCCATGAGCCTGGCCAGCCTGGCAGCGGGACTGCCCACCGACAAGATGCGCGAGACCAGGAAGCGGTTCCCCGACGACCGGCTGTTCGACCTGGTGCGCAGGAAGGGCGTGTTCCCCTACGACTTTGTCACATCGTACGAAACGCTGTACAGGACCAGGGAGCTGCCGCCCAAGGAGGCGTTTAGGAACACCATGACCCTGGAGGACGTCAAGGACGAGGACTACCAACACGCCCTCAACGTGTGGCGAGCCTTCGAGTGTCACCACCTCAAGGACTACGCCGACACGTACCTGCGCTGTGACATCGCCCTCCTCACCGACGTCTTCGAGCAGTTCCGTGACACCTCTTTGGCCGAGTACGGACTGGACCCCGCCCACTACTACACCCTGCCATCCTACGCTTGGGACGTCATGTTGAAGACCTGCGACGTGGAGCTGGACACGCTGCAGGATTTCGACATGTACCTCTTCGTGGAGCAAGGCATCCGAGGAGGCATCTCTCAGGCCGTCACCCGCTACGCCAAGGCCAACCAGGATCGGTGCCCGGACTACCGCCCCGACGAGCCGACACGCCACCTCCTGTACCTGGACGCCAACAACCTCTACGGCTGGGCCATGTCCCAGTACCTGCCCACCGGAGACTTCCAGTGGCTCAGCCGTGAGGAGATCGACTCCTTGGACATTGGCGCGCTGGATGCCGAAGCGGAACGGGGTTACATCCTCGAAGTGGACCTCCGCTACCCCGCCCACCTCCACGACCTGCACAAGGACCTCCCTTACTGCTGCGAGACCAAGCGTCCGCCGACAGGGAAATACCCCAAACTGATGACCACCCTGGACGACAAGATGCATTACGTCTGCCATTACAGGGTCTTGCAGCAGGCGCTGAACAACGGACTGGAGCTTGCGGCTGTGCACAGGGCGATCTCGTTTCGCCAGTCTCGGTGGCTAGAGCCCTACATCCTCATGAATACCGAGCTGCGGAAGAAGGCCAAGACCAAGTTCGAGCAAGACTTTTTCAAGTTAATGAATATCGCGGTCTTTGGCAAAACCATCGAGAACGTCCGCAAGCGCCTGAACGTCAAGCTGGTCTGCACTCCGGAGAAGTTCTCCAAGTACGTGGCCAAGTCCAATTTCCTAGACCGCACGTATTACACGGAGGACGTAGCTCTCGTGCACCTCGCCAGGGTCAACATCGTCCTGGAAAAGCCCATATACGTCGGCATGTCTGTCCTGGAGCTGAGCAAGTGGCTCATGTACGAGTTTCTGCGGAAGATGAAGGACCGCTACGGTGACCGCTTAAACGTAGACTACATGGACACTGACAGCTTCGTGTTCGACATCCTATCCCGGGACATCTACAGGGAGATGATGGAGCACTTGGACGACTTCGATACCAGCGCCTACCCGAGGTCTCACCCCTGCTACAGCCCCGCCAACGCCAAGGTGATTGGCAAGTTCAAGGACGAGTGTAACGGCCGATCCTTGTTCGAGTACCTCGGCCTGCGCTCGAAACTCTACTTCATGGACGTTGAGGACGAAGACAACGGATCCAAGGCGATCAAGCGAGCCAAGGGAGCCGCCAAGGGGGTTGTTAAAAACGTCCTAACCCCCGACGCCTACAGGGAATGTCTGTTTGACGGGGTGTTGAAAACCACCGTCAACACCCGTTTCCAGTCGTACCTGCACCGTGTCTTCACCGTACAAGTAGAAAAGCTATCCTTGAGCCCGGCCGATGATAAACGCTACGTCTTGGCCGATGGTATCAACACCTTACCTTGGGGGCATAAGGACATCCCACCACTGTCCGCAGCAAGAAGGCGAGGCAATCCCGAGGAGGAGCGAGGCGAGCCTATGGAGGTGGACGAGGAGGAGGACATGAACGAAGAGTTCCCGGTGTAGATTTAAGTGTAAATAGAACTAGGTTAACTTTGTAAATATTTTGTAAATAGTATTCGTAAGCAAATATAGTCAAACAGTTTAGTTTACAGCATACATCTGTGTTGTTACTACCCCTTGCATTTCCCTGACATTTACTTTCAAAAGACTCTTCTAATGCAAAACCGAATTTGTCGAAACTACTTTCAAAATTAACCTTTTATGAAATTGTAAAACTATCATGTTTTCAAAAACAAAACTTTCAAAATTGTTAAAAATTCGATATTCTTTCTTAAATACTAAAGAGAAGGACAAGTGAAAACAACAGTTAACGAGAAACAAAACATTTATTGAAACACAATAAGAATATACACACAAACATATTACAATCAAGAACTCAAAAGGTATTTACACAAAAATAGTCTTAAGCGAAGATGGAGTAGAAGAGCCTGCGGACCAGTGCGTCGTTGATGGTGGGAGTGACCGGGTCGAAGAGCTGCACGTAGTCGCTGAGTGGTATACCGAGGACCGCCCGACAGTACAGGTAGGTGAGGCAGTAGTGGTCATAAACAGAAGTACCGTAGCCCTGGAGTCGATACCTGTTGTAGAGACCGCCACGTAGCTCAGTCCGGGGATTGCCACCAGGCGCTTCTCAATCTGGGTGGTGTTCATCGCGGGCGGAAGCAGTCCCCGCCGATTGTGTGATACCCTCATTACTACCAGTTGCACACTTTATCACCACCGGCTTCACTGTATGTGTCAAACCAGTGACTCTGGGGACTCCTGAATAACGGTCCACCCAAAGGTTTTCCAATCGCGTTATGATGTTCATAATCATAATGTAGATTTCATAGTCTTTATTTTCATCCAAATATAAGTTGCAACCATGTGTATACTGACCTCTATGATGTAACTGGATGTTCAAGAACACATTACCCTGATTGGCGGGATTTTGTACTGTATGTTGATAACCGGAATCGACCCAACTGACAGTCGGTGGTGAATCGTTCGAATCTTTTTCCACAAGCTCCAAGTCTCCAGGTAGTTCCGGGGGATTGACACTTCTACTGTTGTCGTTTATGCAACTGCTGACGTTCTGGGAACCTCCCCCTTCGGTTATTTGGTTGGATGATGGTGATGCAAAGTCTTCAGATATCTCCGGAGCATTGCCACTTTCAATGTCGTTTATGCAACTGCTATCAATACATGTGTTGACTTTCTGCGGACCTCTTCCTGCTGAGGTTTGAATGAACGATCTCGGTTGTGAGGAACGATTGTTTCTTCGCTTCCTTCTAACACAGAGGTGGTGCTGACGATGATGGAGACGAAGTCCATTTCGCGACGTGAACGACTCCTCGCAGTATGGACATTTCCAGGTCGCCAGCTTCGATGGTGTGGCGACTGACCGTTTCAGTGATGGTGCTGGCGGTGGTTGTTCAGGACTTCGTGGAGAAAAGTACATGGTGCTGTAGCCTTCCATCGCTTCCAACTCCTTCAACAACGTCTGGACTGATTCATCCACTTCGATTGCACTAGCCATGTTTGTGTTTACTCTGCAACATCACTAGACAAACTGAAGGTGCGCGTCTGCATTTACTGAAGTAACAAAGCTACGTACCGTACAGTAGAAGGCGGTGGACAATTCTCGAAATCGCGGCAATTATCGCTAATGAGTAAACAGCCTGGGGCAGTCACGTAGGCACGGGATGATGACGTCACCGCGGTCCACGACTACACTATTTAAGGTAGGTCAATGCGTGCGTGCGTGCGTGCGTGCATTGACCTACCTTCTGTCTACATTATGATTATGAACATCATAACGCGATTGGAAAACCTTTGGGTGGACCGTTATTCAGGAGTCCCCAGAGTCACTGGTTTGACACATACAGTGAAGCCGGTGGTGATAAAGTGTGCAACTGGTAGTAATGAGGGTATCACACAATCGGCGGGGACTGCTTCCGCCCGCGATGAACACCACCCAGATTGAGAAGCGCCTGGTGGCAATCCCCGGACTGAGCTACGTGGCGGTCTCTACAACAGGTATCGACTCCAGGGCTACGGTACTTCTGTTTATGACCACTACTGCCTCACCTACCTGTACTGTCGGGCGGTCCTCGGTATACCACTCAGCGACTACGTGCAGCTCTTCGACCCGGTCACTCCCACCATCAACGACGCACTGGTCCGCAGGCTCTTCTACTCCATCTTCGCTTAAGACTATTTTTGTGTAAATACCTTTTGAGTTCTTGATTGTAATATGTTTGTGTGTATATTCTTATTGTGTTTCAATAAATGTTTTGTTTCTCGTTAACTGTTGTTTTCACTTGTCCTTCTCTTTAGTATTTAAGAAAGAATATCGAATTTTTAACAATTTTGAAAGTTTTGTTTTTGAAAACATGATAGTTTTACAATTTCATAAAAGGTTAATTTTGAAAGTAGTTTCGACAAATTCGGTTTTGCATTAGAAGAGTCTTTTGAAAGTAAATGTCAGGGAAATGCAAGGGGTAGTAACAACACAGATGTATGCTGTAAACTAAACTGTTTGACTATATTTGCTTACGAATACTATTTACAAAATATTTACAAAGTTAACCTAGTTCTATTTACACTTAAATCTACACCGGGAACTCTTCGTTCATGTCCTCCTCCTCGTCCACCTCCATAGGCTCGCCTCGCTCCTCCTCGGGATTGCCTCGCCTTCTTGCTGCGGACAGTGGTGGGATGTCCTTATGCCCCCAAGGTAAGGTGTTGATACCATCGGCCAAGACGTAGCGTTTATCATCGGCCGGGCTCAAGGATAGCTTTTCTACTTGTACGGTGAAGACACGGTGCAGGTACGACTGGAAACGGGTGTTGACGGTGGTTTTCAACACCCCGTCAAACAGACATTCCCTGTAGGCGTCGGGGGTTAGGACGTTTTTAACAACCCCCTTGGCGGCTCCCTTGGCTCGCTTGATCGCCTTGGATCCGTTGTCTTCGTCCTCAACGTCCATGAAGTAGAGTTTCGAGCGCAGGCCGAGGTACTCGAACAAGGATCGGCCGTTACACTCGTCCTTGAACTTGCCAATCACCTTGGCGTTGGCGGGGCTGTAGCAGGGGTGAGACCTCGGGTAGGCGCTGGTATCGAAGTCGTCCAAGTGCTCCATCATCTCCCTGTAGATGTCCCGGGATAGGATGTCGAACACGAAGCTGTCAGTGTCCATGTAGTCTACGTTTAAGCGGTCACCGTAGCGGTCCTTCATCTTCCGCAGAAACTCGTACATGAGCCACTTGCTCAGCTCCAGGACAGACATGCCGACGTATATGGGCTTTTCCAGGACGATGTTGACCCTGGCGAGGTGCACGAGAGCTACGTCCTCCGTGTAATACGTGCGGTCTAGGAAATTGGACTTGGCCACGTACTTGGAGAACTTCTCCGGAGTGCAGACCAGCTTGACGTTCAGGCGCTTGCGGACGTTCTCGATGGTTTTGCCAAAGACCGCGATATTCATTAACTTGAAAAAGTCTTGCTCGAACTTGGTCTTGGCCTTCTTCCGCAGCTCGGTATTCATGAGGATGTAGGGCTCTAGCCACCGAGACTGGCGAAACGAGATCGCCCTGTGCACAGCCGCAAGCTCCAGTCCGTTGTTCAGCGCCTGCTGCAAGACCCTGTAATGGCAGACGTAATGCATCTTGTCGTCCAGGGTGGTCATCAGTTTGGGGTATTTCCCTGTCGGCGGACGCTTGGTCTCGCAGCAGTAAGGGAGGTCCTTGTGCAGGTCGTGGAGGTGGGCGGGGTAGCGGAGGTCCACTTCGAGGATGTAACCCCGTTCCGCTTCGGCATCCAGCGCGCCAATGTCCAAGGAGTCGATCTCCTCACGGCTGAGCCACTGGAAGTCTCCGGTGGGCAGGTACTGGGACATGGCCCAGCCGTAGAGGTTGTTGGCGTCCAGGTACAGGAGGTGGCGTGTCGGCTCGTCGGGGCGGTAGTCCGGGCACCGATCGTGGTTGGCCTTGGCGTAGCGGGTGACGGCCTGAGAGATGCCTCCTCGGATGCCTTGCTCCACGAAGAGGTACATGTCGAAATCCTGCAGCGTGTCCAGCTCCACGTCGCAGGTCTTCAACATGACGTCCCAAGCGTAGGATGGCAGGGTGTAGTAGTGGGCGGGGTCCAGTCCGTACTCGGCCAAAGAGGTGTCACGGAACTGCTCGAAGACGTCGGTGAGGAGGGCGATGTCACAGCGCAGGTACGTGTCGGCGTAGTCCTTGAGGTGGTGACACTCGAAGGCTCGCCACACGTTGAGGGCGTGTTGGTAGTCCTCGTCCTTGACGTCCTCCAGGGTCATGGTGTTCCTAAACGCCTCCTTGGGCGGCAGCTCCCTGGTCCTGTACAGCGTTTCGTACGATGTGACAAAGTCGTAGGGGAACACGCCCTTCCTGCGCACCAGGTCGAACAGCCGGTCGTCGGGGAACCGCTTCCTGGTCTCGCGCATCTTGTCGGTGGGCAGTCCCGCTGCCAGGCTGGCCAGGCTCATGGACAAGAACCTGTAGGTGTCGAGGAACCGCACCGCGAATCTGCTCTGTCGTTGGTTGTCCCCGGGCTGGCCAAAATGAAACCGCTTGGTGAAGGCGATGTAGCGCTCTTCGGTGTGCGCCAGCACGTCCACATCACCGGGGTCGATGGCCAGCTCCCGCACTACGAAGTGAGCGTCGTAGTTGGACAGGTTGTGGAAATAGCAGTTGATGACCCGCTGCTCCCTGTACCGCAGATTGCACGAGCGGTGCGCCGCTCCTCGGAACTCGTAAGGCGGGGCGTGGTTGTGGTCCCGCACCTTGACGTTCAGCTCGGTGAACTCCTTGCCGCAGAGGTAGCAGCGGGTCGCTGCGAGATACTCGTCCATTTCCTGCCGGGTCAGAGAAGGGTGCAGAGCTCTCGTGCTGAACAGGAACTCCCACAGGCTCAGCACGTCCATCTTGAGCCGTTCCATGAAGACCTTGGACGCGTCAGCTCCGAAGTATACCCGCGGCTCAAACTCCTCCAGGCCGAGCGAATCCACGATCTGGTAGGCGAAGGCGTACGGGACGTGCATTTGCAGGGGCGTCGTGCCGGGCGGCGGCGCTTCCACCGGGTCAACAGCGACAGGCTGCAGAGCACACTCGAAGTCCGCGTAGATGCTGAACCTCTCCCGCCTAGTGTACTCTGGATGGGTGAAGCGGATCTGCTGCTTCTTCGGCAAGTCCAGGCGAAGGGGAGCCTTGGCGTAGCAGTAACGCCTGTGCTCCTCCAGACGCTGAGCGCCCGTCAACCCTAGCTTGTTGGGTTGATTGTCGAAGTAAGCGAAGCACCGCTTACAGACGTAGATCCTATGCCCGTGGTCAGTGAGCTGGCGACGGACCAGTCGACTCAGGTCCGTGATGTATGCGTAGTGGCTGTCCCCGTCGGTGGTCATGTACAGCAGGTCCCTGTGGTCTTCAAGCTCTCGCTTGCAGGTCTTCAAGGGGTAGGCCCTATCCATGAACTTGGGAGTTCCATCAGGGCGTCTTCCCATCATCGCGTGCTCGGTCCCGTAGACGTTTACGCTGATGTTGTTCTTGCCCTCGAAGGTCTTGATGTCCTTGAGCGTCACGGGGAAACGCAAACCGGTCCAGTCGTAGCGAGCGATGATGTCCGGCGTGTACGCTGCAGGTCTCTCCGCGTGTCGCGCAACGAACTTGGCCAGGATAGCGTACATGAAGCACATGTCGTCGGCGTTTAGCACATTGACAACAGCGCGCGTGTCTGCAATAGCCCTTGGCAGCTGGAGATACGCTCTGCCCCCGAGCGGCGTGTACTCGTTCACGCGGATCTCCAGGTCCCGTATACGCAGGTATGTCCAGCCGCTGCCTACCAGTTCGCACTGCTCCTTCTTCTTCACGATCGTCTCGAACGTCGCGGAGAGGAAAGCCTCCAAGTCGGAGGCCTCGGTCAGTGGGACGTTCTTCGTGTTGAAGGAGCGCAGGCAGGTGGCCCCGTGAATGTTGGAGAACTCACATTCCAGGACCATGTTCGCCTTGATGCTCGGATGTTGGGTCATGACGTTCTCATCAGGTCCAGAACCTCGTCAAACAACAGGGTCAGCGCATCCTCAACGGTCAGCAAGGCGTCTAACGGCCGGGCCAGGCGGTAGGTGAGGAGGCGACTCCGGAAGGCCCGATGCACGAGCTGGAACACGGGGCGGCCGCCACCCACCATCTCGTCATCGATGGTCTGAGGCTCGGCGCTAGGTCCTGGGCGGGGCTGGGGCTCGGTGTTGGGCCCTGGCTGTGGCTCGGTGCTCGGTCCTGGTCGCGGCTCGGCGCTGGGCACTTGGCGCGGTTGGGGCTCGGCGCTGGCTCCTTGGCGCAACGACTGGTAGTTGTGAGGAAGAGGAGGAGAGGACAACCTAGGCAGTCGGTCTTGGGTCAGGTCCCTCACAACAGGGCAGTTGTGAGACTGGTGATGGTCGCGGTTGAAGCGGCGAGTAAACCCCTTGTCGCAGTACACGCAGCGGAACTCGGATGGTTCTTGAGCCAGGTTCCTCACAACAGGGCAGTTGTGAGACTCGTGCTGGTCGCGGTTGAAGCGACGGGTAAACCCGCGGTCGCAGTAGGCGCAACGGAACGTGGGAGGATGGACGGTCCGGACGTGTCGTCTCAGTTCCAGGTCTCGGTCGAAGCGTCCACCGTATCGCTCGCACTCCACGTGGCAATCGGGGTTCGAGGAGGAGGAAGGAGCTGCTGCTGGCATCGCGGAGTGAGCTGCTTGCATGTGGCGGCGCACGTCCTCCAGGCTGGCGAAGATGGCCGGGCACAGTCGGCAGGCATGGTCCGCTCGTTGCGGTTGGGGCTCTGCCGCGGCGTGTGGTCCGTGAACCGTGGCGATGTGGCGGTGGAGGTTGTCGCCTCTTGTGAAGCGCCTACCGCAGACGTGGCAGTCGTGACGTCTGGCGTTGTGGGCGGACTCCACGTGTCCCCTCAGGTTTCCGAGCAGGCTGAAGGCTCGGCCACAGACCTCGCACATGTGTTGGTTGTTCATCTGCAACAACGAATATGATAAGTTTCTTGCATTTACAAATTAGTCGCAACGAGAACACTTCATTGGTAACATAACACATACTTTATGCGTGGTAGACAAGAGTCAAGGCCATGGCAAATTTAATGTTAGTACACGGGTTTCCTCGTTTATTAAATTGGTTTTAGCAAAGAACAGATTATTCAACTTCTATTAACAAGCCAGACCTCTCTTTGCACATTCTGACTTCAAAGTTGCTGAACGATCATACCTTAAATGAGAATCTTACTATAAAGGGGAATGTAATAGTCTTCCACACTACAACTTCTAAGAGCTACATATACTTACGTTTAACAATCTCGGAATATGGTGCAGTAAAGGCTAGCACAGCACTGAAGTAGAACGTCTACACACACTGAGCTCCAAACGCAAACTGAATGAAGGAAGCGATGACAATCACTTAAGTAACATAGCTACGTACCGTACAGTAGAAGGCGGTGGAACATTTCTCGAAATCGCGGCAATTATCGCTAATGAGTAAACGGCCTGAGGCGGTTCACACTACAACTTATAAGACTACATATACTTACGTTTAACAGATCTCGGAATATGGTGCGGTAAGGACTAGCACAGCACTGAAGTAGAACGTCTACACACACTGGGCTCCAAACACAAACTGAATGAAGGAAGCGATGACAATCACTGAAGTAACATAGCTACGTACCGTACAGTAGGCGGTGAAAGCAGTAAACAGTTCTCGGAACCGCTAATGAGTAAACAGGCCCGGACGGTCACGTAGGCATGGAGGTGATGTCACCGCGGTCCACGACAGGGGTAGCGGAGTGGAGGAGGAGTGGAGGGATAGCGGAGTGGAGGAGGAGTGGACAGGCTGGGACAGTCACGTAGGCCCTAGCACGCGCCTTGACACGTCACATCGAGTTTGGTCGGCAAACAGCCGAGATCCCATGAGGAAAACGCGTTTAAAAATTAATAGCGGGCCCGTTTAATGGTGGATTCTCAATTTTCTTTAAGCGATGGTTTCCTTAGGCCGCCGCCTGACATGTGGTGAAGTTTCATCAAAATCGGTCGGTAAACAGCTGAGATCCCATAAGGAAAACGCGGTTAAAAATTAATAGCGGGTCCGTTTAACGGTGGATTTTCAATTTTCTTTAAGCGATGGTTTACTTAGGCAGCCGCCTGACATGTGGTGAGGTTTCGTCAAAATCGGTTGGTAAACAGCTGAGATCCCATAAGGAAAACACGGTTATAAATTAATAGCGGCCTTGTTTAATGGCGGATCTATGGAGTTCTTACGTCATTCGCTTCCTCTAGGATAGGCCTACACTCTGGAAAAAGTCCCGTGGGAATCGATGGATAAATAGGCTAGTTATTAATTTTCGAAAGTTTTTTCCTCATGTTCAAGGTCATCACGAAAAGTGCCGCTGGCGACCGGTGGGGGGAGGGGGGGACTCCTCACTTACATGCTTATTTCGGTCGGGGGGGGGGCGTCGGGGGGGGGGCGTTGGGGGGGGGGCTCCTCACTTACATGCTGATTTCGGTCGGGTGGGTGGGCGTCGGGGGGGGGGCTCCTCAGGCTCCTCACGCCAGGCGCCAGGTTTAAGTTAGGTTAATGGGTCACGTGACGGGGGGGGGAGGATCGATCCTCTGAGGATTACTGAGGATTTTGCTGGTTTTGAATCGGCTATTGCCCCCTACTAATGTCCACACAACTGGTGGGTTGATTTACGGTGTGTTTTAGAACTTTGTAAACCTACTGCACATCTCGTTCATTTATCAGATGGAGTTAGGCCTACGTTCACGGGGCTACCCGGTTTTTATCTACAGTTGGGGATATACAGTACATGCTATACAATTATAAATTAATTCAGTGACTACAGATGTTTACAATGAATTATCCCTACTCATACCTTAAAAGAAAACAGAATCTGAAACGGACACCCACTTTGTCTCCCTTTTAGCCCTTTTAGACATTTCTACAAAAAAAATTATATCAAATTCGGACCATTCCTTTGGTCTCTAGATCTGTGCACATCCATTCAGAGAGATAGATAGACAGACATTACCTCAATAACAACTTGGACTTAGATACTTCCGATTGATAACTCCTAGAAGCACACACACCTAAATTTAACTGCAAATTCAAGACAGCAGAGCGATCAATGTTTTCCCTCATATGTAGGTCAACATAAACAGAACCCTCAGTCAGTGTGTGTAAATATCTTTGATGGATTAATTATTTTCGAGGTATTTACAGCAATATTTACATTTCATCTGAAACCTAACCTAACATAAACCTAACCAGATTCCTAAAATGAAGAAAAGATAATAACTAAAACTCTTGCTTAATCGGTATCCATCCCTAACTAATGTATGAACAAACAAAATATATTCGAAAATGATTGACGAATCATTAAGTCTTTTTAAGGAGAAGGATCAAGATAGAATACATGTTACCGTCTTATAAGTACTGATGTTCTGTAAGATATATTTGTTATCTGCTCTTTTAGTTTATTGCTTCTCTTTCAGTGAACTTTAAAATATTGTATTTAAGTAATCAAATATGCTAAATTATATGCGTAAAACCTACACAGGATACAATAGTTTACGTCTCACAACACTACAAAATAGATTTACACTTTTGCTGTAGTTAGACAGAAAAAGACAAATATGAATACATAAAAGATGTTAAAAGGCAATCGATTTCGACCAGTCACACCAGTCATCATCAGGCCCAGTCAGAGAATGACAGAATCACTATGGCGTCACAGCTTTTATGATGTAAGATATAAGGTGTGACGTAATTTTTAATCTGATTCTGTCATTCTCTGGTTGGGCCAGTGTAACTGGTCAAAATCGATTGCCCTGCATATATTTTATATATATTTACCGCCTTGTATTTAAGTAAAGTATAGTTGTAAATATATTGTTTGGTGTTGTGAGAGGTAATTATTTATTGTATCCTGTTTATTGAAGCAAGTAATATCATGCTACGGAAGGTATTGTTGTATGACATAAACAACGGAAACGCGATATGCTTCCAGAATACAGAAACCCCTCTGAACTCATAGCTGGTAATATGTAACTGGTGAAGTGAAAGCAAAAGTAAAAATACCCCCGTCGCAGCAAACCTGCGTACTCAGCGAATTTCCAATGCATTTATATGTTTCTCACTCCTACATAAAGCCACTTACCAAGTTTGACAAAAATACATTCATAAATAAGTGATTTATAACATTTTATTTTTCCCCATAAGAATAAAATTAGGACTGAGTACGCAGGTTTGCTGCAACGAGGAAGATAAGAAATGAGTTTTTATGCAGTTATCAATAACTGAACCAGGTGAAGCTACTTACCAAGTTTTATTAATCTATGTTTATAATTAAGGGAGATATAAAACTTTACTTATTCTCCATAAGAATAACATTAGGGCTGAGTATGCAGGTTAGCTGCTTCGAGGACAACCAACAAAACATTTATTTTTTGTGCAAATATCAATATACCAGTACAACGTGAAGCCACATACCAAGTTTCATCAATATACATTCATAAATAATGGAGATATCAAATTTGATTTATCCTCCATAAGGATAACATTGGACACTGTGTTTAGCACTTTGAATATCTCTGCAACAGTTGGACGTAGAATCACAATTTAAACACCAAAATGATTGTTTTGTGGAGCTGAAGTGATTGGTAAAAGCAAATGTGAAGTTTAAAGTAAAATTAACTGAGGAAAAGCCAAAAACCTTTTTCCCATAAGATTAACATGGGAGATTTTATGAGCATGTTTTTTCGATTTTTTCCGTAACCACTTAACCTAGGTTAATAATTCAAAGTACCATATATTTGTGTTTTTAAGTTCTATAACATGGTCAAAACCAAAATTAAGTGTTATACAAATTTTAGGTGAAAAATGCAAAAAACTGATTTTTGGAAAATTTAAAACCCCCATAAACCCCCCTTTCCATGGTACGATATGTCTGGTTTTCGAACTTTAAGTCATAAATGTCACTTTACACATTTGAGCCAAATTTCATCAAAATCGGACGATGTTTACTCAATTTATCGCATTCACGGACACACACACACACACACACACACACACACACACACACACACACATATATATACATATAATACGTGTGCAACCCCTCACATATATATATATATCACGGTTTATATATATATATATATATTTATATATATATATTTATATATATATATACATATATATAAATTTGAACGAATAGTGTTTTTGGCATCTGGGGACCTCAAAACAAAAAGTTATCTTGGTCTCGGGCTTAAGTCTTACCGTGATACCTACGGTAATAGCTTCTTCCCTATAGGGGAAATTCGCTAATATGTTATAGGCATGAATGTTATTTTATGCCTCTTAATGCTTACATGTTGGCAAACCTCTGAATTTGGCACTTGATCATGTAGGAAAGGGAAAAATAAAAATAACTTTGAATTTTTTCTCATACTCTTTATGTCATTGAATTTGAGAGATCGTTATTAAGATCTGTGTACTGGGTTATTTTAACCATCCTAAAGTTAAAACAGTGAGTATATTAAAAATTGTAATACAACAAGAACCTACTTTTTAGTTGACATTCAATTCGTGTTTACATGTTAGTATAGTTGATTTGTTTTATGCTGGAAACATTAATCAGGAGTACCGTATCATGGAAATCTAAACTATTTTGTTGTACATTGTGAAACACAAAGATAGTGAGAGAAGGAGATAGTGTACGTGACCCGCCACAGGTTGGTAAACATCGGCTTCTCATCTGTCACTGTTTACAGGTGGCTTTCAATTAATTAGTTCCACAAACACCGACCGTATCATGGAAATGTAAACTATTTTGTTGTACATTGTGAAACACAAAGATAGTGAGAGAAGGAGATAGTGTACGTGACCCGCCACAGGTTGGTAAACATCGGCTTCTCATCTGTCACTGTTTACAGGTGGCTTTCAATTAATTAGTTCCACAAACACCGACCGTATCATGGAAATGTAAACTATTTTGTTGTACATTGTGAAACACAAAGATAGTGAGAGAAGGAGATAGTGTACGTGACCCGCCACAGGTTGGTAAACATAGGCTTCTCATCTGTCACTGTTTACAGGTGGCTTTCAATTAATTAGTTCCACAAACACCGAAAGTGGTTTCCGTACCGTCTTCAATGTCCAATTACTTTCTTTTTTTATTAATATTTAATTCTATCTTCCTCCCAAGCTTTCTCGGTACTGTTTAACTATATATTTCATAACTAACCAATAATATTTTAGGTAATATTTTGTCCTTAATTGTTTACTGTCAAAGGAAACAAGGATTTTGTAAAACCGTTGATAAAAATAATTAAATTAAGTTGAGTTAAAAAATATAGCGTTTTTTATTTAGATAGTTGGATGCTTACAAAATGAGATTGCAATTTAGAGAAATTTCAGCATTCAGTAAGTAGTGTCACTGTTTCCCTAGGTTAAAGCACGAATAACCGCGGGGAACGAAGGGGTTGAACAAGGGATTGAGCTGCTTCCTCCGACATAATCCATCGCTTTCGCTACAATGCTACCACAAACCCTCAATTTAGGGGATGATTTACTTCATCTCGTTCGTTAACTGACATAAATCAAACTGCCTGATGAGGCTTTTTCAACGTGAATACCCTGTTTTATGTTTTAACACTAGGCAATAGTTTACTTATTTACGGGATGTAATAAAAGACGTCTTACAACACTTAAGATATATTTACACTTGTCCTGATTCACATACAGAGGGTAAACATATATAAAAGATGGTACTAGGCTATCGATGTTTACCCTCTGTATGTGAATCAGTATAAGTGTAAATATATCTTAAGTGTTGTAAGACGTCTTTTATTACATCCCGTAAGTAATAACAACACGTAATATGCTAATAGAAAAGTTGTTTACTTATTTATCTACGAGCGGACATTCTATTTTACAGTTGATGGTGCAGTAAGGTTACACTCAAGTGACTCGCACTTACACAATTCTTACATAAGCACTAGTATAAATGTAAATAGCGTAGTGATATGTAATTAAAATTACAATATAAATAAATTGATACAATGTAACCGAAACTTATTCATAATATTAAAAAAGAGTTTCCCGATAAAAGTAAAAGAGAAACAAAGCTATCAAAACATCATTATTACAGTTATATAAAATGGTTATTACTGATTCCATTTAAAATTTTCTTAAGTAAAATATCACAGTTTCACTTAGCCAATAGTAGTTTAAAGTCTTTAATTTATTAATCGTAACAAACTTGTTATGATTACTCTGCAGAACAATATCACATATTCATATTTGTGCATTTTTTAGGACAGACAAACTGTTAAACCTATATATAAAACCTAAAACCTAAAATATTGGTAAAACCTAAAACCAAACTGCTATAGGAACATGTATTTTTTGGGAAGACCATTATATAACTAATTATAAAACATTTAAGTAAACATGTTTCTAATAAGAAAGCCTTCACCGGTATGTTGTGATTTTGTATTTATGACGAAAAATAGCCAGGATGTGCGTGACATATTATATATCTCGTTGTACAATGTTTCTACCAAATGTACGTTTTATATAAAATAAAAACCACCTTTATGTAAAAACGGAGTAATTTGAAAAATAAGGCTATACAATTTTAGAATATTTATAAAAAGGCATATTATTTAAGCCTTATTGCGATTCTTACGTATTATACACAGTAACGTATTAGTTCACAACGCTCTGAGACAGTTAGGCTAGTTTAGTTTATCATAAAATATGATAAACATCTATCCTAACCAGCGTGGTACACTGTAAAATTGGTGCTCCGGATAACACATAAGAACCTGAGATAAAGTCCAGTTGAAATGTGAGGGTATTTTTTACTATAAGGAGGTGTTTTTCACTTGGACTTATAACAAAGTGGATGATTTTACAATTGTACTGCGACTTATGTCTATCGTTAACAAATTTAAACAAATTAGCATTTTAAGTTTTGGGAAACAAAATATGAAGTTTAAAAATCAATGTAACGTGCCCTGTGAACCTCAAATCTGTTTGTTTTCCACCACGGATGAAGGGGTCATGCAAGGGATTTGGCTGTTCGGCAACAGATCTGTCTGCGCTTAATCCACCGCTTTCACTGCAATTTCCTCTCTAATCCGTAATTTACAAAAGGATTTATCCCTTCTGGCTGACAAGCATTAACACAATTAATGGGATTTTCCTGTATTTAAAGGTATTTATTATATTTTAAATGGCTAAAGTATGACTTTGATTTTTAGTTTGTCCATCATAAACATTCCATTCAGGAACTGTAACATTAAAAAACACATATTATTGATGCACTTAATTATTATTTTAGGGAAAGCTGTACAAAATTAATGTCTTAGAAATAATTGCTACATTTAGTTATAACGAATCCTCAAAATTCCTGTTACACCGGAACATCCATGGTCATATAGAGGAAAACATATTTGATGGACTGAGGTGTGTGGAGAAACTGATGAACTTTTAGGACTAACCTACACAATTCACATGTTTATATAAAACTACCATATACACAAAATAAAACCACCTTCTGCTATATATAAACATAACTAAGGCCAACGGGACAAAGGCGTGAGGGAATTTAGGATTCTGAGTTATGACACGTATAGTACATTTTAATATGCAAAATATTATAATTTAATGACGATACCACCTTTAAACCCGGCACGGAAGATTCCCATTTGGTTACATGCATAAAAAAACGTTTTAAACTGTAGGTTGGATTTAATCATACTAACGATTTATAAATGTATATAATGTTTTTTATATCTCTCGCTGCTTAGTGTAATCACGTGTAAAAAATACCCCCGTCACAGCAAACCTGCATACTCAGCGAATTTCCAATGGAGATATAAATGTCTTAATACTGCCTAAAGCCACTTACCAAGTTTCATAATAATATATTCACAAATAAGCGATATATACAATTTTAATTATTCTCCATAAGAATAACATTGGGGCTGTGTACGCAGGTTTGCTGCAACAAGGAACACAAAAAATGGGTTTTTATGCTAATATCAATATAACTCAACTAGGTGAAGTCGTATACCAGTTTTGATTCATTTATGTTTTTAATTAAGGGAGACAGAGCATTTAATTATTTTCCATAAGAATAGCATGGGGGCTGAGCACGCAGGTTTGCTGCTACGGAAGCCTTTGGCAAAAAATATTTGTTTGAGCAAATATCAATAGACCACAACGAGATGAAGCTTTATACCAAGTTTCGTCAGAATACGTTCATAAATAAGCGAGATAAAAAAATTTTCTTTTCCTCCATAAAAATAACATGACAACATACTGTGTTTAGCACTTTCAATATCTCGGTAACCAATTGACGTAGAGGAATGATCAAAATAACAAATTGTGTGTTTATTAAAGCTGAATCCAATGGTGAAAACTAAAATTAGACTACTTCAAAAATTGTATGTAACAAATTTAAAAAAAACCACTTTTGGGGTACAAAACCCCCCCCAAAATACCCCTTCGGATGGAGCGATCAGGCTGGTTTTCGAACTTAAGTCATAAATGTTGCTTAACACGTTTATACCAAGTTGCATCAAAATTGGATCATTTTTACTAGAGTTCTCGTGCTCACGGACACACACACACACACACACACACACACACACACACACACACACACACACACACACACACACACACACACACACACACATATATATATATATATATATATATATATATATATATATATATTTACAGTTTCGAACGAATGGTGTTTTGGTTTATTCCTTACGGTTTATGATTAATAATATTATATTCTTACGCTTTGATCTTTACAAATTAAATTAACATTATTTTGATTTCACATATATAGAGTGTATTCAAATTCTCTTGATTGTAGATTTGTTTCTTGGGTCAAGACAAACTTAAAACTTCATTTAAACGTAAGTCTATAATGCCTAGATTTCTGTCTGTCAGTCTGTATATGATTTTTACAAATGTTTTTATAACTCGAGTTCTATTTAAGATAGAATCTTCAACCTTGGCACAGATGTTTACTTTAGTAGATATAGAAATATAATAAAATGTTGTTAATTTAATTTAAACCGTTTCAAAATGGCGACCATTTTAAACAGTTCAATACCGAATTTTACAAAAATATTTAAAACTACTACTAACGATTCGTATAGTAAAACATGGAGAGTTTAAAAGTTAATCAAACGTCATCTTATTAAATGAAACCGGGTGATAAATACCCGAGAAGTGATTTTGTTACTTGCTGAATAACACCATTTGGCATTAATATCATACTGTAAAACATTCGAGTGATTCAACATTGAAGGACATTGGACCACAAGTTTTTTACAGGTTTGGACCTTGTTCTTTACAAAAATTAGAAGAAAAAACACTGGTGGAGACAAGAAACGATATGCATCACCCCTTTATATAACAAGTTTAAAGTCAAACCGACTGGTTCAAAAGTAGTTTCACAAAGTTTGGTAGTCCAATACAGCTCAGTGGAGCGTAGCGATATCGCTGGGTAAAAGACAAAGTTTCTGATTTATAAGGAATCGGGTCAACTGAACGATCAGCGGGTGTGTTTTGACTTTCCATTTTAATATTTATTGACTTTTCATTTAAATGTAGGCTTACAATATTGCACGTACTTGAAAATTAATAAAGGAATTCTTTGTAGTTTCTTCAAAGGCTCTAACTTAGAAAATAAAAATACTAAAAGTCCCAAAGTCCCTGCCCCTAGCCTAGCTGCTTCAATGGTGGGAGGGGGGAAATACCCCCTTTTTTAGTTTCTTACTTCTGCACTGAAAACCGTGCATCGTACGGGAAAACTGTTCCTATAAGAAATAAAGAAAATAAAACTCTCTACAAAAATGGTTATATTAATTTGTTCTGTACATGTCTTAGTTTCCAAGATATTTTTCAATAAATATAAATATCTTTTATAAATTGTTTTTTTTCTCGGGTTTTTAGTCTAATTCAGTTAATAGTGTCCCACTAGAGTATGACACAAATACAGGATTTTTTTTTTTTTTTTATCAAAAGAAGCAAAAAACTTCTTATAAACCTTTTTGTAAATCACTCGTTTTCGTCTGTCTTTCTATATGTGATTTTAAGTCAAAGCAACATATATTAGGAACCACTTGAGGTTCGAACTTGAAACTTGGCATGGGTATTATACTAGTTGAGGGCATATTAGGTATTACATTTGGTGTTTCTATCTTTAATCGTTTTAAAATGGCAGTCATTTTAATGATTTCAAGCTTAATATCTTGAAAATGGCAAATTATTGAACATTTGATCTGACCATTAAAAAAATTTGAAATTTGAAGCCAAAAAGGATGGTGTAAAGGTTATAAAGATTACTCGACCCATGGTTGAGAAATCACATTTTGTATGAATAAAACCGTGACAACTATGGTATGAAGATATTTTATATTTATTGGAAAATATATTAGAAACTAAGACATTTACAGAAAAAATTAACATAACCATTTTTGTAGAACACTTTATTTTCCTTACTTTGTATAAGAACAATTCTTTCCGAAAGATGAACGGTTTTCAGTGCAGAAGTAAAAAAACAAAAAAGGGGTATTTCCCCCCCTCTCCTCACTAAAGCAGCTGGGCTAGGGGCGGAGACTTTTAGCATTTTTATCTTCTAATAACTCCCAACACATTCACGCACAGAAAAAAACTCCCCCCTCCATGTCCTCTACACCCCCTTTGTTGACTTGACTATTTCAATTGGCTTTGATTTCTTTCCTACCACCCAGGGGTGGACTGACCCGCTGGCACACCGGGAAAGTTTCCGGTGCGCCCTCCCTGTAATGGCGCCCTCCTCGGAGGGGGAAAATAAACAAATACTTTTACGGGCGTTCATCACTTGTCAAGCCCAATTCGCTCTCTGCTAGCTGACAGTCGGCTGCAGTTGGTTGGACAACTCTGTTGTGAAATGAAAAACATGGCGAATGAGCATGGTTGTCTTGTTGGGTCCTTATATAGGCTCTTCAAAAGTATTATTTTAAATGTATAATTTTTAAAAAGTGGGTCGGCATAGATAATCTGAACTTAAAAACCAGTACGACTCACTATACACTTTATTGTCCTGACCTAAAGGGTAATTAAGATAACAACCAAGAGAAATTAGCTGGTTAGTTTGAAGATTAATACATAGGGTAATCTACAAATTATGTGAAAAAATGAATAAATTAAGAAGACACTCCTTCATGTTTAAAAGTCAGAGAGTGTGTGTCTTGTGAGTTTGAAATAGATGCATATTTGTTTGTTCAATTTGTTGTTAAATTGTCATACAACAAGTGTATTTAGTAACTTACTTATACAGTATTCAGAAGGTCAGTAATAAGTTATTTTGAGATATGTAACGCATGGACGTCATCGGTCGGAGGTCTCCTCTTCATTTTAGGGTTTTCATGTTATTTTAGGTTCTATGTGGGCCATGTTTTCTAACAGTATCCTTCTAGTGTCAGAAAGATATGAAAATAAATGTAGTGTTTGATCCCTCAAATTAGGGATAAAATTCAAGTTTAAATAAACCAGTTACCAAGTGAGAATCACCATGAACAAAGTTGCAGTAAATTATTTTACCATGCTGTCCCCATGAAATGCAGCGTATCAACCTCCCCTACTCCACGAACTACATTTTAGGAGCCCTCTAGACCTATTCCACTGCCCATTTTATACCGTCAGTCCACCCCTGCTACCATCTCGACAAATCTAGTTGGAAAGTAAGTAGTTTATAAACAAGAAATGTGTTGAACGTTAAACGATTTTAATGTTAAACCAGACCAATGGAGGAAGTTTTCACCCCACGACCAACTCTTACCATTTGCAACTAAGTTGCATTGTTCTCTACAAAAGTGGAAGAACTCAAAAAGGAGAAGGGGGAGTAAATCTCACAGTTGCGTTAAATCTTCTCACTTCCTGATACTCTATATGACCCAGTCACACCGCTCTAAACAACCGTTAAAAAGATGTTAAGGTTTATAATGCAACCGCAATGTGAATTCAGCTATATCATGCTTGAAACAATGAATAGTCGTAGAAAAGATATAAAAATACAACACAAACTAATTGCTAATAGTCCTTTAGAAAAATATGAAAATGATACTTTAGAAACATGAAAAGTGTACACTAGACCCAGCTGCATGTTTTTGGTAATTGGACTGCTAAACAATTATCCTGACGAATTAATCAGCTATTCTTTGTACTAACAAGGCATATCACTCATTGTACACTCATAATTCATTCATCGCCATAAAATACAATGAAGAAATAAAGCTATCCGTTATTTCCTTAATAGTGTATGTAGCATTTTAATCCGGATTTTAGGATTTGCACTGGACTACTCCGCCAAAATGAGGATGAAAATAATTGACTTATAAAACATAAATTTGTTACAAGTTTGACATTCAAAACGTTGATTATAAAGGGTGGAACGACGACATATTAATATAAGCCAATTCTTGCAACAATGCAGCTTTTAAATTAAAGCAATTTTTTTATACAATGGTGGAAGTGCTGGAATAGTATGAGTGCTAAAAAAGGTGATGGTGGGGGAGAAGGACTTCCAGACTTTAAATAATCTCTCGTCTTGGCCGTGACTCCCCTTTTGACCGTGTTACACATGTAAATTGTTCTTTATAATTATTTTAAGAATGCTATTGGTAATATTTTGTTCTTAACACTCGTATATTCCCGAAAAAGTTATATCATAAACATAGCAGTTTGTGTTGTTTATTTTAGCAAGTTAAATACAAAAAAATACGTTTTTCACAAACTTTTAAGTATTATTTAAAAAAAGTTATTTGAATATTTTATTGAAATAAAGAAACTAATAAAACAACCGTTATAGTAAATGATATTTTGGGAAGAGCCCGAAAAAGTAAAAACCTAGCGAGTTTGTTAGTTTTGGCCTTAATTGAATCTAAATTCTCCAGAATTATTATTTTAATGTATTTTTCTATGGGTTTATTTATTTATTTTACGGTGTGATGTATAACACAGAGCCGCAGAGGATAATCCATTTTTCTTTTATAAGTAGGTGGACCTAATCCTTAAGATAGGTTTCAAACCACCAGGGCAAAGCATTTTCATGTTTATAATAAGCATTGGTGATTGGGAAGAATCGACCCTGGAACGTTATGGGCCAAAGTCAAGCGCTCTAAACACTGCACTAGTCCGCTTATATTATTGTGTTTTAACAATTTTAATTTATAACAAGTTTTATACCTAGATTAAGCAGTTAAAATAAATCGTTCTTTGGAAACAGAAATAATTCTCATTTGTAGACTAAAAGATTGATTTCTATAAAGGTTTTACAAAAAACTTTTAAGATACAAGGGTTGAGCAGTTCATGCCGCATTTGGTTTTAAAAATAATGTAGACTTCAATCATTCCTCTGTACGACAACCAAATTCGGGTTTGATTGAGATCAGCGACGGACAGAGAGTGAATAAAAACTGGATTCAGCCAAAGTGGGATTACCGTTCTCACAAATCCTTAATAACTGGGATTTAAAAGTCCGTTTGATTACTGTTTAGGAATCGGTGGTGATCTGTATATATCTGAATACAGCAGTTGAAATGGGCAACGTAAAATATTAACATTTACAGTGCATTATTTTATCAACTGACTAGCTGTTCCCGCAGGCTTCGCCCTGCAAATAATTTATAAAAACTATGACCGTTGTGTGTGCTGCATTCTGTGGTTAGCCCGTGGAACTACTACAAATGAAGATCAACTGTTTTATTTTCATTAGCTCAAACAAAAATGAATGTCCATAAGAAATACATGGGAACTTTGTCGGGATCTTTGGCGGAGCCCTAAGGTCAGATCAGGATGAAAACCATTTAGTTTTCCTATTTTATGCCTAAAGAATCAGTGTACAAAATTTCAGCTCTCTACCTACATCGGAAGGTGGAGAATTAGTGATGAGTGAGTCAGTCAGCCAGTGCTTTGCCTTTTTAGATATAAGATATACCTATTTTCAGTTGAATGTACGTACAATCTTAAATTAAATAAAAATTATATTAATATTAATATTTAAAATATATTAATATTAATGAACAACTAGAAATACACTATGAATACAATTTGCAAGGTTACATATAATTAATAAGGTCCTTTAAAACTCATAGAATATACATGTTTTAGCATTAAAACTTATTTTATATTATTTGCATTACTGCCGGTAAAATAAAAAATCGCACACAAAATATTAAAACCAACGTATCGGCAAATGAGCTGTAAACTATAAAATCAATTCTCCATGTTTACGACCCATGCCCACCCTAACTTCACACTGATATCAGCTTTATATGGCAAATAATAAAACAGCTCTGATGTTTCTGCCTGACTGGTAACTGAATAAATAAGCCTGTTTAATCTGGCTTGTTTACTAGAGGGTATGATCACTGGTTTTCCAAAGCGGGCAAAGGATAATTTGGAAAATCATTTTAAAATTTCATAAGTTGTTATAAATTCAAAATATTGTTAAATTAGTACCATTTGTATCATACTGACAACATGAATAATTAGGATATTTTAAGATACTAAATATTTTGTTTAGTTATCGTTGAATGTGGGCAAAATTCAGAAATATTACAATTATTCGAATATACAAACATATAATAGATTACGCCGCGGTGTTCTAAAACACATTATTTCAACTACAACGAGTATTATAATTCAACTTAAAAACAATATTAAATCCTAAATTATCCGATCTAGTTAGTTTTTCATTATACAGTTATGCTGATAATTTTTCCAAAGTGTTAAAAAATGTTGTTGATTCTCACTATACTGTGGTCGAGTCAACTTAGTAAGCATAGACGTATGAATAACGGCTCTCTCAAAAGCCGGGTGCGGACAACTCCCTTGTGGGCCACTCATATAGGACCGTTTAATTACTGTCCTAATTTGTGTAATCCACGGCTCTGATTCATCACCGAGCTCATTGTTATAACAATAACGGCTCTCTCCAAAGCCGGGTGCGGATAACTCCCTTGTGAGCCACTCATATAGGACCGTTTAATTACTGTCCTAATTTGTGTAATCCACGGCACTGATTCATCACCGAGCTCATTGTTATAACAATAATGGCTCTCTCCAAAGCCGGGTGCGGATAACTCCCTTGTGGGCCACTCATATAGGACCGTTTAATACTGTCCTAATTTGTGTAATCCACGGCTCTGATTCATCACCGAGCTCATTGTTATAACAATAATGGCTCTCTCCAAAGCCGGGTGCGGATAACTCCCTTGTGGGCCACTCATATAGGACCGTTTAATACTGTCCTAATTTGTGTAATACACGGCTCTGATTCATCACCGAGCTCATTGTTATAACAATAACGGCTCTCTCCAAAGCCGGGTGCGGATAACTCCCTTGTGAGGCACTCATATAGGACCGTTTAATTACTGTCCTAATTTGTGTAATCCACGGCTCTGATTCATCACCGAGCTCATTGTTATAACAATAACGGCTCTCTCCAAAGCCGGGTGCGGATAACTCCCTTGTGAGCCACTCATATAGGACCGTTTAATATTGTCCTAATTTGTGTAATCCACGGCTCTGATTCATCACCGAGCTCATTGTTATAACAATAACGGCTCTCTCCAAAGCCGGGTGCGGATAACTCCCTTGTGAGCCACTCATATAGGACCGTTTAATATTGTCCTAATTTGTGTAATCCACGGCTCTGATTCATCACCGAGCTCATTGTTATAACAATAACGGCTCTCTCCAAAGCCGGGTGCGGATAACTCCCTTGTGAGGCACTCATATAGGACCGTTTAATTACTGTCCTAATTTGTGTAATCCACGGCTCTGATTCATCACCGAGCTCATTGTTATAACAATAACGGCTCTCTCCAAAGCCGGGTGCGGATAACTCCCTTGTGAGCCACTCATATAGGACCGTTTAATATTGTCCTAATTTGTGTAATCCACGGCACTGATTCATCACCGAGCTCATTGTTATAACAATAACGGCTCTCTCCAATGCCGGGTGCGGATAACTCCCTTGTGAGCCACTCATATAGGACCGTTTAATATTGTCCTAATTTGTGTAATCCACGGCTCTGATTCATCACCGAACTCATTGTTATAACAATAACGGCTCTCTCCAAAGCCGGGTGCGGATAACTCCCTTGTGAGCCACTCATATAGGACCGTTTAATTACTGTCCTAATTTGTGTAATCCACGGCTCTGATTCATCACCGAGCTCATTGTTATAACAATAACGGCTCTCTCCAAAGCCGGGTGCGGATAACTCCCTTGTGAGCCACTCATATAGGACCGTTTAATTACTGTCCTAATTTGTGTAATCCACGGCTCTGATTCATCACCGAGCTCATTGTTATAACAATAACGGCTCTCTCAAAAGCCGGGTGCGGATAACTCCCTTGTGGGCCACTCATATAGGACGTTTAATTACTGTCCTAATTTGTGTAATCCACGGCACTGATTCATCACCGAGCTCATTGTTATAACAATAACGGCTCTCTCCAATGCCGGATGCGGATAACTCCCTTGTGGGCCACTCATATAGGACCGTTTAATTACTGTCCTAATTTGTGTAATCCACGGCTCTGATTCATCACCGAACTCATTGTTATAACAATAACGGCTCTCTCCAAAGCCGGGTGCGGATAACTCCCTTGTGAGCCACTCATATAGGACCGTTTAATTACTGTCCTAATTTGTGTAATCCACGGCTCTGATTCATCACCGAGCTCATTGTTATAACAATAACGGCTCTCTCCAAAGCCGGGTGCGGATAACTCCCTTGTGAGCCACTCATATAGGACCGTTTAATTACTGTCCTAATTTGTGTAATCCACGGCTCTGATTCATCACCGAGCTCATTGTTATAACAATAACGGCTCTCTCAAAAGCCGGGTGCGGATAACTCCCTTGTGGGCCACTCATATAGGACGTTTAATTACTGTCCTAATTTGTGTAATCCACGGCTCTGATTCATCACCGAGCTCATTGTTATAACAATAACGGCTCTCTCCAATGCCGGATGCGGATAACTCCCTTGTGGGCCACTCATATAGGACCGTTTAATTACTGTCCTAATTTGTGTAATCCACGGCTCTGATTCATCACCGAGCTCATTGTTATAACAATAACGGCTCTCTCCAATGCCGGGTGCGGACAACTCCCTTGTGGGCCACTCATATTGGACCGTTTAATTACTGTCCTAATTTGTGTAATCCATGGCTCTGATTCATCACCGAGCTCATTGTTATAACAATAACGGCTCTCTCCAATGCCGGGTGCGGACAACTCCCTTGTGGGCCACTCATATAGGACCGTTTAATTACTGTCCTAATTTGTGTAATCCACGGCTCTGATTCATCACCGAGCTCATTGTTATAACATATGTTTATATTCAACTGGGACAGCTATTTTACTAAAGCAATTACGGAAAATGTTAGCCAATTAACAGGAGATAGCGAGATAATAATTAAACTAATTGCACGTTAATACTTTTCACGGAAGATCACACATTATCAATAGAGATAGTTACAAAAATTAAAAAAAATGTCTATGACCATAATTTACTAACTATATTCTTGTTTTACTACTATATTGTTTGGAATACAAATTAGGTTTCTGCCAAGACATTTTGAACTACACGTTTGTTATATTAGTAGTCACAAAATAACTTATCGTAATGAAGTAGAAAGGACGTTCTACTCTCCTTTTTTACCCTTATTTTACCTTAATATCTTAAAATATATTTATTCATATTTTATTTTTATAAATTCTATAATAATTTGTCACACTGACGAGTTTCATTATGTTTTCACATTAGTGCAAAAATTGGAAGTAACAACTGGGATTTTAACCAGAGAAAAATCATGAAATGAACAGAAACAGGTCTGGTAAGCCTAATTGTTATCAGTAAACTTAAACACCCTAGCTATGACCACCTGAAAATTGAAAATAGTTTGCTTCAGTAACTTAAAACTTTTTACATTCCTTATTTTTCCCTGTCTTCGCCTAATATTTAATCAAGTTTCAAAACTCATATTAAAAAACATAGAATACTCGGAGATCCTTTTGATCTTAAAGAATTTGCAGATGTTAGTAACTACATAAGTAAACACTAATAAATAATTAAAATAAATGCAAGATTTGTATTTATAAGAGTTGTAATATTTTGAAGCTTAACTATCGAAATTTCTGATTTTGTAAAAGTGATTTTTTATTATTTAACTACGTATTACAATACTCTTATGGGTACAAAGGCGTAATAAATAAGCAAATAATGTTGTTCGACTAGTAAATAGTTTTGATTCTGACATCATACTATCCGCATCCGGGTCTTACAAGTTGCATTGTTCATCCTATGGACATTCATTTTATTCGACCAGCTGATAAAAAATATATTAATTACTCGGAACAGTTCAAATGGTGCTCTACAGAATGTAGCACACATAACTGTAAATTCCCAGGTAAAGTAGGTTGCTGCACCTGTTAGTTAAAAAAGTGTAAAAAATAAAACAACATCATAGAAATAAAAACTTGATTCCCAACTGACCGCAAATATGGAAACAAACGTTCTTTTCGATGACGATAAAGCTAACACTCCCAGCACCCAATCAACTATAATCCTTTTTGATTGATGATTTTGGTATTTGCGTAGTCCAACGAGCGATACTTTTTATTTTACAATCACAACATTACGTTGTATTCATAAAGTTCGTATACCATATCAGGAACGGTTTGTATAGAACGAGAAATATTTAATATTTTCAATTTTGAATATTTAAATAGTTTAATATTTCAATATTTCGGTATTTCAATACAACAAATAATAAAATAAAAAGTAAAATAAATATATTAATAAAAAAATAAAAAAAAATTGTATAGATATTAATATTGTGGTTTCAATATATTGGTATCAAAATTCGTATTTAGTTACTTAACATGGGACCAGTTACACACAACCATATGACTCAGTCTATTTTGTAATAGATTGATAACTTAAAATATATACAGGGTGTCACAAAAATGCGTAGCGCGCTATGCAGAACCACATTCTACATACTAAAACAAGTTGAAAATGTAGAGTAAAATTTGTTCGATTTCGGCTTAGTTTAGGCGTAATCCGCCATTTTGTATTTCTTTGAAAATAATTAATAATTCAAAAACACTTTGAGATATTTTTTTGAAACTTGGTATAAAAATTGAGTTTCTGGGTTTTAACATTTTCCAAAAATAATTTTTATTTAACTTATCAAATTTCAAAATGGCGGCCATTTAAATATTTCAAAGTCAAATTCCATGAAAACTAGCAACTGAAACAAAATTTTACAAGACATACAATTTAAAGAACTTTGTAATCCAAATCCAATGACGTTTTTACTGTAAAAATCGGTTAATAAACAAAAAAGTTATGGCAATATTTTAAAATAAATTTCAAAATGGCGGCCATATAACATTTTCAAAGCCAAATTTCCTAGTGCATTTGACCAAGTCCTTTAAATTTTATGTCCTGTAAAATTTTGTTTTAGTTGCTAGTTTTCCAGGAATTTGACTTTGAAATTTGTGTATGGCCGCCATTTTGAAATTTATTATAAACAAATCACCATAACCTTTTTATTTATTAACCGATTTTTACAGTAAAAATGTCATTAGATTCGGATTACAAAGTGCTTTAAATTTTATGTCAAGTAAAATTTTGTTTCAGTTGCTATTTTTCATGGAATTTGACTTTGAAATATTTAAATGGCCGCCATTTTGAAATTTGATAAGTTAAATAAAAATTGTTTTTGGAAAATGTTAAAAACCAGAAACTTAAAGTTTATAAAAAGTTTCAAAAAAATATCTCGAAGGGTTTTTGAATTATTAATTATTTTCAAACAAATACAAAATGGCGGATTACGACTAAAGTAATCCGAAATCGCAAAAATGTTACTGTACATTTTCGACTTGTTTTTGTATGTAGAATCTGGTTCTGCATAGCGCGCTACGCATTTTTGTGACACCCTGTATAAATAACTTGTTATTTGTTACATTGTGCAACTGCCAAAAATATGAAGAGTGGTATATTTAATTGGACTGCGTTAGATGCCTTTTTAAACACAGTTACATTTTATATTACAGTATAGTAAACAAAAATCATTATTCTGTAAACTGCGAAAGACTCATTTTCGTGTCAAACCAACTTTTTTACTGTTAAACGAGGATTATAGACATTATGTAGACGTTATAAAAATATAATATTCATTATATAAGTAAAACGAGTTCGCATGCAACACGCTGACGTGAGGAAAGTTAATTTCCACATAAAAACTTTTAAAACTCAAAATCAGAGTAAAAAATATTTTTATTCCAATTTTTATTGAAATCTGAAAAAAGTGATTTTTGGCTGATCTGACGCTGCTGTTTTCATTTACAGTACCTGCAAAGCTGGGAATACAATTTTGCGCATTATAATGTTATGAAAAGGTACAGACAGGCTTGAAAGTAGGCGTGAAGTTACTAAGGATGATAAAAGTACACTAACAAAGGAATAACAGGCTTTTCAAGTGTAAAATCCCCACAAGAACGTACTGTGTTTAGTCGATACACACTTTCTTTAATAACTCGGTAAATATGTATGCTAGAATGACGAGAGAGGGCTTAACAATTTTTCCTCACTAATTCCCATCTTTTTACATACATTAATTTTACATCCGGGGCTTTTCTGAACCTTTATGGGCCCAAAAACTCAAAATTTGAACGAGTAATCCCCAAAAAAGGGGTTTATGGTTTTCCGATTGTTTTTTCCAACAAACTTATACAACTGATTATAGAAAGAAATGTCCTTACCAAATTTGAAGTAAATCGGACAAAAATACGACCGCTAGAGTGCAAACACACACACACACATATATATATATATATATATATATATATATACACAATTTTGAACGACCCCCCAAAACGTGTTCAGGGGGTGACGTTAGGAACTTCTGTGGTGGTCCCGGGCTTAAGTTTCACCGTGCGGGTCATGCTAATAGTTCACTTTCAAAAGGAAATTCACTAATAATATTACTCTTTGAAACACTTTAAATTGCTTGGACAGGTGATAAAAAATCAACTAAGTATATTTTGAAAAATGGTTAGCTATAATTGTTGCTGCTTTTGGGTAGTAAATTAATTTAAAATAAACTCTTTACGTATTAAAAAATGTTAAAAAAAACAAAAGACATATTGCACAGTTTGGAGGAACTCAGTCAAGACAATATGTTGACTACCTGCAAAGTTTGAGTTCCCAAGTTTAAGTCACGACTCGGACGTTCTGGTTTCTTCTGTCGAGACAAACTTTAAAATTGAAGCCACTTTATCTTGCTGCTTTGGTAGTGCATTATATTATATGAATTTATAACGCAACTAGCAAATTGTGTTTTTCAAGTAAAATAATAATGTATTTATCTTCCAGATTATTATTTTGTACTAACATCATATTTAAAACACGTTTAAGGATTGTTATATGCATCGCCTTTTATAAATCTTAAAAATTATATTTAATAATAGCGCCATTTTTGATTAGTCAAAACTGCTTTACAATTTGTAGGAAGTGGATAATTTATAGTATATACTATAATAAAAATACACCGTAAAATGCTGTCTCTATTGGGTGTTAACAAATAAAGGATAAAGAACTTAAGTTCAAAACTAATTTTATAAAAACTTTCTGTAGCGACTTCGTCAATTAAAAATAACGAATATTTTTGCTTTAGGAAGAGAATTTCATTGAAATAGAAGACAAAGATGTTACTTTAAAAACATAATCATAGTATTTATGTTTGCTTTAAAATACATCATTTATTTATTTATATTTGCTACAACAAGGATAAAAAATGTTACTCAGTTTCGATGTTCAACGTTTACAGTTGTTTTCAGCTGTTACGTTGTTAATAAGTGTTGCTCATAGAATTCACAAAGTTTCAACAACAATTTAAAAATATTTTGTTGGTTTAAGTAAATACATATTTACTTTTTTACCATTTCTCTTTCAAATTTTGTTTTATAATGTGCTTGAAAAGTGAAAAATTAAAAACAGTTTCATAAATATAACTTATGGCTGAAGAAATATACATACAATAAACATAGATTTCCTTGATTGGTAATGGTAACATTCTTACCAATTGATTTGAAAGCTAACAATGACTAAGGTCGTATAAATGAAAGTCACGGACGTAAGCTTTCTTAGATATTTCATACTACTGATTATTCCATAAAATCCGATCTAGAAGTTTAGAAATGTTCAGTAGAGAAACGCAATAAACACTATCTAAATGAAAAAAAAAAAACAAAAAAGAAAAACTGGGATTTGGATGTATCCCACATGGACCACACATAGTTGGGATTATGGAGCCATTACACCCTCTCCAATTTAATATTTTACTCAACCCGTTGGACTGTTAATTAATAATCCTGGCTAAAGAATCAGTCGATCTTAGTCAGTAACAAGGCTACGAAAGGCACCTCACCCCTTCTACACTCATAATTCATTCATATTCGCATTAAAATACGCCCTAGTTTCGTCAGCGTCTTGCAGAGATATTAAGACAAAATCAACTCGGTTTATACACATTCCATGTGGAAGAAAGAGTAGTTTAAGTAGCCTGTTTTGATGATTTAAATATATAATGATTGCTGGATAGTCTAATTTGACTACTGGTACAAATTAAAGTTACAAATGGTATTTTTCCTTGAGTTATGAGCCATGAACATGACCCATGAGGTTTTAAACCATCAAGTACTTCAGAAAATGTATTCTAGCAGTTTATGCATAGTTTAGTCCAGCTCAATATACACAACCTAGACAGGGCTACGAATGCCTCCCACTGGGCCACACATAATGGGAATTACTGGGTGTTTCATTACATCCTCCCCCGCCAACCTTCTAATTACTCATTCCAACTCCATGTAATTAACTCGCTTTGAGCATACATCATATTCGACAAAGTGTTATTTATAAATTCCACAAACTAATAAACAGGCACTATTTCAATTGATTGTGTCACGCTGCTACCTAAAAGATGTATGCAATTTTATTAGTGGTTTAAAAGTATAAACAAAGGCTTAGCTTTTTAAGGCTTATTGGGGAAATACGGTGAACTTTGCTATAAATAGTAATTCATTTTTTGACCCGTTTTAGCAGTAAATAAAAATTAAAACAGTTTTTTCATTGAATGTTTTATAGCTTTTGTACCTACATAAACTAGTAAGATATTAAATTGCAGTTTAGTATAAGTAAACAACTAAGTCACACATTAAGAATTACACGTAAAGCATTAAAGTTTAGTTTAAATAAGTGAGATCGATCGCTTAGTTGATAAAAAGGCTTAATAATTACCAACATAATTTCAGTAAACTTAAACCAAAGCAGCAAAGCCTTTGAAAATAGTTTACTTCAGATACTCCTCAACTTTTCAGTGTTCTTACTTTTCTTTTCATCAGCGTTCAGTTACCTTAGGTAGGCTATTTGATAATTAAAACACAAGCCTATGAGGGATTTTCCTTAGCAAAATTACAAGATTGGAAGTTAATAAAGGGTGATATTGTAGATGCTAAATTATGTTTTAAAATTAGTTTATCAAAGCACATATCTTATGACGTTTTCATCGTAAATTATAATGCAGAAGTATATCAAATAAGCCTAATTATAAATTATAATTACTGTTTGGTTAGGTTAAAGTGTCATTAGCAGTTCCAATATCGTTAAAAAATAATACATCTTTCACGATATTATATTTATAACATCCTTTTTCTTTTTTAAACACAACAGGCAATTTTATTTGATTGAACCAATATTAAAAACAAAATCAGACTCTTTATTACTGAATGAAAAACCTTCACCAAACACGTTGTCTATTTTGATGGCAATTCTCACCATCCAATCAATTTTAATCCTGTTGATAGGTTACATTTGGTTTCTGTATTCCAGTGATCTCTCTCAATAAATTTAGAATTAATTGGTTGAATGTGTTCCAGATATACTCTTAGCTGTGCAATTCAAGGGGTAAAATACATATTTGCATATTACGATCTTAAGAATGTTTATGACATCGGCACAGCGAGGCGTGGTAGAGGATGCATAACAACACATCTTCATGCAATCTAGGTCATCCCCTCCTCCAACCACATCTCGTTCCGCGCGGGTAGCAGGGTCCTCCCTCTCTTCTCACTCCGCATCGACGGTTGGCCAGGTCCCCGGGCAATCCTGGACTATTAACACAACACAATCTAGTTCTCCTGGAGCAGAACAACACAAGCTAGCGGTCCAAGTGACCTTGCCCGACTCTCCATCTGTACTGCAAACTCCTGCTTCGGTCCCCGCGACCGGACGGAGAACGCTGTCCTCGGGAGTCGGGAATCCTGCGAGGAGACGTTGGGGGCAGATGGATGATTAATTTCCCTGCGCTAGCGAAGAGGTGGAGGAATGGATGTCCCGAAGGGCGACAACAAGATGTTTGGGAAGACCTCTTGGACCGCTAACCTGTACTGCTCTGTTCTTAATGGTCCAGGAGTGCCCAGGAACTGGACAACCTTCGATTTGAATCAAGGAGGGATATATGGTGAGAGGAGGGAATGACCTGGATCTCACGAAGATGTGTTGTGGGGCATCTCCTCACCAATGATTCAAACACAATTATAGTTTTTAAATGCACAATTTATTTTTGTCAATGGTGCCATGGAAAAATGTTTAAATATTTTAATCCGTCTGGCTTGGCTAGGTAAATTTGTTCAACTGCAATGTTTAAATTACAATAGGGAAACTTGAAACATATATTTTCAGCACAATTCATAAAATCATAATAAAACTGAAATATATAAACCTTGTCAGTTCAATTAAAGTGATTTAATTGTTAAGATTCTTTATAAGCTTTGAGAAATATGAATATTTTTGTTGCATTGGAATTAATTAAAGAAAAATAAAGCTTTTATATACTTATAATATATTTATTGTGATCTCGTTGTTTAAAACACGGTAAATTTCGTATTAATACAATTATTCCGATACAAAATTACTTTATAACATATAAAAATATGTTATATGTAAAAATCGTTCGCTATGGATTCCAGTTCGTAAACAAATAACTTAAAATTGTTGGTAAACAAGTTTTATTAGCGAATTTCCCCTATAGAGAAGAAGATATTACCGTAGGTCTCATGGTAAGACTTAAGCCCGAGACCATGATAACTTTTCATTTTGAGGTCCCCAGATGCCAAAAACACCATTCGTTCAAATGTTATATATATATATATATATATATATATATATATATATATATATATGTGTGTGTGTGTGCGTGTCTGTAAGCACGATAACTCTCGTAAAAAAGGTCCGATCTTAATGAAATTTGGTACAAATGTGTAAAGTATCATTTATTTGAACGAGTTCGAAAACCAGATGAATCGCACCATCCGAAGGGGGGTTTTGTACCCAAAAAATGTGTTTTTTGGGGTTTTCACATGTAATTTTAATTTAAATCAAATTTTAATTTATACCATTGAATTTAGCTTAAAAAACAAACAATTTGGTATTTTGATCATTGCTCTACGTCAATTGGTTACCAAGATATTGAAAGTGCTAAACACAGTGCGTTGCCTAATGTTATTCTTATGGAGAAAAAGAAAAATTGTATAACTCGCTTATTTATGAACATAAACTGGCGAAATTTGGTATATGGCTTGATCTGGTTGTGGTTTATTGTTGTTTGCACAAAAAAACAATTTTTCGCCAATGTTTCCTGTAGCAGCAAACCTAGGTACTTGGTCCCCATGTTATTCTTATGGAAAATACTTAAAATGTCATATATCGCTTATTTATGAATGTATGTGGATGAAACTTGGTATGTGACTTCACTAAGATGAGTTCTATTGATATTTGCATAAAAACCTATTATTTTGTGTGCCTTGTTGCAGCAAACCTGCGTACTCACCCCCAATGTTATTCTTATGGAGAATAATTAATATTTTAAATATCGCTTGTTTGTGAATACATTTCTTATGAATCCTGTTAAGTGTTTTAATGTGTTATGTTATATATTCATTGGAAATTCGCTGAGTATGCAGGTTTGCTGCGACGGGGGTATTGCAGGTTTTAATTAGTTAAGGATACTAATAATGTACAATTTCAAAATAGTCGCAGTCTACTGAATAAATAGTTTAAAAACACTAAAACATATTATTGCTGAATGAGAAAAAATTCTGTTGAGACAGTATAATAACCACCTACAAAGTTTTAAATTCCAGGTTAAGTCACGACTCGGACGCTCTGGTTTGTTCTGTCGAGACTAGCATTAAAGTTCAAGCCACTTTACTTTTTTTGCTATGAAATTAACTGCAAACAAGATAGTGCGATATAAACAGGGAAATCAATTTTCTACATTAATTCGATATCAGGTAAATAAGTTAAATTAAATAATTCGTTTTCTACGTAATATAAATTACGTAGCTTATTGTTACTGCCATTTTATTCCATCCACGAATTAAATGTTCATACAATTTAAATAAAATACATTTCAACATGTTTTAATACGTATAGAAAATATTATGAGCGTAAATTATTTAATATATTGAGACAATAAAGACAAATTCTAAGAAACGAAGAAAATAAGACAGCGAACAGTCAGATAAAACATTAGAAAGTATTAATATTTAGTTTTAATGTAATAATTTGTAGTGCTTATTCAAAATATTTGTTAAATATTTGTTGTTGAGATGATTTTTGTTAACAGAAATCACACGTCGTTTCTGTACCCATTTTAACGATTGAGGTTTGAAAATGTCTGTCCTAATTCGTAGTTCAGGCAAACCCTGGTTGCCTTGCCCTGGTTTTATTTTTTGCTTAATACAGAGTTTACTTTTCAATATTAAAATTCTAAAGGGCATGGACTGTCCTCAATTCTCAACTATTGCCAATAAGATTAACATGGGGAATAATTTTAGCAGAATTGTAGCTATTAATATAGTAAGGACAGGTGATCGACAAATCAGATGTTACACGCCAGGAGTCTATTTATTTGTACTAGTAGCCTGTCGCGGCTTCGCTCGCGATCACTGACATTGATTATACTGACATTCCCGTATAAATACTGTGTTACCGTTCCAAAGCCAACATGACCTGCTGATTAACTGTGTTTACTCTATCCAGCTGATTGATTAAAATTTATAGTCATTTCCCAATGTTAAGCTTATGGGAAAAAACTCAACTTCAAGGGGCCCCAGGGCCTCAATCACAAATAATTTCTCTATAAAAAAGGTTTCCTGCACAACTTCACATTAGGCTCTTTCCCTGCTTTGGAGGCACTACAGAATCCATTGCTACACTCGTGGTTTTAAGAGGGTAAATGCCCCCTATTCCCTCCCCAGGGTTATTAAGGGGCAACATACTTCGAATTACCTCTGTTGGTCAATGCTAAATTGACAAGCATATGAGATTGAATGAAATTTATCAGTAAATAAGAGAGAAATAGTAATTTTTTATTCCCCATAAGAATAACATTGGAAAACGTACTGCGTTTACCACAAAATGAAAATTTAAATTTTCTCCGAAACCAGCAATCGTAGAATAGTAATTCAAAATACTAAATTATTTAGTTTTTTGAGCTCTTTTTAATGGTGAACAGTAATATTTTTTATATTTATGTATTTTTATGAAAAATCCAAAAACTGAATTTTTGATGTTTTAAGTCCTGTGATTTCTGACCCCGAATTTTTACAGGAATGCGGGTGGTGTCATTATGTTGGAAAACTAAAGTTCTACAAATGAATAAAGTTTAATCAAAATCGATAGAGCCGTTTTTGAGAAATTTTAATTTTTCATGTTTTTTGGCGGTTTTTGGGGGATAATTACCCTTAAAATAAAAAATTCCAAAAAATGAAAAAACACCTGGAGATATCGTGGCTTAGAACCTACATACCAAATTTCATAAAAATCGGCCCATTGGTTAGGGCTCTAGCTCTGTACACATCCACACAGACCTCACAACATAGTGACACACTATGCAAACAAGAACAGGTACTATGATGATTACAGGTTTGACACACACACACACACACACACACACACACACACACACACACACACACACACACACACACACACACACACACACACACACACACACACACACACACACACACACACACACACACACACACACAGACAGACATCACGTAAAAACAACTTTTTTGGGTTCAGGGAGCACCAAAACGAATATTTCCACTAACAACTCAAATTTGAAAATTTTGACGAAAAAATACTTTCTCCATATACTATGTATAGAGGGAGAAAGTAAAAAAAACACTGGAGCTGAGAGAATGGTTTCGGATTTCAGGTCATCGAACATCATTCGAGCCCTGCCCCAAAATCCGCCAATAACGCAACGTTAATCATACAGTCTTTATTAATCAAATAATTTCACTTGAGTGAAACTCAAGAGTGCACTATATTTTTTTAAAGATCATTTAGTCAGCTGATTAGACATATGTTTTAATACTCTATACTGGTATGCTAAACAATAGAGTAATGGCATGCTAAAGGAACTTTTGCTAAGGGAGACTTGAATCCCGACAGAATGATATTTTAACCTAAATTGTCAAGGTAATCATTGTGATATAATACATTATAGCTGAATTTGGTGTGTTCTTCCATCACGCATAAACTACAGGAGTAATTAAGCAGATGCAAATTTAGTAGGAAGGTAGGAATAACTATTAACCGAGCCGTGCAGTGCCGTTCAGTGGCCGGTAGGCAATGTGAGTGGTGTAGTCATGTTGCGTTGCCCGGCCTGCAGGCATTCTTGAGAATGGTTGAGAGAATAATTCGTTGGATAATAATAACCGGTTGAGACTGATAAAAATAATTGTTCCACATATTTTTAATCGAGATGAAACATATAAGAATGTTAATATGGTAAAACTATATTTATGACTTTCATTGCATCTTCAATCTTATTTTTCTTAATATATTTTATCATTAAATTTGTAATTTGTTTCTATATATAAGGCGATTTTTTTTAAAGAGAATGTCTCTGTTATTTCTGAACTATATTTGACGATTTAGGTTTAAAAATAATGGCCTCGACTCCTAGTTATGTGAGGTGGTTTCCAATTGTTATACTTCCATTCTTAAGGGTAGAAGCTGCTCTCAAAGTTCGTTTCTTGCCCGTAAGGGTAACATGGAGATAAGTTAGAATTCAATTGCATTCTAAAACAGCCGTCTATTATACCAGTTTTATATCATTAGCATAAATGTACAAAATATGTTTTACTAACAACAAAGCTGACTTCTATTACTTTCGTGTCCAGTAGTTAACAAATAACACCGGTCTCATTTAGTTTACTAAAACCTCTCATACGTATATAACTGATCCATACTGACTAGTTACAAGCTAATAACCTCTTCAAAATCAATGATATTTGAAAACCGAAGAAATAAAAGTGGAACGTTAAAACTAAAAATTCAATTACGAGTTGTGTTTTAGGATGAAAGAAGGAAGGGGAGGGGAGGGGAGGTGACGATGGAAAGCAGAAGGAAGGAAGTATAAATCGATAACACCATCTGTTGCACTTCACGTGGCTGCCTCTGAATATAGACAACTTTCTTTAGCGGAATTAATTAACAGAGGGCTGGAAGAGATTTATTAAAGAAGAATTCACTGCCAACTGTAGGAGATAGTAATCACCTTAATCTGTATTATTAGAAGCAATGAACGAACTTTTTTAAGAATAGTCTTACAAATTGTTCAAAGTAAGCATTCGTATCAGTAGTTTCAGGTATTTAGCACTTAACATTAATTTTATTTTTTGAGGTCCTAATTGTTAATAATTATTAAGTTATAAATTTTATTTTATAATGTTAATATTAACATTTAAAAGTTACAAAAAGCAGACTGACTAGCTGACAAGGTAAATTAAGCTGTATTCAAAACCTGGCATTACATTGTTTTGTACGTTTTTTTCATTTTGACCCTTATGCACAAAATATGTTTTATACTAAGAATAATGTAATGTTTTATGTAACTTAAAATATTAAAATGTTTTTAGGTATTGGGTTGATTTGTAGCCACTTAGCAGCCAAATTCTCTCGAAGATTACAATCTAGTAAAGTGACGTCATACTACCGTTTTACAACTCTAGTGTAAGGAAATAATTACAGGTTTGTTAGAAACTACCCTGATTTTAAAATTAAAGGTTTTATTGCTACTCTATTTGTTTAATTAATAAAATAGAACGTATTATTAAAAATAATACGTTAATTATTGAAAAATACTTTTGCCAGGTATTAAATCACCTTTATAAGTAAAAACGAGAGAAAAGAAGTACAACCAAGTGCATCCATTAATTAAGTAGTATCACTTAAAAATAACTTTTTGAAGATACTACTTCATTTATTCTATTGCAGACTGCGCGATTCTAATAGCTTACTCACTCGGTATTTTCTTGGAAGGGGTGCTAAGAGGGGCTTCACTATGGACACAATGTTGGGATTACATTGAAATATTAACTAGGAAAACATAATAAATAAACCACTAGACGTTTATATTTTTGCCAGTGGTTGGATGGATCTATGTTATATTATCTGATCTTGAGTTCAATATGAAACAAAGAACAATAAGATTAAGACCATAACAATAGTTTACTTCTTAATTAACTTTTCTGTTGAATTTAATGCAGGTTGGCGGAGTAGTCACGATTATGTAGAGGGACCCTCTGATACTGAATGTCCCTTTTATTAATGAGAGTTAGTGATTAAGATATATTACTTCGGATAAATTATGAGATATTTTAACACATTCCAACTTGTTGTATGTTCAAATTCTATTCATACACATAAAATAGTCGGGCTCTTTTAAGATGTTGTTTAGTTTAGTTGATTTAAATTGGAAAGCGACCTATTTTGTGCAGTCAAGCCTTCAAGTTTCAAATCATAATTACATTTAAAAAATTCTGTTGTATACTATTTTTTAAATAATAAGATTATTTCGACGATACTTATATGAAAATATAAACCTTTAAATTTCAATTTCTTTAATTATGCCTTTATGTTTGGAAAACGTGTGTACAATATTAAGTACAATTTGAAAACTCAAAATATTTAATTATTTCAAATTTATTCTGAATATTTTGTTATTATAACCATTGGAAATTAGCATATCAGGTGTCTATACTATAACAGGGGCATTGTCATCTTGCATATTTTGTTTAGTTGTGTTGTAGCACCTTTTGATCCCTAAACATGAAATAATTGTCATAAATGTGTAATCTTACTATTATACATCCATAAAAACTGTGTATTGTAGACATCACAACATAACAAACTCCACAACAGCTTTAAATACAAACTATGAACTAGGGATACAAACTATACACTTTACCCTAAAACCCTAATCTCAAATAAACTTAGTTTGACGATTATCGCCCATTATGGTAGCAAAGTACTGTACTTGGGCCTTGGCGTTATTAGGACAATATCTTTGGTGTAGGGCCACGTGTAGCGCAACAGATGATAAAATCGATTTCTCAGCTCTCTCCCTCCCTCCACCACCCCTCCTACCATCCCCTCCTCTCACCCTCTTCCAACCCCATTATCTCATCCAACATGACCTCTTCTCTCTCCGATGTGCCAGAATGTTAATCTCCCTTTCCTTCCTCAACATTTTACCGTTATACTCCTTGGTATTGAGATATACATAGCTTGAGGTGATACAGTAATACAGATAAGTAACAATGATATGTTTAAAATTGTAATGTTATATTGTTATTGATAGTATATATACGTGTAAGTGATATATTCATATTTGTAAATAATATTAAATGTATTAGTTTAAGTTGTTTGGATCTTTAATATAAAAATTAAGTTTTTAGTAACAATCAGATATTTATAAAATATATACGATATTGGCATGAGAATCTCACTTTCTCTGTGTAATATGAAGATGATGGTACTTACGGTTTCGGGGGCGCGGGCTCCTCGGGTTTGGTGGGGGTGGAGTCGGGGGGCGTAGACGCTTCTGGCTGGCGAGTCGTAGGATTCAAATTTCTCGTTACTGGAAATAAAATATTTGGATTAAATATAAAGAGAGAGATGATAAAAGTAATACATTTCGTATAAACTATGAGACAAGGCAGAAATAGGTAAAGATGAGTGTGAATTATATTTTTCTTTGGTTAATTCCCCTACACAGATTCGGTCGACTACAGTCGGAGCAGAGTTTTTCCCCAGCTAGATCTGTGGTGGGGGAATTAGGAGGAGCCAACCTCGGACTCCGCCTTTACTGCCATCGAGCTTCATCCGAGTTGGTACTTCTGTAACATACTGTGTTAAAGTTCATAACGTTAAACAAGTAATGTAGATGTCATTCTGACCTATTCAGTCAGGAAGTGTATTGAACAGAAGATATAGTTAATAAATAAGTATAGTCATAGTTACCACACTAATAATTTTACAGATAACGTAAATTTTACTTTCAAACCCCTCAACATAACCATAAGTATAAAACCTAACCCCTAACCATAAGTATAATCTTAATTTGTAATTCTGTAAGAAAAAAATCATAACATTTAGGATGCAGGATGATGCAGGGAGATCAAGTAATATGTCTTCATCAAAGTGACAGAAAAAAGTTAAAGTTTTGCGTTCAAGACGTGCCTGAAAGTCAATTAAGGGAATAGAAAACCCTCTTCACTTACTGATTAAATTGTTAAATTTAGATTTGGTATGATTTATAGTGTTTTTTAATGATAAAGACGTACTTATTTACTTATATACTAAATTGTTTAAAATTAGCTAACATATATGCTTCTATAATTGTGCTTGATTTTGTTCACAGCTAGTTAATCCAGCTGCGCAAGGAAGAGCTATTAACCATTGTTATCATTGAAAAACGGACCTATGTTTGTACGTAATTGAATAAAGAAAAATTATTATACACTTACTTTTGTTCAATTTTACATATTTGTATAAGCATATTCAAAGTTAATTCTAACCAACCGAATGGAATGAGGGCTTATTTGACATCTCGATAAGGTACAGTTGTTTAACCAGCTACGTGTTTGACATACGGATATTATCAGTTATCGGTTTACTAAGAATACTTAACGGTTTTATGATAATACGTTTTATAATTCATGATAGAAAAAAATAAAATCTGTTAATAACTAAGACTTTTTAGTTTTGCTTGGTTTGATCTCGTCACGTTTGGGTATGATTAGTTCACACCGCCAACCTGCCGCTGACGAGATTGGAGGAGGAACGATGGTCTTAATGACCAATCAGCTTCGATCCTCACGATCGCAATCTCCTGGGATAGGATTTCCCATTAAATAACGATTGTTTGACTTAAATAGTTATGTTTTATTTACAAGTTTGTAAATATTCTAGTTTTTAGAATACGATTTTGTTAATGTTATTACAATAAGATGTTTTTACTCGAACTCGGAATTGTAAATGTAGTTTGGGAACTGTTTACATTATTTTCACGATTTACATTTAAATAAATAAAAAAGGTCTTTTATTTGGAGCATTTTTTATGAACATTTTTTCATTTTATTTTGTTTTGAATATTTCACATATCTATTTAATATGCTGGTACATCTAAAGCAATATAACATTATTTAATAGTTTTCCCCGAGAAAATTGTGTAACTTTTTGAAAGGTGGATTGATTTTGGAAAAGGGTTTCCCAATAAAGGTATGTTGCTTTGGTTAACAAACCTTTTTTTAGGATGCAAAACAAATTGAATATCTCATAGACCTACAGAATTTATTGAAGTTAGAGGCCTATTTTAACCTTATGTTACCGGTCCAAGTAGACGACAATTCGTGGTACTTATATAGCAAAGCAGGAGATGAGCTATTACAGTACAATTAGTGGGGGTAGTGATAGTATGTACTTGCTCTGGCAATCCCATTACTAACTGGGATTCAAACCCACAACAGAGTTGCTGCCTTGCCTTCGCCTTAACCACACCAACCACACACACAACGACATTCACCTAGTATGGATAGCGTTTTACTACGTTATATGTATAACATGTGACCGAAATTAAATTGTATTGATATTATTGAAAGAACATGCATGAGGTGTATTTGTTAAACAAATATTTAAGCTACAATATGTTTTAGCCATTACCAGGAATGGAACAAGATTAAACATGTAAATGGGAACACTAATAGTGACAGTGAAAATTTTTAGACAAATTTGTGCAAAGTTTGTTTTAGGAATCCAATAAAAGTATAGTTTATTGTATTTTTCGGAGGTGGTAATTATGTTCTCATCTATATGGTCCCTCCTCTGATACTGACTGTCTACGAAATTTATTATACCTTTCATGCTACAAACGTAAAAATAAAAACCAATTATTATAATTAGATAATAAATAGAGCATAATATCCTCAGGTGAAAGAGTCAGATAAGAATATTAGTTGTTGTGAACCTCCTTGAAGAAGACTGTTTCAATATTACCTGACTTGATTCATTCCCACAAAGGAAAAGCGGTTTGGAAAAAAGAATTTTAGTGGATTAATATAAAATTATGTATGTTTAACTGAGGCGTTAGAAACCAAAAAGAAAATCAAAGGCCATTCTCTATAATGGCAAATTGTATTGTTCAAACATGAAAGGTTTAGTGTTTACCATCCCTAACAAGTAAAACTTAAATCAGTTTCAATACTATATGTTTGCTTGATGGTGTTGTAATACGATACATACATACTAAAACAAGACAAATTATTACAAAGTGGTATAGTATATTTCGTTACTAGTCCGGAAAAGCGCTCTTTGCCAGTGCGAGATCGTGTTTACGTGTGAGACGAAGTCGAGCACGGAATTTAGATCAAGCACTGGCAAAGAGCTTTTCGGACGAGTATTGAACGATACTTTTCGTCATACTACAAACAAGTGATATAATTACAAAAACACAATGCCATAATATGCTTCACTCGTGTAACATCAATGAGAGATTAATTTTGGCCAATTATTTGACAATAATGAAAGTCAGCTGTTGCATCGCGTTTGTAACTTCTAAAACTGATCGGAAGAGAGCTGTCCGGCAAAAATAGGCTTTCACCATAAGATTAACATGTAGCTAATTTTAGTGATCGGAAAAGAAGTGATCGGAAAAGGCAACAAAGGAACATTTGTTAGTTTAAATGAAAACAGCAAGTTTCCAGCCGCATTTTAGTATTGAAAGTCATATGTTCCCGCGTAGTATGACGAACAAATATTTAAGTATAATCTTTCAATAATTTCACACAGCATGTCTATAAATAATGTCAAGTTTTTTGTAGCTGTAATGATTACCTCAAGAGTTATACAATAGCTTCAGGCGGTATAATATAATTTCCAAATCAGAATTTTTATCTTTTGTAGTAATCTAAAATCATGTTGCAGTAAACGTTCATCATATTAAGAAGTTGATACGTTTAAGGGAAGTGATGCGTTTTGGAGATAAATCGATTGATTTAGGGCTGTCTTTTTGCGGGTAGTGTTTGAATTGTTGGTTCGTAACTCATCCCTTCGCCAGTGACTGATTGAATATTCAAATTGAGGGGTGGGGGGGATCATGAACGTGATGATACGATGTGATAAAATACCAACTAACCGTCGCAACCGTATACGATAAGATTTTCAAGATATAAGTATTTTGCTGACTTCAGTGACTTTGTTTTTGTATGCGCTCTTGTAGAACATTCTTGAATTCCGGGCTTGAAGTTTTAAATCAAACTATTGTAATTTAGTAATAGGACTTAAATTTTGTGAACTTTGTTCACCTAACCGAAATGATATGTGAAGTAATGTGCTCACTGTTGTAATGGCAATACGTTTGCGTTCAGTTTTTTACTTTTTTATTTCAACGCTAATGGCATTTTTGTTGTGAGAAAACACAAACGATTTTAGGGAAGGCGTTTCAAACCCCTATAATGTCTGTGTACATGCCGGGATATGAACCTATACTACGTTGTACTGAAGCTCAAGACGCTAACCGTTAGGGTGGCGAGATGCCCGAAATATTATTTAATATGCCTCTTTTTCTGCAGGTACTGATTTTCGTTCTGGCTTTTTATCCGTAAAATGGCTAATTGCTTGAGTCCTTTTTATATTACCACAAGGTTCACTTGTACAAACTAATCCGTAACTGGTTACATCCATTGATGTGTGAGGCTATGCAGTGGAGTCAATGACTTCGCTGGCGTCGCGTCGAACTGCACTCACTGTCACTGTTAGTCGCAAGAGCATGCTTTCGCCACATCGGCATCTTCAGCTAGCTGGGTTCTGATTAAATTTTGAGAGTACAAATAGATTGTGCAGTTACTGTTGAAAGTCCGGAAATGTATAGTGGTAGATAGCAGGTTGATGAGTGGGGTTGGGGGCGGCGCAAGGTTTCTATGGGTTTCCATGGAATTCGGAACTTGTTTGTTCGGGGTGGTTGCGCTACTCTTTTGATCTAGAAATATTTGTCTCTTCTAGAATTTAATTATGACTTCTCGTGCATGCACTATGGTAAAGTGGTGGTTTTTATATGATACCTAGTGCTTTGAATGATTTAATTCCTAATAATTATATTTGTTGATTAATGAGTTTACTATTTTTATTTTACCTGTAGTGTAGACTTTTCAAAAGATACAGTTTTTGCTTTTATTTTCGTTGTCTAATATCTACATAGTTTTATCAATGCTTCCAAACTCGTGGTTTTCGTTTACAATGTGGAGGGCATGGTGGGATTTTGAAGATGCCGATGTGGCGAAAGCATGCTCATGCGATTATCAGTACTAGTGAGTGTAGTTCGACAGAGGACGAGGCCAGCGAAGTCCTAACTAGTTAGTCTTTATTTTATAAATATAATTAAAACATGTTCGAAGATTTAATAATTGGATTTCAACCAATATTAATTACAAATCCCGCGATTCTCAAACATATCGCTTCACCAATCCTAAAACTGAGCTTATGAAAACTGCTATTATCGACAGCTCGTGCAGCCACAGTAAACATGATTCGAAAATGTTAATGTATAATTAGAAAAGCCAATGTAAAAGACTGGTTATTACGAGTATTATCGCTTTCCATTTCGTTACGAGATATAAAACAGATTAATTAACTGACGCAACTGAGTTTCGAACGTGATGGAACCGCACGCAACGTTGCTTCGGACGAAATCTGATTAAAGCCATTGCTGTGTGAAAGCCAATAATTAGCTCATTATTGACATAAATAGTGACATCATAAAATACCAGTGTATTCGGACTATAATGGTAAGCAGTTTAAATTATTGTATTCTTTTTAGTTACTAATACTTGAATACCCAAGTCGCAGCAAACCTGCATACTCAGCGAATTTACAATACATATATTTATATAGCATATACAGCTACTTTTAGCACGTTTCATATATACATACTCACAAATGAGCCGTATATAAAATTGTAATTTTTCTCCATAAGAAAAACATGGGGATTGAATATACAGGTTTGCTGGAACAAGGAACAGTAAATATCAGGTTTTAATGGAAAAATCGATAGACCACAGCCAGGTGATGCCAAATATCAAGTTCAGCCGTATACATTAATAAATAAGCAATTTATACAATTTTAATTATTCTCTATAAGAATAACATGGGGGGCTGTGTACGCAGGTTTGCTGCAACAAGGGACAAAAATTATGGCTCTTTATACAAATATCAATGTAACTGAACTAGGTGAAGCTACATACCTAGTTATATTAATTTATGTTCATAATTAAATGAGGCATAAACAAATTCTTACTCTGCATAAGAATAACATGGGCGCTGAGTACGCAGGTTTGCTGCTATGGGAACCATCGGCAAAATATTGTTTTTTTGAACAATTATCAATAGACCACAATTAAATGGAAGCCATATAACAAGTTTCGTTCGGATACGTTCATAAATAAGCGAGATATGAAATGTTTCTTATTCTCCGTAAGAATAACATAGGCCAACGTACTGTGTTTAGCACTTTTAATACCTCTGTAACCAATTAACGTAGAGAAATGATCAAATCACCAGATTGTTCGTTTTTTAAGCCGAATCCAATGGTGAAAAGTAAAATTAGATTTCTTAATATACTATATGTAAAAACTCAAACAAAATTTTTAGGGTACAAAACCCCCCTAAAGTACCCCTTCTGATAAAGCGATCTGTCTGGTTATCGAACTTAAAGTCATAAATGTTGCTTTACACGTTAGTACCAAATTTAATCAAAATCGGACCATTTTTACGAAGTTATCGTGCCTACGGACACACACACACACACACAGATATATATATAGTATTGAACGAATGATGTTTTTGGAATGATGTTTTTGGGGACCTCAAAACGAAAATTTATCATGGTCCCGGGCCTAGATCTTCCCATGCCGACTACGGTAATAGCTTCTTCCCTATAGGGAGAAATTCGCTAAAATGAAAACATAAAAAATAATATAAAAACGCACAACGGAAAAACTTGAAATATTAAATTAAAATTTCCATTTCCTTTAAACCATTTCGTAGTTAACTAATTGGTTTAGATTGTTAACAACTTATACGAGGATACTAATTTGTAGTTATAAACATCCTATCACTGGAAAACATATTTAAAAATTGTCATTGCCTATTCAATTTATTCATACCCTTACCATATATGTTTTAAGTAAAAATCATTATACATTCAGGCTATTAAAGCAATAAGGGGTAAAATATTGCTATTTCCTTTGTCAGAAATCATATAAGACTTATTTATGGAATATATTACATTTCATATAATGAATGCTGTAAACATTTCATATAAATTTTTCCAGAAGGCTAAAACTAAAAGCACAACTAATGAAATGAACGTCAATCACAGTTTCAGCAGGATATCAATATTTGCTGTGAAAAACAAACGCCAGCCATCACTAACGAACGGCCTCGGATAAACACCACCATGGCAGTTGTGGTTTGTGAAATAGTTCACTGAATAGTTAAATATGTGTACTTCCCTCAAAAGATTATTTGTAAAAGCAATTCATCATTTTTGTATAACTTATTTTCCAACAAATTATTCTTATTATACGTGCAAGGTGGGAGCTTTACGTATATCAACAGAGAAAAAGAACATATAAGTTGTATCACGTGAAAATATTTTTGATTCGTAATAACAAATACGGTGACAGTTTAAGATGTAGGAAGAAAACTAAGAAATAAAACACTACATTAATAAGAGTTTTAAATGTATAAACAAAATGTAAAACGTGTTATACAACAGTCTGATATTCATTTTGTTTACGATTTTTAAGCACATTTAAACTCTGTATTGCTTGGTTATATATTTTAGTACTTTTACATAGTATACTTAACATGAATAATAAAGTAGTTTACTGCTTGCCCAAGTAGGTTTTGTAATCTGTAAAATTATGTTTACAACAACCGTTTCTAATTTAAATCATAGAAAATAAATAAATATAAAAAAACTTTTATGAAGATGGAGAAGTAAGAATATACTACTGAAGATAGCATAAGATGATGTAATCAAAAGTAATTTGATATTACTTTGTCGAATATCGTAATTAACTGAATTGGAGAATTTAATATCCTCAGTTGAGAGGTTTTAAGGGACGTGAGCAGGGGAGGGGAGGGATTGATATTGGTTTCTGGGAGTCACCTCAGGTACTGTTGGACTGTTTCTGATTGGACTGATATCTAGATTTGCAATAGTTAAAATTGGTTAACATCGTTACATAGGCAAAATAACTAAAAATATAATATCGAACAAAAAAATATAACCCCTTTGTAGCAGACCTGCATACTCAGCGAATTTCCAATGCATATATATACTATATACAGCCACTTACCAAGTTTCATAGATACATATTAAATAAACGGTATCTGGAAACCGACACATACTTTCTCCCTGTAAGCCCAACTTTAATGAATAAATTACTTTTTATTTACTAAATATAGAATACAAAGCACGGTCGAATGTAAAGAAAATCTTGTAAACAAGTTGTTTTAAAAAACATCCACCCAAATTCAACAGAACCATTGCTACACTCGTGGTTTTAAGAGGGGAAATGCCCCCTATTCCCCCACCAGGGTTATTAAGGGGTTACATATTTCGAATTTCCTCTGTTGGCCAATGCTAAATTGACAAGCATACCAAGTTTGAATGAAATTGATCAGTAAATAAGAGTGAAATAGTAATTTTTGTATTCCCCATAAGAATAACATAGGCCAACGTACTGTGTTTAGCACTTTTAATACCTCTGTAACCAGTTAACGTAGAGAAATGATCAAATCACCAGACTGTTCGTTTTTTAAGCCGAATCCAATGGTGAAAAGTAAAATTAGATTTCTTAAAATACTATATGTAAAAAAACTCAAAAATATTTTTAGGGTACAAAACCCCCCTAAAGTACCCCTTCTGATAAAGCGATCTGTCTGGTTCTCGAACCTAAAGTCATAAATGTTGCTTTACACGTTAGTACCAAATTTAATCAAAATCGGACCATTTTTACGAAAGTTATCGTGCCTACGGACACACACACACACACACACACACACACACACACACACACACACACACACACACACACACACAGACAGACATCACGTAAAAACCATTTTTTTGGGTTCAGGGAGCACCAAAACGAATATTTCCACTAACAACTCAAATTCGAAAATTTTGACGAAAAAAATACTTTCTCCATATACTATGTATAGAGGGAGAAAGTGAAAATGAGTCGAATATTAAATTTTAATTTTTCTCCATAAGAATAACATGGGGATTGAGTACTCAGGTTTGCTGCAACAAGGAACAGAAAATATTAAGTTGTAATGCAAATATCAACAGACCTCAACCAGGTGAAGCCACATACCAAGTTTCATCCGTATCCATTTATAAATAAACAATTTATACAATTTTAATTATTCTCCATAAGAATAACATGGGTGGCTGAGTACGCAGGTTTGCTGCAACAAGGAAAAAATATGGCTTTTTATACAAATATCAATGTAACTCTTGGTGAAGCTACATACCAAGTTATATTAATTTATGTTCATAATTAAATGAGGCATAACAAATTATTATTTTCTTAAGAATAACATGGGTGCTGAATACGCAGGTTTGCTGCTACGGGAACCATATATGAATAGACCACAACGAAATGAAGCCATATAATATCAAGTGTCGTCCGGATACGTTTATAAATAAGCGAGATATACAATTTGTCTTATTCTCCATAAGAACAACATTGGACAACGTACTGTGTTTAGCACTTTCAATATCTCGGTAACCAAATGACGTAGAGAAATGATCTAAACACCAAATTGTTCGTTTTTTTAAAGCCAAATCCAATGGTGTAAACTAAAATTAGATTTCTTAAAACATTATATGTAGAAAACAAAAAAAAAAACACTTTTAGGGTACAAAATCCCCCTAAAATACCCCTTCGGATAAAGCGATCTGTCTGGTTTTCGAACTTAAAGTCATAAATGTTGCTTTACACGATTGTACCAAATATAATCAAAATCGGATCATTTGTACGAAAGTTATCGTGCCTACGGACACATATATATATACACAGTATTCAACGAATGGTGTTCTTGACATCTGAGGACCTCAAAACGAAATGTTATCATGGTCCCAGGCCTAGGTCTTACCATGCCGACTACGGTAATAGCTGCTTCCCTATAAGGTAAATTCGCTAATAAACTATGTTAATGTCCGCTCTTACAACATAGGCTATACTTAACAATTATTACTATCAAAAATGAGTTTAAAAATAAACGATTACCAAGATAATAAATTAGGAGTAAAGAATCACGCTATGTAAAAATATACATCACAATGACGAGGTAGTTGTAAATAAATTAAAACTAATTACAAAATCAAATAGGAATAAATTAAGTTTAAAACAGATATATGTAATATAAAAGTAAATGAGTTTAAAATATCAATAAGTAATAAAACTCACCGTACACATGTTTGTAGTTTTTCTTGATAAATTCATAATAATTAATGTGAAGGTCAACGAAATCAATATAGACCGTAACAAACATGAAAAATAAACATTTAGTATATAAAATACTTACCAAACATCAACTCAAAGAGTATGAGTGCTCAAATGCCGAGATAATAGCGAAATAACGGCGCTCAATGGAGATCATTATCACAGAATATCAGGGGCAGTGAAGCCTGCATGAAGGAAATGACAGTCTCAGCTGCCCTTTATATGAAACAATTCTTTGTTGCATAACACATTTATAACTTTTATCATTGCTTATACTACAAATCAAATTTTTAAAATGATTTCCAAATAAACATTTCTTATAATAATTTGTTTAATTTATAAAAGAAAACTTTCACCATATGCTATTTAAAGATAATCATCATGGCGTTCCAGAAACCCTAAGTTTAAAGGTTATTGGTTTTGTGAACGAAAGTAAAATACCACACTGACATCTAATTCAATAGAATAATGTTCATAATTTTTGTTTGATTTCACCTATCGCTTCTAGTGTCTAAAACCAAAGTACGTTTTGGGAGTTAAGAAACCTCTCCTCTTGACAACTTTTAAATAATCAATAAGTTAACTAGACTAAATCTTTTTATTAAATTGTTATTTACAAAAGGCCAGAAACAAAATAAAAATACCCGAAACAGTTTACTATTCTTGTGATTTATTTTAATTTATTTAAAATGTTTGTCTAAACAATTTAATAAAATACGTTAGGCTAATTATGTATAATTTTTGGATATTTAAATGTAAGTAGGGTTAACTTGAACAGGTGGAGTTTTTCGCAATTACCTTCACCCTTGATTAAATGTGCACTTCATCCCAACCCCTTACTGTTACTTATTATTGTGCAATTGTATTACCAAAATAATCGTTTCTTAAATTGACTGCCTTTACTGCCTAAGGACCCTTAGACAGTTAACTGTGGTATCAGAAAATAGTTTGGAATTTTTAAAGATTTACCACTTAAATATAAAAATGTACGATTTACTTTCTAAAAAAGTATCAGAATTTGTATACACTATATCAAACTGTGTAATGTGTTTCTAGTTACAAACCTTTCCTAGGACTTATCAAGAAAGAGTTCTACGGCTACATGTTTAGATGATAACAGTAATATAAAGAACGATAGTAATGAATTTTGAGGATAAAAATAAAATTAGTAGTTGCTGATACTAATGGGGTATCTATCGGGGTATTTAAGACACTTGATACGGAATATTTTAAACAGTATTTCAATTAAAAAATGTTGATGCAGACTTTAAATATGATATGTTTTTTCACTAATTAAGAACTAATTATTGTTTCCAAAACACATTTTCAATTACATTTAAAAAGCAATTTAAAGTTTAAACGTATTTTAACGTCAAACAAAAAATAACATTTTTAAAAGTTATTACATTATCATCAATAAACCCCCCGTGGTATTAGTTTTATTTACAATTTAAATTAGGACGGATCCCACCATCCCACCGAGGGCCATTAAAACTCGGAAGTTTTTTTTTCATTTCAATCGAGGCGTTTGGGAGCGATATTGCACCAAAGAGTGGCTTTAGCATGAGTGTTTCGCTCATATGAAAGGATATTGCTACAGGGGGCATTGCCTGGAAATGTGATTGCAACACTGTTACCAGCATTTGAATGCATATGCCGAGGATTTTAAAAGCATGTTCAGTTCATGGGTGTTTTATTTTATCATAATATTTATACATTCTTTTAAAATCATGAGAGTAAGAACTTGAGATTTGTAGGAAAATGTTTTTTCCATAATAAAGTGAATTTTGTTAAAACAGTGAAGCTGCTTAGCTGAAGCTGAAACACGTAAACTTAATTTGTTTATCAACCAGGACATATTTGAACTTCCTATTTCTTACATGGAAAGAAATACAGAGGGAAAGACCCTTTCAATAATTTAGGATATTATTGATATATGACATTTGTACATTATATTCATACACACGGGGAGAACAAGTTTATATAAAGGTATACCCTAAATGCGTTTTCCACTTTTAACTCTAAAATTAGTTTTTAATTGAAATAGTACTACCCCAATACTACTGAGAAAACCAAGATGAAACTTTACACATATTTCATCCTTGCTAAGACAATATTTGATTGAAATATGAGAAAAATATATTTTCTTGTTTAAGAATGGCGGACGATTAAAACCTAAAACTTTACGTAGAAAACTGTTTATTTCACGAATAAAATAGAAAGAATAGCTATTTATAGTTTTTCGTATTCGACGATGTCAAAGTTAAAAATAAAAGATAGAAAATAGTAGAGCATCGTCGTTATAGATCAAAACGTATCTGATAGCGATACTCAAACTGAAAAAAACTGTATCTGACATTTAATCAGTGGCGATTCATATTCTATACTTATTTGATTGATATATTAAATTACTTATTGTTGGATTTGAAACAAAAACACAAAAAAGCAGTATGGAAATATCTTACTGAAATAAACTGTTTTTATGTGATTTATATTGTAATATTTCTACCAAATTGCAAAGATTCATCTTTTTAGAGCAAGTAATTTTGTTGCAAAACGACATCTATTACAAGTTAAAGGTCACCGAAAAACTAAGCATTTTAGGTCATACCTTTTTAGTTTTTTTTTTAAAGTTTGGCACGAATAATCGTATCCTAAAACATCTAAGTGGTTTTCCCGAACACCATGTATAAAGTAACCAAAGAATACATTCTGTAGACGTTAATAAATTGTATATACATATATTAGTAATTCTGTAAGATTGTGTTTAAAAAAGTGTTAAAATTATATTAATAAAAAAAAAACACTTTGATTACGTATTCGTATTTGCACATGGATTTATTTTCCTCAGCATGTAAACAGTAAACAAATAGGATAAGACAGTGCAAAGCAGTAAGGCAAACCTTATTTAATTTTATTTTCCATGGCCCCTGTAAGCCACTGGTGTAGTAAATATTTTGATATATCATATAATGTTTACAATGTAATGATATTAACGTTATAATTCAGTATGGTATTCATTTAACGCATAACAGGAGAAAAATAAGACTCCAAAAAATACAGTTATGATGATAAAACAAACGGACGCTGTTAGAATTATTAAAAAAAATATTGAACTATGTCAACTATATATTATAGTTTCGTCCCTTTTAAATATGTAACTGAAACATTAAAATCTTCAATGTATGATTTTTAACATTATTTAATTAAATTATTATGCTACTGATTATAATTATTCGTAGCTGTTACTAGAAGGTAATTCAATTAGTTTGGCCACTAGTCTAGTTTGAACACATTGTTATGTCTTTCGTAATAGCCTTCTATAAATATATTTTGGGAACCTTTTCCTCAAAATTTGTCCCCTGAGAATCTAGAGCAAAGCATTAAACTTGCCGGTAAAAGGTTGAGGGTCACTGTTGGTGATTTAACATGGGCAAGGGACCCGAACAGGCTACCGCAGCCCACTGTAATATCGTCCCTGCTGTCCTTTCAGTTCCACATGTTGGTCGTGTGGGGGCAAAAGAAACATCCACCCTACTTACACAATGGTAGACAAATATTGTTGAGGCTATTTTGCGTAAATATACATTACGATATAAAGCAGCTTCACCAGAAAGAAATAATAAATAAACGAGTTTGCACGCAGCACACTGACGTGAGGGAAGTGAATTTCCACATAACAACTTTTAAAACTCAAAATCAGAGTAAAAACTTACATTTGTCCAATTTTTATTGAAATCTGAAAACATTGATTTTATTGGCTGTTCTGATACTCCTGGTTTCATTTACTTGCAAAGCTGGGAATACAATTTTGCGCATTATAAGGTTAGGGGAAGGTCCAGACAGGCTTGAAAGTAGGCGTGAGGTTGCTGGGGACGATAAAAGTACTCTAAACAAGGAATAACATGCTTTTCTAGTGTAAAACTCCCTTAAGACAACGTGCTGTGTTAAGTCGATATACATTTTCTCTAATAACTCGGTTAATATTTATGCTAGAATGACGAGAGAGGGCTTAAAAATTTTGCCTCTCTAATTCCCATATTTTTACATCCATTGATTTTACATCTGGGGCTTCTCTGACCCTTTTTGGGCCCAAAAACTCGAAAGATGAAATTTGAAAGATTAATCCCCAAAAAATGAGTTTAGAGTTTTCCGATTGTTTCGCCCAACGAACTTGTCCAACTGATTACAGAAAGGAACGTCCCTACCAAATTTGAAGTAAATCGGAGAAAAAATGCGACCGCTAGAGTGAAAACATATGTATATATATATATATATATATATATATATATATATATGTCTTATATATATATATATTTCTTATATATATATATATACAATTTTGAACGACCCTCCAAAACGTGTTCAGGGGGTCATGTTAGGAACTTCTATGGTGGTCCCGGGCTTAAGTTTCACCGTGCGGGTCATGCTAATAGTTCACTTTCCAAAGGAAATTCACTAATAAACCTTGGAACTATCGATTTTAAGTAGAAGAAATACGGTTTTAAAATATAACTTTCATTCATGTACATAAATTCATTTTGTATGGAGAAAATAAAATTAATGTAATAAAACCTCCAATTTTACTTCAAATCCATTTTTCTAATACACAAACAGAATCTGTGCAGAGCTACATTTACCCATACAATGAACCATAAGACTTTTACAACCTATAAACTTCATAATTATACAATATATACACCATTCAAATATATGAGAAACCTTCACAAGAATTGTTCATTTCCTTTTTGTTAAGTCAATACTTAATAAAACCAAAGTGGCTTATTTTGAATCACGGGATTATATTTATATAAAATAAACAGCTGATACCTGGTCGAAACTATGATATTTGTTTTACTACAATTTATGAACTATAACTGTACAGCCGGAAATAAAGAAGTTAAACTATTTTACGCTTAGTACATTTGATCAGTTATCTTTGTGTAAATAGGTATCTGTTATAATAGGTTTCTAATTTAGAACAGCAGGGTAGTGTTATTAGTAATGTATTAACAGGCTTCAGCAATGTTAGAGTGTCACACACGAGCTGGTAATACCAGAGACACGGCCAGTGCTACAAATGACAGACCAAGCTGTTATTCCGTTTGATGTATCGAAGCAGTCCAACCATGAATAAGAAATGAATTACATGTTGCCTTTGGGTTATAGTAGCTAAATTAAGTCTAAGTATTAATGTGTTCAATTAAATGAGTTATATGGAGAACAGGCAAACCATATAACTGTTGTGTGTATTAATATTAACCCTGCATATCTAATACAAAGTATGAAAGAAACTCATAAGTTAGAGTTACATTTTTTATTCAGATATTATAAACAAATATTTGTTGGTAAATTTACATAAGTAAGAAAATCTTAAATATGAAAAAAGTAAATATAGTGAAGTTTTCTAGCTAAACTGATCATTGAATATAATAGAATATAAATTAATTCCTTTACTACCACTGAATACAAGTACAAATATTGTAATACAAAATATCAATCTACAACCTATATTATGTCAGTAAAACACTGACAGAAAACCAATTATAGATATTTTCAATCAGATTAGAGAAACTCTGTAGGGAACACTAATATTTCCATAAAATTTAATAACATTAATTCCATCCCTCTTGTGCAGAACTATTACACTTAAGCACTATTATTATCGCTAAGGACCATTATTATTGCTAGAGACCAAGCAGGTCTGATGGGTCGAGAAACACAATCAATCAATGTAAAGGAGGATGATAAACAGCTTTGTTATGCCTGACTAACCGATCTTAATGGACTCCAAATGTGTTTGCAGTGGAGCTTAGTGTTCTTGTGTTGGTTTCTCAGTTTAGCAAATATTTAGAAAATTCTAGTTCAAGTAGCTATAATTAGATGTAACATACATAGTAGTCTATCCCAACAGTTGTAAAACTTTTTTTTCTTTAATTGCTATCCACAATTGATAAAAAAGTAACTTATATGGTTATACATGTAAAACCACTCGTATTATTCTATATATTTATATTTTATTTTTAAGGAACGAAAATAAATGAAGTTCCGCGCACTAGCGAGATGGCAGAGTGGGTTATACATAAAACGCGTGTACATACACATAACATGTACTCACTGAAACCTATTCTTTTAAGTATTCTAACCTGTGACCTTTTATAACATTATAGTAAGCTAGGCCTAACCGTGGTCTACGGCCTGAAGGGTTATCCTTGCCCAGCTGTCAAGAAGTACAGCAACCTAGTCCGTATCACGGAGTATCTTTAGATAAAAACAATTTAATAAAGATGAATTTTGGGTGGCTTTCAGATGGCAGATAAATTAAGATGTTGAAGTAAGTTAGCCAAGGTGGTTTGCAAACTGGTTTATAACAAGAATAATTAGAAACAAACTTTAAAAGTAGTTTAAAAAGTAATTCTAATAGTACGTAATCGAATTATCTAAAAAATATCTCTCCAAGACGTCAACTGGCCAACTAACTGTTACCCGCCTGACAGTAACAAATGTTGCCCATCGGTTGTACAACACCGTTCGATCAAGAGATGTGATGTTGGCGGCCCTGAACTTACCTACGTGTTCACTCTGAACGGTACGTTCTATCTACCGTTCCCATGTGATACTTAACCAGACTGCATTCATGCATTTAATGATATCTATATGATTACAAGAATTTATTGATCTTTGTTCGGTGATTTTTGACCCTTAAAACTATTATTATGTGTACATGTCTGGTATTAATGAAAAGCTATTACTATCTAGATGTGCCTTTTGAGGTTTTATACAAAACTCCATCCTTAGAGCTTCGCCCCATAGGCTTTAAAAGTTCCAATGCTAATATTATGGAGATATGTTTTATTTAGTTAGTCAGCTGATTACAATGTAAATACACTTTTAAAACGTCTGGCTCTATGCCTGCTAGATCCCCGTGCGGAGAACGGGTCATCAACTAGTACAAATAAATACTGTAAATAAAAACAAATTAAAGGACAATTCACTGGTTTTGATTGGAATCGCATTTGAAGCACGCATAACGTAAGAGGTATCAACTATATACAATGTTGATGAACAACTTTTTTTAGCGAATTTCCCCTATAGGGAAGAAGCTACTACCGTAGGTCTCATGGTGAGACTTAAGCCCGAGACCATGATAACTTTTTGTTTTGAGGTCCCCAGATGCCAAAAACACTATTCGTTCAAATTTATATATATATGTGTCCGTTAACACGATAACTTGAGTAAAAAACGTCTGATTTAGATTAAATTTGGCTCAAATGTGTAAAGTATTCATGACTTTATGTTCGAAAACCAGAAAAATCGGACCATGGGAAGGGGGGTTTATGGGGGTTTTAAATTTTCCAAAAATTAGTTGTTTGCACTTTTCACCCTAAAATTTTTAAAACACTCAACATTGGGTTTGGGCATTTTATAGAGCTTAAAAAAACAAATGATTTGGTTTTTTAAATTATTAACCTAGGTTATGTGGTTGCGGAGAAAATCCAAAAAACCTGCTCATAAAATCTCCCATGTTAATCTTATGGGAAAAAGGTTTTTGGCTTTTCCTCAGTTCATTTTAATGTAAACTTCACATTTTCTTTTACCAATCAATTCAGCTCTACAAAACAATCATTTTGGTGTTTAAAATGTGATCCTACGTCCAACCGTCGCAGAGATATTCAAAGTGCTAAACAGAGTACGTTGTCCAACGTTGATTTTTTGTTGATTATCCCGGTAGCAGCAAACCTGCATACTCATCCCTAATATTATTCTTATGTAGAATAAGTAAAGCTTTATATCTCCCTTAATTATTAACATAAATTAATAAAACTAAGTATGTAGCTTCACCTGGTTGAGTTAAATTGATAATTGTATAAACACACATACTTTGTGTACCTTGTTGCAGCAAACCTGCGTATTCAGCCCTATGTTATTCTTATGGAGAATAAATAAAATGCTATAGATTTGCTATTTATTAATGTATTTTTATGAAACTTGGTAAGTGGCTTTGTGGTAGTGAGAAATATAAGCATTCATTGGAAATTCGCTGAGTACGCAGGTTTGCTGCGACGGGGGTATTATTAGCATATTACGTGTTGTTATTACTTACGGGATGTAATGAAAGACGTCTTAAAACACTAAGATATATTTACACTCATACTGATTCACATACAGACGGTAAAAATATATAAAAGATGGTACTAGGCTATCGATTTCGACCAGTCACACCAGTCATCATCAGGCCAATGAGAGAACTGACAAAGTATAAGTGTAAATAAGTGTATAAGTGTAAATATATCTTAGTGTTGTAAGACGTTTTTTATTACATCTCGTGATGTTGATGAATAAAAGAAATGTTTTCTTAAAAAAAAAAAAATATCGATTAAGGGATAAATATAAAACAGATCTAAAATGTAGAAGATAGTTTTATAATTTTTTGAAATTATACAGTTATAAATTAGTAAAGTAAACGTCTTTAACACTACCCAGTCAGTAAAATGTTGTATGAGTCTACATCTTGGTATAATTTTCCATGTATAAATATTTGTATGCAAATGAATTTTTAACAAGAGGAAGAAAAATAACATAGAATTTGGGGAGTATTACATTTGAAAAAGATAAGCCCTTAGGTAACATTAGGAACTGATTGGAAAATTGGCAAAAGGATTCTCATTTAGACTGTGATTGTAAGGGATACATATAAATTGAAATATTTGTTAAAATGGTATTCCCCTTTCACGAAATCGGTTATAGCTAGTCATAAAACTACATTTATTAACTCTTGAATTATTAATTTGTGATGTTCGTAAAATGTATATTTTGATTATACTAATTTGTTGTGAGTTTAAAATGTTTAGAGTGGTAAAAAACGGCAAGTTTTATTTTAAAGGACTGTATATGGTATATATCAACCAATCTTCGTGCTACAAGTTTTACGTTGCGATCTGTAAACATAAAAGACAATCAATATCGAACGTCTTATGTATTGAATATTAATATTTAAGGAACAACTTGGATTATTTTGTTATTGTAATTATTAATTACCGTTCCCTTAAACCTAAGTATATGAGCATTATAACTTTAAGATAGCTTGATTAAAAATATTATCAAAATATGATTTAAATATATCAAATGTCCCTTTCACACGGCATTGCAAATTAACTCTAAGGAATTTTTGTCTAGCAGTTATGAAGCTATATATGGTTGTGCAATCATTCAACTGCTTTTACAAATTAAGTTTAAGGAGTTCAAAAGTTCTTTTTACATGGTGTAGCGTTAGTTAGTCAACATGACGGCTTTAATGAATAACGACTTTATGAACGTTTTCACTACAAGCACAGTTATATAGTTCCGATCTTTAACATATGTTAATATTAATTTTTTATAAACTTTTACATATAGGGTTATACTTATATTTTGAAAAATAAATTTGTAATTAACTAAAACATGTTTATTTCTTTATAATTTAAAGTGATTTAATATAATGTTTCCATGCTAGTTTGTTAGGTGTGGTTTCACACATTGAAACCACTTACTATTATGTTTAAAGATATGCATTATTCTTACTGAAGTTCAAATATTGTAAAACAACATTAGTTAAACATTATTCATTTTGATTCAATTTGTTATAGATACATACATGTTTTGTGTGCCAGTCAACAAAGTTCACCGAAAACTTTGTTAACACAGATTTTGTTATATTACACAGATTAAAATTACAATTCCATAATTTTAAGTATTAGAGTTTCAGGTGTAGTAAAAGCCAGTTGATTGAAAACACTGTGCTGTAAGACCGAGACATATACAAATATTTAGTTGATACAAATAATCTTGTTTTGAGTTGACCCGGGATATAGAAGATTCTGCGTGACCGCAACCGATGGGAACTGCTCTAGCGGCACACTGAGTGGCGGGCCATCCGTTTCCATAATGTAGTTTCTTGTTATTACGGAAGACAACCGTAATTCACCTCGGAATTAATGTTACGCCACATTGCTTTTAAAGGCTTATATTTACTTCACACAATTGTTTGATGGAGTGAGGTGGCTCTTTATCTTCACTAATAGTGAAATAGGCAGTTTTAATTGTTTATTTGAAAATATATTAGACAGAATTTTGTTCAATGTCCTGTATCTTTTGAGCTTCCTATTCTACACATTGTATTGTTTCGTGTGTTGGGAGGTAGCTTAATGTTTGTTGTATTTTACTAACAACTGAATATTATCAGATTCCCTTCCTCCCAGCAGCTATTATTATTGGATAATAATTTTCAGTCCCTCTTTAAACAGCTTATCTGTATACCTCACCCGCTCCAAATTGGATTAAAATAAAATGATTTAATTATTGGAAAAATTGTTGTAGTATTTTTTAATTCAGCTTGACGAATGTTTGTACGTAAATTTGTATGTATCTTGAGGGATGATAATTTAATACACCATATTAAAACAGTATTGTTGATCTTTGTATTCTGTATGATAAAGCGCAAGCCAAGCGGGTTGAAGAGAATTAACTTATGGTTGGTTTTCGGAATACTAACGATAAACTGAGAAGCTATTTGGGTTAAAGAAACTAGTGTTTTATAGGAAAGGTCTTTTAAAACGTATTAGAAACTTATCAGATTGTCCACTACTAGTTGTTTAATTCCAACTGGAACTAGTTCAATTGGTCTGTTTTTAGACAGTAGAATAGAAAATACTACTTAAGCTCTACGCCACATAAACAAACAGCAGGAACCAATGAAACAAATGAAATTATTTTTCAAAGACAAATAGAGAACCCGTGCTGCTCTGCAGCATCAGTCAATGTTGAAATTTGAAAGTGACGTAATTGATGAGTATTGTCTAATCAAGTTAAAATATTATTGCAGTTTATACATATCTTCGCATGGATTGTATTGACGTAAATGGTTCAACTCCACATCACGTTAACAGTTGAAATACCACATAATTATTAAAAAATAATATAACATAATAATATAATTGTAAATTATATAAACTCCGTAAGGCAACATAAAAAACAAAATTATTGTTATATAAACAGCTTTTAAATAAAAATTAAAGAAAATAACTTTTGAATTATACTATGTTTATTTGCAGAATAAAAAAGTAACAACGTTTCGTTTAACGGTATTTCTTTCAAAGGTTTCATGAAAATGATGTGTAATGTTTACAATTGTTGCCTTAAAACATTAACCAGAGTGTTTATAAATAAAGATAACGTTCTGTTTAACGTTGGAAGTCGTTAGTCCTAACATTTGCTCCGCTAGAGTGCAGCTGTAAATGGTTTTAAATGTAATGTAACAGCTGTTTTGTTTTATTACCAGTTTATCTGCTTAAAACAGTTATGCGGTGATAACATATGACAATCTTGATTGTTTTAAGGAAAAGTGCATAATATATTTTGTGTATATAAACGCAGGTTAACACTAATATTCTCAGGCCTTCTTTCCCGGGGCTGGTTGATTATGCATATATTTTCCCATCATTGTTGTGTCCTATAGTGAGAAGAAACCAAAATTTCCTCATAGTGTCGATTGTAAGCTCATCCCAAGGGATAACAGATTAAACCCTTAGTATAATCAATTATTGTTTTCCCTTCATGACAGCTAATGGTAAAGCGTCCTACAGGGTTCTTTATTTATTTTTAATACAGAGAATAGCAATGCTGACAAACTTGATAAAGAGTAACTACAGAAAAATCTAATCACACTGGGTATAACTTATAACCTCTAAAACAAAACTTTTAAGAGTTACCTCGAATTAACCAATAAAGCCACTAAGTTCTCTTTTGGCTTTGACACTTGTTTCGTGACTTCATGTGAAATAAGCCTTAGGTTTGAGTCTACTATACTAACTTCGGGAGTAAAAATGATACCATACTGCTAAAACCACCATTTGAGAACACTAAACACTGGAAAAATAAATTCAAAACGATCAATATACAATTCTTACGTCAAGTTTTAAATCAATTTCTCAATTTATTCCTAAGGTATACAACGAAAATTAAAAAAGAACAAACATATGTGGAAGATTTTTCTAGAAAATCTGTAGGTTAAAGTCACTTTTTATTCACCTTGGGAAGAATTCTTGAAGTTTCCGGGGAGAGTTTGCCGATTACGAATCAGATGCTAATTACGAAACGATTATGAGTTCAGTGATCATGTGTGAGTTTTTTGATAGCTCTAAATGTAAAGTTCTAATGGGTCAAAGGTTTTAAAAGGGCTCGAAGTTAACACCAAAACCTCAAAAAATCAAACTTTCCCATCTCAACACATATAGCTTGCCTATTTCTCTTATGTAGAAGCTTTTTCTTAAACTATTATCTTGAAATAATAACTGGATTTCATGTATATTATTGAAAGTAAAACGCCCATAAAGAAAGCACCTATTTTCTCAATTTATCTTATTCATACAACAATAACTGGATTACATGTAATTTGTGAAATATATAAACACCTGTAGAAAGAAGTAAAATAAAGGAGTTGTATTTTTGCTGAATTATTCTTTGTCACACCAAATGAACTCTCTTACTTAATGAACATATGTTTTATGTTATCATCTGATGTAAACAAACTTCCTCCTTAACATGGGAAATTTAGGAGCCACTGGGGCGAAGCCCATTGACGATATGTTAGTTTGGATGGGTGATGACATATCTAGGCATAATTACCTATCAGTTAACAAAAGAATCATGAAAATTGGACCAGTAGAACGGTCTGACGGACTGGCCAAAGTTTTGGAAATTTTTAAAAATATAAATGATTAGAAAAAAGTTGGAAGGAACTAATATAAATAAAAAGGTATGATGTACACTTTGATTTCCTTCTATCCTAGAAATAGAGCCCAATCGCTACTGCGTTACTCGATAATCACAATTGTACATTATGTGATGTAGACCATTCTGTAGTTGTTCGAAACTGTGGGGGATGTTTAAATTAGGTACCCATTGGAACTTTTTGATTTTTGATAATAAAAAGTTTGTACTATTTCAGAGACAAATAAGGACATATTGAAGTGCTTTAAACTTCCAGGACTTGCACACAAGTTGCTGTTTTGGCATGTGAAGATTATTATTGCTAGAGACAAAGCAGGCCTTATGGGCCGAGAAACACAATCAATCAATGCAAAGTAGGATGATAAACAGCTTTGTGACGCCTGACTAACCGTTCTTAATGGACTCCAAATGTGTTTGCATCGGGGCTTCACTTTGTCCTTATGTTGTTTGCTCAGTGTTCTAATGTAGTTTGATAAACCTACAGAAAAACGGTTGGTTGAAGGTCAGAGATTTAGAAGTACAGTATACATGCAGAGAGGTCAAGGAATTAAAATAGCCCTGCACACAAGTAATACCTAATCTTCTATTTACTTAGAAAAATTAATTCTTCTTAATTTTGATATTTTCATCAAAAAAGAAAATTTAGAAATCTTTACTTTCCAGGGTAACGTAAACGAAATGATGGATAAATTAAACCTTTTATCAACGAATAAAAGCCCGAGTGGCTATCAGTTAAAACATTTTTAGATTAGATTAGTAAATTTTGGTCAAATTCTATTAAATAGGCTTGGCATTTTATTTATTTTATTATTAACCTTGAACAGGAAGACAAAACAACAATAAACTTGTATAGGAATCTTTTTAGTCAAGTATTGAAATAATCAGTCATTCAGTTCAAATTCTAGCATAAAACGAGAAGAAGACAAAACTAGCCCACAAAATCTGAAGATGAAGAAAGCCGTAGGGATAAAGAAGTTTGAGATTCGACAGGAACAAATTTTTTTCTCTTTTGACATGAAAACTGGCATCGCTTTTAATATTATAGTATTTGAAAGTATAACTCGGCCATAAGGGTTAAAATACACAAAGCCTCAATTTTGGGTGCGTATTATTGCCTGACCAAGCTATTTGACATGTAATAAACTACCCTTTCTCCTTCCCCCTTCTCAACCAAGTAATCCATATTCTACTATCAAAATTAACTCAAACCTTTGCAGATTATACTTAACAACAAACACATGAACTACTCATTCGTTTTTCGTATATAAATCCAAAACTAAACCTGCTGAAGCATAACAACAGAAAAAAGATGAAACACTTTTCCGATACGGACTTAAGCATGAATGCTTCTCATCTTTCGAAAGAGAAACAGTTGTTTCAGAAGAGCACATCTCATGTTTAATGTACGAGGGGCCATAAATTGTGTTTGTCTAATACATAAATATAAATGTATTTATTAGAACAAGGCTCACCATAAAGATCCTATTTATCAAATACTGATAGAAGGTTCCCTATAGGTAATACCTTATTACTTTAACATGGTAATAACTTTCGTAGGGACTATAAACATCTTCTAAATTCAAGTGCATTAAGATAATAATAACTTATCTGTGGAATCTGTTTATGTATATCCAAATTATTTAGCTATAAGTCTTAGTCCCTGATTGGAGTAAATATATGGAAATATCAGTGATAAAATAAGTTGATTTAACGACTATTCCTAAGAAGAATATTTTGAAAATATTTTAAACATAGTATGTTATATAAATTGATATTGAATAAATCATTTTAGTGGTTTAAAACATCAATTAAAACTCAATATACGCTATCAAATATTCGATAAATTTGTAAAACCCCTTTTCAGGTATATTTATTATATAAACCATTGAAACAGTATGACACTTATTTACATTGATGTAAAAATTATATTTTACTTATTTTGAGAAAAAGTTATGTAGTTTTAAAGGTAATAGAGAAAGTGAACGCTTAGGTCAACTTTCAATAATGTTCACCAGTGATGGTAGCTAACCTAACTAGAGGTGACATAGATTTGTGTCGGGCCCAGCAATATGTGACGTATGATTTTACCTAGGCCTTCAGAGGGAAATACAACCCACCAAATGTGATCGGCTGATATAGCGGCGGTCACACTACTGCTGATAGGTCCTGCCACTTCATTCTTGACTGCTGATATTGCTAAAACTAGCTTACTATGCTACATGGTACTGATAGTGAAAATCATTTAAGCACTCAGAGCCGCTTTTACACCCCGAGATGCTGATATTGCGTGTGAAAACCAAGAGTGTTGTTAATTCACAATGTTGATGGTATTGCCTAGTATTAAAGTGAACAGAAAAAGCCGCCACTATGAACTATGTCGTATGGAATCTATTTTGTAAACTCACAACCACAATCTAATCTTCGTAAAATAACAAACAAAAACTAGTCTACTGAGATTGCAAACAGGTTTGCTGTGAACTGACAACGTCGTCACTACTGGCATCTGATATTGCATGAGTTAACCGACAAATGAATCAATTCAGGCAACCGATATGCTTTTGCGAGCTGACAGTGATGCCACTATAGGCAACTGATATTGCTTGTGTGAACCGAAAATGACACCACTTCATCCAGGACCTCAAATATCACCAGGGGTAGGAGATAATTAAAATAACAAAACAATTTCCAGCTATTCCTGTTGTTGTGCTGTTATTTATCGTTCGTTTCAAAACTAACAACATGTTTAAAAGATTTAACTTAAACTATCGATCCACCATAATACCCCTGGATTGTAATATGGTAGTTTTACTTCAAATTTCAAGAAAAAGGCAGTAAGTAAGAAAAATATTCGTTCGTTCGTTCATAGTATTGTGGTGTTAGGTCACCCGAGCGTTTAAAATTTGAATTTTCGAGGGATCTTAGAGAGGAAGCAAATATGGATACTGCAAAAATATATTTTCAAGGTCTGAGATTTTGATTTAAATAAAAAACCAAAACAGACACATACATTAATAAAATGTATTTTAACTAATAATAAAAACAAATTGTTTGTGGGGAGTCACACGTTTAAATAAAACATTATTTGTCAATGCTTTCCTTTTCAATTCGCTTACGCTTTTAAATAATTGCATAACATGTCATGTTCTATTCATGAAGTCCCACAGTGTGTTTTGATTTTTAATTTTTGTCTCTTTTGATTTAACAAAAAACCTCACCAAATTACGCTGATTTATTTACAATAAATTCTTATATAAATATATCCAAGCACTGACAGGTTGGTTGTAAGTATCTAATATACAGGTTTTTGTATACGTACCCATATTTGTATAAGTCTAACAATATGTCCCTTATTAATAGTTAATAAATAGAATCTTCAAAATAAATCTTGAAATAGTCCAAATATTTAGTTACTAAGTAGCTGTTTACTCAAAATTTCTTACGTGATAATACCGATTCATATCTACATAAATACTGTATTGTGCCAGATCCGTTTCGAATAAAATAAACATTATTTAAAATGTATATTAGTAGTCTGAAGGTTCTAACTGTTACAGAACTTTGACTACGTTTGTGTAGGTGACATTTGAGAAGGAGGGAGACATGATATGGGGTACCAGGTACAGCATTGATCTGGCCTAACTGCACACAAACAATTTGGGCTTGACAAACAACAGACCGCGTGCTACTTTCCACGCCTTGTTAGTCCACCAATCAGTCTTTACAGATGCCTACATCTAAACAAAAAGATTATTGGTAAAAGAAGCAATGTGATATAATAACTTATAATTATTTATAATGAATAATGTAATCGTAGTTATGCTTTCGATGATTTATAGTTGTTTTCAGTTGAGTAAGATGGTGAAATAATAATGATCTATACTTGTAGTCATGAAGTTAGATTGCGCCCCTCAAATCTGGTTTACATACAAGTTACATTACTTGGTTATACTTGCAAATAGGTTACACATCTTGGTTACATCGGTTTGCATTGCTGAATTCTGAATAGATATTTAAAGAACTATAATCCATAGGTTCTGTAAAAATCGAGAACCTACTCCTGAACATGTTTTGGATAAACAAAGTTAAGCTTCAATAAATATACAACCATTTATGATAATCTTGAATCTGGGTTGTAGAATAGCAAACCTTTATAGAATGCAAACACACCAAGTCCAATGTTTGCTTGTCGTGGAGGTATTGTTGACATGCAAAGCTATTGTTTACATGTTCTGCACATTGTTAGGCCAACCTGGCTAGTTCGTAGCTAGTCTGTAACTGAGTTTATAGTGAGATATTATACCATGATAAATATAATGGGCTTCGTGGCTACGTTTGGCAAATTAATTGATACTACAAGAGCCAAGTTTAAAACTCGATAAGTTAAATAACAAATATCAACATTGGATGTTAAAGAACACTTGTTTCATTATTGTGTGTTTTTACGAAATTTTCCTTTGTTTTAAGAGGCGGTAGTTCTAAATTAGAATAGATAATAATAAATACCCCCGTCACAGCAAACCTGCGTACTCAGCAAATTTCCAATGCATAATATATGTCTTAATACCACATAAAGCCGCATACCAAGTTTCATAACAATATATACACATATAAGCGATATATACAATTTGTATTATACTCCATAAGAATAAAATTGGTGATGAGTACGTAGGTTTGCTGAAACAAGGAACACAAACAGTTGGTTTGTATGCAAATGTAAATAGAATTTAACAAGGTGAAGCCACATACCAAGTTTTCATAAATAAGAGCTATATAATTTTTTAATTATTCTCCATAAAAATAACATGGGGGCTGAGTACGCAGATACAACCATTGCTGCTACGGTGATAGTAACAAAAATTGTTGTGCAATATACCAGTACTACGTAAATCCACATAGCAAATCGCGATATCAAATTTTATTTATTCTCCATAAGGATAACATTGGACAACGTACTCTGTTTAGCACTTTGAATATCTCTGCAACGGTTGGACGTAGAATCACAAATTAAACACCAAAATGATTGCTTTGTGGAGCTGAATTGATTGGGAAAAGCAAATGTAAAGTTTACATTAAAATGAACTGAGGTAAAGCCAAAAACCTTTTTCCCATAAGATTAACATGGGAGATTTTATGAGTAAGTTTTCTGGATTTTATCCGCAACCACTTAACCTAGGTTAATAATTCAAAATACTATATTATTTGTTTTTTAAGCTGTATAACATGGTCAAAACTAAAACTAAGTTTTTTAAAAATGTTTGGGGTAAAAAATGCAAAAAACTGATTTTTGGAAAATTTAAAAACCCCATAAACCCCCCTTCCCATGGTCCGATATTTCTGGTATTCGAACTTGTCGAACAAGTCATGAATGCCACTTTACACATTTGAGCCAAATTTAATCGAAATCGTACTTTTTTTACTCAAGTTATCGCATTCACGGTCACTTACACACACACACACACACACACACACATATATATATATATATATATACATTTGAACGAATAGTGTTTTTGGCATCTGGGGACCTCAAAACAAAAAGTTATCATGGTCTCGGGCTTAAGTCTTACCATGAGACCTACGGTAATAGCTTCTTCCCTATGGGGGAAATTTGCTAAAAGTGCGATAGGACGTGAGAAGCCTAGGAGCAGGGATAGAGATGGCCGAAGAAAGAATAAAATGAAGGGAGATCGTTGGTCATGTCAAAAACCATATTGGGTTTGTGTGGCCACAGGAGTAAGTAAGTGAGTGTGAACAAGAAGTGAAACGTCCGTTGCATGACAAATTAGGCCAAATGTGACATTATTTACGAAACCACGTGACCGTAGTTTTGCCAAACAAATTCAGTCAGTATAACCCCTACAACACTCATCAAATTTTGGATTTAATAATAAGGTTGCTTATTAATTATTACCCGTTTGGGTTAGATTTCTATTGTCCTAACCGCTGATGGATTAATAATATCATGAGAAAAGAGATGAAACATTTAAGGTCAAGAGTTGTACCAATACAACGGAAGGCACCTTTTTGATAATGAAATGAAATGAGTAAAACATAAACTTATGGTTGTATCATCGTTATTACCCCCAGATACTGATGCTGGTTTTACTTTGAAAACAAGATGAAAGGAGATGCAGTAGTAAAAACCCGGAATTACGAATGTTTATTCTTAAAAACAACATTTATTCACAAATATACTGTAAAAATGTTGTGTTACAAGAGTTAATGCAATTACAAGAACAATAACAGTTTTGATATATCCAGACAAAAATTTAACAAGGGTTGTTAAATTTACCTTTATTAATTCTTATCAAACTATAGGTTTTGTTAAACGTTTAGAATCTAAAAATATTAAACGAACTCTAAGAAATTACTTTTATAATATACTATGGACGGTCATTTTGAAAGGAAGATTGAAAAGGGAGGATAGTTTAAAACTAATCAAGTGGCTTTCATGTCCGTCTTTAAAGTTATCACGACCTGCTTTACATATAAATAGCTTCTTCTTCTTTCTGTTTATTTTACTTAAATGGAAAAGTAAAGCCTTTTTACCAAAAGTATCGTTAGAACTAACCGTAAATATTACGATAGCTATTATAATGTTCTTAAAATTATAATAAACTTTCTAATATTCCTGTTCAGTATATTTGAAGAGTCGCTTCCTGCATTTTAAAATTAATTTCAAATTAATTTTCTTTTCTTAAGATTTTTAAACAAGTTTGTAAAAATATAATAGCGAATGCTTGGTTTACAATTAATAAAGTATAAAAATAAATAGTTTTACAGTTTTATTATTTATATTATAAAGAATAGAGACTTAATTTAATGTGTTGTAGTGCTTGTTGACCTAAAATTAAAGTAAACCTTTATTAGAAGAGTACAACAATATGGGGAGTTTAAATGCAATATAAGTATACGAAAAAAATGTTTAAGTAGGAGTCGTTAGAATAAACAAATCTCGTATATTTTTGATACTCATAATAGCGATGGGTTTGAATTTATTATTGATTTATTAGGACTTTAATTATCGCTTCGAGTGTTTAAAACTACACTACGTTTCTTATGTCTACGTTTTCTTGTGTTTGTGTAAATTAAAATGTAACGAAAAAATTTAAAAAATGCCCCAAACAAATTTAAGTTAGTTAGGTGTAAGAACTTGATATTTAGATGTAAGTAGGGGTCCCTTGATAACGGGAAGAGTTTCCTTACCTCTTGAAACGTAGTGTAGTTTTAAACACTAGAAGCGATAGGTAAAGTTCAAATAAAATCAATAATAAAATCTTGTATGACAAACAATTTATATTTTTGTAAAAGGTATTGCAGTAGAAATACTTTTCAAGTCCTTAAAAAATAATTAATAAATCAAAATAAAAGTGAGTTCTTCTCCCCGAAATATTTTATTTTACGAACCAAGCCAATCAGCTGACCACGGCCGGAAGTGCTTCCGTCACGTGGTTATAACCTCAGCTGTTGACTGAGATTCATTTCCGGTTTTCAAACAAACAATGTCACGTTTATTTCAAAAGTTTTTACACCAGTACATTATAGTCATTTTAGAAAGAAATTTAACTTTCAGGAAAGTCGATAGTATAAAAGAAGTTTAGAAGTATTATTAGAGTTGGAAACATTATGAAAAAATTAAGCCAGAAATATTTTGAGATTGTATGAGAATAAATCACATACTTAAAACTTAGATTAGAAAGTCCTTTGAAGTAAAATTACCCGTGGAACGTATAAAAGAGTTTTCATCACACTGTACGGAAAACAACTGTTTTCAACACCAGCTGCGAGTGCAGAAAATAACGTTTTGGTCATACTGCTTGGAATACGGCTGTTTTCAATACGTGCGTTGCGGCACGAAAGTAATAATGTAATAATTAAAGTAATATTTTAAAGTAATATTTCCTAGGACGGAAAAGAATCAGCTGGTGTCGGGGTCATCAGCTGTTCCGTTTCTGTCATTTATAAATATCAATGTAGTGAATCTGCAAACTTGTGTACGTCGATCGTAAGTAATCGATTGTATCGAGAGTTGTAATCAATTATATTATCGATTGTAATTCATTGTTGCATTGTTATTCTATAGGTTTTCTATAGGTTAAAAATAAATATATCAATAAATGTTTGCTTATAAAGTCAATTATTATTATTTTGTAATTATTTGTATCTAGATTAACCTAATATATTGTAATAACAGATATTTTCGGTTGTGTATCGACAATCTAACAAAACATTCTACTAAACCTGAGGAAAAAATAATAATCTATTAAAAATTAACAATACTAAACTAAACTATGACAAGAAGGTGAATAAATATTAAATTTTGCCTCAGGGAGAAGATAAGCTAAGTGATAACGCTGTTCGCAGCGAGTCTGATTCCTGATATAGCTCGAAACGGTTGACTAAAGTATTCCTTCTTGCAATCGATAGTCCACAGCATTCGAAATACCTAAAGTTATATTTAGTTTAACCTAACACTAACACAGACGTAAGACAATAGTTGAATACATCTGTAGTAACAGCTGTTGGTTTTAAATAGCAAGAACAAGATGGAAGCCATTTTGGGAGCAAGCTTTTAAAGGTAAAAAAGTTGTAAAATACTAGTTTTGAGAAACAGCTAGCTTATAAGTAGACTAAAAATGCAGTAAGACTAAAAATATAGTTCATCACATGGGCCAAAAGTGGCTTTTCGATCCTCGCTCATTTTCCGACCTCGGCTTCGCCTCGGTCGTCAAACTTGAGCTCGTATCGAAAAGCGTCATTTTCGGCCCTAGTGATGAAATATACTATTTTCATTACTCTACACACGAAAGTACACTTTCTAAACGTAAAATGAGCTAAGAAAATAGGTTATTCCCGCTACTGAACGGCGAAATTACATAACGTTAACTTTCTGTGCATTTGTGGTGCACGGAAAGTAACCGTTATGGGATTTTGCGGTGCAGACCGATCAGCTGTTGCATTAGGCCGATCAGCTGTTGCATTATTTGCTGTTGCATTGTTTGCGGTGCGTATGTACCTCGACATAAGCACGGAAAGTCAGCGTTATGAGTTCGGATTTTCTTGATACTAAGTTGAATAAACAAAAATATTCATGTTGTTTACAAGTTTTTCGATATCGTAATGAAAAATAATGTTCAATACTCGTCTCAAAAGTGCCATTGCGGGGCTCGATAGTTTTTTCCACGCTCGGCTTCGCCTCGCGCGTAAATGCAATCTCTCCCCGCAATAAGTCACTTTCGAGACTAGTAATGAAAACTACTATTCCCGTTCTAGAGTGGGAAAATCAGCTGTTGATTTTCCACACTAGTAATTAGTGATGATTCCTGACACAAGTAGCGCTAGTACCGCTAAGAGTATATTTCTCATAAATCAGCTGTTCTCAATAACTTAATCAGCTGTGTAAACAGTATCACTGTTTTCATTGTACTGCGGAAATCAATTGAGCACCTACAGGTTATATTTTATTATACTTTAATTCATTATTATTATTAATTAACTACAGTGTGGTGAAAAATATCGTTCATAACTCGAGTAGAAAGTGTTATTCCGTGCCTTTTGATCAAAACTCCTCTCTATAACTCGATTTCGGCCCGGAAACAGCCACTTTCCACTCTTGTTATGAAATATACTATTCCGGGACTATTTTGATTTCATGTTACTATAATTTAAAATGCGCAGCTTCGCTCTGAAAGACCCTGTTTTGAGTTAGTTCAACTAAACAATATAAGAAGGTGAAACCAGTTTGTCGAAAAATAATTAAGTAAGAATCACTCAAATGGTTTTTATGGTTTTAAATTCATCGTTAATTTTTCGCAGATAGCGGTAAAGGTATACTTCAAAGTTATGACTGAATTATTGGTTTTAATGAAGTATTAAGGGATTTATGATCTGCCGATAAAGACACCATTGAGAAATATAGTGTAAAAAAGGTTTTTATCTTAATATATAACAATTAATCTCTATTCCTCTTGGTCACGCCGTAACTTGAGAATGAGTGCACCAAATTGAATAATTTTTGTTGTTGTGTTCGTTAATGTCAAGACAAGTTTCTTATGAACGAAAATTTTTAATCCGACCTAAGGGCTCTGTCCTTTGACCTTCAAAATGCCCATTGATTTGATCAGTTCAGTTAGTTACACCAAACAGCTGTTAACAAGGACTATATCTAAACATACTTGAAAGGCATACAAAATGTGCATTATGGAAATAAAAAACTACTTGAATGGCAACTCTCATAATGGAAATAAAAAAAAACCTTCTTGAGTGGTAACTCAAACTCTTTTTCGACAGGTGAGTGAGCGTAGCGAACGAGCTCATCTGAGAGGCGTGTAAGCGAAGCGAACGAGCTCATCTTGAAAATGATCGAGTATTTAACATAAAACAAATTCAATGACATTAGGACAGGACAACCTCTGTCGGGCTACCTAGAGCTTTATAAAGTTAAATTTGTTAAACTCTTTAGTTTTCTTAAGCAAGCCAATCACATTTACAACAACATTTACATAAGATTTATAAAACCATTTTCGTTCTACTAATCACTGAGGAAAATTGAGTTTTCTTAATGTTTTATTGCGTTTATTATTGGTGAATTTTGTATTAAAATATCAACCACTCGTAAAAAGTAGTCTTGTTCAGTTATGTAAGAAAACAGTAATGAAGGAGTAGAATTAACATTGTTTACAATATAACAGTTGTCGTCATATTTATTGATATGGCTTTACAAAAATAACGTTGATACTAAAATAGAACATTAATGGTTAACACAAAGTGTTTTTAATTTAAAGAACGCAGTAACGTCACAGTAAAATCATAAACTTCACTCCATCGCGGATGAAACAGAGATAAATTACTACTTGTGTCATTTATCAAAATTACTATCTGACGGCTGTGTATTCTGACGTATGACGTTTGTATGTAAGACATTTATTTCACAACCATCACACCTTTCTATGTCAACTAAACATTTGACGTGGACTATACAATACGAAGTATTTTCAGGGTTTTTATTTTACTTTTAGTAGACTCTTGTGATGAATGATTGGAAAATGGTTTCATTGATTGGTACTTTACTATTCACTTTTGTAATATTCATCAAATGTGGTCTTAAATTTATGTATAGCAAGCTATAGTATATATAAAAAGCTTTATATACTGTGTAAGATTTTGCTTGAAAAAAATACTTTAACCTTAAAAATATGGAAAAGTTATTTGTAAAAAAATATACAAATTTATCAAAATTTAAATGTATTTTACAATTTAAATACGTTGTTGAAATATGCAATTCAATCATTATGATAAATAATGTCAACAACAAAATATAGTAGGTAGTATAGTAGGTAGTAGATAGTATATAGGTCACCCAACACGGTGACTGGGTTGTTGGGTCATAGCGTAGAAAATTTAGTTACAACTGTTAAAATAATTGGGTTTGGTATTTCATTTTAAGTCTGAAATGTAAAGATTAACTATTGTAATTAGAAATAAAACTATACTGGACTCTACCATTGAATAACTTCTGTAACCCCCATCTAAAATAGTACAGTTACCGCTTTTATTGAAAACTGATATTTTGGTAGAATAAATGAACTATTAAATGTAGACAAAATTTAGTACTATCACATAAGAATTAATAATTAGGCAACTGAACAATAATTTAAATTATTGACATGGCTGACTTTAGCCTCTTTTAAAGAAACATACTTGTAAGTGTAATTGTTATGCTGTAAGATTATTTTACTCAAACTTGTGGTTTGGATATTTTACAACATTTACATTAGACAATCTAGCTTTGTCTAACGTGTTTAAAACTCCCGTCACGACGATGAATTCAACTTTAAAAACTTGTACAGCAAAAGGGGTGAACTGCAGCAGGCATTTTGTTATTAATTGGAAAATATTTAACGTTCAATGCTTACTCTACCTGCATTCAGATCTTAAAGTTAAAATAAACTTGAATTAAATTTACAATATGCAAGATGTGAATACTTAAAAACACACTTTACTGTTCTTAAAATATTATGCGGACATTTTTTCATTCAAACGCGATTTTATTAAACATGTAAATCACAACATATTAAAAGCCCTTAGCAAATATAAACAAATTATAACAAAATCTCAGTTGCACATACAATTTAAAGAATACAACTGAAGGTTATTTTCATATGTAGGTCATTTGATGGTTCACAATGCTTTATAATCTTCTATAGAATTACATACGCAATACATGACAAGTATAAATCCTTGCACATGGATGTCGAATACACCCAACAATACTACTATTACTAGTTCAGTGCAAAGGTTTTAAACTTCATTATTTATTTATCGAACTGTTCGAACACCCGTAATTTAATCAGTAAAGATGTGTATTTTGTTGAAGATATTGATTGTATGACAATGTCTTTGTGTTATCCTTCCAAGTGACCTACTCCAAACAAGGCGTTATGATCTTAAACTAAATACTGAAATATTGATATCTGTTGCAATTTTCGTGGTTGAACAGGAATTTCGGTAAAACAATTTTAATGTTGATTTTTGTAAAATGTAAATTTTTCGTTTTTTTACCGTTATATTTTATGCTATTAAATATAACTTCGGGATCACATTTAAAACGTTGTGTATTCTACAACAGTGTTTATCTAAAGACAAATAAGATGAAATATGTTACAGATTTAAGTCTGGAATTGACATAATTTTCTAACTTTTAATACAACAAATTTTTACTGGATTCGGAAGTTTTTTGTTTGACAGAGGACAATTTATACTCTTTATATTTCTTTAAAGGGTATCGCAAACTTCTACTACTGTTAGTTTTTGACAATTTGAACAAACAAATTATAGTAAAAATAGGTCAAATCATATATCTACTTTGGTTAGCAGCTACCCTCCATTTTGTATTTATTACAAACAATTTAAAGGAATCGAAACGTAATTTTTCAAGTCAGTTTATCTGTTTAAAAAGGGAATGTCAAAGATTATTACAGTATTAAAATTATTTGTTTGAAGGTTACAAGTTTGTAAAGCCTAATTCAAAAATCCATTGGGTTTTGAAATTCTATGCTAAAAAACAACAACCAAAACATTTTCACCAATGTTTATTGGAAATTTTGGTACAAATTGATGGATTCTTTAAACCGCCAAAGTTTGTGACACCCTTTTCTAAATACCTTGCATAGCTTTACCTTCGAATTTTCATTAGTTTTAAACCTTTGGGGAAGTAAATTCATTGTTTAAGTATTAAAAACTTCTAATTTTTAAAAAGCAGTCCGCCGGACAGCGAGATAATTGGATTATCGAGCGTGACGTACAACACCAGAGCGAGGGCGTGTGATTCATTTTCACCCCGTGGAGATATTTATAAACTCAGTTTTTATTACGTCATACATTTCCATGATTAACGGGTTTCTAAAGAATCTATAAAACCATTTGAAACTGTTTTACACTCATGCTTGTACAATCTGAGCCCTGATGTAGACATGAATTTGAGTTTTTATCCTAGCTTAAGTTAAATAGTATTTAAAGTTATTTATAGTATGATATAACTTTAGATACTATAATTTACTTTTTTTTAAATATACATTAGTCCGAATCGAATAAATTTATCCCATATTGCATATTCCCTATTAGATTTGTCCTGATTAAAATTATGTCAGATTTTCTCACAACCTTGATTTAGTTGTATTTGCCCTGATGTTTAGCTTTAAATACATTTTTCCCTAAGAAATTGAATCGAAGCAAAACAATTCATTAATTATTATGTGGTGTATAAATAGAAAGAAAGAAATTCGGGAGACCCTTATAAAACTCTATTTGATTCCACACTAAAATTATTTTGACTCTTTGCAAATGGAGTTAATTTTAGTAGTAACTTAAAAGTTATAAAACAAAAAAAAACATTCAGGGAAGGCTTACAATTCAGAGCCAGTTTGTCGTATTAGAAAACTACTATATTTGTTATTTTTTGCTTATTTACACCAATGGAATTTTGTATTCTAACGTCTTTAGAGAATAACTATCTAAACCTTTCAAAGCCATGGGAATCGAAAATGAATCCGCGACCTCTTGCCCCGAAATCAAAGACGCTAACCTAGTGAGACAATTTATATTATTAACAGTTTATTTGATTTTTTCTATATACAGTGATGCTTTTTACCGACCTAAAACGCTAACCTGAAATTTTGGAGTGGATTTCTCTCATCAAATTGCTCTTCGTTAATAACTAAGTAACGACACTTTTTTTTATCAAAATAGAAAATATCGTGTTAACATTACAGAAACTAAACTGTAGAAGGTAAGATAAAGGTAATGTTGAAATCAAAGCATCTCTTGGGCCAGATAAGTCACAAGCGCTTTGCATAAGAATAGCTCCTTGAGAAAACCTTTTATGTGAGGCTTTGCTTGTTATACTAACTTAACTTCATAAAAGTCAATTTTACTCGGATAATACAATCAATCATTGATAAAAAGCATCTTTTTAATTATTGTACTTTATGCCACGTATCTGTTTGTTAATTTTATTTGCCTATTTACAACCAGAGGTGTTAGTAAAGAAGTTCACCGTGACTATGAATAATTTTCCCTCAAATTTAACATTTAGCACTTCCATTCTTGTACCGAACAAAAAAAGATAAAACTCGATAATAACTTAGTTAATGTATTTGGCTGCTTATTTAATACATTTTAAGACGCATATCCTGTAGTTTGTGTACATAGGTCAACTCCCTAAAACAAAGGCTCCTAAAAGTCTTATAGAGCGAGTGATTTGAAGTAGAGGCTTATGTGTACATTTGAACATAAAATGTATACGCACGCACGAGAGAGATCACGGCAACAGAAAGATGTTAGGGATCAGCGTTGTGTTTACCATAATAAGGATTTACGATCCGAAACTTGTTTGGGGGCGGGAGGCTCTAAAATTAATGATACTGTCAGATTCCGGTATAAACGAAGAATAAAGTGCTGCAACAGGTTAGCACGTTCAGTTGTTCTGAATGCGTAAACCATAAACATTCTTGACACTCTTTTGGCTATGAAATATTCCACCTGTATATTATATACAATACTCTGTATCTACTAAATCTATTTTTATTTAAAAGTAGAAATTATGTATGTAACCATCATTACGTGTTTTGTATTGAGGACCCAAATGGTGGTTACTTAAATATCTGTCAAATTTTGAAAATCAATTATAAAACTAAATAGCATAAATTGTACGTCTATAGCCCTCCAAATTTAGACTTTCGATAAAACGTGCAATCCGTTGAACAACATATTTAGGATATATATTTTTCTGTTGCATATGGTATATTTTACATACAGGATATGTATGATACTACATGAAGCAAATAACGAGTTTCGCCCAACGACAATAGTTTGGAACATATAACTGCATTTATGAGTTTTTTGTAACTTTAAATTGCACAAAGTTTTACGAGAACACGAATTATCAGTAAATTATTATACATTTCAAAAAAACTTGTATTCAGTCCTTTCACTCGACGAGATGGGTTTTTCCTGGGTAAGAGGGATATCAGCAAAATAAACACTACCGTTTTGTCATCGTTACCGAATACCGTTTTGCGAGGTTTTGACATCGTTTTCTACGTATAACTATGTCAGAGATGTCCCTGTGCTCACAAAACGTGGCGCAACTATTATAGTGGTTTTAAATTGCCTTTCCGTCACCAGTTCGAAGTTTTTTCAGTTTCCTACAACCTCAGGTTTCGACGCGGTTGTGTCATGTTCACGTAGTGCAGGTAAATTGTCGCAACTATCGCTATAGGAAAGTCTAATGGTAAATCAAATATTTATTTAAATGTGACGATCCACTTGTAGGGTCCTAACTGAAACCTTTATTCAGATTATGACTTAACCAGACAAAGAAATATATCATCAGTATTGCCTGTAAAATCTATCCGTAGCTGTCCATAACTACCAACTTCAAAGAATCTTCTTTGATGTCGATTAAAATATGGATTTTTCACTATTTATCTTTTGATAATTTGGATTATGACAGTTTACGGACACTTGTAGAACGTACGATTAAATATTAAACATTGTTTTTTTAACCTAGAGTTTTGTGTAATATCCTCGCAAATGGAACAGGGACGATCTTTATATAGAGTTGATTGGTTGTTTTGGTTGATATACTAAGAAACCGTTAAGGTAACTCGACGCCTTGAGAGGTGTAGAGTCCCGAGAGTCACAAGTGATGGATAGATGGAAAGGAGATGTTGAGATTTAAAAATGGAGGGCTTGCATTAAACTCTGAACACAATTTTAGAATTTAATGCGTAGAATGTAAATACCTTTCATCGCCTAGAATCTGTACTTTAATTTTATTTTATTTTACAAACCTCTTAACAAACATTAAATAAGTATAAGTTTTTGAAAACAATTAAGTGGATTATGGAAGACGGTACTTGCAGAGAGATGTGTGAACTATCTTATTTATTCCACCAAAAAATATCACACTTGAGAGGGGGAGTAGAAAGAATAATTTAGAGATAGCTCTAACCATTGTATCGACTTAAAAATATTTTGCATATAAGATTGCAACGACGAATTAAGAATATTTATTCATAATCTACTCCTGAACAAACTTATCCCGTTTCTGATATATTACATAAAGATCAATCATCCGACCATATTCTCCCGTAATTTACAACTTTAATTATAAATTGTATATACCAAAAACGCATTTTTATGTCGTTATGTAATATATTTGTTTTTATAAATATCTATTGAAACTTCTCATTTATTGTTTGTTTGGGAGGATTAGGAGACCCCCAGAATAGGGGATTTTCAGGGATGGGAAAGGAGTTGTCTACATCGCTTCAGAAACAGAATGTAATACATGCAAAAATGCATGTATGATGCATTATAAATTGAGATGTCTCTCAAATAGAATTACAACGACATTCTGCACTTGCGATAAAATAAATTAATCGAATTATATGTTTAATAATTATAATTGATGTTATACTGTCATTTATGTGTAAATTAAAAATACACTTTTGGTGTCATAATGAAAACTAAACTAACCATTTCACAACTATATATATTAAAAATTGAAAACTCAAACGTAACACTATCTTAACAATAATACCATTGATACTGTGTTATAGAGAAACAGCGGTTTTGGAGAAACATGCCACTTGTTTTATGTATGAGGGGCCATCAGTTGTGCTTGTCTAAATTCATAAATGTATATTTACTTATTGGAACACGACTCAACATAAACATACGACTTATTAAATATCTATGTAAACTTCCTATAGGAAATTACTTCTTGGTTTACGTTGCTTGGCAATATATCTGGTCTGGGGAGGTGATAAACTAACTTTAGGTCCTTTAAGCCGGAAGTTGACTTTCGTTGGGACACTTAATGTATTTGACACTTTATAAGAAATGTTATCATATGACAT